>OZ024858.1:34294762-34792262 GCA_964017155.1 Oasisia sp. SBJ-2009
CGACTCTTGCGTTTCGCCTCGTCTATAATCGATTTACCGCCCGAGAGGATCGTCTGGTGCTACGGTCAGTGGCAAAAGACATACGCGTCTATGACCGAAACTATGCCTGAAGTCGAGTTCGTAGACGGTCTACCGGACCCGAACACGTTCCATCCGGAAACGAGGACGCTCGTCGTCCTAGATGACCTGATGGCGGACACGGACAGTCGAGTCACGATCTTGTTTACGAAAAAGAGTCACCACTGTAACACAACCGTTGTGTATTTCAGAGCTGCCAAGTTGAATTGAGTGTGATGAGGGAGATCTCCCTCCTACAGTAGGGTAACCTGGGGCAAAACGGCCCCTGGGGGTAATACGGCCCCCCGTCTTATCTGCCAAACGAGTGAACACAAACGAACATTGAATAGTGGAACATAATTCTGCAACCTAGCAAATACTCGTACCGTACGCAAAGCCAAGCGCCACCAAAAGTAAATTCACAAACCTTCTTTACAGTTTTGCATACCCTCTGAATTAATAATCACTCTCTAATAAAATTGATGCTAACATGTCCACCGTGTGATGATTAGCCAGCGACTGGTTCTGGTGCACTCGCATCTATACACGTTTTCAACGACTTTCATCGAAATATGAGCGATATTAAAGGATTACATGTGAAGGTGAAAAAAGTCGGCACAGGTGTGTATGGGGTAAGACGGCCCTGTCAGAACGGGGCAAAACGGCCCCGGGGCCGCCTTGCCCCGCCATGCAGTACGAATATGATATGTAAACGCAGTAAAGCTGTAATGTATTTATAGCATACACAATCATTTAAATATATAATTACAAACTATTTGATGATGCAAATTCCAAAGATGATGAGTGTTTTCAGTGACGCGTGTAATGATAATGGAGAATATTGCTTATAATGACAACTGTAATTTGTTGACATCATTTTTAATTAATGATGAGTGGTTTCGATTGATGAGTAGGCTGTTGTATCTGCCGCGAAGTATCTGCATGCCATTACTTTATGTTCAACACTATAATGATTTTGAGGCCTGTGATTATGCAGATGCCAAAGGTGATCGTAGTGTAGAGTAATACAGACAGGAGCTGATAGGTAGAAAACCTGGATGTTCCGGATGTAAGATCAATAGAGCGGGAGAACTGTAGAAGTGCAACAAATATTATCAGTATTATGTGACCGTGTCGTGTTGTCGAAGACACAATAGAAGACGGACATAACAATGATGAGTCTAATGTAATTCACGATGAGTGATGCGGATTTGTGATTATTTCTGTTCACGATGAGTAATAATATTAGTAGTAGTTAATGACGGTTTAAATAAATAATGGATAAAACACATTGTTTTTATATCAATACAACGGTTAAACCTAATGTTAGAGTAAATAGGCGAGGGGCCGTTTTGCCCCGGGCGAGGGGCCGTTTTACCCCAGGCATGGGGCAAGACGGTTTTTTTTGCAGTACATTTTAAACTTGTTATAACTTACGTTTTGGTTATTCAATCGTTCAGAGACATGTGACATACATAAAGTATATATACCTCAACACTATTATTGCACAATTATGCATCTACAAGGTATGGACACAAAAATACACAACTTTTCTCTTAGGGGGGCCGGGCTGCCCCAGGTTGCCCTATGTCAAAAGAGGGAGAAATATATGCAAGACGCGAAGCGCCTTGCCCGAGGTTGCGAAGCAACCGAGAATGCTAGGGGGGTCCGGGAGCAGGCTCCCCGGACATGTTTTGTAATTGAAAATGCCAAATATGTTATTTCCAGCCTTTTTCGCTTATATTTAACACCTCTTCGAAAGTGAACTATATTTTAAATAACAATATTTTACATTTTCAAGTTTCATGTGTGGATATAATTAATTTATATTTTTATTGGGGTTTACAGAGACTTTCAAGATTCTTTCACTATTATAAAAATGGACATGGTTGTGCTATTGTAACATTTTATTTTGGCTATAAACAGCAGTCACAAAATAAATTGTTCAAGCAGAACTGCATTTCTGTCCATTTCTATATGCGCTCTTTTTCTTCTTCTCGTCTCCTCAGACGCTTTTACAACTTCAACAAACTCAGAAGCCCATTCACTCTTGTACTTGGAATCATATTTCCTCTTTTTCAAACACTTTTCAGACTTTTCACTCATTGTACCTCCAGCACTTTCCTCGTCTGAAAAATGCCGCTAAACTTATTCCTACCCAATATGTAACAAACGTTTCCATTGGTCATTGGATATAGTCACTTCTTGTTAACTGACCAATCAGAAAAGTTCTATTATATGCGTCTTGTTTAGTCTCCGCTCGGCTGCTCTAGGCACTTTCCGCGTACCGTAGATGATTCACAGCTGGCAAAACGGTGCGCCGGCAAATACAAATCGAAAAATACGCGTAAAAAACACAACAAAACGATTCTTTTGCGGGAGATTGCAAATAAAAAGCGGGAGATCGGGATATTGGGTTTATTTTGCTATATTTCCGGGAGATCTCCCGATAAATCGGGAGACTTGGCAGCTCTGGTATTTACTGCAGAATTTATTTCCGAAAGGGAAGGAAAACCGCACCATCAGCTTGAATGCTCAATACATGGTATTGTTCAAGAGTCCTCGAGACGCCGGCCAAGTAGGTCAACTGGCTAAGCAGATGTATCCGGGTCGAGTGAAGTATATGCAGGACGCTTTCAAAGACGCAAGAGTAAGAAAAAACGACACATATGTCCTTACTAAGCTGGACGCTGACACGAAGACCATCCTCGATCGTACCGATTTACATGAACGGGAAAATGTGTTGCTGTACAATCAGCTGTTAGATCGATACAATACCATAGACGAGCAACGGAAGCAGCAACCGGTACGAGTGTCTATGGTTAATCCACCCGGAGAAGCTCCGACAGTGCTGCCACCGACAACAGTCGATCCGTCGCCTGCGGTGTCGGGTCTACTCGAAAGTGATATCGTGGAAAGTGCTCCTAAGACTATGAAAAAAAGAGTTCGACTGCTGTTGGAAAAACTGAAGGCGGACCCGACGACCCCGTGGAAGGAACGCGGTGAGTTCGTTTACAACGGTGTCCCTATTCGAGGAAGCAACATGGTGGACCTCGTGAACGACGTGCTGTGAAAAAGGAAGGCAAGCTCGCCGGTAGGCTAGGAATCCTTTGCGCGTCATCTCAGACACATGAATACGCCCATGGAGTTTATCGGTAACCCGGATCGGCGAGACTACGTGTTGGCGAGAACGAACGCCGACACCCGTCGTCGATCTCGAGAGCCGACTCGTCGACCTCCTTCGCACACGCGGCGACCTCGATGGGATGCGTATTAAAGACAGCTACATTCCTAGGCGGTATTATAAATCGACACGAAGTCAGTCCGGGCAGTAGTGGGTCCAGTAGTAATAGCAGTTGGGATTGTTGTCGTCGTCGCACTCGTTTTTAACCTGTGCGACCATTCGCGGGTGCCCTACTGCCCAGGGGGTGTCGTGGTACGTTGTTATATTTGTATTGATTCTAAGTTGTTTTGACATGGATATAGTGCATGTATTTGGTTGAAATACTGGTCGAATAAAAACATCATTCATTCATTCATTCGTCATTCATATACATCTATCTCCAGTCGCGGTTGTGTTAGAGAAGGCACAACTCCGTCACATAAACACCCGTTGTATGTTAAACATAACGAAGAACGGGGAGAATGTGAAATCTATGCTATCGATAGGCCCCTACTTAGTTGATAGTGATGGTGCCGAATTGTCATTATAATATTCCTATTACCATACTATTTACTTGACGTTAATATCAACATTACTGGGTCAGCGTCTACTTCATACTGCTACGCTCCTGGTGCATGGCCGGTATTTCCCGTGATTCTTAAGTTATGTTTTACATAAGAACAGTTTTACGTTCCGAACAACTGGTTTATCTTAATATTAAAAAGATTGATATTTTAACACCTATCGAGAAATGGTAACGCTGACCGACGTATTATCGTAGTTATGTTAGACATGACGCTATCTCCTTGTTGTAGTATATGAAGCTATTTGTAATACAATCAATAAAATTCGTGTCACAACAACACCAATATGCGTTTTCGTGTTTTGTTTTATTTTGTATACATGAATTTTCTTTTTAAGGAGACACACATATATTGCTATTTATAAATAATCGACATCCATGCCTCTCTCCCGTTAACCATCTACAAACTACACACTATGCAAGCACGCTTCTCTCTAAAACATGCACAGCTATGTTATGCTTTTAAGCCAGTCAAACAGACAGCAATCGTTGTTTATAAAATCCGACCCGAACAGGTTCCCGAACAGTTTTAGCGGCACACCCCGACATCTGTGCATCAGGTAAGCGACGTAGTATGTACTGCAGACGTTAGACAGTCCACTCTGTAGTCTCCGGTCGTTGTATGTCCAGTCATCGCAGTTGCGGCGGAGGAAGGCTCGAAAGGTCGCGTGTTGTGGTGGCAGGCCGTACGAATCGAAGTATTCGCCGCGTTGGTTTGTGTCCACATACAGGCATATCCAGGGCTCGCCCGATTCGTCCGCGTCGTCGGTGTTGCATACAAAGGCAGATGGATAGGTGACGATCTTCTTCGGTAGTTTGTCTTTAGCAACTACGCCGACGACGATATGTTTGGTGTACGGGTCGGCCGCTAGTAGGCGCGCAATATCTTGCGTATCCATCATCAGTAGTCGTACACAACGTTCCTGTTTCTGTCAATTTCCAGCACCGTTTCGAACTCGCCGTACACGACGAAGTTCACCGTCTGCGGAAGCGCCGCGGCGAAGTGAACTTCCAGGCGTAGGTTACCTTTACGCACGATGTTGAAGTGACCATCATCGGGGAAAAGGTCTGGTGACAAATCGAACCCGAAGAATGTGTAGCCGTTGCCGTAGTCCGCGCGTGTCACGGCATTTTCATCGTTTTCGAATGATTTGCCCTTCGACGCGAATAGGTCCAGGTAACTTCTGACGTAGGCGCCTTCAGCGAAGTTCGGCTGCAGTGGCTTGCTCGGAACCTGTCGACCATCTACGTAGAGAGCGATGACGTTTATGTCGTTGTGCTTCGCATTGAACGGGTTTTTATTGTATGCTCCGTTGTATGCGTCGTTATCGATGAAGCACAATACTACCCGATTCGGCAGCACGCCGAGGTAGACATTCTCGTGAATATGATACATGGTTCCATGCGGGATGGAGAACACCTTGCAGTCAATTCGTTGCAGTGGATACTTGGCCGTGCCTTTCGTCAACGCTTTGATGAGACCGAACTGTACGGACGGGTTCAATTTGGCCTTGCGCACTTGCAAGGATGTCTCGATCAATTTTACATTGAAACCAGAGTCGCGCCGTCAGCCATCAGCGAGAATGCATCCTTGTTTCGAAACAAACGGAGTTTAACATCGACCCCGTTCAACAGGTAGCGGTCTTGCATGAATACGTCTTCGTGTACTCGCCCGAGTAGTTCGACTTCGCGGCTCTTCAGGATGTATTCGCGTCGCTTTTGCAATCCTTCGTTGTCGGCGTCGACCGACTCCATATATCCCGTGGTGTCTTTACGCCACAGACCGCACTGGAGCTGCGTATCCTTGGCTTCGGCGCCGTAACTCAAAAGCGTTTCTATGTAGGCGTGGTAGGGATACGTGTTCGTCGACGGTGTCACCAACGTGCCGTTCATGGACACGTCGACTTGACAAAATAGCGAGTGCAGCCAGTTTTTGACCGGAGCCCCTGTGCTGGGATCTTCGAGATCCGTACGGTTCCCTTTCACTACGCGCGCTCTAACGTACAGTCTGACGCTCGCCAGGTTCAGGTAGTCGTCTCCCGACTCCGGTATGAGAAATTCGATGGGACTCCCCGCGTCGAGAGCCGCCAACGGTTGGTGCTCCACCCATTGACCACTTTCAGTACTCGTCTGCGTCGTCGGCACGCTGAACAAGTCCAGTTCGCTCTTTAGGCCCTCGCACGATTGCTGGTGCACGAATGCCATTCTTCTAGTTTATGAATTCGTACACGCTGCTGCTGGCCCTCATTATTCAAAACAACCTGGACTTGATCCTTCTGAAATGCAGCGTCACGACTACCTTCCCTCGTTCGAATGGAACCGGTCGACCTGTGTCATCTCTGATATCAATCTCGATTGTACCAAACTCTTTGCACAGTACGGGTACGTACTGCGTCTTTTGGAAGGTCTTCGACATGGTATCGCCCTGCCTACCGCTCAGCGGAACGATCCGTAGTAATGGCACGAGGCTGTCGCCGACGACACGGGGTTCAACAACGTTCGTGTAAACGTATAGCGATTCGAACCCCCGCCACATGTCTACAACGGAATCGGCTTCCCTGACGATGTCGGTGCCATCATTCGGACCAATCAGCGGGTTGTCGCGAAAGCCTAGAATGGTGGTGTTCATATCGCCGAGAAATACCACGTTCGACAGCATCGTCAACGTCATCATGTGCGTGATGACGCTGTAGCTCAGTCGCACAACGTTAGCCGGCAAAGCACGCAGAAGGGCTTTGTTTATCGTTTTGACGAGACTTTTGGGTCCTTGATAATACTCGGCCTCGAGCTTTGTTCTCGTGGTAGTGATCTCCTCGGTTTCATCGGTATTTCATAATCCTATACCGAACCACACATCCTCCTCTCTCACGTTGTACCAACTGTGCGGGTAGAGTATCTCCACTAGACCGCATTCCCACTGATCTGACAAGTTGAGACGTTGCGGTAGCGTCGTCAGCGTGTTGTCGGGGTGCGTGTTCATGGACGCGTTGCTAGGCAGCGTCAGGTAAACGTCGGGCGATTCCATCGCGTTTCATAGATGGATTCGGGAGCAGATAATCGAGACAGCTACTCAAAAGAACTGTCCACAAGTTAGAGTCACCCCGACCTTGCCTGAGATTGTATATACTGACTACGATGACCGTGTACAAGATGACGACTTGACATAAGAAAACGATTTCCGCTTTCGGGCACTCGTTACCGCAGAGTCGCCAGCGACGCGACGACCCGATGCTCCCAATGTTACTGGTTGCATCCACTTCGTCCATCTCCCGTGTGATGTTCGGAAGTTGTGTAACTACCTTTTATAAGTAGCTCCCGTCGGACACAATCTGACGCGGTCGCCACCGATGCATCTCGTTCATGCGGCGATCACCGTTTGTAGGCCACGACCGCCTTGGCGTCGATCCAGGTGTTGAATGAAGCTGGGTAGCCACTCCATTTCATTAGTACGTCGGCGCGCTTCCCCTTCTTCCGACGTTGCAGTACAGCTTCCACGCGATAGTTTGTCCTGCGAGACGATTCCGTCCAGTATCGTTCCGGCGTCGGTATACGGGTGGGTCGAACGGGTTCGCCTCTCCCACGGTGAAGAGTTCTTTACTCCAGCTCGCCATTTAACCTTTCCTGAATCGTTTCTTTGCTTTGCTTATACGCACGCGATCGCCCACTCGCAGTTTCGGCTTGCTCCGACCGGCGTTGCCTCCGTATATCCGCTGTCACACAGTCTCCTGGTTCGGTGGATCGACACTCGTCGGAGCCATTCCAATGGTGCGATGATACGTTTTGTTGTATGACCGCACGAACCCGGGCAATGCTTCGACGTACCTTAACGTCTGGTGCTTCGTGAAGTACCGCCACATATGGGTTTTCAGCGTACGGTTAAAGCGTTCCACGATACTCGCCTTCGTCTCCTCGTTGTGCGTGACGAAATGATGGATACCTTGCGTCTCTAAAAGCTTTTGAGGAACTCCGCACCCTTGTCGGTCTGTAATCCTGTCGGCGTCGTGTTCTCCGTCAGCAAACTCTCGAACGCCGCTACGAGTGTCGCGCCGACTTTATTCTTTAACGGAACGCACCATGTCCGTTTCGAAAAAACGTCGATTACCGTTAATAGGAACTTTGTACCGTCGTTGTATGTTTTCAGATTCGCTACGTCGGCGTTCGATCTCGCCAGCATGTAGTCTCCCCGATCCGGGTTACCGATAAACTCCATGGGCGTGTTCAGGTGTCCGAGATGACGCGCAAAGGATTCCCAGCCTGCCGGCGAGCTTGCCTTCCTTTTTCGCAGCACGTCGTTCATGAGGTCCACCATGTTGCTTCCTCGAATAGGGACACCGTTGTAAACGAACTCACCGCGTTCCTTCCACGGGGTCGACGGGTCTGCCTTCAGTTTTTCCAACAGCAGTCGAACTCTTTGTTTCATAGTCTTAGGAGCACTTTCCACGATATCACTTTCGAATAGACCCGACACCGCAGGCGACGGATCGACTGTTGTCGGTGGCAGCACTGTCGGAGCGTCTCCGGGTGGATTAACCATAGACACTCGTACCGGTTGCTGCTTCCGTTGCTCGTCTATGGTATTGTATCGATCTAACAGCTGATTGTACAGCAACACATTTTCCCGTTCATGTAAATCGGTACGATCGAGGATGGTCTTCATGTCAACGTCCAGCTTAGTTAGGACATATGTGTCGTAGTCGTAGTCGGCTGATGCGCTAACAAAGTTTCCACCAATCGCGGGTCTACCAACGCCAACTTTTTCGCGTGTTCCCGCGCCTACTAGCGGCCGACCCGTACACCAAACATATCGTCGTCGGCGTAGTTGCTAAAGACAAACTACCGAAGAAGATCGTCACCTATCCATCTGCCTTTGTATGCAACACCGACGACGCGGACGAATCGGGCGAGCCATGGATATGCCTGTATGTGGACACAAACCAACGCGGCGAATACTTCGATTCGTACGGCCTGCCACCGCAACACGCGACCTTTCGAGCCTTCCTCCGCCGCAACTGCGATGACTGGACATACAACGACCGGAGACTACAGAGTGGACTGTCTAACGTCTGCGGTACATACTACGTCGCTTACCTGATGCACAGATGTCGGGGTGTGCCGCTAAAACTTTTCGGGAACCTGTTCGGGTCGGATTTTATAAACAACGATTGCTGTCTGTTTGACTGGCTTAAAAGCATAATGTAGCTGTGCATGTTTTAGAGAGAAGCGTGCTTGCATGGTGTGTAGTTTGTAGATGGTTAACGGGAGAGAGGCATGGATGTAGATTATTTATATATAGCAATATATGTGTGTCTCTTTAAAAAGAAAATTCATGTATACAAAATAAAACAAAACACGAAAACGCATATTGGTGTTGTTGTGACACGAATTTTATTGATTGTATTACAAATAGCTTCATACACTACGACAAGGAGATACCGTCTTGTCTAACATAACTACGATAATACGTCGGTCAGCGTTACCATTTCTCGATAGGTGTTAAAATATTAATCTTTTTAATATTAAGATAAACCAGTTGTTCGGAACGTAAACCTGTTCTTATGTAAAACATAACTTAACAATCACGGGAAATACCGACCATGCATCAGGAGCGTAGCAGTATGAAGTAGACGCTGACCCAGTAATGTTAATATTAACGTCAAGTCAATAGTATGGTAATAGGAATATTATAATGACAATTCGGCACCATCACTATCAACTAAGTAGGGGCCTATCGATAGCATGGATTTCACATTCTCCCCGTTCTTCGTTATGTTTAACATACAACGGGTGTTTATGTGACGGAGTTGTGCCTTCTCTAACACAACCGCGACTGGAGATAGATGTATATGAATGACGAATGAATGAATGAATGATGTTTTTATTCGACCAGTATTTCAACCAAATACATGCACTATATCCATGTCAAAACAACTTAGAATCAATACAAATATAACAACGTACCACGACACCCCCTGGGTAGTAGGGCACCCGCGAATGGTCGCACAGGTTAAAAACGAGTGTGACGACGACAACAATCCCAACTGCTATTACTACTGCACCCACTACTGCTCGGACTGACTTCATGTCGATTGATAATACCGCCTAGGAATGTAGCTGTCTTTAATACGCATCCCATCGAGGTCGCCGCGTGTGCGAAGGAGGTCGACGAGTCGGCTCTCGAGATCGACGACGGGTGTCGGCGTTCGTTCTCGCCAACACGTAGTCTCGCCGATCCGGGTTACCGATAAACTCCATGGGCGTATTTATGTGTCTGAGATGACGCGCAAAGGATTCCTAGCCTACCGGCGAGCTTGCCTTCCTTTTTCACAGCACGTCGTTCACGAGGTCCACCATGTTGCTTCCTCGAATAGGGACACCGTTGTAAACGAACTCACCGCGTTCCTTCCACGGGGTCGTCGGGTCCGCCTTCAGTTTTTCCAACAGCAGTCGAACTCTTTTTTTCATAGTCTTAGGAGCACTTTCCACGATATCACTTTCGAGTAGACCCGACACCGCAGGCGACGGATCGACTGTTGTCGATGGCAGCACTGTCGGAGCTTCTCCGGGTGGATTAACCATAGACACTTGTACCGGTTGCTGCTTCCGTTGCTCGTCTATGGTATTGTATCAATCTAACAGCTGATTGTACAGCAACACCTTTTCCCGTTCATGTAAATCGGTACGATCGAGGATGGTCTTCGTGTCAGCGTCCAGCTTAGTAAGGACATATGTGTCGTAGTCGTAGTCGGCTGATGCGCTAACAAAGTTTCCACCAATCGCGGGTCTACCAACGCCAACTCTTTCGCGTGTTCCCGCGCGTACTAGCGGCCGACCCGTACACCAAACATATCGTCGTCGGCGTAGTTGTTAAAGACAAACTACCGAAGAAGATCGTCACCTATCCATCTGCCTTTGTATGCAACACCGACGACGCGGACGAATCGGGCGAGCCCTGGATATGCCTGTATGTGGACACAAACCAACGCGGCGAATACTTCGATTCGTACGGCCTGCCACCGCAACACGCGACCTTTCGAGCCTTCCTCCGCCGCAACTGCGATGACTGGACATACAACGACCGGAGACTACAGAGTGGACTGTCTAACGTCTGCGGTACATACTACGTCGCTTACCTGATGCACAGATGTCGGGGTGTGCCGCTAAAACTTTTCGGGAACCTGTTCGGGTCGGATTTTATAAACAACGATTGCCGTGTGTTTGACTGGCTTAAAAGCATAACGTAGCTGTGCATGTTTTAGAGAGAAGCGTGCTTGCATGGTGTGTAGTTTGTAGATGGTTAACGGGAGAGAGGCATGGATGTAGATTATTTATATATAGCAATATATGTGTGTCTCTTTAAAAAAAAATTCATGTATACAAAATAAAACAAAACATGAAAACGCATATTGGTGTTGTTGTGACACGAATTTAATTGATTGTATTACAAATAGCTTCATACACTACAACAAGGAGATAGCGTTTTGTCTTACATAACTACGATAATACGTCAGTCAGCGTTACCATGTCTCGATAGGTGTTAAAATATTAATCTTTTTAATATTAAGATAAATCAGTTGTTCGAACCGAAAAACCTTTCTTATCCTCAGGTTGCTCGGTTGGAGCAACGTCGTTTGTGGCTATAAAAAATAATATATCAGTTACTTAAAATAACCATTCTGAATATATAGAACCACGTCACATTAGCGAATGACACAACTAAATATACATTCCATATTTCCCGGATAAAAATTCTATTTTACTCGTATATGCGGGTAAAATGGGAATTTTGCGGGTAAAACGGGATAGTCCGTATTTATCAAAACATTATGATGTCAACAAAGAACAATACCATGCCCAGTTGTGCTTTGATGTGTTTGGCCGATACACAACACACTGTCACATTAATGCGCAAAATGTGGGTGTGACGAACTGCGGAACGTACGTTAACTCTCCCATATTGTCCGGGTTTCCCCCATTCCCTCATACATTTACATGTTTATTAAAATAAATAAACGTATAGCCAAATAACTTTATAACAAGCGGACTCAAATTTTTATAACCTGTACTTTTCTTTGGGTTGAAGTGCCATTATTATTTGTCTGATTTCAGTTGCATCGGTTGGGCTCGTGAACAGACTATTTGAATTATGTTTAGGGCAATTCTGAGGAAATGATGTAAATTGCTTTTTGGATTTAGGTATTGCAGTTGAGTGGTTTTTACCAACAAATTGGTAAAGAAATTACAAAATGTATTAGATATTTGATCAGGATCCTTAATAATGTTGGCCTAGCCGCTCGGCTGCGTAACTTCGCCAAGAA
The DNA here is from genome assembly GCA_964017155.1 of Oasisia sp. SBJ-2009. NCBI lineage: Eukaryota > Metazoa > Annelida > Polychaeta > Sabellida > Siboglinidae > Oasisia > Oasisia sp. SBJ-2009. Next base: position 34,306,881 of record OZ024858.1, read on the forward strand.
GATACTTTGAGGGGCTGAAAAGTGCTGCCACCTCACGGAGCCTGGTTAATCGAGGCTACCGTCGGCCAAACTGCCGTTTGGAGTGGATCAGCTGATACAGTACGGCGACCCTTTAATCGCATGCTGCAGGTCGGTGTCGAGTCGAGGGTTCTGGGGAGGCTGGTTCTGAATCGGCCGTGAAATCCATAAGTCCATCCGTTTGTAAGTAGGCAGACATTGCTTGGTTCGCTGGCGCATTCTCGTCCAAGCGTAGGACGTGGTCATAGTCAGGTTGCCAAAGCAAATGTTTGGGCCTAACCCTGCACCGACTGATATCGGTTTTTCTCGCTGGATTTTATATCCATAGGACCTCTACAACGAATATCAAACGGATATCAAGCAGATATCCTTGAGCAATTGGAGATATACAAGATGGCTTTTGAAACTAAATTTGTTATGAGCAATCCATTGTTTGGGTTATTTTTGCAATTGGAGGTTAACTAAAGGTCAAAGGTTATGTTTAATGTAATGAAGACATTATTGGCATTAGGTTCAAAGGTGAGATTTGCAATTATTCTGAACTGTATTGTAGAAATGCATGTAATTTGACCATATAATGGTAGAGGGCATGTAGCGGTCATTATATATTAAATGAGTATGCAGCCTACATAAAATCTTAAATCTTGAAAGCAGGAATATAAATAAAACCACCAACCGACTTAGATAATGAAATATCAAAATAAAATACTACATGTGGAGAAAACGTTTACTTTTTAATCAGCCCAACAGCGTACGCGTGCTTGGCTGCGGTTATTGCGTCCCGCCTGTATACGCCATGGTTGAAGTAGCTAATATATATATATATATATATATATATATATATGTATATATATATATATATATACATATATATATATATATATATATATATATATATATATATATATATATATATATATATACATATATATACATATATATATATATATATATATATATATATATATATATATATATATGTATATATATATATGTATATATATGTATATATATATATGTATATATATATATATATATATATATATATATATATATATATATATATATATATATATATATATATATATATATATATATATATATATATATATATATATATATATATATATTGAGAAGACTTATGCTATATATAAAATAATCAAGGATAAGTGTGACGAAAGGGCAGACGAGTGGAATGATAATGTACTTGAACGATTAGCTTATCTCACAGTCAGAGAAACGTATGGTTCGTCAGCGGACGATCTCTCCCAGGTGATACCAAGAAAGAAACATCAAATGACATCGCTCGTAGTCTTCTACAGTCGCTTATGAAAGAGTTGCAGTGTCAGTGATCTCAGAAGTTGGACTCTGTCCGGCTGATGGAGCGGTATGTGGGACTCGGTGGGGAGCAGATGAGGCGATCCACAATAATCAACTTGATTTGCAAGAATGTGAAAAATCTGGTTGTGCTTCCTGAAGGGGGCAGCCGATCGGTAGTCTTCTTCCGTGACAGTAATATTGTCACCTTGAATATAATCAAGGATGACTACGCGAATGACAGTCTGGAGGCTGCGCCTGGATGTGGTGACAACACACATCAAGAAGGAATGTTCGGTGATGGAGTACAAGAATTGGACTTACTCAGCGAAAATCCGCAAAGATATCGCAGAAGAATCTGCAATGGATACCATTCCAGTAATTACTAAGGAAACTTTTCATTGGTGAACACTCTCTTCCCTCTCTCAGGCTCATGGGAAACGTTATCACCAGCGCCATCAAGCAACACCCTACCCTACCCGTCTTAAAATCGCCATTGGAGTGTACTACGTAAAACAGAAAACGCTCAAGCATATGCATGACTATCTCGTCTGTTGTTCGTATGACGAGTTGCTGCTCTTCAAGCGATCCTCTACAATGACGGACGACACCCCGTCACAGTTGAAGGACTTGTTCCAGTCATAGTCAACAATTTTGATACTGAGCTGATGGGTTGTTATTAACTCCCAAACACGATACCCCATATCAGTATGGCTGACATATCCAATCCAATGTGTTCTGATGAGGAAGATCAGATAATCTACTGCAGTTAGTAGAAAAACACTCCCTCCAACTCTGCGCCAGATTGATCTGCCTGATGAGTACATCGAGGCTTAACGCATACCCTACGAGAGGGCTGGCGACAAGGTATTCATATTGACATGCTATAAGATGAGTTACTGTTGATATCAATGACACACGGTTAAAGCCTGACAGGACAAGATTAGATGGAACTTTCTTGAGCCACCAGCTTCAAGGCAGACCATCCCGAGGGCAGTACCACTCTTTTCCCGACTATCATACCTTCAGATATTCATCTAGAGCTCCTTCTGCTAAACTTCTCAAACTCTTAAAATGTGGCTGCAATAGCGAAAAGCCATGTGCCACCACGTACACCAAGAGCCAGGCAAATTAAATCAGTTGCACAATGTTCTCCCACTACAGAAGGGAGGAAGATTGCAACAACATATAGATCATCTAACTGAACTGACAGCGGAAATCGTGAATGATTGTGCATGTCAATATTTACGGTTAATAATGACTTTTTTCAATATATATGTACCTACCCTCATCCTGGCACTTGTTCAGATAATTGATTATCAGACATTACACGGCCTTGCCTTTTATCGTTGCATGTTTTGAACTGTAACATCCAGAACTGATTTAAATGCAATTTCAAATTTCAATGTTGTATAATAATATTACATCAATCTGATAATTACATGCAACCATACTGTTTTCCATTGCAGTGTCTCTGTGATATGACATGACCTTTTTTTGACATCAAATTGCAAAATTAACCCCAAAATGGATTACTCATAACAAGTGTATCTAAAAACGTGATATCACTTGCGTTTCTACGTCCACTGGTTCAAAAGTTATGTTTCTATTGGCGTCGGTGGCCATCTTGGCCGCCATCTTGAATATATCGAATTGCTCAACGATATCCGCTTCATATCCGCTTGATGCTCACTATAGAGGTCCTAAGGACGTACAATCCAGTGAGAAAAAACTATACCTGTCTGGTGACCTGACTACCAAGTATCTACTTCTAAATCCAGTTTGCTATCGTGGCTGGTTTTCGTCGTTTTTCTCTAGCCATATCGTTAGTACTTTCGTGAATACTTTACATATGTTTGATAGTAGACGTATCGATCTGTAATTCTTGAGGTGTTTCTTTGTTTCTTTCTTGAAGATTATCATCATCTTAGCTTTCTTCCACGCTGTGTGTATTCGTCTCTCTCATGAGCATTTAGTGTACAGCTTAGCAAGTGTCTTCTAGATGGTACCTTCTCGTGCTTCCAATGTCTCGATGTTTATAATGGTCGTTGCTTGTTGTTTCTCTTTCTTCATCTCTTAGAGCGGCTCTCGCCTCCCTTGGTGTTATCTCCCGTAATTCTTTCGGGTCAGTGTGGATTATAGTAGACTGTTAACTGTCGTATAGCTCAGTGTAAAATTCCTATATTCGTTCTATGATTTTATCCTGATCATGAATTTCTCTACTCTGCTTGTCTAGGAGTGTAATCAGTCTGTCTTGCGTCAAAGAACGAGGTCCGTGTTCCACACTGTCAGTGATTTAATAGCCACAATTACAAATCTGCACGTGTTTGATGAACCGGCGAAGCTTGGATGTCATGGGGACAGATCATGATAACAGAATACTGGCGTGATTGTCTCATTCTCCCCAGTCTAACATTTCAAAATAGGTGGTGATCGTGCTTACTATAACTATAAAATGTCTTAATAATAGAACTGGCTGAGCCGAGAATATCTAAAACAACGTCAAGAAACAGAATAAGGTAATTATATGAAAAGTGAAACTAGTTATCTCTACAATAGCTAGCAACTAATCTAACGGCAACACGCTTAAGTGTCGAAGTGACATTAATCATTGTCCATGATCCAGTCATCATTCTACTCTCTAGGCAGGTGCGATCACACCTCCTACGAATAGGTGCACCGGGTGTGTCCGGAGGTTCGGCCGTTTGATTCGCAGTTGGTGTAGTGGAATGAACAACGACCGCTTCTGGTGGTGGAGGCAGATGCGATAAAGCAGGTTGTCCGTCAGCTATAACCTGACCGGGGCTGGTTGGTTCTGGCGACTCAGGTTCCAAGTCAGTGGAATAATCAGAGCACACATCTTGACTGCAAATGGGACCATCGGGCGGCTTGTCCGTCAATATCTCGGATGATTGAATGATGAATCAAAGTGCTTATTCGCAACATCCAACTGAGTCGACTTCATATGGTGGCAACATGACCTGTTCTGGTATTGCGATGCACCGGCTGATTAAAATTCGTCGAACTTGTGTTGTAGTTCGTTTAGGGTACTTCTGTCATACTGGGCAGTTTTTCCTTTTGTTGTGGTGGCAATGTGGGACTCACGTTAACGAAGGCTTGAATCTTTCTCCTAGCCCCCATTGTATAAGGAAGGCTTTATGTCAAACACGTCATTGAAGTCGCTGTGCAGTTCCGTAAACTTGACAGTTTTGCCGGAATTTCGCAGAAAGGATGCCTGCGTACATCTCACGGAGGCCACACCAACCTTGCACTAGTCTGTGCCTTAGTAGATAATGTCGGTACCACCGATACTCATCTGCTTCTTGGACGGGCTGACAATTACATCATTGCGAGGAAAGGATTTTCTGTCAAAATATCGACGTCGAGTTGTCTGACTAGTAGTGCACCGAATTGGAAAGACAAACTTCCTGTGGTGACGATAGAGTGAATCTCTCCAATAACATCCAGTGGAGTTACACTATCGGCCTGTCGAGCGAATTGGGATGCTGGCGTGATAGTTAGCTTACACACGCGAGCTGTGAACGCCTGGATCATGTTAGTCGTAGTACCAGTATCGAGGGTTATAGCCATCGGGTGCTGTCGGAAAAATGTGTACAACACAGATGATTGTACCACACCGACTCGATGTGAGACGGGGTTGCGTTCGACGAGACGTACCGCGGGATCGCTAAAGACGTTCTCAACTGTGTCGCCATCATATAGGTCGTCATCGTCTTCCTCGCATACGTCGTAGGTCACAAGTCTGGACCAGCCCAAGGGTTTCTTGTCACTCTGAGGCAAGTAGCGGCAGTCGACCAAATCGGAACTGTTGAACATCCGTCCTGCAGCTTTGCATAACACGCACGACTTATGAGGAAATGACTGCCGTCTATTGGTTGTACTTGAAGCCATGCCCAAAACGCATAGCCCAAGTATCTTCGATGATGCGCAGCTCGTTTTGAAGGGATGCCAATGCTTGGGATATATCTGGTTTGAGGGAGGCCAAAGAACGGTTGCGCTACTCAGCACCGTACATTTGGTTAAACAAGCGGCGGAAGGCCGGGATTTAGCAGCTGTAGCCAAAGATAAACGTTGGTATGTTCGGGTGATGGCGACACTTCTTCGTCGTTGTCTGTCGCAACGCCATGATGCGTGACGCCACACCCAGCAGTGAGGAGATGGTCCTCAAAAAAGGCGGTGATGCGGTGGATGAGATACTCCGAACGCTCGTCGGGTTCATGGCGAATATTGACTAGGTTGAGAAAGTGCGCTCCAGTTTACTGAAATCCAGTGTTCACGTCATTTCTGCCAAACATCAGCAAGCGATGTTGAGTGCTTCACTGTGGCGTTTCGTGAAATGACGGGGCAGAAATTCGCAATTTACCCCAGCATTAGTTCCAGCTGCACGCATTTTTGCACGACAGTACGACTTGCGGCTGAGCACATAATTAGTATCGCGACAAGCCCCGTGGTAGGCGCGTTTGTAGATTTACGCAACCAAGTACATGTCTGCACTCGGGAATGGCGCGAAGTTGGCAATCAGTGACAGAACGTAGACAATATTCTCTTTCCAGCTTTGGAATGATGTCACTGTCTCATTGTTAGTGAGCAGCCACTGCTTGGGCGCGCGATTACTGGCCATGGTGAATACAGTGGCCGCCTGCTGCCAGGGGCGTCGATCCGGTTTTAAAAGTGGGGGGGGGGACGGGGGACCAATTTATATACACATATATGTATGCATAATATATATATATATATATATATATATATATATATATATATATATATATATATAAGTGTAGCTATATATATATGTATATTTATGACGTGCATAATATATATATATATATATATATATATATATATATATACGATCTGAAATACACGTAACTATTTTTTTAAATATAAAACATAATTCATTGTTGGTCTGGTGCTAATTCTAAATAAACTAAAAAAAAGCCTTTATGTTATGCTATTTATAATAGTTATGTTAGCAACATATATTTGAAGAGGGGCCATGGCCCACCGCAATCACTGAACATTTGGGGGGTAGACTTTGGATCCAACATTGCTTGTCTGATTCACAGATTGACAAGATGCAGAGCTTACAGGGGTGCCTGTATAGGACTTCCCAATCCCTCCTTTTGGCAAAGAAATTTGTCATCACTAAAATGAGATCAAATTTCACAAAGTGCATAAATCCGCTGGTTACGCCGTAGGCGATATAAATATCGACCAGGGCGACCAGGCTGCAATCCGAGGGGTGACAGGGCAAGCAAAAATTAATAATCTTTAATGTGCTTGATGGCTAATGCCTATTAATATATCAACATAAGGGTGCAAAACGACAGAGCCCGGCGTGATGACAATTTACTGGACTAAGATCAAGTTGCGGGCCAAACAAGCAATTTATCTAGTGATTTTCCACTAGGGATTGGAAGTTTATATCTTATTATTAATTTTACTACTAGATCGATGTAGAGTTTTTAAGAGAGGGGAGTGATCAGTCTCGCTATATATGCCTATCAATTTGTTTTATGAACTGAAAAAAGTATGAGGAAATTTCTATGCTGACCCCCTCAAGCCGTGGGGTGGTCAGCGTCCCCCTCGTCCCCCACTGATCGGCTGTGCCTGTGTTGAACTTCCCAATCCAACATTTTGGCAAAGAAATTGGTCGTCACTCAAATGGGAATAAGTTACACAAAGTGCAAGAATCCGCCGCTTCAGCCGTAGGCGATAAGCATCAAGCAGGCGAGGGGTGAAAGTGCAACACAAATTTCATCATTTAAAATATATTTGATGGCTAGAGCCTATTAATAATATCAACACAAGGTTGATAGAGCCCGGCAGCGGCTTACATTTTCCCGGTAGTTATAAACATTCCGATTGGTCTTTCTGCGTATGCGCGACAAATTAAAAATCATCAGTGTGCAGCTAAATAACAAAGCATTTTTGGTATAAATGCCATGGGTTGTTCGATAACTCTCCTGTGATGACTGCTTTGAAGAGTTGTCTAATATTTCGTTCAATACATTAAAATATTACGTTTGTTTAAATAACTATCACGGATTGTGGCGCACTAACAGCAAAACATGCCTCAAAATAAAATATGTTTGCCTCGTGTTAATTTGCGATAAATAACTTTGCTGAACTTCATATCGCGAGTTTATTGTCTAGCTAGTCCTATGTAGCAGCTTTTAAGTGAGAGGAGTGTTGAGTCAGGCTATATGCCTCGCAATATTTATGAACTGAAAAGTGGGGGGGGCGGACAATTCCTGTGCTGTCCCCCACCCTGAAAAGTGTGGGGGGGGGACGCGTCCGTCCCCCCCCCCCCCCCCCCCCCGTCCCCCACCGATTGACGCCCGTGCCTGCTGGAGCGGTACGAGCACGCTTATAGTAGAGCCTATATGTTGGCCCCTCTTGTATGCGTCGACACGCTGCCACAACGCCAAACAACAAGGCCCGTCTTCTACATTGTCAGAGATTTAATAGCCGCAATTACAAACCTGCACACATTTGCCTGTTGCCGTTTCAATAGAGTTTGTTCTTTTCCATATTTGCGCATTGAAGTCTCCCATCACTATGATGTAGTGATTTGGCTTCTCTAAAGTGACCCCACGTCATTGTAGAAGCTATTTGTGTCTTCTTCTGAGTATGGTGATGTTGGTGCATATGTTTGCTCTGACTTCACTTTGTAGTGCTTTGCTATGCACAGAACAAGTTCTGCTACTCTGGGCTGATGTTGTTTACCTTCTTTATAATGGTTTTTCCATTTCCTATTTATGAGAAAACCTAAAGGAGTAGGTTTTCTCATGACCCAGACATTTTAGCACCCCCCTGCGCGTAGTCCTAGTTGACCAGAGCCGCCTCCTTGGTCATGGACTCTTTCGGTGCCGCTGGGAACTGGTGGCCTTAGCTTTGTAGTGCGTTGCATGCTGGTTTTGTTGGCCTACCCTTACGCGGGTGTTGGAAGGAGCATGTGATATAATGTTAACGAAATTGCCCAAGTTTCGACTCGGTGGCTGTATCAGTACTGAACCACCGACCAGCCGGCACCGCGATTCGAACCCCGGTCCACCTGGTCGGAAGTTCGGCACTCTAACCATAGGGCTACAGCACCCTATGCTAATGTATTACAATAAATAATTAAATAACATAACTATAACCATATATTTAACAAGGTTTAATACTTAGCAAAAAGAACAATATTATATTACATATATATATTACATATATATATATATATATATATATATATATATATATATATATATATATATATATATATATATATATATATATATATATATATATATATATATATATATATATATATATATATATATATATTCATAATCCAGTGTTAAGAATAACACATTTTATATGAAGCATGCAAGTTTTCTAACTTCTGGGAATTTATGGCGTGTTAACTAAGACTATATTATATATCGTGTTATCATGCGGTGAAGAATACAACCAGTATGGTCCGTCATCCAGTGGAACGTCTAATGACGATTAGAGAAGATATCCCAGCCAGTAGTATAGTAGGATCCTATCGTGGGAAGCCTGCCGCGCCGCGGAGGAATTCCTCCGGAGGAATTCCTCCGGGCAAGTGTCGCCACCTGGCGATTAGGTCGTGTACTAGTGGCGCCATCAGGCGGATAGATCATGCACTAGTGGCGCCGCCTGGTGGACAAGTCACGAACTAAGAATATTTGAAGTGGCGCCTCCTGGCGGATAGCTCGTGCATTAGTGTCGCCCCCCCCCCTACGGATAGTTCACAAACTAATACTATCCAAATTCGTGTGTCTTATTTTTTTTAAATTACGTCGAAATGGCGTTAGCGGTTATGTAGCGTCCCCTCGCGGATAGGTGACGAATTATAAACTTGATGAAAGAACAGGTGGAGTCACCTGCCGGATACGTATTCGGCTAATCGATCACGTGACTTAATATTATACCCGTCAACTGTGTGTGTGTGCGTTTGTGTGTGTGTGCGTGTGTGTGTGTATGTATGTGCGTATGTGCGTATGTGCGTATGTGCGTATGTGCGTATGGCCGTATGTACGTGTGTATGCGTATGTGCGTATGTGCGTATGTGTCTATGTAAGTATGTGCGTACGTGCGTATGTGTGTATGTGTGTATGTGCGTATGTGCGTATGTGCGTATGTGCGTATGTGTGTATATGAAAAACATGACAAAGTTATGGCATGTAAACACTAAAAACACGTAAAACTGACAAAGTGATGGCGGTGAAACGCTGAAAAAGTTGTGAAGTGGTACAAAGTTGGTACATGGAGTTAGCAAAATATGAAAAACTTGACAAAGTTATGGCATGTAAACACTAAAAACAAAGTGATGGCGGTGCTTTGTACCATTTCGCAACTCTTTAAGCGTTTCACCGCCATCACTTTGTCAATTTTACGTGTTTGTAGTGTTTACATACCATAACTTTGTCAAGTTTTTCATGTTTTGCTAACTCCATGTACCAACTTTGTACCACTTCACAACTTTTTCAGAGTTTCACCGCCACCACTATGTCAATTTTACGTGTCTTTAGTGTTTACATGCCATTACTTTGTCATGTTTTTCATATTTTACTAACTCCGTGTGCCAACTTTGTACCATTTCGCAACTCTTTAAGCGTTTCACCGCCATCACTTTGTCAATTTTACGTGTTTTTAGTGTTTACATGCCATAACTTTATCATGTTTTTCATATTTTACTAACTCGGTTTGCCAACTTTGTACCATTTTGCAACTATTTCAGCGTTTCACCGCCATCACTTTGTCAGTTTTACGTGTTTTTAGTGTTTACATGCCATAACTTTGTCATGTTTTTCATATACACACATACGCACATACGCACATACACACATACACACATACGCACGTACGCACATACGCACATACACACATACGCACATACGCACACACACGTACATACGGCCATACGCACATACGCACATACACACACACACGCACACACACACGCACACACACACACACACACACACACACACACACACACACAGTTGACGGGTATAATATTAAGTCACGTGATCGATTAGCCGAATACGTATCCGGCAGGTGACTCCACCTGTTCTTTCATCAAGTTTATAATTCGTCACGATGCTGGAACATTGAAATGCTTGTACCATGGACGGATGTGCTGTGGTTGCTGTTGGATTGTGATCAATATTGTCCATAGCAGAGGTGGTGAACATTCGCTTACGTAAAACCGGTAGACACACAACTCCTTCCACATACTGGTTTACAACAGATTCGCCTAACTGGGCAGATATTTCTAATACCCTGTCATACGAAATGCTGATACCATTCTTATGAAGCTTGTCAATAAGTTGTCGTTTTCTGGTCTTGGCGAACACTATCATCCCAATGTATACAGCAAATGGTGTCTCATGGTCTTTAGAATGCCGGTGGATTGCTGATCCGCCTTTGTCCTTGGTGTAGCAGTTATACTGCAGTAGTTGTGCAATAGCCAAGTCTGATTTTACTACACCATGTTTCAGGTGTGACTTAATATCGACACCGTGTTCGACATTACACACAAACTGTAGCAGTGAGGGAGGAATGGATTCTTCTCCAGATCCTTCCTCGAACTGATTGTTGCGTTTGGTCTTGTGATTAAGCATCTCTTTGCGTATTATATCAGCAGCTTTAGCTAAGTGTATAGCTTCACCATATTTACTAGCATCAGCAAGAATTGACCCTATGTCAGTTTTGAATGCTATCAGGACATCGCGTCCTTTCTGATGAGTTTCAAGCTCTGGAATATGCGAGAGTAACTGTTCCTTTAACCTTGTTGAGTTCACGTCCGGAGAGTCCACACCGAGTTACTCTAATCTCTGTTTGTACAGTGTAGCTAAATCTGCCAGCCTGAATATAACTGGATCTGCTCCCTCGGTGGCAGCTCTGGTGTCAGTGATGTAGAGGATAAGTTCTGAAAAAGCAATGGGGTGTAACTCTTTACCTGGCTTTTTGCAGCTCTGCTCTTGCTTAATCCATTAATGATGGGCTCGTTCTCGATTGTATACAGTAGCTTTGTGTTATTGAACAACAATCTACAGCCTTGGTGATATTTTGCTCTGTTTCGCATCAGTGTTTCTTCTATACCACCCCCTTCATCTAGTCTGGCTGGATTAAGTGGAATCGGCATACAATTGATGGCATGAAACAATGGCACATTGTTTGCAATGTTGGTATAACCAGCATAGTCCTGTTCCCTTTGGAATGAACTTAGTGGTGACTTTAACCTTTCCTCTGTATCATTCTGACAGAGGCAACATTTCGTCCAGTTTGTTTGTGGTTTTGATTTTGCTTGAGCATCCATAATTTGTGACTAAGAATGGCAAGGGCGAGGGTTCATCCCTTTAACACCACGTGCAAATTGATGTATGGGATACAGGTAGGTTCATGCACTTGCCCTACATCTAACCCAATCGTTCATCCAATGTCATTTAAATCCCGTGCGATCTGTACACCATCCGGATAATTACATGTAGTGGAGCCGCTACGTGATTTAATTGTGCGTTTTATGATAAAAGTGTGAAATTTAGCACACGCGTAGAACACATAAATACAAAAATATTTGGATATAGGGCCATCTCAAATTTCGCCCGGAAAGGCATTGGTGGCCATTTTCCAAGATGGCCGCCGTAAACCTATTTTCTCATATCTTAGTAACTACGTCAAATAAATCAGTCCTTTTTGTATTGAATCGTAGATGTTCTGGTTCAGCGATTTCATACATATTACTTTTGACCTTCTTCGACATTAACATCCGCCATTTTTAAAGATGGCGGCCGCCAAGACTAATAACCCTAAATCTCATGACTTACGCGACCTAGAGAGGTAATTTTATGATCAAAATATAGGTATGTGGACAGCCGATTCCAGTGTATGAAAATAATTTGTATTTGACCTTTGTCGACCTTCGTATCTGCCGTTTTATAAAAATGACGATCGCTAAAACGAATTTTGTCCACACGTTTACAAATGCTTCAGTCAGAACCGCTACATTTGTGTCAAAATGTAAGTTTTTCAAGTACCGATTTCACATATGTTACATATGACCTTCTCCAATATCAATTTCAGCCATTTTTTAAGATGGCTGCTTTAAAATCCAAATTTCTTCACATCGTGAGAAATAAACCAGATAGAGAGATAACATTGTCTTCGTAATTAAGATTTTACATGCTGCTATCTTAAATATGCTACTTTTGATCCTGTCGGACATTCGTATCGGTCTTTTTTCAAGATGGCGACTAAAAATGGCGGTTATATTCTATATTGGCTATCAACAAACGCTATTTACTAGCTAGCTTATATTCACGAGAGGAGTATCAAAAGTCGTTCCCTCTCTTGATGTTTAGAAAAGTTTACGTTAACTCCAACACGCCTCATAGGTTTAACTCATTGTTTATTTTATTTGTGTTGTTTGATTCCATGTTTTGTGATATGTCAACAGAAACATTCAACAGCAGAAACTTACTATGTCGTGTGTGACAGTTCAGCATTCCTGTAACATATGTGTATATGTCACACGATAAGTGTAAACATATTGTGCATGACCAAAACGTCCTATGCAAAATGTAACGGTTCCTAATTACTAGACGTCCTTATGTTTACTGTGTCGCACATTAACAACGAGCACACAGTCCACCACAGTAGCAAAGAGCAGTGCATTGAAGTCCTGCCTTGAGGCACTTACATAGACCCATGCATCCCTTCTTGCAACCACAGCGCAGTAGTTCTCGACAAGCTTGTGTGGCTTCAGGAAGAGTTGTTCTTCATATTTTCCAACCGCCATATTCATTTCTGTTCCACCCCCATTCACTTGGAGATGGAAGCTCAGGAGTCGCGATCGTCAACGCCTCAACATCACCGAACTATGGATTGCCTTTGGTGCTGGAAAGAACTTTCGCTATTTACCGTCCCACGAGATGGCCACCGTACTGGGTCCTGATCGTTGTGTTGCTTTGCCAATGCTTCATGCCTTCGCTGGTTGTGACACGGTGTCATGTTTTGGAGGCAGGGGCAAACGGACTGCATGGGACATATGGAATGCGTATGACGAAGTCACACCAGCTTTCTGTGCCTTGGCTGCTACCCCGGAGTCCATAGAAAATTGGCTGGGTCCACTGGAATGATTTGTAGTCCTGCTGTACGACCGTACTAGCATCCAGGAATTTTTCAGTGGAGCGAGGAAGCAGCTGTTCACACAGAAAGGTAGAGCTATTGACGGTCTTCCTCCGACACAAGCAGCACTTCTCCAGCATACAAAGCGGGCTGCTTACGAAGCCGGTCACTGTTGGGCACAGACGATGATCGCGACTATGGAGCTTCCATCTCCAAGTGAATGGGGGTGGAACAGAACTGAATATGGCGGTTGGAAAATATGCAGAACAACTCTTCCTGAAGCCACACAAGCTTGTCGAGAACTACTGCGCTGTGGTTGCAAGAAGGGATGCATGGGACTATGTAAGTGCCTCAAGGCAGGACATCAATGCACTGCTCTTTGCTACTGTTGTTAATGTGCGACACAGTAAACATAAGGACGTCTAGTAATTAGGAACCGTTACATTTTGCATAGAACGTTTTGGTCATGCACAATATGTTTAGACTTATCGTGTGACATACACACATGTGTTACAGGAATGCTGAACTGTCACACACGATATAGTAAGTTTCTGCTGTTGAATGTTTCTGTTGACGTATCACAAAACATGGAATCAAACAACACAAATAAAATAAACAATGAGTTAAACCTATGAGGCGTGTTGGAGTTAACGTAAACTTTTCTAAACATCAAGAGAGGGAACGACTTTTGATACTCCTCTCGTGAATATAAGCTAGCTAGTAAATAGCGTTTGTTGATAGCCAATATAGGATATAACCGCCATTTTTAGTCGCCATCTTGAAAAAAGACCGATACGAATGTCCGACAGGATCAAAAGTAGCATATTTAAAATAGCAGCATGTAAAATCTTAATTATGAAGACAATGTTATCTCTCTATCTGGTTTATTTATCAAGATGTGAAGAAATTTGGCTTTTAAAGCCGCCATCTTTAAATATGGCTGAGATTTGTAATTGAAGAAGGTCATATGTAACATATTTGAAATAGGTACTTTGAAAAACTTACATTCTGGCACAAATGTAGCGGTTCTAACTGAAGCATTTGTAAACGTGTGGACAAAATTCGTTTTAGCGGTCGTCATTTTTTAAATAAAATGGCGGATACGAAGGTCGACAAAGGTCAAATACAAATTATTTTTATACACTGGAATCGGCTGTCGACATACCTATATTTTGATCATAAAATTACCTCTCTAGGTCGCGTAGGTCATGAGATATAGGGTTATTAGTCTTGGCGGCCGCCATCTTTAAAAATGGCGGATGTTAATATCGAAGAAGGTCAAAAGTAATATATATGAAATCGCTGAACCAGAACATCTACGTTTCAATACAAAAAGGACTGATTTATTTGACGTAGTTACTAAGATATGAAAACATAGATTTACGGCGGCCATCTTGGAAAATGGCCACCAATGCCTTTCCGGGCGAAATTTGAGATGGCCCTATATCCAGATATTTTTGTAATTATGTACTCTACGTGTGGGCCAAATTTCATGCTTTTATCATAAAACGCACAATTCGGTCATATTTTGTCTCTTAGCGGCTCCACTAATGTAAAAAAAAAACGTTATCCTTGGCTCGGCTCTCCCGCGCTGGCACATCCTGTCGGTTCAGGTGCGGCTATCTAACATCTGAGGGGTTCATTAGATAGCATTTGGGATACTAAACCCACGGTTTAGCTGACATTGAACCCCATGCTGAGTTGCACAGCAGTGTATGCCACCAGTGTGCCCTGGTATTGCATGACATACATTCTCTTTTTCTGTGTTTAATCGATATTGGCTGGTGTCCACCATCATCGCTGGTTACACTGTGATGTCTGGGTCCTACAGATCCTTGTGGCTGCATTTCGGTCGCAAGTGGTTTTAGTTCGGAGTTTTCCATCTCCTAGATGAATTGCCTTTACCTGGCTAATGCGCTTCATCTGTCCAGAGCTGTCTGGTTTTCAGGCGCCAGAGATTCACCTTTCGCACCACCACTATTTGTAGAAACACCCCCGCCACGAGAAGGCTAAGGTTGGAGCTTGACTGCCAGAGGCTTTGTTTCGCTTGCCATTTGGGGCATGTTGTAGGCAAAGAGAGCTCATTCTTTTTGCCACCCCGGCATTAGCAGTCCTTTGGAGGGGCAATTATAACCTTCCCAGTCTATAACGAGAACCAATTTACTTGCATTCGAAGCGTGCATAATAGTTGTCATTTGACTTCTTTATTGTTACATAAGTCCTACAATTGATTTATTGGTTCAAGAAATCGACCAAGACACTCAAGAATCAGCTTTAGCAAGGTCAAAAACCTATAAATCGACACCAAGATGAAATAAATCCGACATCTCTGGCGATTTCTATGGCTAAAAGGTTTTTTTATACCCTGGCGGCCATCTTGGAAAAAATGGCCGCCATGTTGAAAATCAACGTGGCTAGCACTTTTTTCTTGTAGAGTGATCCTAAAGGAACGTTCCTACCAAATGTCATGCTTGTATCACAATTTGAACTATTCGGCAAAAAATGGTACTTCTCTGCTCCACTACAAGTGCGGTGTAAGTTCTGTGGCCGGGAACACGCGTTCGATCGTAAACAGTGTCCAGCGTTCGGGAAGCGTTGCCACATTTGTGGACAGAATAATCACTTCGCGAAAATGTGTGAATCACCGAAGAAACGGGAGCGGGACAGACACAAAAACAGTGATGCTCAGCCGCAGCGACAGCGCCCTGTGTATACGGTGACAGTTGACAGTGACACTCAGTTGCAGAGTGAAAACATTTCAAATGTTTTGGATGTGCATGGACAGGGTAGTAAGTCTAGCTGTGTTATGAATGTTGATGCATCTGCTATCATTGTACATCCTACTGTGAACAATGTTGTCTTAGCTATGGAGGTCGACACAGGGTCGGCAGTGTCTATGATTCCTGTGCATGTGTACGAGTCACAATTTTCAAATTGTCAGCTCCAGCCTAGCAACAAAGTGTTTCGCAGTTTCGCAGGTGAATCAGTCCCATGGAAAGGCATGTTTAGGGTGCATGTACAGTACAAGACAGACAGTGTAGATATGTGCTGGTATGTCGTCCCGGGTAGCAGACATGTACTATTTGGGAGAGACTGGCTTGAGGCCATTAGACTGGACTGGGCAGGGATCAAGTTTCGCCCTGGGTCCGGGTCAGTGTGCATGTCACACCAGAGTGAGCTAGAGGGGCTTGTTAGTAAACACCAGGGGTTGTTTGATGGAAAACTGGGTTTGCTAAAAGGTATCAAAGCACACATTGAAGTGATAGATGGTGCTAACCCTGTGTACACTAAACCGTATCGGGTTCCCTATGCTCTGCGACCAAAAGTCGAGCAAGAGTTAGACAGGCTTGAGAAAGCCGGGGTAATTACACCAGTTACAAGTAGTGACTGGGCGACAGGTGTAGTGGTAGTGCCTAAGAAGAATGGTGCCATTAGACTGTGTGGTAACTACAAGACGACTGTTAATCCTCATTTGAAAACCGTGTCCCCACCAAACATTCACATTGATGATATTCTGGCAGATTTAGCGGGTGGAGCAAAATTCTCAAAACTAGACTTGGCAAATGCGTACAACCAAATGGAAGTCTGTGAGGATTCTAGACAGTACCTGACGATAGCGACGCACAACGGACTGTTTCAACATAACAGGTTAGTGTATGGCATTACGACGGCTCCAGCAATATGGCAAAATGCAATCGAGAAAGTGTTGCAGGGGTTGCCTGGAGTCAAGGTATATCTGGATGATATTCTTGTGTCAGGGAAAACCGAGGCAGAACACTTGAAAAATCTAGGTAGACTGTTCGAAAGACTGGCAGAGTTTGGCCTGAAATTGAATCGTGAGAAATGTGAATTCTCCAGAGATTCACTTGAATACCTGGGTCACGTGATTGATGCCCACGGTATCCACAAATCGGCGGACAAGATAGCCGTCATTCTTGATGCACCTAGGCCTACTGATGTCAGTTCACTTAGGTCATTCATTGGCATGGCAAACTACTACCGTAAGTTTGTGCCAGATTTTGCGTCCACACTCCATCCTCTCACCAGGTTGCTTGAGAAGGATAGAACGTTTGAGTGGACAGATGACATGGATGACGCGTTTCTGGCAGTGAAACGTTCTTTGTGTGAGTCCGGGTTTCTGATGCATTTTGACAGCAGTCTCCCTGTGACAGTCGCATGTGATGCCTCACCAGTTGGGGTCAGGGCAGTGCTCTCTCACATTATGCCTAATGGAGAGGAGCGACCAATTCAGTTCGCATCTCGCGCATTGACGAAAGCTGAACAGAATTACGCCCCGGTTGAGAGGGAAGGACTAAGAATCATTTTTGGTGTGAAACGATTCTATCCTTTCCTGTTTGGCAGGAGGTTCACTCTTGTCACTGACAACAAACCCCTAGCAGCGATCATCAGTCCTAGAAAGGACATACCAGCGGTAGCAGCAGAACGTATTCAGAGATGGGCAATGTATTTGTCTGGTTTCAACTACGAGGTGCGCTACCGGAGCAGTACGCAGAATGCCAATGCGGACTGGCTCTCACGATTACCAACACGAAATGAGGCTCCAGGTGCATCTATAGACGAAGATGTGAGTCTCGTTCTTGGAGTTGGGGTGTTACCTGTCACGAGCGAACAGATTAAGGTCGGAGTTCGAAAAGACCCATTGTTGTCACAAGTGATGAGGTATACACGAGATGGTTGGCCGGATAGGTTGCCAACAGATCGGTTAGAGTTACAACCGTACTTCAGTCGTCGTAACGAACTATCCCTCGATGGTGATGTTCTGTTATGGGGAATGAGAGTAATCATTCCAAAGCAATTTCGAGCGGAAATTCTTGATGAGCTTCACACAGGCCATATCGGTGTTGTGAAAATGAAGGGGGTCGCACGTTCATATGTCTGGTGGCCAGGCATGGATGCAGACATTGAAGCTTGTACCAAAGCTTGCGAGTCTTGCCAGTTGGTACAGAGGAATCCTACCAATGCTCCATTACATCCATGGGTCCCGGCATCACGGCCAGGTGAACGCATACACATTGATTATGCAGGTCCTGTGGAGGGGAAAATGCTCCTCATTGTAGTCGACTCATTTTCGAAGTGGCCAGAAGTTGTCATTGTCAATAGTACAACAAGTGAAGCGACAGTGAACGCTCTGAGAACCATGTTCAATAGAGTGGGTGTTCCACAGACTTTGGTCTCGGACAATGCACCACAGTTCAAATCACAGGAGTTCAAGGACTTCCTGGATAGGTTGGGGGTGTTGCATAAACCTACTCCACCCTACCATCCGAGTTCGAACGGATTGGCAGAGCGATTTGTTCAGACAGTGAAACAAGGTATGAAAGCGATGGCAGCAGCAGGAGAGTCACTCCAGATCAGACTGGATAAATTCCTCCTGGCATATCGAAATGCTCAATCAGTTCGTATGACAGTTAGAGGGCCATCGAGTGGCCTCATTCCTACGCAAAGCGTCATCGTAGAGTCTCACGGCGTTCGTTTTCGATAATGCACGTGAGGGTGTGCGACGTTACGTATTCGCGGACTACCAAGATCAACTGTCGCTCCCGCTTGATGACGTCAGCGGCATAGGCAATGCCTACGACTTCTGGGGGTCATTCGTAGACTGCGGTGTCACTGTGTGAGGGACGTTACGCAGTGACGCACAGTGGTGACACCCGTGAGTGATTGTCTCGATAGGCTTGTCGAGGTCGAGTGCATACAGATATCAGTGCATCACTTGTTTCAGTTAGTGGGTGGACGGGTGATCTAACTAGATGTGTAGGGCAATGATCAAGCCGTCGAGAACAGACCGGGGAACAATGATACAGTATCGTGCGTGGCTGAACGGGTCGTTACGGCGTACTACCAAGAGGCCATCCTGTGCGACGGTTGCAACATTGAGATGCCGTTTAACATCTTTGGCGTTTGTTATCTTTTTTGATGGTCGTGTTCCCGTAGATGTGCATGTGTGCGACGCATGTCTGGACATTCGCTTTGGATAGCGAGCCACGCTGGTCTGCTACAAAATGGAAGCGCAGTCTTCCCGGATGTTATGTCAGCAGTGGTTATACGCTGGACGACGAAGTCTTCCATCCGTTTGATGAACGTGCACATTTGACAGCGCTGATCAGTGCACGTGGGTGCGTTACGACTTGCGAAGTCGGATGGAACGTTAGCAGAACCAGAAAAATGTCGGACTGACCCTTGGCATCTGCTGACGACGGACAGGAATGTCGATACGCGTTGTGATTTGTCTGTACAATGTATGGGCTGAAATGTCTGATTGCTGACGCAATAGACAGTGCTTCTATTTCACACGGTGACCATGTCACTCGTCGATCGTCTAGTTTGGCGCTGAAGAAGCCGGCAAGTTTCAGCTTGCCTTTCTGCATGGCATACGTAGTGGCACCTATGTCACACCCTTTACCTGCTCCATCAGTTACGATCCACAGCTCATCTTCCGGTCGTGGCAGAGCGATTGTTCTGTTTGAGTGTAGTTTGTCTTGTGCGCGTTTGAACGCTTCGTGTAGTGTGTCTGTCCAGTCTACGCGATCGTTGGACTGACGGCCGGCTGTCGAGCTATCCAGTGGAGCAAGAAGTGACTAGCAATCGGGGACGACTCGTGCTAACATCTTATACGCTCGGATGAACGAGCGCATTGATTTCACTTTTGAGGGTCTGTCGCAGCTGGCCAATGTGGCGATGCGATGTGGACTGGCTTGAGTTGTCCCTAGGTGCCACACCCAACCAAGTATCACAGTGCTTCATGGACAGATGGTCGTTTTTGCGGCGGATAAACGGAGACCTCTGTTGGCCAGACACTGCAGTAGTCTTTTGTAGTTTCGTTGGACTTCTGTGATGGTGTTGCCCCCACAGTAGATATCGTCGGCGAGCTTCGCAACTACGCGACGGTGATAGGGACTTCCTCGGGCCGAACGAACACTCCTATAGATTCCAGTTCGTCAAACTTGTTTTGTAGCTCGACAAGTTGGTTACGTGCATACTGCGGTAGGTGTCCTTTTCGTTGTGGAGGTTCTACAGGTCCCACGTTGACGTCGGCCTCGAAGGGACCAACGTTTCCATTGTATCCGCGGTAGTTCGGGTCGAACACATCGTCATATTCTTGCACAATGGAGCGAAACGAAGACCTCTCATCGGCTGATAGCATACCGTCTGGGTCGATTTGAACTGATGAGGAGCGTCCAGCTGACCCGGCATCGACGCCGCGCGAACATTCGCTGTCGGAGACGGCAGGTCCGGTAGGAAGTATATCGGGTACAAATACCTCCCGAATTTGGCAGAAATGTTCGTTTCGTCTGAGGATGCGTACAGTATTTGTGAGGTTGGCGATACGGATCTTTCCAGTGATGCTGTCGATGAGTGTTGGTTGTGGCCATGTATCAGAGTTACTTGCGTATTTGCGGACTGGCGCATCAATGCGTGATTCGAGTCCGAATGTAGTATCGGAGCAACCTACGTCTTTAGGTAAAGTCACTTCAACAAATTCGCCCGGCCAGATTGTCGTGGTGGTGGGCGGGGATCGTAACACGTGAGCGCGTCTAACAGCGTGTCTGTTCAACGATGAATGTGTTGATCCGAATGTGTAGGTGGTGCCGCTGGCCAATGTGATGAGGTGTTTGGCAGGTCGTATGGTAATGTCATTTGTCTCCATGAAGGGTGTGCCAGCAAGGATTTCGACGTCGAGGTTCTCAACGACCAGGCCGTTGAACGTGAACGTGTTGTTGTCAAGTGTCAGTGCGATACTAGTTTTGCCAACAATGGGTAATGGTGACGATCCGTCGGCTTGGTGAGCTGACCGTGACGATTTTTCTATCACGCAACCTAACTTGTGTGCTGTGGAATGGCGGATCATGTTCCCAGTAGCTCCGCTATCAATGGTTACACGGGTTGTGTGATGTCAGTAAAACACGTCTAAATAAGGAGACTGTCGAACCCCGATTTTTTGGCCGACTACTTCGGTGTTGGAGACTTCAGGTTCTGGCGAGTTCCGTTCGTCTTCATCGTCTAGTAGGTTGATGACCTGTCGTGCTTTCGCCATATAACATCGGTCTTCTTCTGGTAAGTGTGTGCATTCACTCAGTTGCAGAGTGAAAACATTTTTAATGTGTTGGATGTGTATGGTAATAAGTCTAACTGTGTTATGATTGTTGATGCATCTGCTATCATTGACATTGTACATCCTATTTTGAATAATGTCGTGTTAGCTATGGAGGTAGACACAGTGTAAGGAATTATAGTTGCATAAATTCCTTATAATTTCTTTTCATGAAATATAATTATTATACATGAAGTCATAAGTAACAGTATATTGTATAAATGCAGTAGTCAAGCAAGTCATAGCTTAAATTGAGGTCCTTAAACCAGTTATATCCAGTTGCCAGAGTTCGTTAAGGATAGACGAGGCATAGTTCTTGGAAGAGTAGGAGCAGGACTACGTGGATGGTCGTAGGTAAGAAAAACCAGCTTCTTATTAGTAGTGCCGAGGTATACTGACCGTACTGACCAATAGATTCTAGCCAGTATTTAAGGACAGAGTGGTGCGCGATCGAGGAGAGAGCACGCATGTACAATGTAACTTCACGTCTGGCGCCCACGGAGCCAGGCCAGTTAGACAATTATATTGACTTCTGTATAATGCTGTCTGTATTAAAGTTCTTGAAACAAATACTTGGAAATATCTTCTGCAAATGATTGAGTAATCTCTCTCTCCGTGAGTATCTGATTTCAAATAGATAGTGACACTGTGGCTGAACTACGTAGGTCGTGGACCATGGCTACGGGGACAGTACGGAGGGGGAATATTGCGTTACGTGCCCAAGATTAGAACACCGAGTCTACGACTATACAAGAAGAGGCAGATGCGAAGAAGGGTAAAATAGTAGACCGGCCAATTCTAACATTGACGACACGCGCCAGTTGAACTTGGTGTAATACAGACGGTATGTATGAATTCTAACATTGGTGAGACACGCCAGTTGAAGTTGCATACTACAGACAGTGTGTACGAATTCTAACATTGACGTCGCGCGCCAGTGGAACGGATGTAATACAGACGGTATGTACAGTGGAGACTGTCACCTACATGTGGAGACTGTCACCTACATGTGGAGACTGTCACCTACATGTGGAGACTGTCACCTACATGTGGAGACTGTCACCTACATGTGGAGACTGTCACCTACATGTGGAGACTGTCACCTACATGTGATCACGCCCCACGTCAAACCATTCAAAACATTAAATAAGCATCAAACAAGCACATTTTATACGCCAGAAAAACAAACAATAGAAAACAATAAATTATTGGAATCAATTAAATCATGATTGTGTAAATGCCAGCAGTGCAATGTTTAAAATTATACATATACCTAGGTTGAACACTTACATTGTTTAGATATTATTTTAATACTGATTAAATTATTTCATATATTTTAATTAATTTATTATTATAACAAATTGTTATTATTGTAGGACATTTTGTACTTTACTTATATATACTTTAGAGACAACGTATACCTTTTATACTTATGAATTTTTTAGAGACAACGTATTTTAATTAGTAGCATTATTTTTTTGTATATTTAAAATTTTAAGTATAATACTAATTTATGTACACTTTTATAATTTAGCGAACACTCGATAAGCCACAGGCTTCCTTGTTCACATCCCGTCTGGAGCTTGGCTCTGGACGGCAACTTGTTAAACCTATGCAACACTTTTGAAACAATTAAATGATAGTTTTGACAACAGTTTTCTTTACCAGCTTTAGGGGCCTTCAAATAAAAATGTCTTATATAGTAGCTAGATATATGCCAAATAAATATATGCCAAGTAAAAAAATTGATCTTCAATAGTTTCTGAGACATGGCAGCTAATGTATTTTACTCAAGATGTTTTGTGATTAGCTTATTTTCACATGCAATTCTGTTGACCATAAAACAGCTTATAATAAAATACATAGTGAAATATACCGCATTATCAAGAAGAATACAGGAATGCATTCATTGTGAAAAAATTTATTCGCTGAGGATTTATAATAATAATTGGACAGGAAATAAAGCAACATATATATATTAACAATATCGATACACTATATACACTCAAAGGACATGATTAACAACAGCTAGGATGCACCAAACACACACACACAATTGTGTGCATACACACAAACTGGTTGTCAATGTCTGTGTACTGATAGGATATAAAATCTAATGTGGATCATAACTGAAGTAATAAAACATAGTATTGAATTGATATTGTATTCTACACTGGTCTTCTCAAACAAAACATTCTTTATAAAATCGTTCTTCTTGAATCTTAACATTTCAAACATGCAAGAAGAAAATAAAGCGTAAAATGGTTTGTTACTGGTAGTTGTAGTTTTCAATAATCTTAACTAATTCGCTGTGTATGTCTTATTAGCTTTAGTGCAGATTGAAATTGGTGAATGTAAATCTTGGTAACTTCAGCCCAGTTACATTTTAATTCTTTAGTCTGAAGAATCAAAATCCACCTTTAAACCACTTCCCCAAAAAATGCATTGTTATTGAGGACAGGAGCATAGCAATAACTTTATGATGTCACAATTATCTTACACAATCACTGTTATGGTTATGTTGTTGGGAGCATTAATAACACCGCATATGTGGTTGTGAAAGAGCATATTTTTTTATAGATTATATTCATGTGTTCTCATTACTTATATTTCTACTGTCACAAACAAGTCTGTGCAAACAGACTTGTCCTTTTTGGACATTTAAAAATATACTGTGTTGGTAAAAACACATAAAATTAATGTAAAAATCAAGTGACCATTATTAGAAACATCCATCGGAAGTTGTGCATTAGTGCAGCTGAACACAATATAAACATACAGGCACACAACTTGACGTGTTCATAGAAGGAACCACTGCATCTGACACCATGGACAATTTGTCAATGTTTCAAGCTGATAACAGGGCACACCTTTTCTAAAACACCGGATGAGAGTGACTTGCAATCAAAATGAAACATAACTAGGTATTATATCATGTTGGCTCTCCATAACTTTATGTGTTCTGAATAAAGCCCCTATCAACTTGGCAGAATACAATCATATGCATGGAGTGATGTTCGACGAAAAGGCCCAACATATGAAGTTAGCCACCAGCATATATATTCTGCAGTCGATCACAGGATGGCGTCTTCATGTCTTGAGCCTTCTGATAGAGTCGGCTATCGTGGAAGTTACGTGCTCGCCACAGCATGTTTTCCTCTGAAACACAGTTGCACAAACATAAAATACAATGTGAAAAGGCAAAAAATATTTTCAGAAAGACAAAATAGGACATGTGTCCCTGAAGACCTTAGTTGGTAATGAATGAGTTTTGGTGAATCACAGTCACCACCTAGTCTCTTCACCATAATCACCTAATTGGTATTCATATCAAGTAACCAGAAATACAGCCATATTCTGTGAAAACAGCAGACAATATTATCAATAAAGTGTATGATTTGTCACTTTACAGTGGTCAAGAATATTAACTTTCTATCTTTGTCAACTGTCACTTACAGGTGACTATATATCTTTAACCAGTAGACACCCCAGTCACATCATTTTAAAGATAATTTCTCTGGGTATTCATACGAGATAACCAGAAACAGCTAAATTGTGTGAATGCAGCGACAGGACTGACCATTAGTGGTGTTAGTTATCTACTTCCTCATAACAGTCATTATTGTAATATATGTAAATCCTAATTTTGTGTTGTTTATATAACAGCCATCTCATTGAAACACAAAGCATGTTTCACATCACAGCTGACTGGTTGTACTTTTAGGCCGGTCATGGAAAGGTCCCTATGACGGAGTGGGCGGCGTTTCAAACAGACGTGCTGAGGAGGCCATCAAGAGGAAGCAAGTCACAGTCATAGATTGCGCAGAAGATTATTTCATGTGGGCCCAGGAAGATATCTCTAGTAAAATAAACTATTTCTTGGTATCAGGGAATGACGTTCGCAATGCGAAAAGCCAGTTGGATAGAGGGCAACAGTACCGAGTGCCAAACATCATGAATGAACACAGCATCATGGTGAAAGGACCCTACCTCTATGTCAAAGACAAGTCCTGTGATAAAGGCTGCTGTTACGATGCTAACATAAACACATTTTTGGGGAAATGTGACGGGTGGATAAAGACAACAGCCAAACGTCAAACACGCCTGAATCCCAAAGCCCAGTCACGCACTTGTGGGGGTGGGCGTGGACAGAGGAGTGCATGTGCATGCAAACATTAATCAACAGTTGTGAAAACATGCTTGCTCTTAAAAGACGTGTTGATGTAGTTTATATGTTAACGCTTAAGTACACATTACTTAATAATAATAACACAAGTATTATTGGCAATTCAACTGAGTTGGATTGATATAATACAATAAAATACAATTAACTTATCAAAACATCATATACAGTGTACTATAAACATATGTGATACCGCAAATCATAATATATTAATAGACTTGTTTACTGGCAGTTGCATAAAGGCCACAGTGTAAAGGTGTTACGGAATCTATTCGTTCTAGTAACTGGTAACAGGTACACATATTCTCTTAGTGATTTGTTAAAAATAGCAGTTAATGGAGGGGCAAGAACAGTTGCATGGTTTCTTAACACCCATGCAGGGATGTTGTCAGGCCCAGTAGCCTTGTTGGCTTTAACACTCTCCAAAGCTTTAAAAGTAGTATATACGCTTATCACATACTGATCCGGCAGTTCCTCGTTAGCGGTGAACACCTTTTGACTCTTATTTAACCGAGGCAAATGGTCACTCAGACATAAATAATATTATTATAATAAAGAAATATTTCCATAAATAAATTGAATATATACGGCTTCCACGACAATATTAACCGTTAAAAATAATAAATTTGGAATATTAGCACATGGGAGACGATGTTTGCTATCGGGCGTAAAAAAAAGGGCCTATTAGCAAATGATGGTTTGTCGGTATAATTAATCATGGAAGGGAACTATAATACTCCTTTATTATATACTTTGTCTTAGATTTATACCGAGAAATTGAAAAATTTCCGTTATTATAAAAAAAAATTATTGGAAAGCGTATTTTGGCTGTTTTTGTCTATTCTAGCAGGAATTAGCATACCTTCTTTTTAGAAACAACAGGAAATGTACACATGGCCTGAAAAAACTCACCAAAACAAATCCAATGATGTTTCTAATTTACATGTATGTAAAAAAAATTATAAACTTTTTTTTAGAGAAAGGTCCTAAAAATGACAACACATCACTATTATGATGAACGCAAACTCACTATAGCTACGTTCTCTGAAGCAATTTGAGCGCAATGTTGACAGATAGTCTTCTTCAACACTTTGCTCCAACTGCCGTATGCTGCCTTTGTAGTCTGTGCTGAAGCCAGGCTTCACGTAATATGGAATGGCCAGGTTGTGTGTCCTTCGTTCATGTGAGTATTTACTGTAACAAATAAAATTCTTATGATTATTATGTAAATGCAGTAATATGCATAAGCATTTCCTAATAATTACATTGCACTCACTTTTAGATTGTCTACAAGACCTTAGTAGGTTTTGCTACTGCTTAGTTATTCTTCATCAGAATAATTGTCGCTAATCAAGACTGAAAATGTTTTGACAACATTTTTATGATACAGCAATTATTTTAAATATGACAATTCACAAGGTTAGTAACCCTTAATTACTTGGTGTATACATTAATTTGTTTAAAGGCAGACAATTAAGAGTGAATTTGAAATTCCAATAACACCAAAGCTTTCTCTCGTGTTGGAAAAGATGTGTGCTCCAGAAGACAGACAAGCTGCTATTGACACCCAGGATATAACAACACCCACACACACTGGAACTACACGCAGCAGCCCACAGTTGTGAGCAGCAAAACCATCAGCATTTACGAAATGCAAAGCATTGTAACTTCCATTGAAATACCAATGACATTTTGTATGCCCTCATGACCACCCAGGGAGCAGGAACTGAAGCAAATATTAAGTTGAGGGAGGGAGGGGAGGGAGGGAGGGAGGGAGGGGGAGGGGGGGAGGGGGGGAGGGGGAGAGGGGGAGGGGGGAGGGGGAGAGGGGGAGAGGGGGGGAGAGGGGGAGAGGGGGGAGAGGGGGAGAGGGAGAGAGGGAAGGAGGGAGAGAGAGGGAAGGAGGGAGAGTGGGAGAGAGCACGCGAACGATAGAGGGAGAGGGAGAGGGAGAGGGAGAGGGAGAGGGAGAGGGAGAGGGAGAGGGAGAGGGAGAGGGAGAGGGAGAGGGAGAGGGAGAGGGAGAGGGAGAGGGAGAGGGAGAGGGAGAGGGAGAGGGAGAGGGAGAGGGAGAGGGAGAGGGAGAGGGAGAGGGAGAGGGAGAGGGAGAGGGAGAGGGAGAGGGAGAGGGAGAGGGAGAGGGAGAGGGAGAGGGAGAGGGAGAGGGAGAGGGAGAGGGAGAGGGAGAGGGAGAGGGAGAGGGAGAGGGAGAGGGAGAGGGAGAGGGAGAGGGAGAGGGAGAGGGAGAGGGAGAGGGAGAGGGAGAGGGAGAGGGAGAGGGAGAGGGAGAGGGAGAGGGAGAGGGAGAGGGAGAGGGAGAGGGAGAGGGAGAGGGAGAGGGAGAGGGAGAGGGAGAGGGAGAGGGAGAGGGAGAGGGAGAGGGAGAGGGAGAGGGAGAGGGAGAGGGAGAGGGAGAGGGAGAGGGAGAGGGAGAGGGAGAGGGAGAGGGAGAGGGAGAGGGAGAGGGAGAGGGAGAGGGAGAGGGAGAGGGAGAGGGAGAGGGAGAGGGAGAGGGAGAGGGAGAGGGAGAGGGAGAGGGAGAGGGAGAGGGAGAGGGAGAGGGAGAGGGAGAGGGAGAGGGAGAGGGAGAGGGAGAGGGAGAGGGAGAGGGAGAGGGAGAGGGAGAGGGAGAGGGAGAGGGAGAGGGAGAGGGAGAGGGAGAGGGAGAGGGAGAGGGAGAGGGAGAGGGAGAGGGAGAGGGAGAGGGAGAGGGAGAGGGAGAGGGAGAGAGAGAGGGAGAGGGAGGGAGAGAGGGAGAGAGGGAGAGAGAGAGAGAGGGAGAGAGAGCACGCGAACGATAGAGAGAGAGAGAGAGGGAGAGAGAGAGAGAGCACGCGAACGACAGAGAGAGAGAGAGAGAGAGAGAGAGAGAGAGTGGGAGAGAGAGAGTGGGAGAGAGGGAGGGAGAGAGAGAGAGCACGCGAACGATAGAGAGAGAGAGAGAGAGAGAGAGAGAGTGAGCAGTAAATGGTGAGTTACTTACTGATCTGGTTGAAGACTGTAGAGTGGATCTGACATGAGCAGACTACTGATGAGTGAGAGGAGAATCATAAATAATATGGGCGAGAGTTGCAGCAACAGAGCATATGGCTGCTGAAAGACAAACACAACAAACAGTGTCAGAAAGAAATACAATAACAGTCAATCTGTGCACTTTGTGGTGTCATCATGCAACACGTGTCACCGTCCGTGCAGACAGGAGCACTTCAATGTGTAGATGGGTTGGCAAACTGAATGAATGAATGGAAATATTTTTGGTGAAACATTTTCAATAAAATATTAATATAATTTATTCGTCGACAATTTGCCGCTATGAAACTGTTTTCAAGAACATTCAGTGAAATTCAAATACATTCTAAGTTACTCGAACAAAAAATAAAAATTAAAGAATGCTCAAGATTTTCTGCAGTAACCCATCAGAGACATGGAGAAGACTCAGTCATGAAATATTAATTGTGTTAAAAAGATAAACAAAAATTATTTAATATTTCAGATCTCTGTAAGAATGAAAGACAAATGCAACGTCACTTAATGTTGCGGATTATAATAAGTGTAATTGGTGCTTGGTGGACAGTTCATTATTGACACAATCTATCAGTTTATAGTTCACACTGCGTGTGTAGGCCTAGAATTGTGCAGGCTGCCACTTAGTCCTTAGGAATGTGTGAAATGAGGAAATGGCAAGAACACCGAAAAAAATGTAAGCATGTGAACTCTCATAACCTCCAGAGTAAGATACACTAAAGGTTCTGATTCACTGCCGAGGGAGAAACAATTATGAAACCTAGTAAAACTAGTGGAATATTCTTTTCTTGTAATAATTAAACAAACAAACAAACTGCATATAAATGCAATTCAAATTGAACTTTGAAATGAAAAGTATTATAAAAGTAATAGGTCAGATACTTTTATTACTATTACTCTGTGTTATTGATAAACCTATTACTATTACTTCAACATTTGTAATTGTTACAATCACTATTACATATTACTATAACCCAGGTCTGTTTAGGAAATTGTGAATGTTTACTTTATCACCATAAACATAATAGAAGATTCCATATAAAAGCAATACAGAATTTGCTTGACTGTGTTCGATTTTGATGAACATTAGGTTGTTGGTTTATATTAATTATTCTGTGTTACCAACCACATTTCACACCAATCTCTCCTTCCTGTCCAGAGATAGGTCATAAAAGTTTGACCTGACAACCTTCCACGGGTCATGACTCCGTTTCAAAGTGACACACAGATGTGCTGTTGGTGTCATTTTTACGATATTACTTGAATTTACTATCTCTGAAGACATCACAATTACATACACGTCAACATTGTTAGATGTTTGGCTAGCAAAAAACATCTGATTTTGTCATTTTTATGTTGAAGTAAACATATTTAGCAAGAATCAGTGCACTGGAGTCGCTTAGGGGTGATTGTGACACGCTGGACCAAAGCACCAAATTTGGCACAGTTGTACTTTAGTGCCATACAACATTTTTTCAAGGTCAAACATCAGTATTGTGATAATATTGTGATGATGTTCAATATCTCGAAAGTTAAATATTTTTTTTAAAGTTTTCAATAGCGGCTTGATATATTCACCAACTTCTTTCTATGAGATGATTATCTAATTTGCATAAATTCAAAATGGCCGCCAAATGAGGACTTATCTTTTTTTAATCAGGACAATTTCCACAATCGCACAAAAACAAATTGTTTTACATATGTATACCTTATAAACATATGCAACTTTTGAGATGGGGCTGCCCAGATTTAAGGCAAGGGAATCTCAAAATTCAAAGAATCATAATTCTGTATCTACCCTACAGTAATACTCATATAATATTTGCTTGTGTTTCAGAATCAGAAGGTTACAGCAGGGCTGCAAAACTCTATTTTTAATTGAATATTTCACATGAACTTTGCATAAATCCAAAATGGCTGTCAAAATGTGCTAAACTAATTACATTTGCTGGCAGTTTCACTTATAACTGTCACATAAACACAAACAGTAAGTAAATATTTAAAACCTGCTTATTTAGAATGTACAATGCATCATTATCACTTGAAATTATTTGACAAGTGATGACCAAAGAGCAAGCATGTGCACTTTATTATATTTATTGTCACATTAACACAATAGTAAATTCAAAGGACACATGTAGTTGCACACAGGACAGTGTAATTGATATAGAAATGGCTGTGTTAATCGCTGCAAGTGGAGTGGGTGATGCCACTCACCTCTGATCGGTCTTGGAAGTTTGTGTTGAACTGTGTGCGTGTGTGGCTGTGGCGAGCATTCATGCGCCGACTGTGTCCTGTCAAACACCCAGCCAACTGCCATTAAGAGTCCCAACAACAGCTTTAAAATAACGATACTGCTTCACTACTACCCAATCACTTCTACTTGGCTTCTATACATATATTTGACGTAGGTCAACAACATATATCACCATACTTTCTTGGTAAAAATGCATTCCTTACCTGGCTGAAATGCTCCACCAAAGAACATGTTAAATAATTCTTCGGCAGATATGTCACCTAAAACACAAGACAGAAACAAGGACACTAATTATGAGGAATGGTCATGTTTGTTAAACTGTTCATCCATGATCATATCAACATAACATTCTTATCAATCACAGGAACTCTTATTATTAATGAAGTATTTTTAGTAGTTAAAATCATATATGCCAAAAACATTAGTGGGCAATTCTGTATTGGAGAGCCCAGACTGCTAAAAATTAATCTTGTTGAAACAGTATAAAAGTTGTACTACTAATGTAAAACATATGTAAAATTCAAACCCAAGTAAACAAATTGTGCCATCAGTTCACAATTTGTTTTAATTGTGTTTCTAATGGAGTGCATTCATAGCAATCAAGCTAATGGAAAAACAAGGACCAACAGAAACCCCTCCCATCTTACCATTAACTCCTAACTAATTTACCTTTTTTTATACAAATTTTCAAAGTTCATACTGTATCTATTCAAAATTCAGAAAGCAACTTGTACTGCATAAGCCATATTTTGATATGGATAGTCATACATTTTTATACATTTATTATGTAATTCTGTCACTGAAAAAGTACATAAAGTTTTTCCGAGAGCCAGCAAGTGATCAAAATTAACAGTTACTTGAAATACTCTTATTAGATACACCCACGAATAGGTGAGATTACACACTTTATGTGTGTCTTTTCTCATCTTGAGGGAATCATGGTAACGGAATTATATTTTGGTAACGGAATTACAATAACAGAATTACATGTGTTTTTCCCCTGCACCATAAATCATAATAAGAAACTAACAATGGGACCTACCCGGGGGTAAGTACCTTAGAGGTCAGCACAGGCACTGACTGGGGCAATGTTTCAGTTAAACATGAATGGAATCTTTGGACAATACTTATGAAAACTGTCCATGGATTCAGAAATATGTACCATTTGTAACTTGTACTATCTCTAACACATGATATTACATGGAATGGCAGGAGTGATCCATATAAATCTACAAGATAGGCCACATTATTTATCAAAGATCAGTTGCAGAAAGTTTTCATGGACTTTCAAAGAAATTCTACACAGTAGTTCTTTCCCCGTGGCTAACGTTTATTGTCCAAGACTATAACTCCAAGTGTTCTCTGAAGTGATATCACGTGATCGCATCCAATGAGCTTACCAAAGTTGCTGCCAGGACATGTCAGAATATGTTACATGGATGCATCAACTAAGCCATGGTTGAATTTAAAATGATAAAGTTCATATGATTGGGATGAGATCAGTCTAATTCCCAACAATAAGCAGTTGCAAAGAGTCACAGAGGGTAGTTGGTTACATTGTTTGTGACTGTAATATGTCAAATAATAATTCATAAGGAACTTCTTCAAAAGTAAAACACTGAAATAATGAAAATGACAAAGAAGTCAACAGCATGTGTAATCAACCTTGAGAACACAGAATAGACCTTGCCAAAAAATCTGGACTTAAGTGGTTGGTTGTGAAAAAACCCAATAAATGTGTTTTCCCATGGTTTTTAAACTAAGATGACAACTTACTTGAAGTGTGTTGAACTATGTAAATTGTATGTAATCTATGTAAAAGTACATCGCTGTACTGTGTGTACAATTATTGGCCAGTACAATTGTTTTTTTTATAGTAGAACATGAAGTTATGGTGTTATGTAATCTTGCAGAAAAGAAAAAATGAGTATCAATTATTATTTGATGTTTTATTCCAAAAATAGTCAGACTCGTAATTCCGTTACCATAGCATGCAATTCCGTTACCGACCAAAACCTGTCCACTATAAAAGAACGGTATATATATCATGAGTAATATTCTCAATACAAAGTAATTTTATATATATTATATATATCTATTAATTAATGCTAGTTGTTGGCCCAGGTACATTGCAGATTTAAGACAATATGTCATGACATTTAATAAAAACTGATATTCAAATTTTCTGTGTAATTCCGTTACCAAAATTAAAACAGCCATAATTTCATAATTATTTTACATTTCTTAATAGGTACCACTGACATTTATAGGCAGTAGCGTGGACTTCAAACCATGTTTAAGAACTGTAATATTTTGTTACATTTCATAATGACCTAACAGTGAATGGAAGCTAGATACATGCGTTACTTCCAAACAGTGGAAAAATTCAGTGTTGCTTTCGGGCTTAATATTCCATGTAATGCTGTACTGCTTGCAACACCACAACCTAAAAGTACCTATTTAGTAAATCAATAAAATACTAAGTTATACTTGCTTTTGTTTCATTTAAAGTCAGATTGATTCAGTAATTACACAAATACTGCTTCTTGACTTAACCAGAAATAAAATAATGTGAAGGCATGAAGGAATGGGACCATGCACAATCACTTAAGCTGTTGTAGGTGTGTGTGTGTATGTGGGGGGGGGGGGGGGGCAGGAAGAGGCAACCTGCCATCTACAAACCCAGGCAACCCAAAGAGGAAGATCTACAGGTTTCAAGCAACTCTGATTCAGAGGGAAATTAACAACTCGCCATTGATTTCTTGAAATTATCATTAGTATTTACTAATTAAGCTGCTATATAGGCTATAGCTACAATGTTTGTGGCATGTTAATTGTGTTGAATAAAGTTATACCCCGGGGTAGTTACGATGCAACTTAAACGTGCATTTGTTGCATGGCCCCCACTTTTTGTGTCGGGCCCCTAGATTTTGAAAAGTAGGGGCCCTGCTGGCCCCCACTCATTTTAGGCTAAATTCTAACCCTGTATAATGTACCATGATCAGATTTACTAGATACATTACCTTCAAAGCCTCGTGAGTAGTCATACTCATAATTGCCATGTGAATGACGTGGAACATGCTCTGCTTCTGTACCAAATTGGTCATACCGCCGTCTCTTATCAGTGTCCGTCAACACAGCCAGTGCATTGCCAATTGCTGTGAATCATAACATAAACGTGCAAGAACATATGTAAATTTAATAGCAATGTTACCCATCAAAACAACCTTGCTAACTTGTCAAAGCATTGATATAACTATTCATAAATGTATTATTGTGCACTATTCTGATAGTGAATAAGCGAAAAAAAATGCAAGTGAAGAGGCATACTTCTACAGACACAATTAGAAATAGGAGATAGATCTGCAGTCAACAGAGACAAAACAATATTAAATCTAGCAACCAGCACAACAATTCTTGGCATGAAACTCTCTGCAACTAAAAAACAGGATAGTAACAATGCTAAATTGTTGAAATCACATGAGCATTTTTAACTGTCATGGCATTCTATATAACATAAAACTCCCCGAGGGGAACAAATATGTGTGGGGCCTGGTATCATTAAACCAAAAAATATATAGAAGTTGGAGAATGGAGACAGTTCCAAAACTGTTAGTTTGCACTGTAGACATTGTAGTTACCTTTGAAGGCTTCTGTTGCACCTGGAGCCTTGTTTTTGTCAGGATGAAATTTAAGTGCCAGTTTTTTGTATGCCTTTTTCAGGTCATCCTCAGAGCAGTCCTTAGCTACTCCCAAGATTTCATAGTAATCTTTGCACTTTCGAATTCTGCAAACAAGAGACATATTTCATAAGGACACAAAATTATTATTATTTGTGGTCACATAAGCACCAAACATAGGGTCAAATACTTTTTCAAAGTATTTGTATTTGACTTTTAGGAATGAAAAATATTTGCATTTGTATATAAATACTTTCCTAAAGTATGACTTTTTCAAATACTTTCAAATACTTTTTCAAATACGTTGTCAGTATTAACATATGTTTCAAGATCACATGTAATGCACGCTAAACTGATTACCTTCACTGCAACTTCACCCAACGGTGCTAATTACTGATGAAGACACTTAACAACTGACTATCTTAAAATATTTTATTTATCACTCATATGACATAATTGTTTCACTCAAAACGTGTTTCGTGCATGAAACATGCAGGAGAACGAATTTGCCAATGCCTAGGACCCAAAAGCATTCGTTGCTAGAGGGTACTATGGCAATAGTGTGTCTTGGACGCTTGTTGGAGCGCTCTTACGTTGTTGGGTTATTAATGTCGTTGTTGCCATTTAAACAATCCTTATTGTTATTTATTATAATTTATGGTTACAATTTAGCCTAAAATGAGTGTGGGCCAGCAGTGTTTTATTGACTTACTAATTTAAGTCAGATAGTCTTGTATTGGTAGTACATTGTGAAACATGACACTACATCATTCTGTGAAAAATCTAAAAAATTATTTTGGGAAACCAATAGTAAATGTAGGCCCCTGCTAAATTCGTACCACATAATTATAGTATTGGTATATTTACTGTTCCCTAACAATTTGTTGGCAAAATACAACATCACTGGCAGCGGCGTGCGGCGGCTACTCATAGCTCCAGGATTACCATAAAGTCACATTATGATTTGTTGAGTGCTTCACAAGAAATGTGTACAGTGGTGCTGCTAGTATGCGAATACAATTATAAATAATTAAAGTATTTTAACAGAAACTATGCCATATGTTATAACTAATAATCAACGACCACACCAATAATGATAATAGTCATGTGAGCAGTAAGAGACAGCTCTACTGTAGGGATGTTTGTGAAACTCAACAGAGTACCAATTTTACAGTAATCGCGGAGCTGCGGTCAGGTTTCATGCTGGAGTTTGTAAGATATTTAAGAAATTTGAAGGCATCCTCTGAAGCACCTCATCTCAACAAACTACTATAAGATTAGATTAGTTTGTAACCCAGTAAACTAGTGGTTTGAATAAAAGTCTAAAACATACCATGTTATTAATTTATTCGAGTTTGTGTGCATAAATGAAAAATGCTCATTGCTCGATAACATTTATTTTGTATACTAATAGCAATTATTGTTAGGCACTTTTCCCATTTAATTTGTTCCCTTCCCTTGTATATATATATTTACAAGATGAACTGGTACTTGTAATAGAATCAATATAATCTGCACCTGCGAACAGCAACCAGTTGTTCTTGTGAGTATTGCTTCTCAGCTGTAACATTCTGGTCTGTTGGTGTTTTCCTTTGCCGAGTTGTGCTTTCTGTTGTCGTTGCATCGCCTGTGCCATTTGTCTGTGGAGGGTTACCATTTGGCACCGATGATTCTTCACATTTCTTTTCTGAATCTGTGCTGGCCGAATTATTAATCTTGGACAGCAGACCTGCACAAAATAATGATGTATAATACTTCATGCACATGTTACATAAAAATACCAATCAAGCTAGTTTCACTACTGGTTGCAACAATATATCATCACTTTACTAAACATGTTACACTACTTTTAAAGTCAAATTAATGGTATACAGAAATACTGGCTGTCATGTTTTATTTGAAGACTAATTTGTATGCTTAAAAACATGCCAAGTCACCCTAAAGTCCTTTGGACTATACAGTGAGTTGGTAATTATTCATGAAATGTGTTTTGGCATTCACTGCACTGGTCAATTGGGTAGCTGCTACAAAACATTGCTAAATACTCAGATTATGTTGCAATAATCTCAGTAAACAGTTAACGTGATATATCAACAGGCATGATGGGTAGTTTATTTTGAAAGCATCAAATGGAGAAATAGAAGCAAAACGGCCGATTTGGGAATAAAACTTAATAATGTTCTTATGTGCCCACAAACTTCACGTGTATTTTTTAACAGTTTGAGCCTTTCTACCCCATGCATGTTCAGTGTTGAATAGCTTTGGCTGTGTGTAAGCTAGGCCTATGGTTTTTACACTGTTAAAAATCTTTCTGTATCTTCTCTCCAATGGTGTGACTAATTCATTTTTTTGACATACAACTCATTTCATTAGAAGTCACATGTACAACATGTCACATGTTTGTAAATTTTTAATATGCTACCTTTTGCTAGGCCATGTGTGCATGCCGAGTGCCATATTTACATGCCTTTTGGGTGAGTTCGAGCAATTTTGTTGGGACATTGTAACAAATATTGCGCCATTGGTGTAAGGGCATGGCTGGATTGAGTCCTGATGATGTAACACCCACAGAGTGAAGTTAAAGCTGGATCAAGTAATAGCAATGTTGCCACAGGTAGTATTATGTTGGGGAACTACATCATATACATAGTCACCTACCCCAACTTGCACTTGTGTAGAATCTCGACCCATCTAAATTTTTTCCGTTATGTACAACTATCTTTGCCAACATTTGATTCTTTACTTTCCTAATTCAATCATTCAACATCATCCCATGCATATTTATGTTGTATAAATGGAGTGGTTATACGTCCGGATACGGACGAATAGCGTAGGTCGATACTCAGACTATTTGTCTGGATACATTTCTCACAGTTCAATTCAAATTCGCCCATGTGGCACAACTGAGATGGACCAACCGGCGGTTGGATGTTAGTTTGTAGATATTAAAAGTTTATCGGCAGCTATTGCGCAATTTAACAATAGTAACTTTGTATAGTTTTATAAAAGAGCTAGTAGGGCAGTCGAGGAAGATGTCCTACTGAAAGAATTAAATTATTGGTTTCATATATACAGTTTCGCCTCAGTATAACGCGGTAGTTGGGGTCCACGAAATGGAACCGCGTTATAAATGAGGTGCGTTATACATTATATTCCGCCAGGGGCAACACCACCCACCCCCAAAATGCCACAACAGCAACCGAAGCCAATGTGCTGGTTGCACAATCTATGCGTGATTTATAAAATTAATTCACATTGACAAGTGACAACCAACGTAAATGTGTATTACGTTAAAATATGATACACTGTCGAATGTTGAACTGAGTAAAACTTGTGAATGGTGTACAGTTTCGAAATAAATTCACTCGTTTGGCGATGCGAACTGAGGCGGAGCGATAACACAGTACTTACTGCTGTCGCGGTCTAAAATAGCCTTGAACTCAGCAGCAGAAACGCACAAATGAATTGACATGTTGCTGAAGTCGGTCAAATATTAATACCTATACTAGTTACGCTCACTATTGGGTTGATTTCATCGTTCAATCAATCAGTCTCAAAATATAAATCGCACATTTACAGTGCCATTTTATAATGCAATTCACTGTGGTTCGAGGCTACTGCGGTTCATACGCAGATGACGAATTCATATATTTGCGCACAAGCAAATGTTGTTTCTGTAGATGTAGTGAAAACATAACATAACTGTTAGCCTGCCATTTCAGTATCATATTGTTCGTCACCGCCCGATTTGTAAGCAATGTAATTGCCATTTACAAGCCGGCGAAGACGCCTGTTCGCGGAAGCCACAGTGAACTGGCAGGAGACAAACGCGATTGATATCTGCGCAAACAAACAGTGCTTTGCACCAAATTTATTGTACCTAAAGTTAATTAAATGCAATCAAAGGAATTGGCCACGTTTTAAACAAACACTTAAGAAATCACCACACAAACCAAGTGCTAGTTACACAATAGATTGGTTTGAAAAGCGATTGGATTGGTGCTACGAAGCTGACGGCAGACCAGAAGCACAACAAACTCAGGAACGCAGTTGTACTTCTGTGTTAAATTTATTAATATCATTAAATTGTTTCTAGATACACATGTATCAAACATGAGGACTTTATAAAAATAAGTGAGAGTTAATTACAGTGTTATTGTTAGCTGTAGTGCCCATTTCCCCTGGTGGCAGAAATTCGGGGTCTACGACTGACCGAGTTATATCCAATTCGTGTTATACCTAGGCGCGACTGTATATATAAAATTATATATATCTATATATGTGACATGTTCTAATGAAATGAGTTGTTTGTCCAAACAAAACAAATTGAGTTAGTTACGTCATTGGAAAGAAGAGGTGTTAATTTTTCTAACGGTGTAAAAATTATGGACATATCTCATACATAGCCAAAGTTATTGGACGCTGAACATGCCTAGGGTAGAAAGTTTCAAACGGAGAAAAACGCATTTTAAGTTCACGGGCATTAAGCACACGGTCGGGTACACTGTTGCTACAAAATTGGCTGTTTTGCATCTATTACTCCATTTCAA
Source organism: Oasisia sp. SBJ-2009 (assembly GCA_964017155.1). Lineage (NCBI taxonomy): Eukaryota > Metazoa > Annelida > Polychaeta > Sabellida > Siboglinidae > Oasisia > Oasisia sp. SBJ-2009. Next base: position 34,346,185 of record OZ024858.1, read on the forward strand.
AATAAACTCCCAAGGCATGTTCGCTGTCGAAGATATATCATGCTAACTGTTTACTTAAATTATTACAACATAATCCGAGTATTTAGCAATGTTTTGTAGCAGCGACCCGACTGATTCCATGTTGTTTACGGCTAGCGAGAGCGCACTGTGCCTGCGCGGTCACCTCTAAGCTGTCAGCTCCTCACAGCGTCTAGTGACGTTTGTTCACAGACAGGCCTCCCGCATTAAGCGCTGCTATTGGCTTACACTAACGTCAGAGGGGATTTCTACTACAAGAATCCGAAAGAGGGCGTCCAGGGCTTTCCTGTAGTACCAAATAAGTCTGCCATGCGTTGAGGGAAACCCCAAAGTATGCGACATGAACTAGTGCGATTTTTTTTTACTTATTCTGTTTTACGAAATTCATGCATGAAATTTTACGTAGTGTGTCTACAAAGGCTATAAAATGTACTAAATAATAATAATATAAACGAGAAATAAGCATTGCCAATTGACAAAAAACATACCAAAGTCGAAATTCATCGTTGGATGTTTATGCGATTATTTCTCGAAATCAAGTTCGCTGACATACAACTCATTTCGTTAGAACATGTCACATATATGCGCAGGTACATAGTTTTTTGCATGACTGCAAACAAAAATTACATGTTGTTTTGTTCTTCATACTATGCCATATGTGTACAAAAAAGGAAACTGACAAGTAAAATAAGATAAGGCTACAAATGTGGGCGTGGCTCCCATCTGTACCAAGTGTCGTGTGAGTGACATATATACTGGCTGGCCCGCCAGCCGAATAAATGAATCGAAACTTGCCGTATTTTACAATGTAAACATAGTTTCTTTATCTATCGTATAGCATTTAGACTATTTGATTCAATTTGGGCAAACATAAGTTTATGGCGTAAGGTAGAAGTACCCGCTTCATCCAAATTGCATCTAATTATCTTTCATCTGTTTGGTCATATGTAACCTTGGTGGATACTGATAGTCGCCAGAGGGCACTGTAGTATAAGGCCACGCCCAGCTGGACAACTGCTGAGGCGCAGTTTGCCCTGGGCCAGCGACTGGTCAACAACTACATCTAGCGACCGGTCAACACTTGTACCCAGTAACCCAGTATATAACCAGCGGCCTGATAAGCGGGCTTGCCAGAAATAGGCGCCGGCTCCGCCAAATGGTGCGAGAGTGAGTTATTAGAGTTACAGGAGCGTGCCGCCCTCTGGGAGCGTATTCTATATTAATAAACGCATTGAATACCAAACAACCATCGTTCGACTTGCTTACAAGTGGTGTCAGAAGTGGGATTCGACGACGGAAGCTCCCAGGGGAGCCGATGAAGAATGACGACAGCACGAGAAGACCGAATGATGGAGGAAGACAAACTGGCTCGTCTGGAAGAGATGGTGGAAACCCTGAAGCGCAACCAGCAGTCAATCAACATCACGGTAGCTGCTCCTCCAACCCGAACTCTCCGGGCATTTTCGGGGCGTGCCTGTGAACTACACGACTGGATGGAAGACGCCCGCAATCAGTTGCGTTCCGTCCCAGCGGTCGAGAAGTTACCTATCCTGATCGGACATCTTGAAGGACCTGCCCGTGAAGAAGTCAGGTATGCGCCCGAGGAAGAAAAGGACTGTAGATAAGGTGTTCACATTACTTTTGTCTAACTTTGGGGAAAACCGTAGTAATGCTCAACTAAAGAGAGAGTTGTATGAGAGAAGGCAGAGAAACAGGGAAAGTGTTAGGGAATTCTCTCGGGCCCTGTTAGAAATCTCTGAAGGTATATCTGATAAATTGCAGAGTAAGAACGAAATGGTAATTGAAGTGTTCTGCGAGAACCTGGTGGATATCCACATAAAGAGAGAGATGAAAAGATTGGTAAGAGGTCAATCGACCATTTCCTCTAGTGCCTTGAGATCTGAAGCTATTCGTCTCGAAGAAGACGGAATGGGTAGTTCTCATGAGAATGCATGTGTCCGGGGAATTCAGGAGCCTCACCATACCCCAGACGAACCTAGTCCACTGGACCGAATCGCAGCACAATTAGAACTACTTGCAACAACTCAGTCGGAAATTGTTTCTTTGTTACGATTACAACAACAGGCGCCAGTGGGTGTGGTGAACCCTGACAAACCGGAGCCACGCAGCGGAGGCGCGGTGTGTTGTGAGTACTGTAGCCGAAGGGTCACACCTTCGCGAGGTGCTGGAAGCGCTCTAGTGACAGGTGGCGTAATGGGGAACGATCAACAAATCGCGAATACAGGGGTCATTCGAAAGGTAGCACAGCGACTAATGCAATGCAGTGTAGCCAGGTAGGACATCCTAGGTATCGGCCCGGGCGACTTAGTGCATCAGGTGATGGTCTGAGCGGGAAATCACACCCGACTGCAACGACGGAGGTCACAGTCATCGGAGAAGAAGAGATAGCGGATATCCAGCAAGTAACGGTTTTGCCGTGCGACTTACGCCAGAAGTTACTCAAAGGAACGGTCTGAGCCACCACTGCTCAAAGACGCGACATACTGGAAAATGAAGAGTCACCGGTCCTACCTAGTTTTAGGACGGACGAGATCCAGGAAGCACAACGGACTGATCCGGTGTTGGGCCCCGAATCTGGCATTACATCGATCGAGGTCGAGACGCGACACGTGGAGAAAGACGGAAAGAACAGCCAGCAGTAGCGAAACTGCTATTACAATGGAACCGCCTACATATCTGTTCTGGCCGATTGTGCAGAACAATGACAGATCCCACGAGTGGAGACATAGTAAACCAGTTGTTGCTTCCAAGTTCCATGAGGAAGGAAGTATTAGAAGAAATACATGATCGGATGGGACATCAAGGCATAGATAGGGTCGAGAAATTAGTGCGGGCAAGGTTCTATTGGCCGAATTTACGCTCAGACATCCATAATTGGATTGCCAGGTGTGGACGTTGTAATCTAGCAAAGATGCCACATTTTAAAGTACGGACTCCTATGCATAGCACTGCCGCCAAGGAACCGTTAGAAGTAGTAGCAATTGACTTCACGATACTCGAACCGGCTAGTAACGGAATTGAGAATGTACTGGTCATGACCGATGTGTACAGTAAATTCACAATAACAGTGCCGACTAGAAACCAAACAGCTCAGACAGTGGCCAAAGCACTAGTACGTGAATGGTTTCTGCACTACGGAGTGCCCTTCCGGATACACTCGGACCAAGGAAGATGTTTTGATGCTAAAATCGTCACAGAGTTATACAAGATCTACGCTGTCGACAAATCACGCACAACGCCATATCATCCCATGGGAAACGGGCAGTGCGAAAGATATAATCGGACAATGCACAGATTGTTACGCACTCTGACACCAGCTCAGAAGTCCAATTGGCCAGACCACCTACCGGAACTTACCTATGCGTACAATGTAACACCTCATGCTGCCACGGGATTTAGTCCTTTCTACTTGATGTTCGGTCGTGTTCCACGCTTGCCAATCGATATCAGATTGCACAACGACGAGACACTCCAGTCTCAAACGGTTCGTGGAACCAACATGAACTGGGTTGATTACCATCAATCTAAGTTGAAAAGCGCTTATGCTAAAGCGACGGAACAACTGGAGTTAGACAGAGCAAATCGAAAGGCGACTTATGACAAGCATACGAGGGAAGATACACTGCAAATTGGAGACCATGTACACTTGCGCAATAGGGTGAAAGGACGTAACAAAATTGGGGATGCCTGGGACCCGACAGTGTATGTAGTGTCGGAATAGATGGAGGACACTTACGTTGTCGTACCCGAGAGGGGACATAAGAAACGCGTGATTAATTGTAAAGACTTGCGGGTTTGTGTTCCTGAGACAGTGAACAGGCAGAATAGATTAGGCCATGAGAGTGAGGTAACAGTCCCATTGTACGAAGTGACAATTACATCTCACCCGAACAATAGCGAGGCAGTTAACCCTCCAACACCACCTCTACGTCGGTCAACAAGACGTAATGCGGGTTATCACAGTAACCCACATAGAGAACCGAGATCGGTATTAGATAACTAATTTCACCTATAAGGTTTCAATTTAAGTTCTATTCATTAGCCGCGGTCGGCTAAATTTTTAAGTTGGGGAACCCTGGTGGATACTGATAGTCGCCAGAGGGCACTGTAGTATAAGGCCACGCCCAGCTGGTTGAGCTGGACAACTGCTGAGGCGCAGTTTGCCATGGGCCAGCGACTGGTCAACAACTACATCTAGCGACCGGTCAACACTTGTACCCAGTAACCCAGTATATAACCAGCGGCCTGATAAGCGGGCTTGCCAGAAATAGGCGCCGGCTCCGCCAAATGGTGCGAGAGCGATTTATTAGAGTTACAGGAGCGTGCCGCCCTCTGGGAGCGTATTCTATATTAATAAACGCATTGAATACCAAACAACCATCGTTCGACTTGCTTACACATATAGCATATGCTCGATGTCGGACTATTTGTCCGTATTTATCCGGTCAAATAGCACATACATAAACATAGGCTATTTGTCCAAATTGATCTTGGGCTATTTGTCCATATTTATCCAATCAACTAGCGTACACACAAACATGAGCTATATGTCCGTACCCAGAAGAATAGTTCCCCAAGCTATTTGACCATACCCGGTCAAATAGCTACGGCCTTGTATAGTGTCTTTTGTGGCTGAACAGATGGTGTGGTCAGTATAAACACACATGATATAATTATAGTTTATCGCTCATTCCAAGTGCATGGCGCAGTTAAAATAAAATGTTGGGTCAAAGTAGGAAGGTAGACTTAGAAACGTAATTCATGTTGAATTGACTAGTCTACTGTGACTGTCATAATTGTGTGAGTTTGTGTCTATCACGTCTATGTCTATGACTATCACTATGTCTAGGAAGTAACTAGATTTTTAAATCTACGCTTTGCTTGTATGGTTATTATTGTTAAACACTGAACATATTCAGCAATTAACTGGTTGTTGTAAAACTGAAAGGCTTCGCCTGTGGTAAGACATACATTCCAACAATGTCAGTGATACCGAGTCACCACTCACTGCATCCTTAAAAATACGACGGCTTGTTATTTTCGTACTAGTTACCGACGGTAAATCCAACACAATGCCATCGTTGCGACTGCACTAAATGGACATACCTTTCGCCTGTTCTGAAGGGAAAAGCTTCTCTGCTTTGTTCAAAAATTTTATCGCTTTTTCTTTCTCCCCAAGTGCGAGATATTGCATCGCTAGCCGAATGCATTTTTCACTCTCATCCCGATTGCCCTCCATGTTGAATCGTCAATGATAGAAGGGCCGGCTGTAAAAATAACTAGAGCGCCATTGGCTCTTTCGCAGTACATTTACGCAGCTCCGTACTGAAAGCCAAGTCATACCAACACGCCCTCGAATTGTTCTGTATAGGGCTAAGTAGTGCTGCCACCTCACGGCGACTGGATACCTGAGGCTAGCAATAACAGGGCCAGTGAAGAGAAGTTTATTTTAGATCATCATACATCGATAGATACATCGCATCATACATCGATAGATACATCGCAAAAACAACAATTTATGCACATTTTGTTGTTTGGATGATCCAGAGAGGTTTGCACTAACACAAGAGAGATCGTAGTAAACAGGCGTCCTTATGAATAAAAAATATGGTACAAAACTTTGTCGTGTTGCTTGACTATAGCTAGTCTATATATATATATATATATATATATATATATATATATATATATATATATATATATATATATATATATATAATTCTTTTTTAGATGTGCATTTATAAACAACGCATATAACGTTGCTAATACTCCTACTAGTTTTAAACAAACTGACACTATATAATAGTGTCAACAACGTAACAAAAAATTGATTTTTCTAAGGCGTTTGAGTGACATTAAATTAAATCATAATGCAATAATTACAGAGATGTGAAATAAAATATAGACGCTGATTACTTTAGAGTTAAAAATAATAACCTTTGTATATCAACTGATCTATTCTGTTTGTAGATGTAACAATTATTCGTGTCACATTCTGTGTTACATTTACTTATAATTATGTTTTGCAGTAGGCCCTAACTGATGAAGCCTATATATGAATGTGTGTGTGTGTGTGTGTGTGTGTGTGTGTGTGTGTGTGTGTGTGTGTGAGAGTGTGCGTGTGCGTGTGCGTGTGCGTGTGCGTGTGCGTGTGCGTGTGCGTGTGCGTGTGTGTGTTTTATATGGCAATCTGTGGAAGAAGAAAATATGTTCTTGAAGTACATGCGGTTTAGTTTGATACAAAGGTGACAATAAAATTATAGTGTATTAGTTTGTTTAATAAATTGTCACGTGAGCGTTTTTTTATTTGTGCTGCCACGACAATTGTGTCAATTGTATTTTTATCTGCTTATATGTGTAATTATTGGGATATTTATGAATATTTTACCATCCATACCATTACTGCATCTGAATTTAACTATCTGCGCATATCTCCTGGCGCACGACTGGTTTGTGGACGTTCACTGAAATTTGACATTTGTACGTGCTTTTTTAATTTTCATTCGTCGGTGTGTATTCAACCAGAACGATCGCGGCTCGACTACAGAGCGAGTTGAACAACAACAGCGGCAACATCGGCACCTGCACCAACAACAACAGCAGCAGCAACTGCAGCGACAACATCGGCACCTGTACCGACGGCAATGGCAACAGCAGCGGCAACTGCTGCTACAATAGTAGTGCCAGCGGCGGCAGCAGGAACGGCAACGGCAACAACAGCAGCGGCAGCCCAACGCTAAATTATGTGCCATAAATTGTTTATGCCTAATCTATTTGCAGAAAAAAATAAGACAACTGAATTTACCGAGTTTGTCATTGAAAACAATCTGGACGTAATCGCTATTTGCGAAACATGGCTGAAACCAGAAGACAGTGTAATTATTGGGAACATAATTCTAGCTGGCTGCAGCATCAAACAAGTTTCTCGTGCTACACAAAAGCGAGGCGGAGGTATTGCTTCATTGTACAATTAAGACAGAATTTAATGTCCTTTTCACACACTGGTTTTGCTACCAAGATCATTTGTGTTCTTATCAGCAGAATTCATCACCTCAACTGTCGCCCACAGCAGAAATCTACATGGTGCAGTTTCAACGAATTTCTTGACGAATTCAAACTGCTGATTAACAATGTACTACTTACCTATTATTATCGCATGCGATTTCAACATTCATGTTAACGACCCATGTGATAATAGCGCCAAAAGCTTCATCAATCTCCTTTCCACTAGTGGATTACAACAACACATCCACGGTGCTACCTATAAGAAAGGTCACACGTTGGACCTCCTAATTACATGAGACGTTGATCCACCTGCCTTTGGTGATATAAGTATTACTGCTGGAATATCTGATCACTCAGCAATCATAGGTAAAATCCATATGCAACGACCTCCAGTACAGAAAAGTCATACGATCACGCAACATCGCGGCAATCAAACTACCACTATGCTGTGACTATTTAGTTGACGTTGAAGTAATCAATCCCGATTGCCTGAACAATTCGCTGTATACACAAGTCGAGAGATATACTTATGCTTGTTTGCTCGCTGCGAGCATAGGCCATCGACCTAGTAACGCCACTGTTTCTCTCCATCTCTCTCCTGGTGTACCCATCTCTTTTGTTTCCCTCCCTGTATCTCTTTGCCAGGTGTTTCGTAGCCTACCTCTTCGCCTCTTCCCTGGTGGTTCCATTGGATGGCTTGACGGGTGATGGTTTCTGGAGGTTTCCTGAGTGTGTATCCTATCCGCCTCCACTTTCTCTTCTTTATTTCATTTTCTATGTGCAGTTGCTTGGTCCATTTCCAGAGTGTAGTGTTGGATGCCTTGTCTGTCCACTTCAGGTGCGCAGGCATTTATTGATGAATGTCTGTATTCAGTTTAGTGTCTTTTGTATACTTCGTCATGTCTCCGACCCATAGAGCAAAACTGCCTTGACATTTGAATTAAAAATTCCCAGCTTGGTATTAATGTTGATTTGTTTTGCTTTCCAGATTTTTCTCAAAATGATGAATGCAACTCTTGCTTTCTGTATCCTTGCTTTGACGTCTTCTTCTGTGCCTCCATTTTTGTCGATTGTACTGTCCAGGTTTGTGAACGAGTCTGTCTCTTCCAGTGGTTCTCTTTTCATTGTTCTTTGTGTTGGCTTTCATAATCTTTGTCTTACTTCTGTTTATGTTGAGTCCTAGTTGTGTTGACACTATGTTTAGCAGCTCTGTTTTTCCCTGCACATGTTGATGGCTGTGGGAGAGGAAAGCCAGGTGATCCGCAAAGTTCAAGTCCTCCAACTGGCTCCAAGGTGTCCACTGGATCCCATTCCTTCTGTTTTCTGTAGTCTTTTTCTGATCCAGTCTACAGCGAACATGGAATGGTGACAGAAGACATCCTTGTCTCACTCCTAACTTAACCATGAAAGAGTCTGTGCGTTGTCCTGCATGAATGACCCTGCATGTATATCTTCATAAGTATTTCTTATCAGTGTATCTGTCGAGACTATAAAATGCCTTCTCGTAATCTGCAAAATTTATATACAGGGATGAGTCCCATTCCATGCACTGTTCAACACTTATTCGCCGTGTTGAGATGACTCTGTTGAGGACCTTTCCTGCTACTGATAGGAGCATTATCCCTCTGTAATTCAGACATTCTTGCATATCTCCTTTCTTTGGGAGCTTCACGAGGTACCCTTCTTTCCATTCAGTTGGTATTTCTTCTTGCTCCCATATCTTCCCGATTAGATCATGTAGTATTACTGTAGAAGTATCTATATCAGCCTTGATTGCCCCGGCAGGAATTTTGTCGTGGCCGGAATATTTCCCTCTCTTCATGTATGGATGGCTTTCTCAATCTATGCGTTATTTGGGTCTAATGGGTCTTCTATGTATGTTACTATGTTGGATGCCTCCAAAGCCTTCGACAAAGTTAACCACAGCAAGCTATTTGGTAAATTAATTGATCGTGGCTGTCCAGCTTTTATTGTACGCATTCTATACCACTGGTACGGTACCCAACAATTTACCATCAGATGGTGTCAGGGATTTTCTAGCTTTTTTACTGTTTCCAATGGTGTTAAACAGGGTGGAATCCTTTCCCCCCATCTTTTCAATGTGTACATGGACGACTTAAGCGTTAATCTAAACAAATTATATATTGGTTGTCTTTATGCTGGCACCTTAATCAACCACTTGATGTATGCTGATGACCTCTGTATTTTTTCTCCCAGTGTTGCTGGTTTGAGAAAACTTACTGATTGTTGTGCCAAGTATGGCGAACTGTTCAATATTACTTATAATGCCAAGAAGTCCTTTTGTATGGTTATTGACAACCAATCCCAGGACAGGAAACATTTTCATTGTATCCATCTCGATAACCATCCATTACCTTATACTACAAAATGTAAATATCTTGGTCATATAATCAACAATAACCTGACTGATGATGACGACATAGCCAGACAAAAAAGATGCCTTTATGCCCAAGCCAATGTATTAGCTCGAAAATTTTGTCTTTGTAATATTTCTACCAAAATTATTTTATTTCAAGCATACTGTGCTCCTATGTATACTTCTAGTCTTTGGTGCACATTCAAAAAATATAGCCTCAAAAGCATTACTGTCGCATACAATAATAGCCTCAGGATTTTACTAAGCTTACCCTCAAGATGTAGTGCAAGTTTTATGTTTGCCACCAACTATATTAAATCCTTCAATGAACGCATTCGTTCATCAATATTCAGTCTTTTATGTCGTCTTCATCAGTCAGATAATATCCTTTTTATTAATTACCTTCATACCGACATTCATTTTAAGAGCCATTTGTACTCATACTGGAGGTCTTTATTGTACACATGTCATTAGTATTGTATTTATTTTTGAATCATTTTTTATTTTATATTTATTTTTACAACTTATTTAATTCATTTCCTCATATATTTAGACATAACTTTTTAAATTTTACACTTATATTTTTACGTTGATCTCATTGCTTTGATTGTATTATATGTATTGTACTTACATATATGGACGTCTTGTCTGAAATAAACCTTATTATTATTATTTGGTCTTTCGCAATTTATCTGGAGTACTTGTTCAGCTGGTGCGATGTCTGGAGGATACTGAGATGGTGGTCGGTTCAGCAGTTCTTCAAAATGTTCCCTCCATCTCTTCAACTGGTCTTCATCACTGGTAATTACATTGCCATTCTTATCTTTGATGGGTCTCTCTGTGTGCTTGTACTTTCCTGCTAATGTTTTTGTTATATCATACAGTTATTTCATGTTTCCTTGGGCTGGTGCATCTTTTGCTTTTTTTGCTAGGTCTTCAATGAAGTTTTCCTTATCTGTTTTAAACTGTTCTTGACTGCTCTGTTTGCCTCTGTATACTCTTCTCGTGCTGTCGCTTTTGCTGCTCTCTTTCGGCTGTTGCGAATTGCACCTTTCTTTTTCTTCATCAGTTGCACTTCGTTGACAGTATCTGCAGAAATCCAGTCTTTTTGTTGGTATTTCTTCTTTCCCAGAACTTCGCTGCATGTGCTGGTCCACATCTCCTTGATCTGTTGCCATTGTGTGTCTATGTCCATGTTTCCTTCTTCAAGAAGGTCTTATAGGGCTTCGTATTTGTTTCTGATTGTAAGTCGGAAGGTCTCTGTTGTCGCTTAGTAAGTTCATTCTGGTCAGCAATAGATGGTGGTCTGAGGCTGCATCTGCCCCTCTCTGTACTCTCAAACTCTGCATTGAATTTCTGAAATTTCGTCCTATGCAGATATGGTCGATTTGATTTTCTGTTCTCTCGATTTGATTTTCTGTCCTTCTACCCAGGCTGCCTTATGAATCCTGCGATGCGGGAACACGCTGCCTCCGATGATCATGTCGTCAAATGCACAAAAGTCGGCCAACATCTCGCCATTTTCATTCATTTTGCCAAGTCCCTGTCTGCCCATGACTTCTTCGTACCCGCTGTTGTCTGATCTGGCTTTGGCGTCTCCCGTGAGTATTGTCATGTCCTTCTCCTTCAGTTTGTCACACGTCTGCAGTTTGTTGTAAAAGTCCTCTTTTGATTCTCCATCCTTGTCATTTGTGGGTGCGAAGCATTAAATGATATTGAGCTTAATGTGTTCTTTCTTTGTTTTGAACGAGGCATAGATGATCATTGGGCCCGCTGCTTCCCAGTTAATGAGAGCATTCTGTGCCTCATGTGACAACATGAGTGCCACGTCTTCTGTATGATGTACATCTTCTTCTTCATGCCCCGAGTACAGAATCATTTCTCCCATATTCAGTCTGACTTGTCCAGACTATGTCCATCTCGTTTCACATAGCTCTAGTAATGTGACGTTGTAGGCCCGTCGTTCCCTTGCTATTTGGGTTGTTTTGTTTGCTTCGAACATGGTTCCCACTTTCCATGCTACGATTTTTTAGATTTTCTTGGAAGATAAGAAAGGTATCGGCGATGTAGCTTCCTTACGGCTTTCACTGCATGGCGTCATACTCTCCCCAGGAGGCCCTCCCTCTCCCAAGTTCAGTAGAGTTCCTTTGGTCGATGTTTTGGTAACCATCTGTTTTTTTTATGGGAAATGGTTGTTAGCCCTTTGCCCAACCCACCTATTTTCTCAGCCGCGCCTGGGACCGGCCATGGCAAAATTAGTCGAGAGATAATAATAGTGTGCTCTCCCAAGCGCTAGAAAAGCATGCACCAATGAAAGAACACTGTGTGAAACTTCACCCATATTATCCGTGGTTTAATGAAAACATCACGACAGGGAAAAGATACGGCGCTAACTGGAGAATAAATGGAGAACATCACATCTTGAAATTGACTGCCAAATATTACTGCCAACAGAAGCAAATAGTAAATCAACAGATCAAACGAACACAATCGCTATATTACGAGCTATTCAGCGGAATGACAAAATAATCAAAGGCAAATTTTCTGTCTGACTGATAGACTACTTCACCGGCAAAAGAGTTCACCTCAATTCCGAAGTGTGAATCGCAGAAGGATTTGGCCCAGAGCTTCCACATCTTCTTTACCGATAAAATAAAATGCATCCAAGATGGTTTGAAAGAGTAAATGATCTACACCCTCTTACAAGCTAGCTCTTTCATATTCCAAGTTTGTGGGGTTTCATGAAGTGTCTAAAGATGAAATACAGAAGATACTCTCAAATGCACCAGGAACAACCTGTGACCTCGATCCGATTCCATCGGCACTGCTAAAGAAGTGTAGTGATGCTGTATTGCCGGCGATGACTAAAATCATAAAAACTCAATGAACTTGGTAGAAATTCCTTCTTCTCTCAAAGCTGCGCAAATCCGACCTATGCTGAAGAAGGTAAACTTGGACTGATCCATGTAAGCCAACTATCGTCCTATATTAAACTTACGTTTCCTCAATGAGACACTGGAACGGGTGGTAGCCAAACAACTATCTACATTCTTTGCCAACAATAATCTCATCGATGTATTCCAGTTGGCCTATCGTGCACACCACAGCGTAGAAACCGCATTGCTAAACGTTCATAACGATCTGCTGCAGGCCATGAACTGCGGCGAGATTACTCTTCTCGTGTTACTAGATCTATCCGCAGCTTTTGACACTGTCGATCACTCCATTCTGCTATCCCGTATGAACAGCTATTTTGGAATCGGCGGTGTTGCACTTGACTGGTTCCAGTCATACCTGAGTGGCAGAACATACTGTGTGCGCATTGACAACGTGACATCGGATATATCGCAGCTAAAGTACGTTCTCCCGCAAGGCTCTGTTCTAGGACCTATACTGTTTTCAATGTACACTTCATCCGCGGCTGATATCATCCGGAAGCATGGCCTTCGTTGTTAGGCAGACGATACTCGAATATACATTTCAGCCGATCATACACAGTCAAACGTTAATGATGGAATAGAAAAAAATTTGGCCTTGACATAAACATTTAATTCATAAATTATGTGTGACATTTCTTTCATTTTGTTTCCAGGACTCTCGTGATGTCTACCTGACTTTTAAGTTGAACAAAGCCTAATATCGAAGGTTACAACAATTTATTCAACGTAACTAGACAGTCGATATGGACACTCTCCTGAAACCAACTCGACTCGACCTGGCTCCGAACTCTCCCTCAGCTGCCAAAGAATGGAAGCACTGGCACAGGACCTTCAGGAATGTCATCGATGAATGTGGTGAAAATGCTCCAAACAAGTTCAGAACTCTCGTCAACTGTGTATCACACAACGTGTATGACTACATCGAGGATTGTGCAGACTACGATGCTGCAATAGAGACTCTAACACAGCTGTACATCAAAACTCCGAATGAGATATTTGCTCGTCACCTACTGGCAACTAGAATACAAAAACCAGGTGAAACTCTCACTGAATTCCTCCAAAAACTTCGGAAACTCAGCAAGGACTGCAATATCAAAAATGTTACTGCTGAATAATACCAAGAGGTACTGGTCCGTGATTCCTTCATCAATGGAATAGCATCTCCACTAATTCGGCAACGTCTCCTGGAGAACACTATACTTGACCTCAAGGCGACCTTTGATCAAGCAAACTCCTTGGATTTGGCACAGAAGAACTCGGAGGCATACGCCATGCCAAGCATTCCTGTAACTGCAGCGGTATCAAGTTCTCCGACAGATCAGCATACTGAAATCACAATGCCGAAGGATCACTCTCTTGCTGCAACATATGCGCCTAAGAAATAATGCTACTTCTGCGGTGATTCCATTCACAATAGAAGAAGTTGCCCGGCACGTGATGCTACATGTAGAAACTGTGGAAAAAGGGACATTTTGGAAAGCTATGCATGTCGAAAGCCAATGCATGTACAGCGGCTGCAGTGTTCTCGCCTGCGATTTGCGCAATCATAGCTGCGTGTCCAAACAGCCTATCACAGGCTTCAGTGAATGTATCCGTCAATGGAAATACTCTGTCAGCACTCATCGACACGGGAAGCTCTGATAGCTTCATAAGTCAAACCGTGGCCGAACAACTGAATCTGAAGATTCATCTGTCGAAACAAGATATTTCCATGGCTCTCACCTCTCTGAAGACACACGTAATTGGCCAATGTTTTGCAGACATCGATCTCAATCAACATATCTACACATGCACACGCCTCGGTGTTCTCAAAGACCTTTGTAGTGACATCATCCTCGGCCATGACTTCCAGAAAGAACACGAGAGGGTCACCATTGAATTTGGAGGAAGTAAACCCGAGTTGATTATTCCAAACTCAGCATCAGTCTGTGCCGTCTCTGCAGCTACGATCGACCAGCCATCTGTCTTCTCAAATCTACTTCCTGACTGCAAGCCTATCGCCAGTAAATCCAGGCGTTTCAGCAAGGATGACCAGGATTTCATTCAACAAGAAGTTTCTAAGCTTCTCTCCGAGGGTATTGTTGAGATCAGTTCGTCGCCTTGGCGTGCACAAATGGTTGTGGCGAGAGACCCATTGGATCGGCACAAAAAGAGACTTTGCATAGACTATTCTCAGACCATCAATTAATACACAGACCTCGATGCTTACCCTCTTCCTCGAACTGACGATATGGTAAACGATCTGGCAGGCTACGAAGTGTACTCAATATTTGACCTCAAAAGTGCCTATCATCAGGTGCGAATAAAAGAATCTGATCGGAAGTACACAGGTTTTGAAGCCAATGGGAGACTCTACCAGTTCTGTCGTATAGCTTTTGGTGTGACCAACGGAGTTGCCGTGTTCCAGAGAGCGATGGACAAGATGGTCGATGAGGAAGGACTCAAGGACACCTTCCCATATCTGGACAACATTACAGCATCAGGGCGAAACCAACAGGAACATGATGAAAATGTGAAGAAGTTCCATGAAGCAATTCAGCAGAGAAGTCTAGTCTTACCCTCAATGAAACCAAGTCTGTGGAATCTAAAGCATCTGTCAACATACTTGGTTACTGTGTGGGTGATGGTGTCATCAAACCAGACCAGGAGCGACTTCACCCCCTCCTGGACTATCCTCCTCCAACAAATGTCGGCTCTCTCCGTAGGGTGGTGGGCATGTTTGCTTACTATGCGAAGTGGATACCAAACTTCTCTGACAAGATACAGCCTCTTGTGAATGCTGCATCCTTCCCTCTGGATGAATCTGCCCTATCTGCCTTTGACCTACCGGTACTGAAGAAAGAACTTGAGAGAGCTACACTCCAATCCATTGACGAAAGCCAACTGTTTGTGGTTGAATGTGATGCATCAGAGGTTTGTGTCTCTGCAACACTAAACCAATGTGGACGACCTGTTGCATTCATGTCAAGAACACTCCAAGGTAGTGAACTCCATTACCCACCCGTTGAAAAGGAAGCAACAGCTAACATAGAAGCTTTTCGTAAATGGCGCCATTTCCTTGCTGGTCGCCATTTCACTCTAGTGACAGATCAACGCTCAGTGGCCTTCATGAATGACAACAGAAAACGTTCAAAGACTGAGAACAACAAGATCCAATCCTGGCGACTGGAACTGGCGTCGTTCAGCTACACGATGAAGTATCGACCAGGCAAGGACAACGTGGCACCGGACTCATTCATACGTACATTCATTGCTTCTATGTCAACATCAAGGCTCTCAGAGATCCACAATGGGTTGGGTCACCCAGGTGTAACTCGAATGTTAAACTGTGTGAGGTCAAAGAACATGCCATTTTCAACAGAAGATGTCGAGAAAACTTGTTCCACATGTAGAATTTGTGCTGAGCTAAAACCACAGTTGTATCGTCCAACTCCTGGAACACTGATAAAGTCTACGCAGCCGATGGAGCGACTCAGTATTGACTTCAAAGGACCGCTGTCTACAACATCACGGAATACATACATACTCACAGTGGTGGATGAATATTCACGTTTCCCTTTTGCATTTCCAGTCCCGAACATGCACTCATCAACGGTGATCAAATGCCTAGACCAAATATTTACTCTGTGCGGCATGCCTAGCTACATTCACTCTGACCGTGGTACATCATTTCTTTCACAAGAACTCAAGGAATACCTGTCTCAACGAGGCAGAGCAACAAGCAAATCCACACCCTACCACCCTATTGACAATGGGCAGGTGGAAAGATACAATCGTATCATCTGGAAAACTGTCCGTCTTTCTCTCAAGTCCAAGAATCTGCCTGACTCCCAATAGGAGGTTGTCCTTCCAGATGCTCTGCATTCCATCCGATCGTTCCTCTCGACATCGACAAACACAACCCCGTGTGAGAGATTCTTCAGCTTCCAGCATCGCTCATCCTGTGGCACATCGATGCCTTCATGGCTGCATTCCCCAGGACCCGTCCTGCTCCGGAGATTCGTCCGAACAAGCAAAAATGATTCTCTTGTGGACCAAGTAGAGCTACGA
This sequence comes from Oasisia sp. SBJ-2009, assembly GCA_964017155.1. Taxonomy (NCBI): domain Eukaryota; kingdom Metazoa; phylum Annelida; class Polychaeta; order Sabellida; family Siboglinidae; genus Oasisia; species Oasisia sp. SBJ-2009. The sequence continues at coordinate 34,362,595 of OZ024858.1, forward strand.
GATGTCAATCCGATGTATGCAAATGTGCGGTACATGGACGGTCGGGAATCCACAGTTTCTCTTCGTGACCTGGCTTCTTGCCCATCTGTCCCAGTGGATGCTACAAAGTATTCGCAAGCAGATCCCAGTGAAACTGTAGAAGCAAATGCGCCAATCCTTACACCGGATGCTCATCCAGATCCTGAACCGTGCTCACCAACTCCTATGCGCGAAACTCGACGTTCTACTCGTGAAGTCAAACCACCATCTCGCTATGGTTGGTGACTTGTATCTTCTAGGATAGAAGACAATGACATAAACTTTGAATTAAAAGTTTCCAGTGACAACTCTTCTAGGAAGGAAGAATGACGTAAAACTTTAAGTTACAACTGTTCAGTGACATTTCTTCTAGGAAGGAAGAATGACATGAACATTTAATTCACAAATTATGTGTGACATTTCTTTCATTTTGTTTCCAGGACTCTCGTGATGTCTACCTGACTTTTAAGTTGAATAAAGCCTAATATCGAAGGTTACAATAGGCCTGTCTTGATGAATTACGTCTCCTACCGAGAGTGTCACGAACCTCTGCGTTATCGTTGATGAGAACCTTTCCATGGATAAACATATCGCGACAGTGTCCAGAGCTGTATGTGCATCCATTAGAAATATTGGAATGATTCATAAACATATCAATCAGCCAGTTGCGGAACTACTCACTCACGTGCTCATTACATCTAGACTGGACACGTGTGCAATTCATTGCTTCACGGCCTCAACAAAACGCAGCTAAAACGACTCCAGCGATTACAAAACACTGCTGCCAGACTTGTCACGCTCTCCAGGATATTCACTCACATCACACCCATCCTCAAACAACTACACTGGCTACCAATCGAACAGAGACTCATCTTCAAAAGCTCCATGTTTGTATTCATGACAATCCACGGTGTCTCGCCTACTTACTTGTGTAGCCTTGTTAAATCGAACGATCCACTCCGTGGAAGTATGTGCTCTGCAAACAAGTTCGTTTGGTAGGAATATGGAACAAAGTGGCATCTTGCTCAAATACTTTCATAACTTTTCGACATTAGTTCGTGTGTCACATCCATACGAAATGCCTCGCTGTACACGTTTTCAACTACTTTTCAATTGAGATTGTCCAACTGTCATTTACTGTCCAGTGGCGTATCCGGCTTCCAGACAAACTATGTACATGTATATATATATAGATTTTTTTCGATTAAATCGATTTTTTCAACATTCTCAACAATCATAAGAAATAATATGTAATTTGGAGAAGAAAAAAAATGTGGAACATCATAATATACCCAATAGGCTTAACATTTCATTCTTAGCATTTCTAAAGAAAGTTGTTATGTACAAATTAAAATTTATTTAAAAATACATACATTCGTGCAAATGTTTATCAAGTTGGCAGTATATTATTCGAAATTTTTTGCTATTTGTGTAATGATTTTTTTAGAATAAAACTACATACAGTTAAATCAAGTGGCGACAAAACAAACAATCAGTTTGTGGTACATGTGATTATTCATTATTGGTAGCCTGATTATTGTCATCTTCATATCAGTTGTCAGAGTCCGAAGCAATGTTCACATTTAGAACTCTGTATGAACACAACCATGTGGGTCTAGTAATAACAACATGTCAGCTGTCTTACTGTTGAGTGTTGTTGAGGATTATTATTATAAATTTGCACAAATAAAGTGAGTAAACAGGCAAGTATAAATTTAAGATAATCTGAACAAAATAAAAAAAATCAATATCTTGATCTTTTCTTGTTGATTAAATCAATGATTTAATTGATGATTTAATCAATTTGATTAAATCAACGCCAACCCTGATATACATGTACCCCTTTTTGGTATATATATATATATACTTAATATATATTTATTTAAGTATACATACATAAGCATATACAGTATATACTTGTGTGTGTGTGTGCGTGTGTGTGCATGCGTGCGTGCGTGCGTGCGTGCGTGCGTGTGTGTGTGACAGTGTCCAATGTTGACAACCAGCTTCTATGAATATTTTTTATAGAACTGACAACTACATTTATCATATATATATATATACTTATAAATATATATATATATTTATAATATATATATACTAATATCTATTATATATGACAAATGTAGTTGACAGTTCTATAAAAATATTCATAGAAGCTGGCTTTTGCTGTCAATGTCAACAATAGGGACTGTATATCCCTTGTGGATCGGAGAAACATGTCATTGTCGGTCCCTTCTCAATTTGGGATGTAAATGAACCAATGAGGACAACACGCACCTGGCCGTGACCATCCTCAGTGTCAACACACACCTTAGCCTGGTCAATTACTGGAACCCTGTTGAATGCTTTAAACAAGTAGAAACTGTCAATATAAGAAATAAAAAGAAAATGACACAATGCTACCATACAGAAACATGAATCCATAACACCCCTATATGATAGCCACCTAAAGCAGGCCACCATATTCCTCACACTACATCTCACAACCCTGCAAACAAGGAACTTAGTCACTTACTCTGATGAAACACTAATTACACATTTGTACCTTACCGTGGATGATGAGACGCTGATGTTCAACCAATCATTTCATAACGTATAATGTTGCTGCTTATTGAAATTGAAAAATTCTCTATAGGAAGTTTCAACTACACATTAGAAAATTGACTAGATAAATTGCTTGTGCTACAGCGTGTATTTTGACCTTAGTCAGGCAACTATTATTTTGCATCATTATCTTGATATATTAACACCTATCACATGCATTGAGAATTATGCAATTTTCATTGCCCTGTCACCTATTGACCTGCAGCCACCTGGGTGCTTATTGCCTACGACAGCAGTGGAGGATTCCTTGACATTGGCTAACTGAATCCAATTTGAGTGACGAAATATTTCGGCACATGAGTATAATTGGGACCCACCTCAGTGTTGTCGCTGTAAGTGTTTATTTGCCTACACTGGACAGGTCATACTAACCCTAACTCAAATGATAATAATTCATCATTCCCAGGCATATTTTTATGCTTCACAAATATTTTGTCTTACTCATTTTGAGACCCAAAATAGTGCTCCGATTTGTGTCAGCCGCAAGCACAGCACACTTGTGTTACTGCGCTGTACACTTGGAATGTTTTTGCCGACAGCACCGTATTGTCGGCCTCAAATGTGCATTATTATTAAATTTTCTGGGAATGGGGGGGGGGGGGCCATGGCCCCAGGCTACACCACTGTTACTGTCCTAGGCTTGTAGCAACATTGATCAAACCTAGGCATGGCACTGGTGGCATTGTTCAGTCATACTCATAGCCATAGGCATGTTCGTTAAATAATGCATAATGGCTTTCATTACTCAACGATAAATTTATCAGCAGGTTTTATCCATGAATAACGTGATTTAGACATGTACTGGTTACAAAAGTGAACTTTAATGACAGTAAACATATTATGATTCATAATAATATGGTAACACTATTTTATATGTCACAAAACACCAATTTCACCTGGGATGTCCAGCCATAAACCAGAAGTATATCAGTTTCGAGGGAGAGCCGATTGTTTTGTTTGGAATGCTGTTCTGATTTTATATTAGTAAAACTGAAAATTAGTTGGCACATAAGCTTTGTTACTTTATTTGATCTGGCTACATAGTTGGGCAGGGGAGCCTTGCATGCTAGCAGTAAATGCGTATATGCAATCGTATCGTATTTGCCGTTGTTTCTGCTGCTGACGGCCGATGCTTCAACTTTCTAGCATAAATGCATTGTTTTATTTACATGTTTTATATTAAATTAATGGTGGCAGCACACTCAGCAGTTGTCTTAATGCTGCTAATAATAAAATCAACCAAGTAACAGAATCAACAACCATGCAACTGACATGATTGCAACATGTTGGCCATACAGGCAAGACTAAGGCCAAAGCCTATGTTCAGTATGTCTCTATTGACAGTGATCATGACATGTTACCATTATCATCCTTTTATTATATTAGTTCAGCCATATTAAAATCTTATAGGTAGCAAAATTTGCACGTTAATAAACATCGCTAAACACTGTTCCGATACTTTGTATCCAAGCACCACAAACAGGCACAATATTGATTACCTGGACATTTATCACCGACACGCATGTCTGATGCTGCTCCGCATCGAAAAGAAGCTGCAATTTGAACATTCATGTGCACTCAGTGCTTGGACCTGTAGCACTGACATACAGGCACTGACACACATACTTGGCTACGTAACAACTTTTTTATTTGAGCATGTTACATACTGCCATTACAAGTATAGTACCACACAGAATCTTGTTTGATTAGAAAGTGCCATTTCAGGGTATTACTCTTACAACATTATAATTTTACATACATATTTGATTTATGTCATATTAAGTAGAAAATCTGCCCAACAGAAACGTATCCACAAAAGGCGACACAAAATGCATTTATTTAGACTGTTGACGCCGTCGAAGCTGGTTGGAGGCTAAGGAACCAGTCAGAGGTAATGGCAGCAATCTTCTATGCCTTTTCTATTTTTCTTGTGACTAAAACTAAACAACATCCTTCATGGAATGACAATGTATATTCTCTCATGCAGGTTTATGTAGTGACAGTGGTCCTTATTTAGTAAATGCTCGCTGGTGCCGACCACCACGATCTCGGCGGCCGTAGAACCCTGCGTTGATTGGCTGAATGAATCTGAAACAGGTGAGACAAGCCATGATACTGGGGTAGGGTGACCAGGTGACACATGCATGACATGAGCACATGACACTGGGGTAGGATGACTAGGTGACACAGGGATGACATGAGCACATGATACTGGGGTAGGATGACCAGGTGACACAGGGATGACATGAGCACATGATACTGGGGTAGGATGACCAGGTGACACAGGAATGACATGAGCACATGATACTGGGGTAGGATGACCAGGTGACACATGGATGACATGAGCACATGATACTGGGGTAGGATGACCAGGTGACACATGGATGACAGGAGCACATGATACTGGGGTAGGATGACCAGGTGACACATGGATGACAGGAGCACATGATACTGGGGTAGGATGACTAGGTGACACATGGATGACATGAGCACATGATACTGGGGTAGGATGACCAGGTGACACAGGGATGACATGAGCACATGATACTGGGGTAGGATGACTAGGTGACACATGGATGACATGAGCACATGATACTGGGGTAGGATGACCAGGTGACACAGGGATGACATGAGCACATGATACTGGGGTAGGATGACTAGGTGACACATGGATGACATGAGCACATGATACTGGGGTAGGATGACCAGGTGACACATGGATGACAGGAGCACATGATACTGGGGTAGGATGACTAGGTGACACATGGATGACATGAGCACATGATACTGGGGTAGGATGACCAGGTGACACAGGGATGACATGAGCACATGATACTGGGGTAGGATGACTAGGTGACACAGGGATGACATGAGCACATGATACTGGGGTAGGATGACCAGGTGACACAGGGATGACATGAGCACATGATACTGGGGTAGGATGACCAGGTGACACATGGATGACATGAGCACATGATACTGGGGTAGGATGACCAGGTGACACAGGGATGACATGAGCACATGATACTGGGGTAGGATGACTAGGTGACACATGGATGACATGAGCACATGATACTGGGGTAGGATGACCAGGTGACACATGGATGACAGGAGCACATGATACTGGGGTAGGATGACCAGGTGACACATGGATGACAGGAGCACATGATACTGGGGTAGGATGACTAGGTGACACATGGATGACATGAGCACATGATACTGGGGTAGGATGACCAGGTGACACAGGGATGACATGAGCACATGATACTGGGGTAGGATGACTAGGTGACACATGGATGACATGAGCACATGATACTGGGGTAGGATGACCAGGTGACACATGGATGACAGGAGCACATGATACTGGGGTAGGATGACCAGGTGACACATGGATGACATGAGCACATGATACTGGGGTAGGATGACCAGGTGACACATGGATGACAGGAGCACATGATACTGGGGTAGGATGACCAGGTGACACATGGATGACAGGAGCACATGATACTGGGGTAGGATGACCAGGTGACACAGGGATGACAGGAGCACATGATACTGGGGTAGGATGACTAGGTGACACATGGATGACATGAGCACATGATACTGGGGTAGGATGACTAGGTGACACAGGGATGACATGAGCACATGATACTGGGGTAGGATGACTAGGTGACACAGGGATGACATGAGCACATGATACTGGGGTAGGATGACCAGGTGACACAGGAATAACATGAGCACATGATACTGGGATAAGATGGGCATGTGATAGAGGGGTGAGATAACCATGTGACACTTGAGTTAGTTGAATAAGATGCACTCATGATACAATGGCAGTAGGGGCATGTGGTACTGGGGTAAGATGAGCACGGCATCTGAAAAAGGTAAATGAATATGACTATAGGGCCTGTAAGTGGGTCACGATACATGGCGTGACTCCGCGCGACTGGAGCTGATTGGGGACTGGACACAAGAATAATATTCTAACGATGGATGACAGTTGTAGCTTCCGACTGATGAATACTAGGAAAATCAGGTCTTAAATATCTTGTGTTATACCTTTCTTATCTTAAATGTCTGATTTAATATTGAGTTTACCACACTATCATAGACATATAGTGATTTACATAATGCAGATAATAAACACGATTTTAGGCCGTATCTGTATTTTACGGAATTTGCATTTTACATTGCTGTACGTTGTTGTTTTGATAAGCACTTATATCTGACAAGTTGTCTAAATGCATATAATCATAACACATGTATACGTTTGCCCCAAATAGGTTGTACTGCACAAAAAATGGCACTCTTCATTATTAGTCAAGATCGCCAAATACAAGTACTTGCCGCTAATGCCATGGCAACCACCATAATAATCAATTAAAATTCATGATTTCCGTGATCATTGTCACTGGCAGTGTTCCACTGCTTCTGCTTATAATAATCATTCGGACAATATAACTGAAACATGCTATATGTGAACAGGTCAACTATTACAAACAAAAACAAAACAAAGTCCTATATGTAAATATGGAGAATATGACTTTCCTGCCCCCCAACCTCATTTTCGTGCACGAGAATTACACGCCCTATTATACAGTTAAGAAGAGCACGTGATACAGGGTGAGATGAAAATATGATACAAGGGTAGGTAAGACAAGTGCATGATACAAACAGACGATGTGCTTGTGACAAAGTAAGATGAGCATGCGACACATGGTTAAGATGATCACATGACACATGGTTAAGATGAGCACATGACATATGGTTAAGATGAGCACATGACATATGGTTAAGATGAGCACATGACATATGGTTAAGATGAGCACATGACATATGGTTAAGATGAGCACATGACATATGGTTAAGATGAGCACATGACATATGGTTAAGATGAGCACATGACATATGGTTAAGATGAGCACATGACATATGGTTAAGATGAGCACATGACATATGGTTAAGATGAGCACATGACATATGGTTAAGATGAGCACATGACATTTGGTTAAGATGAGGACATGACATATGGTTTAGATGAGCACATGACATATGGTTAAGATGAGCACATGACATATGGTTAAGATGAGCACATGACATATGGTTAAGATGAGCACATGACATTTGGTTAAGATGAGGACATGACATATGGTTTAGATGAGCACATGACATATGGTTAAGATGAGCACATGACATATGGTTTAGATGAGCACATGACATATGGTTAAGATGAGCACATGACATATGGTTAAGATGAGCACATGACATATGGTTAAGATGAGCACATGACATAAGGTTAAGATGAGCATGTGATACTACAAAAAGATTAGCATGTGACACTGGAGCAAAACAAACACGTGATGCTTGGGTTAGATGAACATGTGATACAGAATTAAGATGAGCACGTGATACAGAGGTGAGATGCACATGTGATACAGAGGTGAGATGCACATGTGGTACAGAGGTGAGATGCACATGTGATACAGAGGTGAGATGTACATGTGATACAGAGGTGAGATGTACATGTGATACAGAGGTGAGATGCACACTTGACACAGAGGTGAGATGCACATGTGATACAGAGGTGAGATGTACATGTGATACAGAGGTGAGATGCACATGTGATACAGAGGTGAGATGTACATGTGATACACAGGTGAGATGTACATGTGATACAGAGGTGAGATGCACACTTGACACAGAGGTGAGATGCACATGTGATACAGAGGTGAGATGCACACTTGACACAGAGGTGAGATGCACATGTGATACAGAGGTGAGATGCACATGTGATACAGAGGTGAGATGCACATGTGATACAGAGGTGAGATGCACATGTGATACAGAGGTGAGATGTACATGTGATACAGAGGTGAGATGTACATGTGATACAGAGGTGAGATGCACACTTGACACAGAGGTGAGATGTACACGTGATACAGAGGTGAGATGCACATGTGATACAGAGGTAAGATACACATGTGATACAGAGGTGAGATGTACATGTGATACAGAGGTGAGATGCATATGTGATACAGAGGTGAGATGCACACGTGATACAGAGGTGAGATGCACATGTGATACATAGGTGAGATGCACATGTGATACAGAGGTGAGATGTACACATGATACAGAGGTGAGATGTACATGTGATACAGAAGTGAGATACACATGTGATACAGAGGTGAGATGCACACGTGATACAGAGGTGAGATGTACACGTGATACAGAGGTGAGATGTACACGTGATAGAGGTGAGATGCACATGTGATACAGAGGTGAGATGTACATGTGATACAGAGGTGAGATGTACATGTGATACAGAGGTGAGATGCACATGTGATACAGAGGTGAGATGTACACGTGATAGAGGTGAGATGCACATGTGATACAGAGGTGAGATGTACATGTGATACAGAGGTGAGATGTACATGTGATACAGAGGTGAGATGCACACGTGATACAGAGGTGAGATGTACACATGATACAGAGGTGAGATGTACACGTGATAGAGGTGAGATGCACATGTGATACAGAGGTGAGATGTACATGTGATACAGAGGTGAGATGTACACGTGATACAGAGGTGAGATGCACACGTGATACAGAGGTGAGATGCACATGTGATACAGAGGTGAGATATACATGTGATACAGAGGTGAGATGCACATGTGATACAGAGGTGAGATGTACATGTGATACAGAGGTGAGATGCATATGTGATACAGAGGTGAGATGTACATGTGATACAGAGGTGAGATGTACACGTGATACAGAGGTGAGATGCACACGTGATACAGAGGTGAGATGCACATGTGATACAGAGGTGAGATGTACATGTGATACAGAGGTGAGATGCATATGTGATACAGAGGTGAGATGTACATGTGATACAGAGGTGAGATGTACACGTGATACAGAGGTGAGATGCACACGTGATACAGAGGTGAGATGCACATGTGATACAGAGGTGAGATGCACATGTGATACAGAGGTGAGATGTACACGTGATACAGAGGTGAGATGTACACGTGATACAGAGGTGAGATGTCCATGTGATACAGAAGTGAGATGCACATGTGATACAGAGGTGAGATGCACACGTGAAACAGAGGTGAGATGTACACGTGATACAGAGGTGAGATGTACACTTGATAGAGGTGAGATGCACATGTGATACAGAGGTGAGATGCACATGTGAAACAGAGGTGAGATGCACATATGATACAGAGGTGAGATGCACATGTGATACAGAGGTGAGATGCACACGTGATACAGAGGTGAGATGTACATGTGATACAGAGGTGAGATGCACATGTGCTACAGAGGTGAGATGTACATGTGATACAGAGGTGAGATGCACATGTGATACAGAGGTGAGATGTACATGTGATATATAGGTGAGATTTACATGTGATACAGAGGTGAGATGCACATGTGATACAGAGGTGAGATGTACATGTGATACAGAGGTGAGATGCACATGTGGTACAGAGGTGAGATGTACATGTGATACAGAGGTGAGATGTACACCTGATACAGAGGTGAGATGCACACGTGATACAGAGGTGAGATGCACATGTGATACAGAGGTGAGATGTACATGTGATACAGAGGTGAGATGTACACGTGATACAGAGGTGAGATGTACATGCGATACAGAAGTGAGATGCACATGTGATACAGAGGTGAGATGCACATGTGATACAGAGGTGAGATGCACAAGTGATACAGAGGTGAGATGCACACGTGATACAGAGGTGAGATGTACACGTGATAGAGGTGAGATGCACATGTGATACAGAGGTGAGATGCACATGTGATACATAGGTGAGATGCACATGTGATACAGAGGTGAGATGCACATGTGATACAGAGATGAGATGCATATGTGATACAGAGGTGAGATGCACATGTGATACAGAGATGAGATGCATATGTGATACAGAGGTGAGATGCACATATGATAGAGGGGTAAAATCTGCATGCAACACAAAGTAAGATGAGCATGTGATATAGGGGCATGATAAGCAAGCAACGTGTGTACACCAGGCGGCAGCAGTAACATACTATTTGCATATAAACTGCCTTCTACATTTGTAGTTCAAGCAAGTTGGTTAATGTGAACTTGAACTCTAGTAAGGAAAGAAATCAGTTGCGGTGAGTTGTCGTGTTCAGGTGTTGGCCAGAAGTTCAGTTATAGTAGGTAATAATAACTTACCTGTCATCAGAATCTTTTATCTTTGCCGCTGCCCAGTAGGGTGAGCCACGTCCACGGCCCCCTCGAGGGAAGCGCATTCCTCTGTTCGGTTCGTCTCTCCTTCTGTCCACCCTCTCCGCAGAAGGGGGGTGGTTGTCACTGACAACAACCATCAATTGTCACACACATTTCTTCACTCCAATAAGATCTTTTTTCATAAACAAATCAATTTGTCTTGAAATAACTTTATCAATATTAAAAAAACTGAGGAATTAATGATATAGGCCTGAAGTTTGTAAATAATTCACGTTATATAGTGTGACTATATTCTGATGGCTTCACCGCCGAAATTATTTTAATGAAGTAAGGAGCTGCTGTTGCAATGGCAGCAAGTTGTTGACCAGCAGGAATCCCAGTGGCATATATTCTATCAAATATTGTATTTCAGCTCAAATAATTCTCCAAAGTACATGAGCATGACTACTGTCAACATGTCAAGTTTCTGAAATAAGCAGTAACAGTAGAGTTTGAGAACCACAAAAGCTGTGTTTCATAAAAGGCAAGTTCACATATAGTGCAGTAAGATATAGCGCAGTATCCAGCCCATAGGACTGCTCAAAGCATGTTGCACTACTTCCTGGCACACCCATTCAATAGAACCAATTTGATTTCTCTTGGAAGCAATCAGCCACACTGCAATTAATGCACAACACTATTCATACACATATATCCATCAATGTCTACAGCCAGGTACTCATAAAACTGAATGAGCTGGAACAACGCAGGGGTGAATGAACTTGCACAAGGTTCAACAGGGCACCACATGATTCAAACCTGAGTTGTTAAAACAAGACAGTGATGTCACTTACTTTGTTCTTACATAACCCCCATAATTTTGGCGTGGGGGTCTGGCAATCCAAGGGGCTCCTGCACCCCCTTTGACAGGACTTCCTCCCTGGCTGTTGAAGGCAGTCCCTGCCATGTGTGTGTTGCCACGGGTGTTAGTACTGCCTCCCCGTGGACCACTGCCCCGCATTATGTAGCTGCCCCGTGCAATGCCTGCAACATATGACTGTATGTATCAGCACTAAAGGGATGTAACACCGTCAATCTTAGGACATGGTTGCTTTACTTTGTTTCTCACTTACCAACTGTTATACTATCTCTTCCAGAGAGTGGCTAATTTTGCTAGTGAATATAATAATCAGTAGATATTACATGTTTTACTTTACTGTGACATTTATTGGTGATACTTCTATTTCCTAATATATTAGCACTACAAAAACATGTCAGCAAATAAAATTGCAACAACAAAAAACAGTAAATATATATATATATATGCATACATATATGTATATATATATGTATATATATATATATATATATATATATATATATATATATATATATATATTATATATATGTGTGTGTGTGTATATATATATATATATATATATATATATATATATATATATATATATATATATAACACTAGCCATGTTACCCAGCTATCCGTGGGAGAAAAGCATAGACCAGCATTAATACATTTGAAAATTGTGTTACATTATTTCATTGTGTCCCAGAAATATGTGTGCATATGCATGATGTAACAAAATACTAAAGTGTAGTAGCAAAGTTGGTGCTTGTGTTAAGCAGTGATGATTTTCAAAAGCCAGTACCTTAAAAAGCATGTAGAATGTTTCTGACAAAGACTGACATCCAGTGATGTAACTGCAGACGGCATACTTATTTTTATGATAATGTAGAAAAACATCAAATTCCACGGATGAAACTCCATGTATAGACATTGGAATGTTTTTTAATATTGAGCCCCCAGTTCTCCAACCTCCCAGATGAATTTAGAAAAGTCTAAATCCCTGACATGCAAAGTTTCAGCCTGAAATATGCAACACTGGTGAATATTTTGGGTTACAAACAAACAAGCAATGTTTTATAATATAGATACACCAGTAACTAGTGTACATAATTTATATGTATATGTATATATATACATATATATATATATATACATATATATGATTATATAGGGTTGTATATACAGCTGTATACAATGTATATATATGTATATATGTATATATATATATATATATGTATATATATATATATATATATATATATATATCTGTATTTAATTATTACAAAGATTTAAATGTCCTACCATCCCGGCGTCCATAGTTTCCCGGGGGACTGAAGAAGCGCCCTCTGGTGAAGCCTCGTCCTCGATCAAAGCCACGACCCCGATTCATCTCCTGTATGACAAATGACAGTAATACTTTTTAAAATAATGAAATGTAGTTTTAGTGTTTTCTAGGCAATTTACATTTAGATAAATAACAATAACAAATAATAATACTTAACGCAGAACCTGCATTCCGAGCCTTGACCATGTCTATCAACAAGTAGATGGTTTGAGGAGCACATCGTATTTACCTCAGCCCAAATCTACTGCAACTGCTGCTTCAAATTATTTACAAACTTGCAAAAACCATTGTCATGTCCCTGCTGTGTCTACTCTCAGACTGTCTCTCAGGCGTGTCCCTGTGGTGTCTACTCTCAGACTGTCTCTGTGGCGTGTCCCTGTGGTGTCTACTGTCAGACTGTCTCTGTGGCGTGTCCCTGTGGTGTCTACTCTCAGACTGTCTCTGTGGCGTGTCCCGGTGGTGTCTACTCTCAGACTGTCTCTGTGGCATGTCCCTGCTGTGTCTACTCTCAGACTGTCTCTGTGGCGTGTCCCGGTGGTGTCTACTCTCAGACTGTCTCTGTGGCGTGTCCCTGTGGTGTCTACTCTCAGACTGTCTCTCAGGCGTGTCCCGGTGGTGTCTACTCTCAGACTGTCTCTGTGGCGTGTCCCGGTGGTGTCTACTCTCAGACTGTCTCTGTGGCATGTCCCTGTGGTGTCTACTGTCAGACTGTCTATGTGGCGTGTCCCGGTGGTGTCTACTCTCAGACTGTCTCTGTGGAGTGTCCCTGCTGTGTCTACTCTCAGACTGTCTCTGTGGCGTGTCCCTGTGGTGTCTACTCTAAGACTGTCTCTCAGGCGTGTCCCGGTGGTGTCTACTCTCAGACTGTCTCTGTGGCGTGTCCCTGCTGTGTCTACTCTCAGACGGTCTCTGTGGCGTGTCCCTGTGGTGTCTACTGTCAGACTGTCTCTGTGGCGTGTCCCTGTGGTGTTTACTCTCAGACTGTCTCTGTGGCGTGTCCCGGTGGTGTCTACTCTCAGACTGTCTCTGTGGCGTGTCCCGGTGGTGTCTACTCTCAGACTGTCTCTGTGGCGTGTCCCGGTGGTGTTTACTCTCAGACTGTCTCTGTGGCGTGTCCCTGTGGTGTTTACTCTCAGACTGTCTCTGTGGCGTGTCCCGGTGGTGTCTACTCTCAGACTGTCTCTGTGGCGTGTCCCTGTGGTGTTTACTCTCAGACTGTCTCTGTGGCGTGTCCCTGTGGTGTTTACTCTCAGACTGTCTCTGTGGCGTGTCCCTGTGGTGTTTACTCTCAGACTGTCTCTGTGGCGTGTCCCGGTGGTGTCTACTCTCAGACTGTCTCTGTGGCGTGTCCCTGTGGTGTTTACTCTCAGACTGTCTCTGTGGCGTGTCCCTGTGGTGTTTACTCTCAGACTGTCTCTGTGGCGTGTCCCGGTGGTGTCTACTCTCAGACTGTCTCTGTGGCGTGTCCTTGTGGTGTCTACTCTCAGATTGTCTCTGTGGTGTGTCCCGGTGGTGTCTACTCTCAGACTGTCTCTGTGGCGTGTCCCTGTGGTGTCTACTCTCAGACTGTCTCTGTGGCGTGTCCTTGTGGTGTCTACTCTCAGATTGTCTCTGTGGCGTGTCCCTGTGGTGTCTACTCTCAGACTGTCTCTGTGGCGTGTCCCTGTGGTGTCTACTCTCAGATTGTCTCTGTGGTGTGTCCCGGTGGTGTCTACTCTCAGACTGTCTCTGTGGCGTGTCCCTGTGGTGTCTACTCTCAGACTGTCTCTGTGGCGTGTCCCTGTGGTGTCTACTCTCAGATTGTCTCTGTGGTGTGTCCCGGTGGTGTCTACTCTCAGACTGTCTCTGTGGTGTGTCCCTGTGGTGTTTACTCTCAGACTGTCTCTGTGGCGTGTCCCTGTGGTGTTTACTCTCAGACTGTCTCTGTGGCGTGTCCCTGTGGTGTTTACTCTCAGACTGTCTCTGTGGCGTGTCCCGGTGGTGTCTACTCTCAGACTGTCTCTGTGGCGTGTCCCGGTGGTGTCTACTCTAAGACTGTCTCTGTGGTGTGTCCCGGTGGTGTCTACTCTCAGACTGTCTCTGTGGCGTGTCCCTGTGGTGTCTACTCTCAGATTGTCTCTGTGGCGTGTCCCTGTGGTGTCTACTCTCAGACTGTCTCTGTGGCGTGTCCCTGTGGTGTTTACTCTCAGACTGTCTCTGTGGCGTGTCCCTGTGGTGTTTACTCTCAGACTGTCTCTGTGGCGTGTCCCGGTGGTGTCTACTCTCAGACTGTCTCTGTGGCGTGTCCCGGTGGTGTCTACTCTAAGACTGTCTCTGTGGTGTGTCCCGGTGGTGTCTACTCTCAGACTGTCTCTGCAGCGTGTCCCGGTGGTGTTTACTCTCAGACTGTCTCTGTGGCGTGTCCCGGTGGTGTCTACTCTCAGACTGTCTCTGTGGTGTGTCCCTGTGGTGTTTACTCTCAGACTGTCTCTGTGGCGTGTCCCGGTGGTGTTTACTCTCAGACTGTCTCTGTGGTGTGTCCTTGTGGTGTCTACTCTAAGACTGTCTCTGTGGTGTGTCCCGGTGGTGTCTACTCTCAGACTGTCTCTGTGGTGTGTCCCGGTGGTGTCTACTCTCAGACTGTCTCTGTGGCGTGTCCCGGTGGTGTTTACTCTCAGACTGTCTCTGTGGCGTGTCCCTGTGGTGTTTACTCTCAGACTGTCTCTGTGGCGTGTCCCGGTGGTGTCTACTCTCAGACTGTCTCTGTGGCGTGTCCCTGTGGTGTTTACTCTCAGACTGTCTCTGTGGCGTGTCCCGGTGGTGTCTACTGTCAGACTGCCTCTGTGGCGTGTTCCGATGGTAGCTTTTGCTATCTGCTTTGTGGCGTACAGAATGACTCGATCAAACAAAACATTCTCATGCATAGTAGCAGTGCCCTACATGCCCAATAATAACAGTAGATATGACGCACGGAGGACGAGGGACACAAAGTGATGCCGCAAGTCCACCAGACCTTCAACCCAAAGGACTAACAACTCTACCTATAACATACAGCAGATGCAGTAATCAAGTGACACAAATTATATAGGTATCCTCAAAATGATGCCTCATCCACGACAAACTTTAAAACATTATTAGGCGCTTGAGAAAGTGGACACTTTAGGTGCTCTAGTTCTAAACAGTAAATATTGCAGCACTGGACACTGATTTATTTGGTGATTGCACATTCTAATATAGTATAATAGATCAACAAATCTATATTCTTACTTGCTTATTAGTATCTTCATGACTCTAATTTTCACAAAGTGCACAAACATTGTCTTTCCTAGAAAGGAAATAACGGGATGCTAAACAGCAACATTTGAGCAGTTAGAAGTGAGAGCGTGTGCCAGACCTTTGGCGTGCGCCGGGGAGCATTCATGCTGGGAGGCGTTTCATTCTCCATCTTCACAAAGTCATCGACATGCATCGACGGTGGGCGACTGGTGTTGGGGGCGCGTGACCGGAATATATCGCTACGGTTTGTATTGCCACCACCACGGCCAAACCCCCGACCTCGCATTGGTGCCACTAGAGGGAACAAAACGAAATTATAAAATCATCTATGTTTCAAACAAATGTCATCTCTGTATATAATTTAGTTTGAGTAATGACAGAAGACTCATAACATCTTAAGCGTTAGAAGCATATAAGAGTAGGATCATTTTGAAGGAACTGAAATAGTAGGTGCAGTAGCTGAATGTGGATGACCCACACCATACATGTGAAGTACTTCTAGTAGCTCGTGGAACTCCAACAGCACTAGGCTTCTTCAGGACAAACCTAAAGCATAGGGCGTGTAAGTCTCGCTCGCGAAAACGAGGCTGGGGGCGGTTGGGGGCAGAAAGTCCATATTCTCCATGTTAACGTATAGGACTTCGTTTTGTTTTGGTTGTAATAATCGAACTGTTCCAGTCTAACTATTTCAGTTATACTGTCCGAAGGATTATTACAAGCAGAAGCAGTGGAACACTTTGCTGGTGACAATGATCACGGAAATCATGAATTTTAATCGATTATAATGGTGGTTGCCATGGCAACAGCGGCAAGTACTTGCGTTTGGCGATCTTGATTAATAATTAAAAGTGCTATTTTTCGCGTAATACAACCTGTTTGGGGCAAACGTACACATGTGTTATGATTATGCGCATTTAGACAACTTGACGGATATAAGTGCTTATCGAAACAACAACGTACAGCAATGTAAAATGCAAATCCCATAAAATATTTTATTGTGTATTATTCTTGTGTCCAGTCCTCAATTGTCTCGCTTAGACCCCAATAAGCTCCAATCGCGCGGAGTCTCGCCATGTATCGTGACCCACTTGCACGCCCTATTGTCTCAATCCTCTTCATTGGATACTTCATGCAGCATGTTTTCAAAATATTTCATAGACTCGACCACGATTTGTCATAAATGATGTTGATTATCATGTTACTGAACAACTGTATTTTGGTAAAAATAGTTTATACCTGCAACTAACAGCGACAACTGGGAGATGCAATGTTGGTTGTCGCATGCTTCACTATTGCCTTTTCTCTTATATAGATTCACAACAGGGGCATCTTTCACATCCTGATGGATCACTTCTGCAGACTAAGTGGCATGGAAAAATGCAGTGAACTTTTCAATAAGGCAGCAGTTTTTCTAAACCAATGCTAAAATAACATCTGTTCTAGTGCATTTGCCTGAGGAGCACCGACTGATTGCCTGCGTACCTACCTACTACACTAATGCCAATGACAATGTCTCACTTCCGTCAGATGCCCATGCATGGTAGCTAAGACCCCCGTTCCCCTTCACTACTCCTACTGAAGCCGTTGCACTGAGTTCCAGAGCCCGGTTCTATGAAGCTTACTTACAACGTTGTAGTGGGCGATAACTCGTTGAAAGCCATTGTAAAGTGACGCTTGCTGCATTTCACGAGTGTCCTCCATAGCTGCTCTTAGCTGCACCATGAACTTAGTAGGTGTAACGTTACACTAGTTGAAATATTGATGGGATGCTCCCCAGGTCTGTTGATGCTCCCCAGGTCTGTTGATGCTCCTGACCCGCCCACTCTCACAACATAATTACTTCTAATGTTTACACTGGTTATCCTTTACATTCGTCATAGCTTGGTGCTTGGTACACGAACGACAAAGGCAGCAGCTTAAGAAAAAGGGTGTCCAAAGACAGAAGAAATAGACAGACTCCCTACCATGACCTAATTATGTCAATTCTACGTCAATTTAGTTACGCAAATGTTAAATTGGTTTTGTGAAATAGTAAAAGTGACGCGACTTGATGAGACAGGCCACAGGTGTACAACAGGTGTACATCAAACAGTAGGAACTAGCGGAGGTACGACAGTCGGCCATGTACTTTCTAGGCAGCAACCGTCTTATTTAATTTCCTGCATTTTCTTACATTCCCAGGACATCCATATGCCAACAATTTTTTTCCTAAAACAAAGCTCAAATTGGCAAACATGCTTACTCTTTCAACTTGTATCACTACAAAAATCATCTGAAACTACAGCCACCTTTTGCAGAAACTCAAAGACATATTTGGGTGAAAAAACTGCATTCTCAGTTTAACCTTTTAGCAGTCCCATGCTCCAGTGATGACTCATGCCTGCCCTCATTCACACCATGATGACTCATGCCTGCCCTCATTCACACCATGATGACTCATGCCGGCCCTCATTCACACCATGATGACTCATGCCTGCCCTCATTCACACCATGATGACTCAAGCCTGCCCTCATTCACACCATGATGACTCATGCCTGCCCTCATTCACACCATGATGACTCATGCCTGCCCTCATTCACACCATGATGACTCATGCCTGCCCTCATTCACACCATGATGACTCAAGCCTGCCCTCATTCACACCATGATGACTCATGCCTGCCCTCATTCACACCATGATGACTCAAGCCTGCCCTCATTCACACCATGATGACTCATGCCTGCCCTCATTCACACCATGATGACTCATGCCTGCCCTCATTCACACCATGATGACTCAAGCCTGCCCTCATTCACACCATGATGACTCATGCCTGCCCTCATTCACACCATGATGACTCAAGCCTGCCCTCATTCACACCATGATGACTCATGCCTGCCCTCATTCACACCATGATGACTCATGCCTGCCCTCATTCACACCATGATGACTCATGCCTGCCCTCATTCACACCATGATGACTCATGCCTGCCCTCATTCACACCATGATGACTCATGCCTGCCCTCATTCACACCATGATGACTCAAGCCTGCCCTCATTCACACCATGATGACTCATGCCTGCCCTCATTCACACCATGATGACTCATGCCTGCCCTCATTCACACCATGATGACTCATGCCTGCCCTCATTCACACCATGATGACTCATGCCTGCCCTCATTCACACCATGATGACTCATGCCTGCCCTCATTCACACCATGATGACTCATGCCTGCCCTCATTCACATCATGATGACTCATGCCTGCCCTCATTCACACCGTGATGACTCATGCCTGCCCTCATTCACACCATGATGACTCATGCCTGCCCTCATTCACACCGTGATGACTCATGCCTGCCCTCATTCACATCATGATGACTCATGCCTGCCCTCATTCACACCATGATGACTCATGCCTGCCCTCATTCACACCATGATGACTCATGCCTGCCCTCATTCACATCATGATGACTCATGCCTGCCCTCATTCACATCATCATTGTTTGAGTGTTGCGCCTCTGAGCTTGGATTCGTAATGATAAAGATGCCACAGAAGTTGTACTATCATTATTACACTACTGTTAGTTCTTACCAAACCCACGACTATTTCCTCGCATTCTGCTTGTGTTGATTGTGTCTTGACTTCTCCGCCTTGCTCTGCAAATGAATAAAATATTTATATAGTACTGCTAAAACATGTTCCCAGTTTTGCATGCATCAGTCCACATATTAAATAATAAAGTCACCCCACTATTAAAATCACTTTGTCTAGTCTTTTGGGTTTGGCTACATGTGTGTGTGTGTGTGTGTGTGTGTGTGTGTGTGTGTGTGTGTGTGTGTGTGTGTGTGTGTGTGTGTGTGTGTGTGTGTGTGTGTGTGTGTGTGTGTGTGTGTGTATGTGTGCACACATGCATGAACATACACACTCCATATGTATGTATATATATATATATACATATATACACCTGGGGTATATATATATATATATATACATATATATATATATACATATATACATATGGTGTATGTTCATGCATGTGTGCACATATTCAGGCAATAAAAAACAGGATAGCATATTAAAAAAATGCAACAAGATGCCCCAAAAAGATGGTTTCACTAACTTATATAGCCTAAAATTATGTTCTTTTAAAAACTAGACACGTTTTCACTTATTATTTTATAAAACTGAATTTTGCTCTTTTAAGATTATTGTTGTGTGTGCTTTCATATATAAAATCATAAGTGAAGAGTGAAACTGTAAAATCGGGTCAAGAGACCCTGAAGTTCTTTTTACTACATTGTGAGTTAGTAGTCTAAGTCAGGGAGGAATTATCTGCTTCTACTTCACTCAGGCAGTCCAGGTTGTTTTGTACAACACGACACAACAGACTGTCTAGCACCATGACAGCTAGTCAGGTTGTTTTGTACAACACGACACAACAGACTGTCTAGCACCATGACAGCTAGTCAGGTTGTTTTGTACAACACGACACAACAGACTGTCTAGCACCATGACAGCTAGTCAGGTTGTTTTGTACAACACGACACAACAGGCTGTCTAGCACCATGACAGCTAGTCAGGTTGTTTTGTACAACACGACACAACAGGCGGTCTAGCACCATGACAGCTAGTCAGGTTGTTTTGTACAACAACATACAACAAGCTGTCTAGCACCATGACAGCTAGTCAGGTTGTTTTGTACAACACGACACAACAGGCTGTCTAGCACCATGACAGCTAGTCAGGTTGTTTTGTACAACAGGATACAACAGACTGTCTAGCACCATGACAGCTAGTCAGGATGTTTTGTACAACACGACACAACAGGCTGTCTAGCACCATGACAGCTAGTCAGGTTGTTTTGTACTACACAACACAACAGACTGTCTAGCACCATGACAGCTAGTCAGGTTGTTTTGTACAACACAACACAACAGACTGTCTAGCACCATGACAGCTAGTCAGGTTGTTTTGTACTACACAACACAACAGACTGTCTAGCACCATGACAGCTAGTCAGGTTGTTTTGTACTACACAACACAACAGACTGTCTAGCACCATGACAGCTAGTCAGGATGTCTTGTACAACACGACACAACAGACTGTCTAGCACCATGACAGCTAGTCAGGTTGTTTTGTACAACACGACACAACAGACTGTCTAGCACCATGACAGCTAGTCAGGTTGTTTTGTACAACACGACACAACAGGCTGTCTAGAACCATGACAGCTAGTCAGGTTGTTTTGTACAACAACATACAACAAGCTGTCTAGCACCATGACAGCTAGTCAGGTTGTTTTGTACAACACGACACAACAGACTGTCTAGCACCATGACAGCTAGTCAGGTTGTTTTGTACAACAGGATACAACAGACTGTCTAGCACCATGACAGCTAGTCAGGATGTTTTGTACAACACGACACAACAGGCTGTCTAGCACCATGACAGCTAGTCAGGTTGTTTTGTACTACACAACACAACAGACTGTCTAGCACCATGACAGCTAGTCAGGTTGTTTTGTACAACACGACACAACAGACTGTCTAGCACCATGACAGCTAGTCAGGTTGTTTTGTACAACACGACACAACAGGCTGTCTAGCACCATGACAGCTAGTGAGGTTGTTTTGTACTACACGACACAACAGGCTGTCTGGCACCATGACAGCTAGTCAGGTTGTTTTGTACAACACGACACAACAGACTGTCTAGCACCATGACAGCTAGTCAGGTTGTTTTGTACAACACGACACAACAGGCTGTCTAGCACCATGACAGCTAGTGAGGTTGTTTTGTACTACACGACACAACAGGCTGTCTGGCACCATGACAGCTAGTCAGGTTGTTTTGTACAACACGACACAACAAACTGTCTAGCACCATGACAGCTAGTCAGGTTGTTTTGTACAACACAACACAACACAACACAACACAACACAACACAACACAACACAACACAACACAACACAACACAACACAACACAACACAACACAACACAACACAACACAACACAACACAACACAACACAACACAACACAACACAACACAACACAACACAACACAACACAACACAACACAACGGGTTATCTAGCGCTATGCCAGCTAGTCAGGTTGTTTTGTACTACACGACATGGTGCCCTTAGAAATATTTAATTAAATACAACTTTCTTGTACTGTATACAGTGATTCTACCATAAGATATGACTGTCTAACATTAGAACAAACATTTCTGAACTGTTTATGTAAATAAATAGGTGAACTGTGAAATTACCTTGTTTCAGGGCCAATGAAGAACATACGGTGCCATTAGAATGATTTAATAAAGTAAAAACTTAGAGATTTGTCATGCTTAGCGGCAGTACCTTCTATGCAAAATGACAAAAAATAGATCCTGAACAGTTTCTGAGTTACAGTAGCTTACAGCAGTTGGTGGATGCAGAATGATGTCCATTGGACATTTGGTTCAACAGACTAAAAATGTGGCCCAATTTGAAGATATGCACACACACGCACATGCACACATTCATCCATGCTGGCACGTACATACACAAACATATTTATTTATGCCTAACTGTCCAGCTGCCTTTTGCTATTGGTAAAACTCCTGCTAAACTATTCCGTTGTTTAATGAAAATACAGCATTACTTTCTTTAACATTCAGCTGCTAAGAATTGGACTACAGTATATTGCATTGAGTGGGTGGTTATGTTCCTTTATCAACAATTATTTTGTCACTAACAGTTAATTTATTTCTAACTGGCCCCTCACTCACCATTATTGCACAGACCACCTATTTTGGTAAATCACTCAATTTTGAAAAAAAAACAAATGTCATATTCAATACATATATATATATAATATATATATATATATATATATATTATATATATATATACACACACACCAGTATATATAAAATCTATTTTTTTATGGAAGAATATAATATGATGTCAAACTGAATACTAATTTTGTTTTATTGCTGGTGTAACTGACTTCCTCACCGAATGTTCTTGCGTGGTTTTGGAATAGCCGCCTTCGAGGGTAGAGATCCTTTTTCCAATTCAGCTCGCAGATCAAACCCAATACAATATTTGTGTGTCATTTCATCAAGGTCGCAGCTCACCTGAATATCAAGACAATAGGTTATGTGCATGTATATGACAAAGTAGGAAACTGAAACAGCTATATATAACGACAAGTTGTCAAACTGATTCCTAACTTGGTAATAAGTCACCATAAACTGTGAATTGACAACACAAGAGCCTATGAGACTAAGAAGACACCAATTAAAATATTTTTTTTAAACATTGGTTATACAAAAAACTTTATACTAAGGGTTTTCAAACTTAACTAGGTAAGTCATATTCTTGATATGCCAAAGGTTTTCTTGTCCACATGCCATCTGGAGTTTGTAGTTTTTGATGGCTATTGTGATAAATAGTTTAAATGCTGAACAAATTTATCTAAACATCAAAGTACTGTTGATATAAACATTTAGAAACTGCTGGTAACATAACATGGTGATTAGAAAGTTGTCCCAACCCCATCTGGCTCCTGGTCAGAGTCGTCGGCCATGGCCGTGGACAGCCAGTAGGCCGCACTCAGACGGTCATCCTCCTCCCCATCAGTCACCAGGTAGGTAGGGCGCATGCTAAACTGGTTCACAATACTCTCAGTAGGAGGCAGCACAGGCTCCACAATATCTACAATGACCAGCAGCTGACATGACAACAATTGACACAGATGTCACTGAGTAACCTACTGTCATACTGCGTAACAATAACACCATACAACTGTCTTGACACTGGATGACACAGATGACATGGAATGATCTACAACGGCCATGACACAGAATTACACACAATATCTAGTGTAAAATGTGACCACGGAGCAGGATGGACCACAGAGCAGGATGGACCACAGAGCAGGATGGACCACAGAGCAGGATGGACCACAGAGCAGGATGGACCAACGGGCAGGATGGACCACAGAGCAGGATGGACTAAAGAGCAGGATGGACCACGGAGCAGGATGGACCACAGAGCAGGATGGACCACAGAGCAGGATGGACCACAGAGCAGGATGGACCACAGAGCAGGATGGACCAACGGGCAGGATGGACCACAGAGCAGGATGGACTAAAGAGCAGGATGGACCACGGAGCAGGATGGACCACAGAGCAGGATGGACTAAAGAGCAGGATGGACCACGGAGCAGGATGGACCACAGAGCAGGATGGACCACAGAGCAGGATGGACCACAGAGCAGGATGGACCAACGGGCAGGATGGACCACAGAGCAGGATGGACTAAAGAGCAGGATGGACCACGGAGCAGGATGGACCACGGAGCAGGATGGACTACAGAGCAGGATGGACCACAGAGCAGGATGGACCACGGAGCAGGATGGACCACAGAGCAGGATGGACCACGGAGCAGGATGGACCACGGAGCAGGATGGACCACGGAGCAGGATGGACCACGGAGCAGGATGGACGACAGAGCAGGATGGACCACAGAGCAGGATGGACCACGGAGCAGGATGGACCACGGAGCAGGATGGACCACGGAGCAGGATGGACCACGGAGCAGGATGGACCACGGAGCAGGATGGACCACCGAGCAGGATGGACCACAGAGCAGGATGGACCACAGAGCAGGATGGACCACAGAGCAGGATGGACCACAGAGCAGGATGGACCACAGAGCAGGATGGACCACAGAGCAGGATGGACCACAGAGCAGGATGGACCACAGAGCAGGATGGACCACAGAGCAGGATGGACCACAGAGCAGGATGGACTAAAGAGCAGGATGGACCACGGAGCAGGATGGACCACGGAGCAGGATGGACCACAGAGCAGGATGGACCAACGGGCAGGATGGACCACAGAGTAGGATGGACTAAAGAGCAGGATGGACCACGGAGCAGGATGGACCACGGAGCAGGATGGACCACGGAGCAGGATGGACCACGGAGCAGGATGGACCACGGAGCAGGATGGACCACGGAGCAGGATTGACCACGGAGCAGGATGGACCACGGAGCAGGATGGACCACGGAGCAGGATGGACCACGGAGCAGGATGGACCACGGAGCAGGATGGACCACGGAGCAGGATGGACCACGGAGCAGGATGGACCACGGAGCAGGATGGACCACGGAGCAGGATGGACCACGGAGCAGGATGGACCACGGAGCAGGATGGACCACGGAGCAGGATGGACCACGGAGCAGGATGGACCACGGAGCAGGATGGACCACGGAGCAGGATGGACCACAGAGCAGGATGGACCACAGAGCAGGATGGACCACAGAGCAGGATGGACTAAAGAGCAGGATGGACCACAGAGCAGGATGGACCACAGAGCAGGATGGACCACAGAGCAGGATGGACCAACGGGCAGGATGGACCACGGAGCAGGATGGACCACAGAGCAGGATGGACTAAAGAGCAGGATGGACCACGGAGCAGGATGGACTACAGAGCAGGATGGACCACAGAGCAGGATGGACTAAAGAGCAGGATGGACCACAGAGCAGGATGGACCACAGAGCAGGATGGACTAAAGAGCAGCATGGACTAAAGAGCAGGATGGACTACAGAGTAGGATGGACTAAAGAGCAAGATGGACCACAGAGCAAGATAGACTAAAGAGCAGGATGGACTACAGAGCAGGATGGACTATGGAGCAGGATGGACCATGGAGCAGGGTGGACCATGGAGCAGGATGAATTAAAGAGCAGGATGGACCACAGAGCAGGATGGACTAAAGAGCAGGATGGACTAAAGAGCAGGATGGACTACAGAGCAGGATGGACCACAGAGCAGGATGGACCATGGAGCAGGATGAACTAAAGAGCAGGATGGACCACAGAGCAGGATGGACTAAAGAGCAGGATGGACCATGGAGCAGGATGGACCACTGAGCAGGATGAATTAAAGAGCAGGATGGACCACAGAGCAGGATGGACTAAAGAGCAGGATGGACCATGGAGCAGGATGGACCATGGAGCAGGATGAATTAAAGAGCAGGATGGACCACAGAGCAGGATGGGCCACAGAACAGGATGGACCACGGAGCAGGATGGAATAAAAAGCAGGATGGACCACAGAGCAGGATGGACCATGGAGCAGGATGGACTAAGGAGCAGGATGGACCATAGAGCAGGATGGACCATGGAGCAGGATGGACCAAAGAGCAGAATGGACCAAGGAGCAGGATGAACCAAGGAGCAGGATAGACCAAGGAGCAGGATGAACCAAGGAGCAGAATGGACCAAGGATCAGGATGGACCAAGGAGCAGAATGGACCAAGGAGCAGGATGGACTAAGGAGCAGGATGGACCAAGGAGCAGGATGGACCAAGGAGCAGGATGAACCAAGGAGCAGGATGGACCAAGGAGCACGATGGACCAAGGAGCAGGATGAACCAAAGAGCAGGATAGACCAAGGAGCAGGAGTTGGTTGCTTCTCAAGAAACATGATTTAAAACTTGAATGCCAATTATTCGAAGAAATATCCAGCATGTGTTTGCTGTGTTACCAAATCGTCAGACTACTTAATGCACACAAGTTTTAATTAACATCTATCCTGGCCAACGTATATTTATTAATTAATTAAGTAATTGCACACCATTGACAGATGTATGATTTAAGAAACAATACTTTTATTCCACTACTGAATTTATAATAAGTTCAGTAGAAACATCTGACATATTCTATGTAATTATCTAACAAATGTAAAAATATTTAATTTAGCAAAATTAATAATACTGCATCTTCAATGTGCTTATCTGGAAATATATATGCTGTGGTTTATACAAACATTCGCAAAGAACAGAAATCTGACAGATATGCTGGTGTCAACCAAACAGCAACGAACAATGGACTTCTATGGCAAAATTAACTGAGTGATTGAGACACTGCATGGTCCAGGGTGGGGGTGTGTGGGGGTTCCTTTGGGCTGCAGCAGTGCTGGTCTGTGCAGCGTTGCATGTGTGTGTCCCTTGTGCAACTATGATAGGATAGGTATAAGTTTAGGCATAATTTAATGGAGTATTGTTTTTACAGGTTTACCAACTGAAATATATATGGAATGTCACTGTCTTAAACATCATTAATCACAACTACACGACTGTGTGGAGGTGTGAGCTTGCCATCAGTACCAACACTGGTGACAGCACCACGTCTTTATATTTAAGATTCTCCATTATTATTGTTATTTACAAAAAAACTTAGGTAAACACATAAAAAAGACAAACAAAACAAAAATTGGGCCAAGTGGCCCTAAGGTTCTCTGGACTATATTATAGTGTGTTGGTAACTATGAATGACATGAGGCTTGGTGTATCAGAGTCACCACCTAGTCTCTTCACCGTAATCACGTCATTGGCATTTTCTTTGGTTATTAATAATTATGCAATGACCAGAAACACAGCCATATTGTGTGAAAGCAGCAGTTAATCTCAATAAAGTGTATGAATTTGCACTGCATAGTTGTCTAGAATATAAATTGTTATCTTTGTCAATAGTCACTTACAGATAACAATACATATTCAACCAGTAGACACCAGTCATCATTTAAAAAATAATTAAACAAACATCAAAATAAATACAACTTGCATACAAAGTTGGTAGTGTGATTGAAAATATAGCTTAAAACATGCAGGCAGCAAGTTGCACTTAGGCTGCACCATGTATTTAGTAGGCGTAACTTTACGCTTGTTGAAATATTTATGGTATGCTTCCGAAGTTGAAATATTTACGGTATGCTCCCGACATAACTATTTTTAATGTTTACCCTGGATATCCTTTACATTCATCATAGATTGGCATTTGCTATGCAAATGACAAAGGTGGCAGCTAGAAAGAAAAAGGTTGTTCAGACACAGCACAAATACAGGGATTCCTCACTGCGACCTAAGTCAATTCTATGTCACTTTAGTTGCGCGAATGCTAAATTGGTCTTAGGAAACCAGCTGTAAGTTGCATTTGTTAGCTATGACCAGTAGTCTGCATAATTGCGCGTAAAGTTACACGGCTTTATGAAACTGGGCCGAGGAGTGTGCAGCTACACTGGTACTGCTTGGTGGCTGATTACACCTGCCAAAATACACAATCACCTTGGGAGTTCCTCACCTCAGATCTTCTAATAGTCCATGCAGAAACTGGCCAAATTTTTACATTTGGCTTTTTGGGAAGGCCCTGAGATGCTCTTAGTGAACTACAAATATCCTCAGATATGTCTATGCAAATTTAGAAGAAAAGCTTCAGAAATATTTTCTAATAAAATAGGAAAACTTAAAATGTACCAGCTTTTAGGCCCTAAAGGACCATAGGAGCCTTACAAATGTGTCAATAATATTTTAATTTCTTGTGGCTATTGACAGTACCTTAAGAAATGTTTAAGCATAATTTTTAACACAGATCTTCAACGGTTTCTGAGATCTGAGAGCTAACGGTACACTGCAGACACAAAGTGATGCCAACAGTCCTTTGGACCTTTGACTCAAAGAAATAAAACACTTTTAAATGTTTTAATATTATTTATTTATTTTACTATCTGGTCCAAACTGATGTCTGTTTAATGTATATTGACATGAGAGTGCAACGGCTGAATGCAATACTATGTTACTTGATAACTGTGATATTTCACAATATTAGGAAAATCATGTATTCCTGTTTCCGTTATGGACAGATAGTGCTATTTGGAAGGACCATTGATGACACGTGTTTCTGTTTAAAGAACAAATTATCCCCTGTGTTGCAGGTAGGGCCATCTACCCGAAAGGACTATTGGGGTAAACTGATTTATCAGATGTCAGGTTTAGAGTTTATATTCGCCACGTAGATTTCGTTGCCAGAGCATCAAGGTCACAGTTCATGTTCCAAAAATCCTAAATAGAGGATACTTGAACTAAGCCTACCCATTTTCCATACCTACTTACATACTTACTCAGTAAGGGCATTACAATAATCTGCAGTGAGCTGGTTGCCTCTCAAGCAACCTGCCATGAGCTAGTTGCATTTTGAGACACTTACCGTGAGCTGCCTGCTCCTCGTCAGAATTGAGAATGCCAACCACTGTGTTGACACTGTCATAGACAGCCTTCAGTGTTTGTTCTTCCTTTGCATATAGCTGTAAGTGTAAGATCACAACAATGGTATCATAATATCAAACATTCTAATTGCACTTCCCACATCACCAGCAGACGGAAGTGGTACTAATACTTGTAACAAGTACTTCTGTATAGAATATAGAATAACAAATAATTTCCGCTTTCGCTCATGTGAGCATTGTAAAATGAATGAATGAAAGTTTATTCAACAACAACAACATAATAGTATTGCTTAATACACCATATTGTTGGAAAGAATTCAATACAATTTCATGATTGGCGAGTTGCTGCGGCTGTTGAAACGACATAGCAGAAGTCATGTGACTTGTAAGGCACTAAGCTAAAACACGTAGGAATTGTAGCAAGAGTTATAAGATATAATACAAAGTAACAGTAAGACTAATTATTTAGCATTGTGATAACTATTCATAAATACAAAGAAAGTAACAGCAACTTGAGGCTTTTCTTAAATTGTTGTAAACTTGGTAACTGTGATATTTCACTTGCTAGACCATTCCATGTGTGTATAGTGTAGTGTATAGTTTCTGTGCACCTCTGACAGTCATTGACAGTAGTCTGTGGGTGGTTTTTCAACATAAAATAGTTTACATTGTCTGGTATCATGCTTGAGTGCGGCTGCAGTTGGTTCAAAAAATGCTTGTACAAGACCTTCTAAACAGTGGTTGTTTGCTTTATAAAGCATAATCATAGTCATGAATTTAAAACCTTTTGAGTAGTAAAAAAATACAGATGTATGACCATGGTAATCAAGGTTATAGATGATTTGCATAGCTTTTTCTGTAACAGAGAAGGTTTTCTGAGTCTAGATGAAGATGTACTTCCCCATATTTCATAGCAATATGACATATATTATTCAACAACTGACCGATACAACATGTGTAACGCTTGAACATCAAGCACATGCTTTGTCATGATATGGTTTTTGATACATTCTTTTCAACCGTTTTTATCTGCTCTTTCTATGTTAAGTTTTCATCAATGATTACTCCAGGGAATTTTGTATGTGACACCTGCTCAATGTTCGTTCCATTCAAAATTATGTTTATTAGTTGTCTATGTTGTTTTTTATTTGCAAACATATTTAAGATTGACAACATATGTGACCCGCCATGCCAAAATGAGACGCTTCTCGCTGAAGTTTATAACAATATATGTGCTGAAACATTACGGCACTGATTGTTTTTCCGAAAATGACTGTCCAGCGGCAATCGTTCCCAAATAGTATGATCTACATATGTGAGTTGTCTAAATGTCATGACTAATGTTTAAATGTGTTTATCTGGGTGTGTTTTGACACCTATCAAACGTTGTTTAAAGAGTGTGATTGTTTTAGACACATTAAATTACCCACTTTCTCTTCAAGAATAAATTGTCTCTGATGCCGCTATGTTTGGTACCACTGGATAGCTGGATTTCTATTCTAAACACTGACATCATTTTCATTAGAGACTTTCCATAAATGTGCATGTTAATGGGGCTTTCGTGAAGGCTAAGCGTCACCTCGTGACCAGAAATCAGCTCTTCGGCTGGCCAGCTGTCATTTAAGATCAATTTCCGGTCTTTTGTTTACGTGCGTTTTTCCTTGACAATTCACTGTTAAAACGAACTATTTCAGTATTATTATATGGATTTAAGCAAGGAGAACATTGTCTCTTATCTTCTAAATGAAACTGCTTGCTGTGGCCTCAGCGATACGAGTCTTAGAGATGTGGCAATTGATTTTGTCATGCATGAGAGTGAGAGGGAATTTTGGCACATAAGTTTTACTGCCTAGCACTATGCTAAAATCCGGCAGTGATGCCTAATTTCCCTCACCACTAAAGATGCAGTACGTAAAGCAATCTAATATAATTATTAACTTAATAATAATGTATTGAGTATGTAATGTATTGACTGGTTTGATTGCCTTATGAAAACGCACTGCGTAAAACTTTCAATACGCAGACTGCTGTCACTTCCTATGTTTGCATCGGCCCTGTCACTCCTATCTCAGACTCCATGTGATAATCATGCCTGCCTATAAAGTGTTATATTGGTGCTGTCCATACTAAATTTTAAATATGGGTTGTAGGCTTCAAGCATAGATATACACTATCATAATTATTATGTATTTAAACGGGTCCATCTGGAGCAAAACGTGTCTGCAAGAAGTGAAATCTTCACAAATAAAGGAGTGAAAACTTTAAAGTTGTTTTTCTGAAATTAGTACATTTTTCATTTTCGACATTCAAATAGGTGTATCTCTGGAAACAATGTGACTATAAGTAACATTGAGGTATCATTATTTCCGTCTCAATCTGCTCGATCCAAATATGCAATAAAACATACTACCATTATTTTCGAGAAGCGTCTCATTTTGGCATGGTAGGTCACTATAATGAAGTCACATTCAGCACATCTACCAAAATGTCAAGCCCTCAATTGGACAACAGGAATACATGACTTGAGATGGCAGCTGCTGGCAGCAGTGTTCCAGCTGCCTTTGTGTAATGCCAGGCAAGTGCCATGTCAATCATTTCATCAGTGCTAAACATCCAAACATCACACCAATCAGAAAACAACGCTGGACAAACATTGCAGAATAACGCTCATAAGTGCCAAATCAGAGTGCGTTGCCAATGTTTAACACCCAAAGAGTCCACTGCGAGTATGCAGGGAATGATTGATTAATGTTATTTCAACCTTTCATTTCCTTTCACATTGTATTGTAATTACACAATAATAAATTACATATTTGCAAATTAGCTCTTATTGTGCAAATTTCATCATAAAGCATAATAAAGTTTATTTCTGAATGTAAGAGAGGCACTTAGTATACCAGCCGCAATAACTAATATGACAGGCCAGTCCAGTTAATGACAGTGGGCATGACGATAAGAACCAACTTTAGCAGGTGACAGTTACACAAAGCCTACCTGAAGTAGTTTATCGAGATCGTCAAGCGGGTGTGTCACCTGTCTATCAGACCACTGCAACATCTCCTTTACTTGAGCAAAGTTCAGTGTGAATGTGCGCTCAATGCAAGCATCCCCTGTGTCTGCAGGCTCAGGCAGGGACACCAGGAACTGAATGCACTCAGTGGCCGAGGACAGAGTCGCGATGCAGTCAGAGCTGTCCTTACTGAAGGTGCTGTTGATTTGGAAGAACAACTTGTAGAATGCTGTTGGCACCTTCTCTAGTGCGCTATAACAAAGAACAATTTGCAGAATTACATTTTTAAATAGACACACCATCATAACAATGCATTCTGAATGGTACTGAGATGCATTTAGAAGGGTTCGATGAAAATAATACAGATTTCTTGTGTAGCACTACAGTGGGAAATGCCAGTGCAAAATTAGAAAAGCTAAGTTTAGCTCAATATGCCAATATTCACCCACACTGTTCTGGCTATCTCTGGACACATGCTCTGTGGGCAGTACACATCTGGCAAATGTCACAGATACATTGAAATCGTTTGCAACTGTTATCAACATGTTATCAACAATGGTATTACTATTAGCAATAATATTCTCAGCTATGACAATTATTCTAATAAAACCATACATTTAAGGTAATCTACCCTATTAACATTCATATTACTCTTTACACTCGACATTGAAAGTATTAAAGTGGAAACTGCTGGCAACATTTCAGTGTAACATGGATATAATGTGTTGTTGACATAACCATTAGCTATCCACTAGTAATAGATGAGTGAGAGTAAACAGCTGGAAGCTGAGTGGCCCTAGGGTTGGTGAATACTTACGCCCTCGAATACACAAGTCAGCAAATACACAAGTGATTCTAGGCAAGATCAAACCAATGTAAACATTTAGCTCTTGTGCGAGGTTCAGAGATGCCCTTAAAATAACCAATTAAATACAGATTTCTTGCATACCGTCTTTAACCAAAGTTATGGTACGCAACATTAGACAAAAAAATTGAAATTTGTTTAGCCCTAGAAGGCCCTAGGGTACCTCTAAAATAATCCAAACAAATATAAATTTATTGTGCATGGTGGCAGTGCCCTATTATGTCTATGCCAAACTAGAAAAGTAGACCCCGGACAGTTTATGAGATATGGGAGCTAGCGGTGGATGGCAAACGCAGAGTGATGCAATAACTGCGCTTGATGTTTGGCTCAAAGGACTTGCTTGAGGCAAGTGTACTCCACTCAGTCAACCCAGTGATCAAGCAACATGGAGTTATCTACGTGTACTCCACTCAGTCAACCCAGCGATCAAGCAACATGGAGTTATCTACGTGTACTCCACTCAGTCAACCCAGTGATCAAGCAACATGGAGTTATCTACGTGTACTCCACTCAGTCAACCCAGTGATCAAGCAACATGGAGTTATCTACGTGTACTCCACTCAGTCAACCCAGTGATCAAGCAACATGGAGTTATCTACGTGTACTCCACTCAGTCAACCCAGCGATCAAGCAACATGGAGTTATCTACGTGTACTCCACTCAGTCAACCCAGCGATCAAGCAACATGGAGTTATCTATGTGTACTCCACTCAGTCAACCCAGCGATCAAGCAACATGGAGTTATCTACGTGTACTCCACTCACTCAACCCAGCGATCAAGCAACATGGAGTTATCTACGTGTACTCCACTCAGTCAACCCAGTGATCAAGCAACATGGAGTTATCTACGTGTACTCCACTCACTCAACCCAGTGATCAAGCAACATGGAGTTATCTACGTGTACTCCACTCACTCAACCCAGTGATCAAGCAACATGGAGTTATCTACGTGTACTCCACTCACTCAACCCAGTGATCAAGCAACATGGAGTTATCTACGTGTACTCCACTCACTCAACCCAGTGATCAAGCAACATGGAGTTATCTACGTGTACTCCACTCACTCAACCCAGCGATCAAGCAACATGGAGTTATCTACGTGTACTCCACTCAGTCAACCCAGCGATCAAGCAACATGGAGTTATCTATGTGTACTCCACTCAGTCAACCCAGCGATCAAGCAACATGGAGTTATCTACGTGTACTCCACTCAGTCAACCCAGCGATCAAGCAACATGGAGTTATCTACGTGTACTCCACTCAGTCAACCCAGTGATCAAGCAACATGGAGTTATCTATGTGTACTCCACTCAGTCAACCCAGTGATCAAGCAACATGGAGTTATCTATGTGTACTCCACTCAGTCAACCCAGCGATCAAGCAACATGGAGTTATCTACGTGTACTCCACTCAGTCAACCCAGCGATCAAGCAACATGGAGTTATCTACGTGTACTCCACTCACTCAACCCAGTGATCAAGCAACATGGAGTTATCTACGTGTACTCCACTCACTCAACCCAGTGATCAAGCAACATGGAGTTATCTACGTGTACTCCACTCACTCAACCCAGTGATCAAGCAACATGGAGTTATCTACGTGTACTCCACTCAGTCAACCCAGTGATCAAGCAACATGGAGTTATCTACGTGTACTCCACTCACTCAACCCAGTGATCAAGCAACATGGAGTTATCTACGTGTACTCCACTCACTCAACCCAGTGATCAAGCAACATGGAGTTATCTACGTGTACTCCACTCACTCAACCCAGTGATCAAGCAACATGGAGTTATCTACGTGTACTCCACTCACTCAACCCAGTGATCAAGCAACATGGAGTTATCTACGTGTACTCCACTCACTCAACCCAGCGATCAAGCAACATGGAGTTATCTACGTGTACTCCACTCAGTCAACCCAGCGATCAAGCAACATGGAGTTATCTATGTGTACTCCACTCAGTCAACCCAGCGATCAAGCAACATGGAGTTATCTACGTGTACTCCACTCAGTCAACCCAGCGATCAAGCAACATGGAGTTATCTACGTGTACTCCACTCAGTCAACCCAGTGATCAAGCAACATGGAGTTATCTATGTGTACTCCACTCAGTCAACCCAGTGATCAAGCAACATGGAGTTATCTATGTGTACTCCACTCAGTCAACCCAGCGATCAAGCAACATGGAGTTATCTACGTGTACTCCACTCAGTCAACCCAGCGATCAAGCAACATGGAGTTATCTACGTGTACTCCACTCACTCAACCCAGCGATCAAGCAACATGGAGTTATCTACGTGTACTCCACTCACTCAACCCAGTGATCAAGCAACATGGAGTTATCTACGTGTACTCCACTCACTCAACCCAGTGATCAAGCAACATGGAGTTATCTACGTGTACTCCACTCACTCAACCCAGTGATCAAGCAACATGGAGTTATCTACGTGTACTCCACTCACTCAACCCAGTGATCAAGCAACATGGAGTTATCTACGTGTACTCCACTCACTCAACCCAGTGATCAAGCAACATGGAGTTATCTACGTGTACTCCACTCAGTCAACCCAGTGATCAAGCAACATGGAGTTATCTACGTGTACTCCACTCAGTCAACCCAGCGATCTGATCAGAATGCGACTGATACCAACATCTGTTGATATTATCACTCTATAGTTAATAAAAGTGTTCTATCTTTGCCACCTGATGGTAACAATATATCTTTAACCAACATACACCACAGTCACACCAACACCAGTGACATTTATGAATTAGTCAGGGTGTCTATGTGACAATAGCAGGGATAGTCGAGCACTAGAGTGGGGGAGAGGTGAGGTGAACACACATCACAGTGGGGCTCTCGGGCACTCTGTAGCAGCTGTCTCTGAAGATACAGGAAATATGAACACAACTATTTTGGGGATGCCCTAAAGTGCCCTTGGAAAGATGTAATGAAATTCAATTTCTTATTTGCATTGAAACTATCCTAAAATATGTCTATACAACGTTACAGAAAAAGTTACAAACAAGTTTATAAAACTAGGCAAACTATGAACATTGATCAGTGTTTGGTTCTTGGAGGGCGTCAAGGAGGCCTTTCAGTGGGGCGGCATAGCTAACATATTGCTCATTTTGTGATACAAGCACCAAATTTGGTACACACATAGCTTAATTAATACATTTGGAAGAAATCTGGATATTGGGCCACTGCAAATTGGCATCCCGATTACCATGGCGGCCATTTTCCAAAATGGCCACCATATACCTATTTTCTCATATCTTAGTATCTACGTCAAATAAATCAGTCCTTTTGGTATTGAAACATAGATGTTCGGGGTCAGCGATTTCATTTATATTACTTTTGACCTTCTCTGACATTAACATCCGCCATTTTTAAAGATGGCGGCCGCCAAGAATAATAACCCTATATCTCATGAGCTATGCCACCTAGAGAGCTAATCTTATTGTCAAAATATAGGTATGTGGACAGCCGATTCCAGTGTATTAAAATATTTTGTATTTGACCTTTGTCGACCTTCGTATCCGCCATTTTATAAAAATGACATCCGCTAAAACAAATTTTGTTCACACATTTACAAATGCTTCAGTCAGAACCGCTACATTTGTGTCAAAATGTAAGTTTTTAAAAGTACCGATTTCAAATATGTTACATATGACCTTCTCCAATATTAATATCTGCCATTTTTAAAGATGGCGGCTTTAAAAGCCAAATTTCTTCACATCTTGAGAAATAAACCAGATAGAGAGATAACATTGTCTTCATAATTAAGATTTTACATGCTGCTATTTTAAATATGCTGCTTTTGATCCTGTCGGATATTCGTATCGGTCTTTTTCAAGATGGCGACTAAAAATGGCGGTTATTTTATATATTGGCTATCAACAAACGCTATTTACTAGCTAGTCTATATTCACGAGAGGAGTATCAACAGTCGTCCCCTCTCTTGATGTTTAGAAAAGTTTACGTTAACCCCAAAACGCCTCACAGGTTTAACTCATTGTTTATTTTATTTGTGTTGTTAGTGGGTGGGGCGGCATAGCTAACATATTGTTCATTTTTGACACAAGCACCGAATTTGGTACACACATAGGTTAATATATTTAGAAGAAATCTGGATATTGGGCCATTGCAAATTGGCATCATGATTACCATTGCAGCCATTTTCAAAATGGCAGCCAGCAGCTATTAGCATAGAACATTTTTGCCCCCCCCCTCCAAGCTGTTGTTTCCAAGTTTCCAATACTGGAATTAAGGGCAGCTCTCTTTCCTCTTTGAGCACCATTCATCAAACCCCAAAGGTTTAATACTAATACTAATAATAACACTACTGCTACTACTGCTTTAACCTATGTATTTAACCTATTAATTAAATTAATTTATTTAGCTTATTTGTATATATTTATATTTGCATATAATTATGTATTTACATGTTTATGTTGTTAGGGCCTGTAAGCAGGTTTTTAACCAAATGGCGCCTTACGAATGTTTCCAAATAATAATACAGTTAATTATACTATTTTATCAATGAGACATCAACATTCTACATAAGTGTAGGTGTGTTTCTGTACTTTTCTAAATAAAAAACAATGTTTGCTCTAGTATCCATCATCTGATACTACGAGTACATGTTTTTACTGATTCATGGCATTATATAATCGAATTATAATTATAATGAAATGACAAATTACTTTGTAATATTCGATAGAATTGTGAGTGAGTAATTATTTGTCTCTCAGGGTTATTAGGATCTCAATTATATCCAATTATTGCATGTGACTTCATTGATTTAGAAAGTTTTGACCAATCACTGGTGGCCATTTTGAAAAATGGCTGCCAGGGGGCGAATTTGCGGTGGCCCAATATCCACTTTTGTTCCCAAGATATCAATCAACACATCTGCCAAATTTGGTGCTTGTATCACTAAATGAACAATTGGTTTGATATGTTGAGCTATGCCACCCCACTATTTAGAATGATTCAATCAAGTATAGATTTCTTGTGCATATTGGCAGTACACTAAGGTATATCAATGCACAATTAGAAGAAACTAAATATCATGAATGTTTTCTGACATACAGGAACTAAAAGTGCATTTAACTTGTATGTAAATATTGAAACATGGTATGCAGCCAACTGGGGTTTTATCCTATTAACAAATGTAACACAGCTGCCCATAATAGCTCCGATAATGGAATCAGTGTGTTTGTATATCATGCCAGCTAGGACAAACATCAGAAGCTGAGAAACATCCAAGTAGAAGCCAGCTGTATACCATTTGACTTGGTAGAAGCCATAGTTGTGGTCCATGAGTAGGGCAAGTGTACGCAGGGCAGGCAGAATGGACGAGTAGCTGTGGTCACGCTGCTCTATGTGCTCCACCAGGCCCACACACAGCTGCTGCAGCAGCTCCGCTCCTGGCATGCTGCAGGCCAGCTACAACATACACACATACACTGTGACATACTGCTTCACACCAGCTACAACATACACACATACACTGTGACATACTGCTTCACACCAGCTACAACATACACACATACACTGTGACATACTGCTTCACACCAGCTACAACATACACACATACACTGTGACATACTGCTTCACACCAGCTACAACATACACACATACACTGTGACATACTGCTTCACACCAGCTACAACATACACACATACACTGTGACATACTGCTTCACACCAGCTACAACATACACACATACACAGTGACATACTGCTTCACACCAGCTACAACATACACACATACACTGTGACATACTGCTTCACACCAGCTACAACATACACACATGCACTGTGACATACTGCTTCACGCCAGCTACAACATACACACATACACTGTGACATACTGCTTCACACCAGCTACAACATACACACATGCACTGTGACATACTGCTTCACGCCAGCTACAACATACACACATACACTGTGACATACTGCTTCACACCAGCTACAACATACACACATACACTGTGACATACTGCTTCACACCAGCTACAACATACACACATGCACTGTGACATACTGCTTCACGCCAGCTACAACATACACACATACACTGTGACATACTGCTTCACGCCAGCTACAACAACACACATACACTGTGACATACTGCTTCATGCCAGCTACAACATACACACATACACTGTGACATACTGCTTCACGCCAGCTACAACATACACACACACACTGTGACATACTGCTTCACACCAGCTACAACAACACACATACACTGTGACATACTGCTTCACACCAGCTACAACATACACACATACACTGTGACATACTGCTTCACACCAGCTACAACATACACACATACACTGTGACATACTGCTTCACACCAGCTACAACATACACACATACACTGTGACATACTGCTTCACGCCAGCTACAACATACACACATACACTATGACATACTGCTTCACACCAGCTACAACAACACACATACACTGTGACATACTTCACACCAGCTACAACAACACACATACACTGTGACATACTTCACACCAGCTACAACAACACACATACACTGTGACATACTTCACACCAGCTACAACAACACACATACACTGTGACATACTTCACACCAGCTACAACAACACACATACACTGTGACATACTTCACACCAGCTACAACAACACATGCACATAATGTAACACACTGCTCCAGGCATACTGGATGCCAACCACAACATCACAACACAAACACACAATGTGGTGACAACACTGACACTAAGCTAGCACTGATCACACCCAGTGCTGACTGAGTCTGGTAGTTACTGATTGAACCGTGTGGACATTTGGAATTGTGCTCAGTGATGCTTGTACTTGAAATACCTGTTCTGCGAATGACATCTTTGTGTCGGGACCTATTAGTGCCACTTCTACATCACAGAGTGACTGGAACATGGACTGCAACAAAGGCATGATATGATGCATTGGTATCTTACTTCAATTACTTAATTAAGACATTCTAGAATGACCTAATTGTGCAATCCCTTGCACTGAAAATTGCTACACTGTTTGACATAGCTAGTATGCACTTATTTATTATGTCTGCATATTTCAGCAACATTTCTACAATGATGGGAGCATGTTTAGGGGGTAAATCAAATAAACAATAACATCCCTAGACTGGAATTTCAGTCATCAGTCAGGAACTGTCCACATCTCTTCTCAAGCTTGTCACATAATCCTTGTCATGTGATATGTTATTAAATACACTTGGTCTGTAAATGAAGATGCCACCACAAGACAGACAATTACCATGTCAGTGAGGAGACATTCACCACTGAATTCATATCATAAGTAATAAGACACAGAAACTGTTGTAAGTTAAACAAAAAAATAAACTTAAAAAAAACATCTTATACTTGAATTTGTGGTATATTAAATCCAGCTATAAAAAAAAAATATTTCCTTGTCTATCAAACCAAAACAAGAATTAGAAATACCACATTTTATGTTATGTAACTCGACTTTTTCAAAAATGCTTATTTTGTCACGCTTTCGTGATGCAGATGATGTCGTTGTTGTCAGCTCAAATCATGCATAATATAGCTTTGCATGTATTCAGAGCCCGTTACAAAGTTGGCTTTTAGATTGAAATGAATGTCATTGTTGTGCAATATTCCGATGTAACACACGTCACCAGAGAGCAACAAACAATTATCTCGCAGTTCCACCACCGGGTAGATTAGTTTTGTTGAACACATGAAGCCTAACAAACCAATAGTTTCTTTATCTAAAACTGCTTTATCGCCGCATTTGTAGGTTATTTGTATCTAATGCAGCCCATGGGATATTGTATTCAGTTTCAGAAAGAAATGTTTCATAGTTCATAACATCAATATAATAACAATATATGTACACTGAGGTAGGAGCAGTTATACAACTGAATATAACACTTTAGATCAGCAACTTCAAATCTGTCGGTCTTGCTAACTCACTTGGTAGATGTGTCAG
The DNA here is from genome assembly GCA_964017155.1 of Oasisia sp. SBJ-2009. Classification (NCBI taxonomy): domain Eukaryota; kingdom Metazoa; phylum Annelida; class Polychaeta; order Sabellida; family Siboglinidae; genus Oasisia; species Oasisia sp. SBJ-2009. The sequence continues at coordinate 34,403,830 of OZ024858.1, forward strand.
CATGCATGTTGTGCTTTGTTACAAACAGTGCACAATTGTATAAACAAGACTTGGTTTATAATACTTTGGGGAATAAATGTGTGGGATTCCTACCAGTGATGCTTGATTATAAAACAAGGCACTAAACATGTTTATATTAAATTGTATAACTGCTACTAGATCAATTGCTATTATGCACTCTACAGCATTTCTATCTGAAGCAGAACCTGTTTGCTATGTTTGTTTCTGGAGTGTATAGATTATGTACTGTGAGCTGTATTCAATATGTCTGAACCCAGGCGACGGTCTGTGAAACTCAGGGAAAGTGATGACAACCTTTGCAAATGTTTGGCTTAATTTGTTTCAACAAAATTGGATTTGTGTGAAACCATAAGTTAATTGGTTGTTCTTCGATGATGACTAATGTTTGTGTTATATATCGCACGACTCATTCTGACGCACATTTCAACACAAAGGTTTCATGCACGGAAAGCTATACTTGTTATGTGAACTATGACATTAATGCACAATACATGCACCATGTAATCAGCTAGCTAGCTCATTAAATCTCACCTTTCCATCGGAATTGCTACACAGAAGGGTTTAAAATCGAAAATTTGATGTTGTCAAATATATACAATGTTAATCTTAATGTACATCACTGACCACTGGGCACTGTCATATTATGCTCAAGCTGCATCAATTTTGGTTTGACTAGCTCCTACATACTCAATGTAAATTTTCCATTTTTTCCTGATTTACTTGACCAATAGACATTTTTTGCATGAAACCAAGAATATGGTGTCACATAATATAGATCAATAAATCACTTGTATGCATGTTCAAAATAAAAGAGCTAAATTAATTTACAATTATTTACAATTGATGACAAAAAATTAAACGCCACACTAGTCAATCATCCTTAATATTCCATTCCCCAATCCACAAGTACTGCACGGTGCCATTTAAAAGGTTTTCATCATTTGTTATAAATCTTCGTAATTTAATTAAACTTTTTAGTTCAAACACTTATACTAACCAATTTGTTGATGGATATTTTCTATTAGAAATATTTATTTTCTAGAGATAAAATTTGGCATAGATACACAGAAGTCACTTTTTCAACCATGTGCCAGCCTTTCATATACATATATATATATATATATATATATATATATATATATATATATATATATATATATATATAGGTATGCAACAAAAATACAAAATATCTTTTATAAATGGGTATCTGATTTTTACAATCTTTCCTTCTATGAATAAGACAGGTACCACAATTGACTCTTGAGCATGGATATGACTCATCTTGTCATCAGCAAACGAGTTCTTGTAACCAGCTAGACTAAGTGCTTCTTCCTGGATGTGTGAAGGTCGTTCCTTCTCCTCACCCACAACATTCAGTAGACGCACAAGTCGTGGCAACACATCCAAGTATTTCTCGTCACTCTTGACACTGAAACACACAACACATCCAAGTATTTCTCGTTACTCTTGACACTGAAACACACAACACATCCAAGTCTTTCTCATTACCATTGACACTGAAACATACAACATATCCAAATATTTCTGATCACTCTTCTTGACACTGAAACATACAACACATCCAAGTATTTCTCATCCACATACAATACACACACCTACTTCTCACAACACATCCACATACTTCTAATCTCTCTTGAGAAAGAAACATCCCATACAGCCTAGTACATCTCATCACTGTTAACATCGAAACACACTCAACACATACAAGTACTTCTCATCACTCTTGGCGTCAAAGCACCTAACACATGACAGTACTTCGTCATCACTCTTGACACTAAAACACCTAACACATCCAATTACAGTATATTAACTGAAGACAACTCACGTGCCAGACTGACACAGATGCAGTAATGCGACCTTCACTGCTGGGTAGTTGCTGAGGAAGGTCAGCAACTTGAGAATGTGAGCTGTCTGACCAGAGCTCTTGACCTCTTCCTTGCGCAGTTGGTCATCTGACTTTGTCTCCTCCTCAGTCGTCACCTTGACCAGCGGGGGCTCAATGGGCAGTCGCCCTTCTATACTGGCGTCCATGCTCTCCAGGAGGGTGTCCAGCAAACTCCTAACACACAAACCTTGCTGCTTAAGGCAGGACAACCGTCATGCAACAGTGTTTGTTTACTCAACATTGTTCTACATGAGATTATATATAAGATTTGTATGTTTACTATCAGTAAAGTTTTGTCTTTACAACAATTATATATCACTAAATGGCTATTATTCATGATCAAGTGTGTTGATGCCAACTATTCATACACATTATGCAATGTTTGATGGCCATTTAAAAAAAAAAACATTTGGAAAAAAGGCTATCTCGGGGAGTATTTATGCTATCCAAATGAAATTTTCAATGTTGAATTCGTAACCTGCTCGAGACAGTGACATTCTTCTTCGTATTGTTTCCCAGCTTGTCCAGGCAAAATGTGGCCATGTCAATTTCTGGGAAACCCTGAAGTGAACTTAGAAAGATGCAATCAAATAAAAATGTCTTGTGTACTACCTATGTACCCTCAAATATGCCTATACAAAATTGACGAAAAAGTTACATTTAAGACTAAGAGTCTGCTCCTCATGTTTGTAGTAGCAGCGCCCAAAGATACATCTACGCCAAATCATAAAATAGATCAACGGTTTCTGAGCTAATGGTGCATGTACACAGTGGACACAGTGGACACAGTGTGATGCCGTAAGTCCACTGGTTCGGCCCAAAGAACTAAAAAGTATCCTCCAATATTTCTTTCTATAAGTTCCTATTTTGTTGCTCACAGGTCCCTGTAATTACTAAGCTGGGAACAAGCACATCATTAAACAAGTGGATATAGATGTAAAATATAAAACAATGTTGCTGAGGAGATGACTACCATGAAACGTGTCACTTTATCATGGTTAAATTGCAATGGTGTTCAGCCAAGATATTTGTTGCACATGCTAGGACCCAGTGTCAACTGTAGCTGACTGCTGCATACCTTTTGGCATCTGTCACTGAAGGTAACAATGTGATCGTCACAACCTGTTATCTTTTCACGGATGACATAAATTATTCAGTGATAATTGCTTGAAGATGTGTAACTTCTGTGTTCCTGCTATTGTTTAGTAGTTTGCATCTGACTTACAAAAAAGAGTTGCTGCATTGCCGTACTCTTCTTGGAAGGGTCTTCTGTGGTCAAATAATTTAATTATACGAGAATCCTTTATGATGCTTTTACGCTATGTAAAAATGACTGATTTAACATGGAACAACCCTAATACAGTTATCTCGCCATTCAGGTCTGTCAGCCCAGTCCGAGGGTGACCTCAATAGAGAGGTACAGTTATCTCGCCATTCAGGTCTGTCAGCCCAGTCTGAGGGTGACCTCAATATAGAAGTTCCTCTGTGCAATGAGTCTTACCTGACTATGATGAGAGCTGTTGGTGCAGCAAGATCTGCAAGCTGGCAACACAGTCTTTTCAGCAGCTGTTGCAATGGCTGACAACTGGTTCCTGCTCGTACAAACAAAACAATTACTGTCATTTTTTTCAATCATCAATATCTCACAACCCAGTGATGATATTTAAATAATATTAATATCATAGATGATTGACGCTAGATAGGTTTTCTCACAGGAGTAAGCAACAAATGTATATAATTTCATGATAGTTGACATGAAAGTGCCTTGTATGTAATAGTACAGATCTAAAAGATGACACAAAAATCAAACAGGAAGCCAATGTAAATACTTATATACAATGTACAGCTGTAGATTATTATAGTCAGGGGCCACTAGTTTCCAGTAGGCAGCTACAATCCAGCAAGAAACAAGCAAAATCTGAACATATTTTTTGGGGGAGGCCCTGAGATACCCTTACAAAAGACCAGTCAACTACAAATGTCTTATATACAGTGACAATAGTCACAATACTGTAAGATACATCTATGCAAAATTAGACCCCAAAAAATAAATAAATAGGAAAACTAAAATTGTACCTGTTTTGCGGCCCTTAGAAGGCTTTAAAATGAGTCAGTCAAAATGTGTGTGTGAATAGTGATGGTACTCTACAATACAACGTCTATGCAATATTTTAAAATTAGATCTTCAATGGTTTCTGATATATCTGAGCTAACAGCAGGCGGCGCACGCAGACTGATGCTGTAAGTCTGTTGGTTCTTAGGCCCAAAGGAATAAAACATTACAATAGTCCAGCCTACTAGAGACTAGCGCAGTTGCAACGTGTTCAGAACTGCAATAAGAACAATATACTTCCAAGGTGCCTACAAGCTCAGGGACTTCAACTCAGAACTACACTTGTATTTAGCCACAAAACAAACACATCATAACTTGAGTCTGCTGGTGGCTGGTTTCACTTTTATCATCTGGTGATGTCACTTTTGTCATCTGGTGATGTCAGTCAGCAAGTACAAGGTAAGCAGAGCAGTTCAACTGATATTTGTTCACTTACAGTATATAGATATATATATATATATATATATATATATATATATATATATATATATATATATATATATATATGTATATAAAGTATTTATAATTACATGTTTAATCATTTAAAACTAGCTACATGATTACTAGATATGAGAAGTGTTGGTTGAGACGAGTGAGACGGACCAGCGAGCTGTCTGACGGAGTCTTGCAGGAGTGCAGTGAGTGGCTGCAGGTGCACACTCCACAATTTGCGACTGTTCACCGCCACAGTCACCTCCTCCGCACTCAACGGCTGCAACCACAACTTGTCAATTACAAACAACAACAGACTGCTTAATTACGCTTCAAGTAAGCGTAGTATTTTATAATGTATTTCCATGTTTTAAGGTATAAAGATATTCATATTTATACAGAAGAGTGTGATTATATGGGTCATTCTCAAACTGCAGTATGAAATATGTTGCTGCATTTAAAAAACAAATATTTCCTTAGATCATACTTCTGTCAATGATATGATTATTTGGCTAATCAAAGAAGTAACATGTACAGAGGCCAGGATAGATGTTAATTAAAATATATGACCATTAATTAGTCTGACAATTTGGTAATACAGTGGACATTGTTTTGTATAATTGGCTTTCAAGAATAAATCGACTTTGTACTATCACTCAGTTTTACTTAACTGTAATGTTGAACTAGTTTAGCATGTTGTGGCAAGATGATAGCTCTCAGCAACAACTGCTTCAGTACATCATGATGGTGACAGACAGAACACCTTTGACAATCAAAATATCTTACGCAGACATTACCGTTCTTTGTATAATTTCTAATCATAAGTGGCTATTGGTTTTTGTTACTTTGTTACAAATGAGAAGAGGTGCTGACACAGTGATTGGTTAGGGATGGGTCATTTAATTTCTTCATTAATTTTGGTGACCAACTTGTGGGCACAGTACATTCAAAATGTAAGTATCCTAAGACACAATGGTGGTTAGGCTCAAACAGGAATACATTAAACAATACACAGCATGAAAACATTGTAATCACTCACATCTCTTGTCTGTATTGGGAGGGGCAGTGGAAGAAGTTCTGACAGCAGTGTGACCCCACTGATGAATGTGTAGGGGGCGGTCATGACATAGCGCAACACTTCCTGCACCATTAGTGTCCACAAACTGGTGCTGAGAGCTGGAAGGCAACACATGTAATGAGTGTCTATGGGGCTGCTTATGAGATAGCATGAATGTCATCAATCTTTGCTTTGCTAATATCATTTGTATATATCAATCTTTACCACATGAATGTGTCCTTAAAATGTTTGTCATATAGAAACAAATGGGCCAGGAGGCCCTGAAGTCCCTTCAACTATATTATGCTTTTGGTGAATCATAGTGGCATTACAACATGGGGTGTCATTAAAAAAATAGAGAACATATTACATAAAAAAGGTACATCAAAAAGTGTCATTTTGGGTGGCACTGAAAAGCTTTCAGAAGAAGGAATCTATGAAATATAAATGTCTTGTGTAGTAATACAACGGGAAATGCCTATGCAAAATAAGAAATGCTTATTATTCAGTTACGTTCAATATGCTAGTATCCATTTAGACTGCTCTGGCTGTCTCTAGGCACATGCTCTGTGGACCACATGTGTCACAGATACATTGAACTTGTGTAACGTTGCAAAACAAATTTATTGGAAAATGTTATCAACAATGTTATTACTAACATTCAGAGTAGCCTCTACACTTGACATTGATAACTACAAAGGGCAAACTGCAGACAATGTTTCAGTGTAACAGGGATGTAATGTGTTGTTGACATAAGCATCAGTTAGCCACTAATAATAGATCAGCCACAGATCAGACAGAGTGAACCAACACTAGACAGCTGCAACTTGAAGTCATAGCACCAGTAAAGACACAAACCATGGAATGTACAGGTCGGCAAATACACAACTCAAGCTAGGCAAGAACAAACGTGAACATTTAACTGTTGTGTGAAGCCTGGAGATGCCCTTAGAAAGGTTAGCTCAGTATTTGAAAAGAATGGGCTACCTGAAAAGTGTACCATTAGAATGACCCAATCACATACATCATGCATAGTGGCACTAATAATGTCTATACGATGTTAGAAAAACAAATCCCAGATGGCTTCTGAGACATGGGAGCTGACGATGGATGAAGGATGCAGAGTGATGCCATACCTTTGGCTGAAAGGAATAAAAACGGGGTGAGCAAATACTGTCTGTAGGGATTAATGTGTAATATGGTCACACATATTTTTTTAACTTTTGGTTTGATCCAAGATGTTGTAGCCACACATATCAGTTGCCTGATACATCTTACCTTCATCTGACTCAACGGGTGGAAGACCTGGTTGTGTGAAGCTCATCAGAATGTCCACAATCTGATTCTGAATCTACAAGTTACCTCCAGGTGTTACATAGCATTCAACAAATGAATATGAGAGATGTTGTAGGGTAAGAGTGAGGTGTGTAGATGACTGGTGTTGTAGGGTAAGAGTGAGGTATGTAGATGACTGGTGTTGTAGGGTAAGACTGAGGTGTGTAGATGACAGGTGTTGTACGGTAAGAGTGAGGTGTGTAGATGACTGGTGTGGTAGGGTAAGAGTGAGGTGTGTAGATGACTGGTGTTGTATGGTAAGAGTGAGATATGTAGATGACTGGTGTTGTATGGTAAGAGTGAGGTGTGTAGATGACTGGTGTGGTAGGGTAAGAGTGAGGTGTGTAGATGACTGGTGTTGTAGGGTAAGAGTGAGGTATGTAGATGACTGGTGTTGTATGGTAAGAGTGAGGTGTGTAGATGACTGGTGTGGTAGGGTAAGAGTGAGGTGTGTAGATGACTGGTGTTGTATGGTAAGAGTGAGGTATGTAGATGACTGGTGTTGTATGGTAAGAGTGAGGTGTGTAGATGACTGGTGTGGTAGGGTAAGAGTGAGGTGTGTAGATGACTGGTGTGGTAGGGTAAGAGTGAGGTGTGTAGATGACTGGTGTTGTATGGTAAGAGTGAGGTGTGTAGATGACTGGTGTTGTAGGGTAAGAGTGAGGTATGTAGATGACTGGTGTTGTATGGTAAGAGTGAGGTGTGTAGATGACTGGTGTTGTATGGTAAGAGTGAGGTATGTAGATGACTGGTGTGGTAGGGTAAGAGTGAGGTGTGTAGATGACTGGTGTTGTATGGTAAGAGTGAGGTGTGTAGATGACTGGTGTTGTATGGTAAGAGTGAGGTATGTAGATGACTGGTGTTGTATGGTAAGAGTGAGATATGTATATGACTGGTGTTGTATGGTAAGAGTGAGGTGTGTAGATGACTGGTATTGTATGGTAAGAGTGAGGTGTGTAGATGACTGGTGTGGTAGGGTAAGAGTGAGGTGTGTAGATGACTGGTGTTGTATGGTAAGAGTGAGGTATGTAGATGACTGGTGTTGTATGGTAAGAGTGAGGTATGTAGATGACTGGTGTGGTAGGGTAAGAGTGAGGTATGTAGATGACTGGTGTGGTAGGGTAAGAGTGAGGTATGTAGATGACTGGTGTGGTACGTTAAGAGTGAGGTGTGTAGAAGACTGGTGTGGTACGTTAAGAGTGAGGTGTGTAGATGACTGTGTGGTAAGGTAAGAGTGAGGTGTGTAGATGACTGGTGTGGTAGGGTAAGAGTGAGGTGTGTAGATGACTGGTGTGGTAGGGTAAGAGTGAGGTGTGTAGAAGACTGGTGTGGTAGGGTAAGAGTGAGGTGTGTAGATGACTGTGTGGTAGTGGAGCTACTACACCACTAACCAGAATGACCACTGGTGCAGTGTGTACTCACCTGCTGTGCGTCGGTGCTGAGAGCTCCAGTGGGTGACACAGAACACATGACTGTGTGCAGATTGAAGAGACAAGGCAGCACACTCAAGTCCCTGAACTGAAAACATAGCTATAGGAGATACAACAGCATACTGTATATCTACATATTGTGTATTCATGAATATCTTAACAACGTTGAAAGAATAAATACAATAACAGCATTTAGTACAAGTAAACACAACTATGAATTGACTCACATTCTACTTTTTTACCACCATAGGTGGTTTGGCGAGTGGGTGGCGAATGAGGAAACATTTACCTGATGGGCTGCATGGCATATCAGCTAATGAGCTATCAGACCACAGAGATAATTAAAAAAAAATGCCAGTACATCATAACATTTATTTTTGTACAATGAAAATTCCCTTACGTATTATTTACGGTAACTAATTTTGCATTAGTTACGTCTATGCAAAATTAGAGGAAATGCTCCAAAGCAGTTTTGAAATGAAATAGGAAATGTTAAAATACACCAGTTTTTAGGCATTAAAGGACCTTAGGAGGCTTTACAATGTGTCAATCAAATTAACATTTCTTGTGCATAGTAAAAGTACCTTATGAAATGTCTATGCAAAATTAGAAAACTAGATCTTCAACAGTTTTTTAGATCTGAGAGTAAACAGCACATGGCGGACACAAAGTGGTGTCATTAGTCCATTAGTCCATTTGCCCTCAAGGACTAAAAATGGGCCAAGAGCTCCTGCCATCATTCGGACTACATAGTGAATTTGTAATTATGAATGAAGTGTATTTTGGTGAATCATACTCACTGCCTAGTCTCTTCACAATAATCACCTAATTGACATTTGCTCAGGTTATCCAGAAACACAGCCCAACTGAGTGAATGCAGTGATAGGACTGGCCATTGGTGGTATCTGCTTCCAATTCATTCAGCAAGCACAGTGATCAAAATACAGTTGATGTCAAGAAAAATTGCCACATTTCTCAAAGAGCAATTTAGTTCATTTTGCAGATAAAAATACTTATCTTTCCTGTAACTATATGAATATCAAATTAGTGAAGTAGTTAGATCTCGTAGGCATCATAAAAATTCTAAATAAATATGTTTGGGTAAAAGTTACAGTATATTCCTAATTATCACATGAAAGATTAGTCTACAGACTGGAGACTCATTAAAAGAAATTGGGAGCTGTAGTATTTTCACTCCTACAGCTGTAACTTGTAATCAACGAGCAGTGTCTCACTTTGGAATAGTGGGTCATGTTTCAGTTGTACATCTGTGTAGACTAACCTCAGCTCCTCGGGCCTCAATCACTGTAGCCAAGGTCGATTTGATTAGGGCAAGGGTGGGTTGCACTACTGCATTGATCACCAATCCTCGCAGTCCATGCTGGGGTATACCCTGTTGCCATGGTGACAGCATCAAGTCACCCAGTTTCTGCAAGAAACACCTACTCAGTCAGAAGAGTGGGCAACTGTGAATGAAGCTGATCAACAGTCACTGCTGAATCAGATGAAATGGCATTCAGATGAGAGGTAGTTCCGATGAGAGAGAGGTCACGTGTGAGTTGATTCTTGAGTGAGGTTACAGGTGTATCAGTCAGATAGGTCACAAGAGTCATCCAAATGGAAGGAAGTGAGTCAATTCATGACAGGTTACTGCTGAATCATTGAGATGAGAGGCTACTGGTGAGTTACTCACGGCTGCCTACTTGGACAAAATATTTTTTCGTAATGATGGGGGGGTGATGGCTGGGGGGGGTGGTCGGGGGGGGGGGGGCAGTCCTTAGATTAAAGAGCAAAATTGTTAACCTTAGTCTAGGGACAAATGTGTGACGTTATCTCCTGGTCCTGGTCAAGTAGTGAAGGTATCAGAGCGGTGTGGAGTTGCAGCATCGAGAAACCAAATTCTTGGAATAATTAAGTGAAATATAGTGTACAAGGAAAAAGACCATTTAGAGTATTGTATAAGCATGGAGGCCATATCGCAAAATGGTACCAAGACCCAGGGATATCAGTTATGAAATGCGTCTAAAAGAATGTGGTTTAACAAGATAAGAAATCAGGAGATTGAGAGGAGATCAGATAAAGTGTTTACAATAACGAATGGGCATGAAAATATTGACAGAAATGTTTCTCGGTTTAAGGAAGAGAGAAGGATCAGAAGACAAGGAGTTACATTAGCAAAGAAGCACTGTAGACAAGATATTAGAAAATTATAATTTTCAAAAACAAGTGTAAATAAATGGAGCAGATTATCAGCTGATTGTGTAGGTGTTAGAAGTATTAATTATGTTTAAAAATAAAATCGACATATATCTCAGATGGTGGGATACACTTAGATACAGAGGTTGGACTCTAGATTTGACCTTTACCTGACCTTCAGCATCTGATTTTGACCTTGAACTGAAACTATAACACCACACATATCTACATACCCAAACACCCCTAAAAAGAGGTATTACACAAAATTCTAATACAAGTGGTTCTAAAGCATTTGTTTAGATCTGACCAGTGGCCATCTTGGATTTATGCCAATTACCTGAATTGCTCATAGTTGCCAATTGGGCAGTACGATAGAATATTTATAGGTTTACCATTGAACACATGTAACTGTTAAATGGACAAGTTCCTAAATTTATCACTATGTGATAAACTTTGGGTGTGTTGAGGTATTTTCCTCTCAATGGTTTTCTCTGAAATTGTAACATAGTTGTTTTCTCACCCAACCTCATCTTTTTTAGCCCGTATACTTTGTTGCTTAGTTAATGCATTGATATGTTGCATTTAGAGTACAACTAATGTATAATTTATTTGTAATATATAGTGTAAATTATTTACCCGGCAGATGCAAAGTGATGCCTTGAGTCGGTTGGACCTTTTGCCCAATGGGATAAGAATAAGTTTACAAAAGTGTCCCAAAACATACGATACAGAAAAATTGATTTTTCTAGATATTTAGAGTCTCCCAAACCACAATGTGTCCCAATCCATACGGCATGATGTTATTGTACACAAGGATGACATGACATACTACATAAATCGTCTTACCTGAAGTATATTGATGAAGACATTTAGGCAGTCAGCACTGAATAACTCAATCATGACATACTTGTACTTGAGTTCTTCCACACGATCTGTAAAACATACACACTTTGATCTCATTAAATATTTCGACTAATTGTTGAGAACAGTGAGGCGAAGGCAATGCCTTATCTGAAACATGGAGTTAAACATACCTGCTATTGCAATCGCTGGAACTGAACCTCATCAACATCAGTCAACAAGTTGTACATTATGGAATGCTGCAGTAGTATCTATACAAGTTTTAATGTTTGGCAAATGTTGAAGTTACGATTCTGCAATTTGCAGAACATAATCTTCAATTTTCCAATTTTCCTTAACATATTTGGTGATGATGATTTCTGTACTGATCATACTGATGTCACTGCCTACTGTCAATTACCTTTGATTTTCAAGACCAAGTTGACAACATGTTGTTGCTGCTAGGGGCGGACAACTTCTGACATAGTTAAATGCTGGATTTGACAAATATCTTAACACCTTTTTGCATAAAGTATCAACATTTTACTTTATTAGCTGTTATACTAAATAGATGTGGTACAAAGTGGGTTTAAGCAATTTTTCTGAGTGACATACTATTATTCAATGATGCAACCACCCTCTGCAAAACAAAGTATGCATGACTGTAAGATATATTTCTGGAAAGGTTTATTGATTGACTACCACAGCGTCTGTTGTCAATTGCAATGGGACTGCTTGTTAACTTTCTATTTGGATCCTCAACCTAAGTAGAACTTTCTGTAGATTTCTACTGACAATCAACATGATTACACAGTTTGAACAAAAACCCTTAGAAAATATAGGTAATTATATTATAAAAAGAATAAATCAATACGTTTTTGAGTATTACAAAACATGATTAAGCCAAACAAGAAGTATAAGAAATATATTATAAACATTATGCAATCATACCTTCACTGCTGTGGGTTGTTGGTGCTACAGCTAGATGATACATAACTCGCAGTACTGTCACGAGACCTTTGGGCAGTTCAAGGATGTCATCACTATAATGTTTGAGTTGTTGGATGAGTTGTTCGAGATGTTCAGGGGTGATAGCGAGACTGGCCTTACGCATTGGTTGCAGCCAGTCAATGAGTTCTGCCGTCCACTCAGACATCTTGCCACCCGACTCAGATGAGCCTGGGTCTGTCAACAGGAGCACACACTCACTCACATACACAACACCTTCACATACCAGCCACATCACAACTGTTTCATTATAATACAGTAAGCTTGTTATGCGCAACAATTGTCAGAAATCAAACTCAGAAATGCATCAAAACAAAAGGGTCAGTCAATTTCAAAATCGATATATGATATTTAAGATGTCAATAGATAGATGGATAGATATGACAGGTTGACATGCAATGTTACACAGGTAAATATGTACATGTATCAACTGAAGTGGCAACATGAATAGATGAATGAGTCAAGTGGCCCTGTAGTCTCTTGGTCTATGTATCAACTGAAGTGGCAACATGAATAGATGAATGAGTCAAGTGGCCCTGTAGTCTCTTGGTCTATATATCAACTGAAGTGGCAACATGAATAGATAAATGAGTCAAGTGGCCCTGTAGTCTCTTGGTCTATGTATCAACTGAAGTGGCAACATGAATAGATGAATGAGTCAAGTGGTTCTGTAGTCTCTTGGTCTATATATCAACTGAAGTGGCAACATGAATAGATGAATGAGTCAAGTGGTCCTGTAGTCTCTTGGTCTATATTGTGAGTTTGCAATTATGAATGAATATTATTGTATTTTGATAAATCATAGTCACTGTGTAGTCTCTTCACCATAAGCACCTAATTATCATTTTCACATGTTATTAAATTTTATATGAGATGACCAGAAACACGGACAACTTAAGTGAATTCAGGAAACAACATCAATGATACTTCATATGTCCAGAATGTTAATTTATGTTTGTCACTTAAGGAAACAATATATCTTAATCAGTAGAAACCATAGTCATACTATTTTAAAGATGATTTAAACAAACATCAAAATAATAATATGAATGACTTCTTATGTGCCAAAATACTCAAAGATCAATTTTATTTATATATTTTATTTTAATCAGGAGTGACTCTTAGTATTTGTTTGTATCATATTCTTTTACAAATAAATACCATAGTGATCACCATAAGAGAATTTCTCCTTTGAGGGATAATAAATGTATTTAATTTCCTGTAACGGAGTATTTAGACAATGGGCCATTTGTGCAACAAAGGTAGGCTGGGAATATACAGCTTCACAGGTGGGCTGGGAAGGGCCAGCCCCTAGTTACGGAATACACACATCACAGAGAAGGGTCGTTAGTGCCCAGCAATCGGCTGCAAGTCCAGGCAGAAACAGGCAAAATCTGAACATTTTGCTTTTTTGGTAGCTCATGAGATACTGTACCCTTACAAAAGACTAGTCAACTATACATTTTTTGTACACAGGGACAATACTTTAAGTTACATCTATGCCAAATTTTATTTCTCGGATGGTTTCTGAGATATGAGAGCTAATGGCACACAGCAGATGGCACATGGTATACGGAGAGTGATGCCAAATGTTCATTTGACCTTTGGTCCAAGGACCAAAAAATACCTGCCAATACCAAACTCACACAAACTAGACAAGTTGAAACTGAATGTCAAGGTACCAATATTGACAGTACCAATGTATACATACCTTGTTCAAGGAACGTGAGAATCTTTGTTGCAAAATTGCCCAGCCATTCGACTTGTTCTGTATGTCTAGCAATCAAGACGAGCAGTAGAACTGTGTAATGATGACAGAGTGATTTCTTCAACTGACTGTCTCTCTCCTCGTCACCTGTCACATAACAATTACTTCTTCAACTGACTGTCTCTCTCCTCACGACCTGTCACATAACATTTACTTCTTCAACTGACTGTCTCTCTCCTCACCACCTGTCACATAACATTTACTTCTTCAACTGACTGTCTCTCTCCTCGTCACCTGTCACATAACATTTACTTCTTCAACTGACTGTCTCTCTCCTCGTCACCTGTCACATAACATTTACTTCTTCAACTGACTATCTCTCTCCTCACGACCTGTCACATAACATTTACTTCTTCAACTGACTGTCTCTCTCCTCACGACCTGTCACATAACATTTAATTCTTCAACTGACTGTCTCTCTCCTCGTCACCTGTCACACATTTACTTCTTCAACTGACTGTCTCTCTCCTCACCACCTGTCACATAACATTTACTTCTTCAACTGACTGTCTCTCTCCTCGTCACCTGTCACACATTTACTTCTTCAACTGACTGTCTCTCTCCTCACCACCTGTCACATAACATTTACTTCTTCAACTGACTGTCTCTCTCCTCACCACCTGTCACATAACATTTAATTCTTCAACTGACTGTCTCTCTCCTCACCACCTGTCACATAACATTTACTTCTTCAACTGACTGTCTCTCTCCTCGTCACATGTCACATAACATTTACTTCTTCAACTAACTGTCTCTCTCCTCGTCACATGTCACATAACATTTACTTCTTCAACTGACTGTCTCTCTCCTCACGACCTGTCACATAACATTTACTTCTTCAACTGACTGTCTCTCTCCTCATGACCTGTCACATAACATTTACTTCTTCAACTGACTGTCTCTCTCCTCGTCACATGTCACATAACATTTACTTCTTCAACTGACTGTCTCTCTCCTCGCCACCTGTCACATAACACCTGTCAAATAACATTCACTTCTTCAACTCCTTATCATTTATCACATTAAACTTACTTATTCGACTGACTGTCAAATAAGTCTGAAAAACATAGGAAAAGCTAAAATGTACAACGTTTAGGTCCTAAAGAACCACAACAAATGTGTCAATCAAAGTTACACTTTTTGTGCATAGTGACAGAACCATAAGAAACATCTATGCAAAAGTATAATTTTATTGTAACAGTGTGCTACAGACAATTTTCATTGGCCAAGTTTTAAAGGGTAGATGAAACGCTTGAACAACCATTGCCATAATATAAGTACATACCATTTAGAGTACATGTGACCATGACTTGATGAGCACGGAGCCAAGTTATATATTTTTAAACTTAATATGATTGACCACTGGGTGCCGCCATATTACACTCAAGCTGTTGTTTGGTTTGCCTAGCTCCCATCTCCTCAATGTAAAGTTTCAATATTTTCCGTTTTATGTCATTAATAGATATTTCTGCGCGAAAACAAGAACATGGTGTCGTATTATGTATGATAGGCATTATATTGGTCAACAAATCATTTATATTACAACAATTTAGAACCACTGGAAAAATTTCCGCAAAAAGTTACGCATACACATAGTCACTCTGAATGACTTTTATCATGTGGCATCGACAAATTGACTCTTTGGGTATAGCGATTTGAATAATATCCACACAGGAATTGGTCAGGAAATTCCCAAACTCACGGGAATTCCCCATTCCATGAATACCATGTAGGGCTGTTCACAAGAACTGATATGTTGACCTATATAACGCTTACCATATATAATAATATAGCACCATATTCTTGGTTTTTTTTCTCACATCTATTGAAGAAGTAAATTGGATTTTTTTTTTAAATTTACATTGAGCAAATAGGAGTGAAACCAAGTGCAGCATAAACATAATAATGATGACGCCCAGTGGTAACAGATATTCAAGTTTTGAAATGTTTTTCAAAATATATCATGGAACCATGCTCATCAAATCATGGTCACATATCCTCTAAATGGTATGTTTTTATGTTTGTAGTGTTGTTGAAGTGTTTTAGCCCCCCTTTAAATTCATACTTTTGATAACTGATTGTAATTTGATTTGAGACGATTTGGAAGCAGTTAGAGACATTGATGTGCCATGTCAGTAAGTTGGTACAAACACACACTGTCTGCAGCACACTACTGTCACTAGGAATGACAGCAACCACGAGACAATGTGATGGTCTAGAAGACTGGCATGAACCCACATTGCCTGCAGCACTCTCCTACCTGTCACTTCTAGGAATGGCAGCAGCCACGAGACAGTGTGATGGTCTAGAAGACTGGCATGAACCCACATTGCCTGCAGCACTCTCCTACCTGTCACTTCTAGGAATGGCAGCAGCCACGAGACAGTGTGATGGTCTAGAAGACTGGCATGAACCCACATTGCCTGCAGCACTCTCCTACCTGTCACTTCTAGGAATGACAGCAGCCACGAGACAATGTGATGGTCTAGAAGACTGGCATGAACCCACATTGCCTGCAGCACTCTCCTACCTGTCACTTCTAGGAATGGCAGCAGCCACGAGACAGTGTGATGGTCTAGAAGACTGGCATGAACCCACATTGCCTGCAGCACTCTCCTACCTGTCACTTCTAGGAATGACAGCAGCCACGAGACAATGTGATGGTCTAGAAGACTGGCATGAACCCACATTGCCTGCAGCACTCTCCTACCTGTCACTTCTAGGAATGGCAGCAGCCAGGAGACAATGTGATGGTCTAGAAGACTGGCATGAACCCACATTGCCTGCAGCACTCTCCTACCTGTCACTTCTAGGAATGGCAGCAGCCAAGAGACAATGTGATGGTCTAGAAGACTGGCATGAACCCACATTGCCTGCAGCACTCTCCTACCTGTCACTTCTAGGAATGGCAGCAGCCAGGAGACAATGTGATGGTCTAGAAGACTGGCATGAACCCACATTGCCTGCAGCACTCTCCTACCTGTCACTTCTAGGAATGGCAGCACTCTCCTACCTGTCACTTCTAGGAATGGCAGCACTCTCCTACCTGTCACTTCTAGGAATGGCAGCAGCACTTTGAGGTCATCGTCCAGGCTGAATACAAAGGCCACTGACTCGCGGCCCTGAGCTGTGAATGTCATGCTGTAGAGACTGTGAAGAATGCCCAGTACTTCAGCATCATCCACACCTTTCTGGCACTTATCTGCAGCCAAGAGAAGAGGTCTGCTGCAGCAGTCAACATGCCCCATATGCCCTCTACACACCCACAAACTGCTGTCAGCCTCACACTCAGGCACAACAATTAAATGTTATCATGATACAATATAAATACATTATTAATATAATACGCTTCAAAATCTACCCAAATTAGGTTGTTTACAATAAGCCATATTTACTACTTATAACCCTCGATTGACCCAGAACAACACCTGCAATATGACATTCCCTCATGCAGGATGCAGTACAGATAGATGTAATTCTTTCCTCATATTATCCCAGAAAGGAATAGCCTGCCACAGGAAAGACTGATGGCCAAGTGCCTGCACTGTTTAAGTCTAGACTTGTCACCTCCCTGTAATCAACACACACCCTTTCCTTCTTTTGGCTACCACCTCATTTTATTCTGAGAATGTCCCAGAGCATGTTGTATACCTTTGGCAGGCTAACACAAGTGTGACACGCTACAGAGAACAGCGAGTTCCCACAGAATAACACTATATACAGGTTGTGATTGAAATGAGGCTGCCTACCTTTGGCATGGTACTCGCGCAGCTGGTCTATGTACTGGATGGTCTGTAGGCAGTACGTGAGTTGGAGACCGAGCTGTTGGGCTGCACTCTCCTCACGACCCTCCTCCTGGCTGTAGTCCTGACACACACACTTATGATAACCACACGACCTCTTCCTGGCTGTAGTCCTGACACACACACTTATGATAACCACACGACCTCTTCCTGGCTGTAGTCCTGACACACACACTTATAATAACCACACGACCTCTTCCAGGCTGTAGTCCTGACACACACACTTATAATAACCACACGACCTCTTCCTGGCTGTAGTCCTGACACACACACTTATAATAACCACACGACCTCTTCCTGGCTGTAGTCCTGACACACACACTTATAATAACCACACGACCTCTTCCTGGCTGTAGTCCTGACACACACACTTATAATAACCACACGACCTCTTCCTGGCTGTTGTCCTGACACACACACTTATAATAACCACACAACCTCTTCCTGGCTGTAGTCCTGACACACACACTTATAATAACCACACGACCTCTTCCAGGCTGTAGTCCTGACACACACACTTATGATAACCACACGACCTCTTCCAGGCTGTAGTCCTGACACACACACTTATAATAACCACACGACCTCTTCCTGGCTGTAGTCCTGACACACACACTTATGATAACCACACGACCTCTTCCTGGCTGTAGTCCTGACACACGCACTTATGATAACCACACGACCTCTTCCTGGCTGTAGTCCTGACACACACACACTTATAATAACCACACGACCTCTTCCTGGCTGTAGTCCTGACACACACACTTATGATAACCGCACGACCTCTTCCTGACTGTAGTCCTGACACACGCACTTATAATAACCACACGACCTCTTCCTGGCTGTAGTCCTGACACACACACTTATAATAACCACACGACCTCTTCCTGGCTGTAGTCCTGACACACACACTTATAATAACCACACGACCTCTTCCTGGCTGTAGTCATGACACACACACTTATAATAACCACACAACCTCTTCCTGGCTGTAGTCATGACACACACACTTATAATAACCACACAACCTCTTCCTGGCTGTAGTCATGACACACACACTTATAATAACCACACAACCTCTTCCTGGCTGTAGTCCTGTCACACACACTTATAATAACCACACGACCTCTTCCTGGCTGTAGTCCTGACACACACACTTATAATAACCACACAACCTCTTCCTGGCTGTAGTCATGACACACACACTTATGATAACCACACAACCTCTTCCTGGCTGTAGTCCTGTCACACACACTTATAATAACCACACAACCTCTTCCTGGCTGTAGTCCTGACACACACACTTATAATAACCACACAACCTCTTCCTGGCTGTAGTCCTGACACACACACTTATAATAACCACACGACCTCTTCCTGGCTGTAGTCCTGACACACACACTTATAATAACCACACGACCTCTTCCTGGCTGTAGTCCTGTCACACACACTTATAATAACGACTTCTTTAGTTGTACATTACTCACCCCATTCTGTGTGAGTACGCGCACAATGCCATTAGTTGTGTCTTGCTGAGAACTCAGGTACAGCAGTGTTGACTGCTGCCGTAGCATCTGGGACATCAGCCGCCGTACCATCACAAATGTTGGCGCATGCGTACAAGTGGCAGGAGAAGAAAGTATGACGAAGATACACTCTAGGAGATGGCTGAAACACAAGACATACATTATACATACATGTATGTACTGACAAGAACCTACAAAACAGGAAACAAATTAATTGTGCAAGAAATTAAATAGCATACTGATAGAATGTGGAAGCATGCCTTTGCTAGGGAATAACCAGGGTAGAGAATAATATCTGCATTGTTCCATATAGATTTAAATCTCTCCAGGAACACATCAACCTGCTACATTTATTACAGCCAATAAATAAGAAAACAGATGGAAAATAATCTTGGTAAAAAAAATGTTCACACAATACCAGAGTAGAAACTTCTACTGTAAAATCACACGAAGATATTTTATGAGACAGGAAGAAACAAGTTCAATAAAATGTATAATGTTTACACCCACAAAACACAGATGGAGAGATTATATTCGGTAATTTGGAATCATAGCAAACAATATATTAGACTTACATTCTTTGTAAAGCATGTTAATGTGAACAAACTGTGAGTGACCCTTAACCTTAAGCTAGTGTTGTTATAATGCATAAAGAAAACATTGCCAGGTCAGCTAGTGGTATTACAAATTATTATATTTCAATCCACTAGACTATATTGGTGACTGGTTCACCGCTGAAGCCTACCCTGTAACTTGTGTAAGACAGTTGTACATTTACGGGCAATGGCTGGTACAGTGACACACATACCAGGCATTGAACATGTGGTACAGGTTGGTACAGAGACACACATACCAGGCATTGAACATGTGGTACAGGTTGGTACAGAGACACACATACCAGGCATTGAACATGTGGTACAGGTTGGTACAGAGACACACATACCAGGCATTGAACATGTGGTACAGGTTGGTACAGAGACACACATACCAGGCATTGAACATGTGGTACAGCTGAGGGTAGGGGTCATGTGGTTGTGGTCTTTTACAAAACAGCATCTTGCTTGGCAGTGATCGTGTTGGTTGGCTCTGAAATTGAGAAAACAATCAAGGTATATTATATCACATCTTGGTTTAAATTTATGTATTTTAACTGCCATCGACTATTAGAATTATGTTGCACAGCTTGGTGACATGTTTACACTGCTACCAGACATGACATACTACTGATAGGGTCGTTGTCAGTAACTTTGCAAACCAAAACTATTTGCAGATGTTATCAACATGCTATCATTTCTTAGTTTTCTTTTCTTAGACAAATTTTCAAATAACAAATAGGCCAAGTAGCTGTGAAATCCTTTGGACTATAATGAGTTGATAATTATGAATGTGTTTTAGTGATTCATAGTCACTGCCTAGTCTCTTGACTGTGATCACCTGTTATTCATAAGCAATGACTACAATCGCAGCCATATTGTGTGATTGCAGCAGACAATATCAATGAATGACGTGTATGAATCTGCACTATACAGTTGCCCAGAATATAAATTTTCTATCTATGTCAAGTATATGTGACTATATATTTAACCAGTAGACACCAGTCATATCATAAAAAAAATAATTAAACAAACATAAAAATAAACACAACTTGCATACACAATCGGTAGTTTAAATGAAGCTATAGATTAAAACATGCAGTCAGCAACTGTCCAGTTTAATAGGAATCTACTGAGTTATTGACACAGCCCATGCCAATGCACTGTCCAGAGAGCAATCAGACATAGCAAAGATGGCCAATAGAAGGCCAGGAGTGTGCAGATATACTGGTACTGCTTGGTGGCTGATTATACTTGGCAGATTACACTATCACCATGGGTGATCTTCGAATAGCCCATGCAGAAACAGGCCAAATTTTTACCTTTGGCTTTTTGGGAAGGCCCTGATAGACCCTTATGGAACTACACATTTCTTATGTACAATGAAATTATCCTCTTATATGTCTATGCAAATTTAGAACAAAAGCTTCAGAAATGTTTTCAAATAAAATAAGAAAACTTAATACACTGTATGTACTAATTTTTAGACCCTAAAGGACCCAATGAGGCTTTAAAATGTGCCAATCAAATTTACATTTCTTTTGCATAGTGACCGTACCCTAAGAAATGGCAATGCAAAATTTGAAGGAAACAACAGATCTTCAACAGGTTCTGAGACACAGCGGACACAAAGTGATGTCATAAGTCCATTGGAATTTGGAAAAAGGACCAAGTGGCCCTGAAGTCGTTTGGACTATGGTCAGTTGGAGATCAAGTGAGGTAGTCTTAAATACACAAATATGGTTTCCCAGCCTGTGCAGGCAGACACAAGCAAAATGTGGACATATAGATGTTTTGAAGGCCCTGAGGTGCTCTCAGAAACATTCAATCAAATGAAAATATATTGTGTGCTACCTATGTAAAAAATCCATAATAGTTTTTAACAGTTGTTTGACCAGTTTTAGGGCCACTGGATCGTTCTGATCCAATCAAAGAAACATTTCTTGTGCCCCAAGAAGAATTCCATTTCTTGTCTATGCCAAATAATAAAAATAGATCGTAAATTGTTTCTGAGATATGGGGGCTAATGGCGAATGGCACACGGTGGACAGTGACACAGAGTGATGCCATAAGTCCATTGGACCTTCGGGCCAAACGACTAAAAATTGATATGAGAGGAATTTAAAACTAAAACATAAGGCAAAGCTTTTGAAGTGACAACAGTAAGCAGTCATGTTTGATCTATGAGAAGTCAGAAAAAGCATAGCAATGTAAACCATCACATCTATAACTAAAAACCCATGTCAATGGTGTAGACTATGTAACATAAAGCTTGATGCAGGTGCAACATTTGATTGTGACTTGGAAACTGCAATGCACATGTGTTGGATATGTTAAATTCAACACCTTTCAACTGTAATATTTTATGGGAAAGCACATGTTGGACTGGGCAGTTTTCACGTAATTTTGATGTACTAGCTTCACAGACTGTCAAGTAAATGTCAGTTACTTTTGCCCACTTACTAATAGATTATCAGCATTTTCCATGACCATGCTGATCTCCTCCAAACAGTTCATGATGATGTCAAAGTCTTCCTCTGCAATGTTCTCTGGCATAATGGCTACTTCATGTTCTCTGTCCATAGCAACAATCTCATTGTCGTCATTGTTTGACTGTTTGCTTGCATCTGATACCAAGGTATACTCAGATATCCTACAATTTAGAAAAAAAATACAATTTCCTTAATAAAATACGTACAAATTCATGACAAAACTTTTGAAAATACTGCTTACACAGAGGCATGTGCACACACACACGCACGCACGCACACACGCACGCACGCACACACGCACACACACTACTTGTTTTTTATTATAATAACAAGCTAGTTCGTCTCAGGTTGTTGCAATATGCTAATAAAGCATGCTGTCATGTTACTCTTGCTTGGTCATTCTCTGTGTGATATCACCTTGGCTTTGAGGTGCTTTCTCCATTGCACACCAATTAAAAACCTCTTCAACGTGTTGTATTTCAAAATGTCAGTTACTGTTCCTTATATAGTTAGTATCTGAAGTTTTAATAAATCCATGAATGTCTATTACGGTAGCATTTGTGTATACTGTTACTGTAATTATGTGCTTCAAAGGCTATATCGAACCAATTGTAGCAAACAACAATTACTTTACAGCTACCTCCCTGATTTCAAAGGTCACCTTAAAGGCGAGCTGAAATGCTTGCCCAAACACGAGAATATATCATTGACAGGGTATGTGATCATGATTTGATGAGCGTTTCAGCCCCTCTTTAAGTTGGCAATTCTGGTATGTTTGACAAATCTCAAACAAAATACATTAGAAAGCAAAACACTAAACAATTTAACTTATTACTACATATTTAGTAATTATTATGTAGTTCATGAAATCATATCAACAACAAGAATGAACAAACCAAGGAAATAATGCAGACTGTTATATTAAACTGCAAGAGTAACATGTGGTGATGTGATGAGTAGGAACCAACAGAAAGAGGCCGTGTAAACAATGTGTAGAACTAGAAGAGCAGCAGTCTTACCATTTCTCATAAACATCTTGCATGCTTTCAAATTAAATACAAATGACAAAAATTAGTCAACTTTATACAATCAAATTTGGTCTTGAAAAATCGACACAAATGTATACATTTAAGGTTTTTAATTTTTAATTTTAATTTAAAAAAAAAAATCACCAACTATGTAAAATGATTATCTGTCGCCTAGTCTTCATGGGAAATTATATATTGTTTTTAAATTATTTGCCATTTCAACAGTTATCTGATAAAACTGAACTTACACATTCTGGCAGTGCAAATTGTGTTTTATTTTTAACAAACATCAGTGTATATTACTGACCATGTTACTAACAGAAAAGCAAAAATGGGCCAAGAGGACCTGTAGCCCTTTGGACAACATAGCCATAGGTAATTTGTAATTATGAATGAAATCGGTTTTGGTGAATCATAGTCACTGCCTAGTTTCAAATTGTATGAATGCAGCAATAGAATTGGTCATTAGTGGTTTTTAGTCACGATGGAGAACATTATGGAAATCAAGAATTTGGGCCCCTGACCCCACCTAGTGGGGAAAGGCGAAGAAGAAGAAGTCCAGATGGAGTTATCTACTTCCACTCTACTTAGCCCGCCAAGTGACCAGAATGCAGTATGTTCTGCATACATAATTTTCTAATTGTTTTAGATATTAATTTTATATATTTGTCATTTACATGTGACAATACACCACAGTCAGACATTTTAAAGATAATTAAATAAGCACTAAAGTACACTCAACATACATTTACTGAAAAGTTATAGTTTTGAAGATACGTGTTAATTAAAATCATCACTATGAATATATTTATTCCCAGAACTTATACAATTATCTACTCTGCATATGTATGAATTCATTCAAGTGAGATGGTTCTTCTTTAAAAAAATTGGCCAAAAGCCCTTGAATCATTTGGACAATATAGTGAGTGTAATTATGAATGAAATGTGTTTTGGTGAATCATAATCAATGCCTGTAATCACCTACCCAGGAGGTACTTTGCATTATTCATTAAATTACCAGAAACACAGCCAAATTGTGTGAATGCAGCAACAATGCTGGTCATTAGTGGTTTTGATTCAAGATGTTGTGATCTACTCCCACTCTACTCAGCCAGCCAAATGATCAGAATGCAGGTGATATCAATAAAGTGTACAACATTTCATTCTATTGTTGTTCAGAATATTAATTTCATAGTACTTACTAGTAGAAAAAGATCACGTAGCCGCTATCAGTTGACATGTGACACAGTGACCTTCATGCTACTGTCTACATACTAATAGAACAAGATCACTTAGCCGCTATCAGTTGACACGTGACAAAGTGACCTACATGCTACTGTCTGGCAGACAGCCACTGCAGTCCCAGTACCAGGGATGAGAGTGGGAGAAGGAAAAAAGTATGAAAATATGAGGGACAAGATATGAGCGTAGTGAGTCCCTTGCAGCTGGGGGTATGAGGGGCACTGTAAGCCCCAAGAATTTTTTTTATTTTGTGCAATCTTAGGGTCACTTAAAGCCAAACTATTTTGCATTACAGTAGAACCTGTCTTATAGGGACACCTGTCTTATAGGGACACCTGTCCAGCCAAGCAAAAGTGTCCCTACATTGCAGGTGTCCCCTTATCAGAGGGACAGGAATTTTGCGGCATTTTTTCCCAAACATACAATCTTTATTTACATCCACATTACAACATAAATAAATCACTTTTATGCCCACAGTTATAATACCCATACAAATGAAGTGTAATAATATCTCATTTAATATTACAGTAGAACCCCTCATTTATTTATTATAATCAATACATTTTCTTTTAAATAATGTTAAATAATTTATTAATGTAATTTTTTTTTATTCTAATATTTTATATTTAATAATATTTTAATAATATGTATTTGTTTATAATTACAGTTTATTTATTTTTTATCTATTTATTGCTACTGTGGTTATGTTTATATTGTTGTGAACTATATATTTTATCTAAAGCTTTATTGTATGTATGTGTATGGTGTATGTATGCATGTAAGATGATGGCCCATTGAAAATGACGATATACCACATGACATGGTTACCATCAAGAAATAAAGCTTTTACTTACTTACTTACTTAAAGACCGTTTTGGATTAATTCATAATAATTAATGTCCATAATAGCATTATGCTTTTGAAAACAAACTAAGTATTAAAATGCACAAAATACAAATTAGAAAAGAATAAAATGAGACGACACATTAACAACAACATTTTCATTTATTTTGTGTGTGACATGTTTCATTATAAGTTTAATTTTGAATAGTTTTTACAATAAAATAAATTATTATTATCTGATTGTGATTTCAAATTTGGTCTGAGGGGCTAAAAAGTGCTGCCACCTCACGGTGTCTGGGTAATCACGCAGTGGTCACCATTTTGTTTATCATATCAGCGGCGCAAAACGATCATTTACTTTCTAATCTAATCATGAAAACGACTTCTTACAGCCGTCAAGCTTCTTGTCTGATAACTTATATACACATGCACACGCTAGGTTACAAAATAAAATAATTTTAAGAACAATTCACAAATCAAGATCGTAGTAACTCGACAATTCACCGGCGCCGGTAACGTGCAGGCCGTGGATTACCGTGGCGTAATGTCAATATTTTATTGCGGCGTCACTACATAAATGACTTGTTACTTCACTCACGGCAGAAAAGTTGTTTACACGTGGAGGGAGCACATGGACATTGTTTGAAGGAATCACTCGACTTCATATCAATCATGGTAGAGGGACCCTCTACCATGATTGATATGAAGTCGAATGCCTGGGACCCCCCGTTTTTTTAACACCGGATTTACACGAATCACAGAAATGATCCAAGTGGCAAAGAAAAAATCAGAAATCCGCCGAAAATCGGAAATGTCTCATCCCTGCAGTACGTTCAAACTGCAGCACCAAGTTTGCTACATATAATGTAATATAGCACATTGACTATTAACAGTCAGTGTTGCAAATATACAATGATTTCAGACTGTTCAACTTGTGTTTCCCATTTATGTCCCTGTAAACAACATTAGATAAATTGTAATTTCAGGTCAGGATGTGTGTGTGTGTGTGTGTGTGTGTGTGTGTGTGTGAGCGTGCGTGCGCACGTCTGTGTGTGTGCGTGCACGCATGCGCTCGAGTGTGTCTGTGTGTGTGTGAATGTGTGTGCGTGCGTGCGTGCGCACGCACGCGAGTGTGTCTGTGTGTGTATGTGTGTGAGTGAGTGTGTCTGTGTGTTTGTGTGTGTATATGAGTGTGTCTGTGTGTGTATGTATTTAGCCAGCATGCACCAAGAACTCAAGGGGTAGAAGGGTAGATTTTTGATGACAATGTCTCCAAACTTGCTGACTTTCTGTGAGCCTGAGTAACTCCCTTCATTATCACAGCTTCTGGTGTCAGACTGTACAACTTCATTACTGAGCAAGTTGTCAATGACGAGTTAAAGAATAGATTTGTGAAGGTACTCAGTAATGGAGTGAAGGTCTGCATCCAGCACAGACAAGAGAGGTTTGTTCTTAAGACAAAGAAGCTTGCAGTAACAATTCTCAAGCGTACCCAGGTAGCTTGCCAAAGTCAGACATTGTCATTGACACCAAACTTAATGCATCCTACATCACCACATCCAAAGTGCTTGCAGCTGCCCAGCAGGTTTATTGAGATTGCCCATGAATATGGTATGGCTTTTGAAGAAATCTTCACACATGATCATTGTCCCACCATTCAACCCCCTCCTCTGCCACAACCGAGTGAGTGCCTATCTTTAACCCAAGCATTACTGGGATACTCGTTGGGTTAAGTGTAAATGCAAAGTAATGTCACATTTTATATCAAAAGACAAAAATAAAATATACACTTATCAAATTAAACATGATTTTGCAAAGAAATGTCTCAGACATAATTTGCCACGATTATTAAATAACCTTCCTGAAATAGTAAAAGAAAAAGTTATGTCACACAGTAATCAGGGATTTGTAAATTAAGTAAAACTGTATTTCTTACAAAGTTATGAAGTAACATGCACTAGACAAAACTGCTATGTTTGTATGCAAAATCAAGAATCTAAAACCACCTAAAAACTTCATTAAGTATTTTTTTTTTAAACAGAGCCTTTTTACTTGAAATACAATAATCTTGTCAGCTGCGCACATGCATCTTCATATTATGTTTGTTTGATGATTTTGTTTTGGTTTGTTTCTGGAAGAATTTGTCCTAGATGAAGAAATAATTCTGTACGTTAAATTTTCTGAAAGGTGGCTCCTCGATAGCGACTAGCCCGGTCTTAGAGGAGTCTCCTGACCCCAGGTTGTAATTGTTAAATATACGCATTATTACCATGTTTGCTATAATTTGTTATGTTTGTATTGTTCTGATTATTTATGTATGACATGGATAACGTGTATGTGTATTGTTTTGAAATAATGGTCAAATAAAAACAAATTCTTCTTCTTTTTCTTCTATATCACGGTAACTAAAATGTTTTGGTGTCTATTCCAGGTATCTTTGCTGCAAAACAGATGCAAATAATTACTCCCCAGGGCTTAGCACACCTAGGTTATGATTGACTTATTGTGATACTGCTGTCATAAATAGGAATTCAACTACTTACTCCTGAACTGTTGTGACAAGTCTGACGAGGACCTCGTAGACATGAGCCTTCTGTAGGACAGCGGTCAGTGCTGCCACCGTGCGCACAGTCTGCAACAACTACATGTAATAAGACATCTATGTGTAAGACACCAGGTTATATACATATGAAGCAAGGGGTAGAAGGCTTTTGGTCACTTCAATAAAACAGCCATCTTACAATTAAGGTTCCCCTAAGATAGTCTCAGTGCATAAAAATATGTCCTGCTAAGAAAGTGATCTCATTAATGAGGTGACTGCTGCCTAGTGACAAGGACAGCCTTACTTGTGAGGTTCCTTTGTACATCACCCATTCACACACAGAAATATCAAGACAAATATCACATCTCCATACCCTACACGATTCACTTATAGAAAGACATATCACACTATCAGATAATTCATATACAAAAAGAGCCAGATTGATATCACATTACTATACACATACTGAAAAGAGCCAGACCAGGGCTCGACATTGGCACTGGTCCGATGCATGTTTTAATGCTGTCGGATCAGTTCGGGCCACCGGTTTTAAAATTCTACTGGCCTTGTGGGCCAGTGGTTTCAATCCCCTACTGCCACCGTCGACGTTTCTGTAAGCCAACACGTCGCAGAAACATACAACGACCTTAATAACATTAGTCTATTTATTAGTGTTCGTCTTGTTACATTTTATCTATAGCTTATTACACAACTGTATCTAAAATGTTGTCGTGCATACACAACGACGTCAATGGCCTGTGGAAGTAATATTTTGTAAACACCCGCATGATTGGTGAATGACGGGAATCACTAATTATTTACCCAATCAGCAATCGTGTTACACGTTGCCTATGGGTGGTAGGCGATGACGTTTTTGTCTGCGTGAATGATAAAACTCTAGCTAGTGCACATTCTGTAATGGAAAGACATCTACGCAATGTTTGTTATACTGTCAAACGTTTGACGGTGTTGTAAAAGACCATTCCTGCAGCGGTGGATTTTGTAAAACAATCTTGGAAGAAAGAGGGCAACTGTTTTGGACAGCGTTCACACTGTCACCGGTGCACGTGGACCCGGATCCAGGACAATTCCCCACTCGGACAATTCCCCACTGGACAATTCCCCACTGGACAATTCCCCACTCGGACAATCCCCTCCTATGTACCCACCACCCATATGGAACGTCAATTCCATTGCTCTTGAAGGGGGGTCAAGAACCAACAACATATGCGAAGGATGGAACAACGCCTTTGCAAAGCTAGTTGGACACGCACACCCTACCATATGGAGAGCCATTGATAGCATACGGAAAGATCAGGCCCAGGTTGCCAATGCCCTACTACGTGACCTGCGTGGTGAGCCACCAGCAAAGCGTGTAAGACGCCACACCCACAAACTCCAGTCAAAGCTGCACAAACTGTGCACTGACAGGCGTGACAATAGCAAGACTGTCCCAGACGTACTGAAGGGCATTGGCCATTGTGTAAGATTTAAATAAATCAAGCAGCCACTGCCATACTAAGTAACCTGCGTGGTGAGCCACCAGCAAAGCGTGTAAGACGCCACACCCACAAACTCCAGTCAAAGATGCACAAACTGTGCACTGACATTGTGTAAGATTTAAATAAATCTAGCAGTTTTATATGTCAATACGTATGAAAATGATTGATGAATAAAGTTTAATAAAAAATACGAAAAATACGAATTCTGTTCTAATATGTCAATACTAGTGGGGAATTGTCCGAGTGGGGAATTGTCTGTGTGGGGAATTGTCCGAGTGGGGAATTGTCCAGTGGGGAATTGTCCTAGTGGGGAATTGTCCGAGTGGGGAATTGTCCAGTGGGGAATTGTCCTAGTGGGGAATTGTCCAGTGGGGAATTGTCCGTTTACCGTGGACCCTTGGCCTTGCACACAGACGCACTGTTTACATAGTCATAGGATAGCCTGTCATTAAATGGGGCACAGGTTATCTGCGTTCTAATGCTAATTTATCATGGTATCATGTATGCCTGATTATGCAGTAACAGTTTTCAGGCACAACCAAAACTAAGAAATGTTTTTCATGACAGACAGCTATAGTTTCAAGCCCCAAGCCCCCCGTATACCTGTCAAAACAGTCAACAGACATGGGGTCAAATACATTTGTATTTGTATTTGAAAGTATTTAAATACTTTTTTTTAAGTATTTGTATTTGACATTTAGGAATTGAAAGTATTTGTATTTAAATACTTTCCTAAAGTATTTGATATTTCAAATACTTTTCAAATACTTTTTCAAATACTTTTTCAAGTACTTTTTCAAGTACTTTGGGTATACATTTGGGTCAGTTCTTTCTTCCACTGTGTTTATGTAAGTTACTGCTATGGTAAATTAGCCAATGTGATATCAGTGACAGTCAGGGACTAAGAACTTAATTACACAGCTTAGCACATATGGGCACCAGTAAACCCTGGGCACCAGCTAGCTAGCCAATTCCCTTTGTGTGATAGAGGAAGAAGCCTGGCACTGGTTTATCAAGCCCTTTGTTCAAGCCAGGTATTCCCAATTAAATAAGCCACAGTGGACTTTGTTCAAGCATCACTGAGCCCAGTGTGCAGGGCAGCCTAATTGATACAGATGATAAATGGAGAACCCAATTCAAGTCAGATCTTGTTAAGTGATCCTCAGTGAATGAATGGAAAGCTTGGCTGTGGGTTCTGTCCACATTGCCATGATTGTGTGAGAAGGGTGTGGAGGAATGATTAAAAGGAACATTGCATTCAATTAGCTTGCAGCAGGACTTTGCACTATCCCATATAAGTACTAACTTCCACCATCCTGGGTGATATAACTGACAATTTTAGAAGTATACACTGGGCAGTAGCCAGATAGATACTAGACCACTGAATGTAACCAGACAACTTAGACAATAGCAATAAACTAGATGAACTGCTTGATATATCGTTTTGTTTCTTTCTTAGTAATATATCCTGAAAATGAAAAGTATTTTCAAATGTATTTGAAATACTTTTCAAAAGTAT
The DNA here is from genome assembly GCA_964017155.1 of Oasisia sp. SBJ-2009. Taxonomy (NCBI): domain Eukaryota; kingdom Metazoa; phylum Annelida; class Polychaeta; order Sabellida; family Siboglinidae; genus Oasisia; species Oasisia sp. SBJ-2009. Next base: position 34,435,026 of record OZ024858.1, read on the forward strand.
TTGTATTTAAATACATTTGCATTTAAAAGTATTTGTATTTGAATCCCTCAAAAGTATTTGTATTTAAATACATTTCAATGTATTTGACCCCATGTCTGACAGTCAAAGTCATGAATTCGACTTTGCTTTGGTCTCAATGCAATTATGCAAAATGAACTATTAATAGAAAGTGTCAATGAGTAAATCAATTGTTAATATTAAATATGAAAACAAAATTATTTGTCTTTATAATGTCCGAGCTCATGAAATGGCCTACAGTGCAGGCTGTAATAAATAATATTGTACTTTTTACGTTTTTGTTTTACATTATTTTTTGAATTTAAACTGACTTTATTATGTGATATGTAGAAGAGACACAACACTGACAGAAGACATTGACTGTAGTTAATAGGTTGATATTGATTTGTTCTAAATATGTTAAAAAAAAGATCACAAACAAATGGTTTCTGTGAAATGGGAGCTAATTGCACAAGGTGCACGGCTGATGGCACACGCAGAGAGATTTTATAAGTCCATTGGGCCTTCAGCATACTAAACATACTAAAAATGACCCTTGAAGTGAGCACATCAACAGTACTACTAACATAAGTTGTGCCCTCCCACATTCACAAACACTACAGTTGAGCCTTTTTAAGAAGTAGCAGTGACAGGCCAGCCCATTCGTAGATCTGGACGTAACTGAATCCCAATTCATTAAAACACTGATACAAAATTGATTTTTGTTTAGTAATTGGGTTTGCCTCCTGCACTTATTCATTGATGTGTATAATTTTCTGTAGTATGACATGTTTATTTCTGTAACACAGGAGCAGTTTCCATAACACTGCACTCAGAGGTCTATTTCTGTCATTAACATAACATCCACAATGGTAGTAGGCAGCCCTGCAGAAGAAGCATGATATGTATCACATTGTTAGACGTTTACATACAGGAGCAAAATAAATATGACATTGTAATGAAACACAATTCATATACAGTATTGCAGGCCTTGCCTTTTGAGGAGCGCGCTCGCGCTCCATCGCGCTACTTCTTTTACTTTTGGGAGGGCGATTTTCCGTGCACCTGGGCGGTGGAATTTTTTTAAAGTCGATATTCAGTTTTCGCTTGAACACCACACTTTATGTTGCATAACACAATAACTGTTGCAGTTACCTTATAATGTTCTGTGAGGGAAATGTAGCTGTGTTTGTTACATTTACTTTACAATATCCTGCATATTCATCAACGCCAATACGTTCAGACAACGAGCGATATCGTTCGGCTTCGGTCAGTCCATGGGTGCCGCCATCTTTCGAAGATCGTAAACACGAAATGAAATTCGCCACGAAGTCTGTCTTTCCAACGAAATTCGCTCCAATAACACATTAAACAGTTAATAAATATGTACAGACACAAACTATAGCAACATCAAACTAAACTAAAAACTAATCGAACTACTAAAACAACTAAAATCCAACTTCCAAATACAAATCCGTTAACTTTCAAAATGCTATAACGTAGAATGATCTTCCCAGTTACAAAATCCTAAAAAAAATGCAACTTACACTTGGGTAATCAGGAAACTACTTGGTGAACGTATAAATATATTTAATGTATATTAGCAGAAGTAGTGTCCCTCAATCCTTTATTTAGTAGTAATTTCTCCCTTCCGACAAGATAGTTATAACATTTATGTGTGGTATGAAATGTTGCTAGATGTATCTATATCTGAGCCTATAACATATTATAACACAATTACTGTGTCTAGGGAAGACTTCTTCCTGCGGCACACTGTGTACTTCTGTCACTGCACTCACTCTATGTGACTGTTGTATTGTAGGGTGAAGGCTAGGCATGTTCTCACTCTATGTGACTGTTGTTTTTAGGGTGAAGGCTAGGTATGCTCTCACTCTATGTGACTGTTGTTTTGTAGGGTGAAGGCTAGGCATGCTCTCACTCTATGTGACTGTTGTATTGTAGGGTGAAGGCTAGGCATGCTCTCACTCTATGTGACTGTTGTATTGTAGGGTGAAGGCTAGGCATGCTCTCACTCTATGTGACTGTTGTATTGTAGGGTGAAGGCTAAGCATGCTCTCACTCTATGTGACTGTTGTTTTTAGGGTGAAGGCTAGGCATGCTCTCACTCTATGTGACTGTTGTTTTGTAGGGTGAAGGCTAGGCATGCTCTCACTCTATGTGACTGTTGTTTTGTAGGGTGAAGACTAGGCATGCTCTCACTCTATGTGACTGTTGTATTGTAGGGTGAAGACTAGGCATGCTCTCACTCTATGTGACTGTTGTTTTGTAGGGTGAAGGCTAGGCATGCTCTCACTCTATGTGACTGTTGTATTGTAGGGTGAAGACTAGGCATGCTCTCACTCTATGTGACTGTTGTATTGTAGGGTGAAGGCTAGGCATGCTCTCACTCTATGTGACTGTTGTTTTGTAGGGTGAAGGCTAGGCATGCTCTCACTCTATGTGACTGTTGTTTTGTAGGGTGAAGACTAGGCATGCTCTCACTCTATGTGACTGTTGTTTTGTAGGGTGAAGGCTAGGCATGCTCTCACTCTATATGACTGTTGTTTTGTAGGGTGAAGGCTAGGCATGCTCTCACTCTATGTGACTGTTGTTTTGTAGGGTGAAGGCTAGGCACATTGCTCTCACTCTATGTGACTGTTGTATTGCAGGGTGAAGGCTTGGCAATAATATCAATAGCTCTCCTGGGCCATTTTAGGAGGGCGATTTTTAGCTCTCCAGGGCATTTTGAGGAGGGCGATTTTTAGCTCTCCAAGGTTTTTCAAAAGGCGAGGCCTGGTATTGAATTAGCACTGTATCTGTTCACACCATTGACAATACAACTACTAGTGGTGAGTGTGGAGTGAAGAACTCACCTCTTTCTCCATGATGATCTGTACAAGTCTCTGGTAAGCTGTGAGCCTGGCAGTCCTCATCTTGTCATCTTCATTTGATTCATCATTTGTCTCTCTCTTTACAGCAGACAGCACTGGCAATTCTGCCTGCCCACTTGGTGTTTGCTGGACGATTACAACATCATTTTACGAATTAAGTGACAAAATGTAACCAATGTTATATGTAACCACTTTTTAAACATGATATAATTACGGTGATAAATAGTAGTGTCAGAATGATATACTGTGTATCAGTGCACTGGTGTACTGCTATACACACTGCACAGTACAGTACACAACAGTGGTAGGCAAAAGAATTGTCACGCAAGACTTATGATGAAAGAATAAACATCCAGCACAAACCACAAGTACAGAGTTGCAACATCAAGTAAGTGTATATTGTCTAACTGGAAACTATTTAAAATCTTTACAATTATTATTCTGTTTTCAAAGCAATTTGGATTTCATAATTACGATAGATGACGTGAGATCTGCCTTGTAAGTGGTGAATACTCAGATTAAACTGAAAATATTCAATCTTCACAGTACATATGCTATAGCTACCCAATTTAATACAAATAATAAAAAATGTATTTTCAATGCGAGCTGTCAGACTTTTTTTTAAGAATAAGTCCTCCAAGAAGAACAATTTTTAATAAGAAATTTAAAAATAAGAAATCTCAAACAAACAACATCATCAATAATAACTGCCATAATTATAGCATCCTTGATCAAACCGTCATATATCATCCTACTAGTAAACAAGCATAAGAACACAAATCTACACATGTATTAAAGTGTATCATAATACATGCTGTATATCACTTGTTTGATGTTTATTTACAAAAATATAAATCAAAGTAATTTTTTTACATGCCCCTCCATAACAATGTAAAACGGGTACAAATCATCTTCCCAAATTCCCCTACCTTCGGGTAATCAGCAATTAATGGGCTATGTGTATATAACATTTTATGTATAACTGACCATTTTGTGCACATTTTCCAGATTATGTAATAAAGACCAAGGTAAATTTGCAACATACTCTTGACTGTGATGATTACAAATGCATTTTCTTAATTTTATAATGTTGCCAAATGTCTAACTGGTATATATAATGTATTGTGTATACATGGAAAACAGATTTTATGTAATGCCTCATTTTTATTTTCTTTAACTACAAACAGCTTTAATTTTGCCTCCAAGTTTTACCTGAAGAGGATGTTGAGAGAAGAACCATTGCATCCCATCAATGAATCGAATCGTGCTGTCTAGTGCGCGCACTATGTGTAGCTTCAATGATGATGACATGTACTGTGACGTGTAGAGGTCTAACAGTCGATGCTGTATGTTCTTTTGCTGTCAAATCAAGAACATGCTTAGCTGTGACATTTTGCATATATAAATTGCTACAGAATGGGTTGTAATGATAATAATAGTTAGAAAACTTCTATTGCACTTAAATACTTAGAAACCAAGCTCCCCGGTGCATCAATACAAAACGGTTATTCGATCTCAAAGTCAACAAACTATTCCAGTTGTCATCAGACTGACTGATACACCAGGGAGCTATGGTGGATAGACAAGGTTGTAAAGGTGTCTTTAAATAAGGGCGGCATTTAGCAATATTTTCAACTGATTTAACACTAGAAGGAAGTATCAGCACGTGTTGACAACTAAGACAGTAACTGCTGAAACTTACCATCATTTGCAGAGTGATGTCTGAGTTAGTGGAGCAGAGGGCATCACAGAGTCGCACTCCCATCTTCAGGTGTCTCACCTTGTATGCTGTCTCTGGCTGGGCAATGGCAGCTTCAAGGTCCAGCCCCTCCACTACCCATTGCATCAATGTCTCCAATATGTCTGTCACACACAGTGAAAACATCAACATAACATTCAAGATCCAGCCCTTCGATTTGAATTTCACAACACAATCTAAGTTCAGCTCCACCACTGCCCTCTGCATCAATGTCTGCATCACTTCTGTCACACACTGTGACACTATTAACAACACAATCTAAGTTCAGCTCCACCACTGCCCTCTCTATCAATGTCTCCATCACTTCTGTCACACACTGTGACACTATTAACAACACAATCTAAGTTCAGCTCCACCACTGCCCTCTCTATCAATGCCTCCATCACTTATGTCACACACAGTGATGATATTAAGAACACAATCAATGTTCTGATCCTGTATCACCTAAACCACCAATTTCTCCCAACATTAACAATGTACCATTCATCAACATAATTGAACATATCCTTACATGTACTCATGAAGTCACACTTGCCCTCAGGTCTGCTCAAAGCACACCTGTTCTAGACCATTTTGCAAGTTGTCAATAGCTGATAATAATTTGATGTCATCGGTGTGCGCACCCGAGTATGAGCTTTTTATAATAATATAATAGTGAACATTTTAAGTTAATAATTATCCTGTAATAAAACTTACATTACATAATGTACTTGTGTAACATTAATTGCTTTTGAAACAACATGCCTCTGTACAATTAGAACAATGTTCCCAATATGCTTGATGTTTCAGTGCACTTATTAGTTACATTCAGTACTAAGGACACTCTCCCATTCAGGTCACCTTTGCACAGATATGTGGGTCACTCTAATAGAGAGGTTCAACTGCATTTACAAATGTTACTTGCCAACAATTACTGCTTTAATTAGTTCTAGATTGTTTACTTGGAATAATGTTAAAAGTAGCCAACAATCTTGGCCTAGGTACTTGACTACAAACCTTTGTTATTGGCAATGTGTTGTAGGTAGATAAGACCAGGAATTAACAAGGCAGGAACACCTTCCAAAGCCTCTACCCATCTGCAAAACATTAATGTCAACAATGAAACAATATTGTGCTTAGTATATGTTTGAATATTATGAAGAATACATACATTGTATATAAGCTACCTGTACAATATTGGTTGTACAGGTAGCTTGTGCTTAATATATGTTTGAATATTATGAATTATACATACAGTGTAGCTTGCAGTGTAGTATAAGAAATTGAAACAGATTATAAGTTAGTTTCTTGGCAATGCCGGTGTCATATAGAATATTGACCTGGGGGTAAAGTGACCCGCGGGTCACTATTCTATATAGAATAATGACCCCCGGGTCACTTTTCCATAGATTTTCAGTTATAGAAAAATGACCCGACCTATAGAAAAATGACCCACCCCCATATTTTAGGGATATATATTTTAAACAACAGTTTTGATCATAATGTTAAATTACAACACATAACCAACTATTTCACTTCAAAAGATAATATCTAATCTTAAATTTAGGTCACCAATTAAAATGAAAAAGGTTATTTATTTCTTTGTTGAACCTGTTAGCAAATGTCATTGATTTTTTTTAAATATCCAATTCTTTCATACTTTATAAAATTCAAGATTTCAAAGCCTTGTAAACCATCAAAACAAAAAGTTTGTTTTGAGTGGCTCTAGGGGTGGGAGGTCATATTTCTATAGTATAGTATATTGACCCGTGGTTGGATATACATAGAAAACGGTAAAACTTTGCCAATTTGGATGGTTAAGGACTTTTAGTTTTATTATACAAACATCACAGAGAAATGGTAATAGCTGGTAATAGCAAAAGTTTGTTTTTGATGGCTATAGGGGGGGGGGGGTCACATTTCTATGGTATAGTATATGGACCCATGGCTTGTTATACATTATACATAGAAAACTGTAACTTTGCCAATTTGTTACGGACTTGTAGTTTTATTATAAAAAAAAAACTACAAGCCCATAACCATCCAAACTGATGAAGCTTTACAGTTTTCTATGTATAACAAGCCACAGGTCAATATACTATACCATAGAAATGTGACCTCCCCTCGCTGTAAAACATTTATTCGGTAATTATCAAATGGATATTTACTGTGATGCTTGTATGAATCATACATACATAACCATATAAATTGGCAAATATGTTTATAACATTTACTATGATGAGCCACGGGTCAATATACTATACCATAGAAATATGACCCCCCCACCCACTGTAAAACATTTATTCAGTAATTATCAAATGGATATTTATTATGATGCTTGTATGAATCATACACCATCACATAAGCATATAAATTGGCAAACATTTTTATAACATTGACTATTATGAGCCACGGGTCAATATAATATACCATAGAAATTAGCCCCCCCCCCACCTCATTTCATTTGCCTAAGCCAGTTAGCAGAATGTGGACCAAGCAGAACACGTTTTCCATGAAGTTGGACACAAAATAAAATACTGGTGTTAGTGCAAGTGTCAACAAAATATGCCCACTGAGCAGTGTCAGTTTGAAAAGTTCTTTCACTGGAAAAAAAGTATTATGGCATAACAATAATATTATTGTGCAATGTTGTATAACTATAAACAAAACATTGCCTTCAATGTCATTAATACTCAACACACAAAAAAGAAAAATTCATGAAGAAACAAGGGGTGGGTAATTTTTCCATGGGGACAATATCCTAAGAAATGTCTGTGCAAAATCTGAACAATAAATCTTCAAAAGACGACGGACACAGAGTCAGCCCAAATAACTAAAAAGCAGTACAAACAATTACAAATAATACAACTGATCCACTTCCTGCTTGGATACTAAGAACAGAATGAACAGATGACAATCTACCTGTCATCGTGTGGTGCTGTCGTGTATGTGTTTACAATCTGTAGCAGCTGCATGGCTTCCTCGGGAATACAAGGCGCACTCTCTGCATGCAACAGCTTATGGGTCTCCACTTCATATTCTGTCATCGATGGGTCTATGAATGTCTGCACAAATAATGAGCATGTTTACAAAACATGATAAACATACAAATCTTTCAAACAGACCAACTAATCATATTTCAACATACAGTGGTCATGATCTTGCTGCCCCCTTGCCAATACAATTCCAGTAAACTGGGCCAAGAGGCCCTCAAGTCCATTGGACTATACTGTGATTTTTGTGAATCATGGTGGCATTTCAACATGGAGTGTCAATAAAACATTTGAGAACATATTACTAGTTTTACAGGAAATGGAAACACCTATTTCTTGAATCTATAATATTATAATACATGCTGGTATATAGCAAAGCAAAACTTTGGTCTACATAGTGAGTTGCTAATTGTGATTTAGTTTTCAGCCAGACAGTTCCAAATAAACCAATGTTAGCCATGTTAACTACAAAAGTTTGACATATCATATGCAAATTCCACTCAGCTTGGACATATAATAATTATTTGTAATGGTTTATGTATGACCACCCCTTTAATAATTTACATAAAAAACAGTTACGGCAGAAATGGGAAAAGGGTTAAAACAAATCATTTCAAAAAGAATACCGTGAGTTTTGCAATGTTGTTACCTATTCTCTATCTTTAGCAACTTATACAAACACTCTTGTGCAATAAACAGTCAGTTTTCTGCAATGTACGTATACATGTATTAGTGAAGCATTACTCAGCAAAAGGTCTGATGTGGAGAGTAATTCTTATTCACCCTTCAAATTCACAGTTTGTCTTTCAAATATTTCATTTACTTTCTTGGTGTTTTACCTCGAGTGGAGCAAAATCACACTGGCATGGATTAAAGCTTGATATGGCAAAACTCCATGGATAGTCACTGTCTATGTCCCATTCTCGCTGAAACCAAACACAACACTAGTCAACTATATCTGTCTAGCAGATTATTTCACAATTCACCATGTACATTTCTTGTATTAATAAACATGGTGTCACATCTCAATGTCAAATTGTATGTGGTGCAAAATACCTATAATATAAGTAAAATGTTTCTTTTCTATCACTACCAATTGAAATGCAAACATTTATCTAAGGATTTAAGAGATTTGTTAGTGTGTGTGTGTGTGTGTGTGTGTGTGTGCGCGCGCAAGTGCGCGTGTGCGTCTCGTCTACAGGTCTATCTCTCATATGTGACGTTGGTAGTGATAAAATCTGGAAATCAGAATCAGATTTCAGTTGTGTCATTAGCCTGGATGGTGGTTGATGTGACTGAATTACCTGCAATAACAGTTATTGAAATACAAACCATTCTGTCATGAATGTCACCATCATCAAACTGGGATAATAAGTTATCCTCATCTGATGAAATGTCCGAGTAACCAGCACCACCAGCCTCCTAGAAACAAGACAAGATGTCTCAGTAACCAGCACCATCAGCCCTGTAGCAACAACACAGTGAACTGTCTGAGTAACCAGCACCACCAGCCTTGTAGCAACAACACAGTGAACTGTCTGAGTAACCAGCACTATCAGCCTTGTAGCAACAACACAGTGAACTGTCTGAGTAACCAGCACCACCAACCTTGTAGCAACAACACAGTGAACTGTCTGAGTAACCAGCACTATCAGCCTTGTAGCAACAACACAGTGAACTGTCTGAGTAACCAGCACCACCAGCCTTGTAGCAACAACACAGTGAACTGTCTGAGTAACCAGCACTATCAGCCTTGTAGCAACAACACAGTGAACTGTCTGAGTAACCAGCACCACCAGCCTTGTGGCAACAACACAATGAAATGTCCGAGTAACCAGCACTATCAGCCTTGTAGCAACAACACAGTGAACTGTCTGAGTAACCAGCACCATCAGCCTTGTAGCAACAACACAGTGAACTGTCTGAATAACCAGCACTATCAGCCTTGTAGCAACAACACAGTGAACTGTCTGAGTAACCAGCACTATCAACCTTGTAGCAACAACACAGTGAACTGTCTGAATAACCAGCACCATCAGCCTTGTAGCAACAACACAGTGAACTGTCTGAGTAACCAGCACTATCAGCCTTGTAACAACAACACAGTGAACTGTCTGAATAACCAGCACCATCAGCCTTGTAGCAACAACACAGTGAACTGTCTGAATAACCAGCACCATCAGCCTTGTAGCAACAACACAATGAAACGTCTCAGTAACCAGCACCATCAGCCTTGTAACAACAACGTAAGGCGTGAAGTTTTGCATGTGTTTCAAATGCTGCAGCATTGCCTGTGCGAAAGGCCATATGGCAACTAATTTGTAGTAACCAGCGTGTGCACCAGGATTTTGCACACATCATCAGTGATGCTTGGCTGAGTTTGTCCAATGTTGCATATCTGGGGGTAGCACGACTGCTATCTGCGTAACCTGGTCTTCATAGTAAGTCTGTTGTCATGTATGATTCCTAGGTTGCGTATGGATGGCTTCAGCTGTTCACTAACTGTCATGGAAATATCAGAGGGCAACTCATCTCATTGCTGTTTATTATATGTCATCAGCTTAATTGTGATACAACAAAAATAATGATTACGAATGATGTCCCCAATCGGCTGCATATATAAAGAAAACAGCAGTGAACCTACGTGGAGTGGAAATGTCCAGCTCAACCAGCGTCCTAGAAACAAGACAGTAAATTGTCTGGGGAACCAGCACAATCAGCCTAACAAATGGTACAAAGAACACCAAAACATTACAATCTATTCAAAAGCTTGAAAAAGGTAAAATCCCGTGACAAAATTGTTAGTTGCATTACAGGCAAACTATTTCGCAGTTGACTAACTCACCTGTATCTCACCGTCAGACAAGGCAGTGTACATTTGTTCCATGGCTGCTTGTTGGTCAGTGTCTGTGGCCAGTGGATCACTCCCATCACCAATAGTCAGGTCTTCTGACAGTTCTCCTGGCCATCACAGTCATCATAAACATGCTTCACACATACACAAATTAGTCTTTCCTGGCACGTTTCCGGGAAAAACTGGACATGTGGGAACTCTGGAGGTTCCCAAACTAATTTTATAATTTAGGTAGAATTTTTCTTCTTCTTTCATCACTGAGCTTTGAATCTAATGTGACAAATGTTGAAATTATTATAATTATTGAAACAACATACATACAATGTTAGCTTTCTTTGAGGTGTATGCTTCATAAGAATGAATACAACTTTAGGTTTGCCTAGTTTAAGTAGTTTAGCCACAGTTGTGGTAATGCTGTCACTGTACCTGGCTCTATGTCAGCAGTGCGATCCTGTGACTTTGTCTGGCTGCGAGAACTCTGTGACACCGGAGTCACAGGACGGTCAGGTGACTTGGACACAGAGCGGGCATCAGAGGCCGGTGACTGAGGCCTCTTCCTGGCAAGTAGTGGTGACAGACCAACACTCTCTGCTGCACCATCTCGGCCGTCACGTGTCTCATGACATGTCTGTCTGTAGTCCCTATCCCGCGACACACTTCGCGACCGCTGCTCGTACTTCTGATTGTCACATCTCTGTTCATCTGCAGAGTCACTGTCCCAGTGGTCTCGCTCCCGTGGGTCACGGGGGCATTCTTGTGGGTCTCCTGCCCCAATAGGTTGTGGGTGGTCAAGGGGTATGTCACGTGGGCCAGTAGCAGAACCCCTTGCCAGCTGCTCACTGACATCGTGGAAGACATCGCTGGTGCCCCCTGGTGACTGTGACACGGTTGTCAGGTGTTGTTTCTGGGGTGTCACCAGGGGCAAATGTTGTTGAGGTGTGCTAGAGGGAGGTGGCAACATGTGATCCCGTGTCTGTTGGGTGGCAAGGGGCACAGTGTTTTGTTCCCTGGGGGTGACATCATCCCAGTCGGAAGTCTGCATTACAGCAACTTGGGGTGGGAAGTCACATGGGGGTAGAGACTGTCTTGGCAACACAGGGGGTGGTTGGGAGAAGTCTGGTAGAGGGGTATGTGGGAACTCTGGGGGTGGCCTTGAGAACTCTGGCAGTGGCTGGTTAAACTCTACAGGAGGCGGACGAGAGAAGTCATGGTGTGGCATATTCTCTGTTGCCATGCCAACCACTGCAACACAAAATAAATAGCTTAAAGATGTTTGATTCTTAAAAGCTAATAAATGACCACACCTACATAATTATATATATATATATATATATATATATATATATATATATATATATATATATATATATATATACGTAGCCTGGTGTCTAAGACACTGTAAGCCTGTTGTGAGACTCACCCTGAGTGTGTGTCCATGGTATGACATTTGATAATATTAAGTCAGTAACATGGTGTCTAAGGCACTGTAAGCCTGACATTGTGAGACTCACCCTGTGTGTGTGTCCATGGTATGACATTTGATCATGTTAAGTCAGTAACCTAGTATCTAAGGCACGGTAAGCCTGATGTTGTGAGACTCACCCTGTGTGTGTGTCCTGGGCTGTGGGGGTGGTGGTGGGGGTGGCGATATCACTTCCTGTTCCACATTTGTCAAGGTCCCATAGACAGCGAGCGTGAGAGCAGTGTACCAGCCTTTCAGGATCAATCCATCAGTGGGAATCTGCATTATAAATTATGCATTTGGTATAGTCCAATGATGCAATCTTTACTGGTAACAAGATTTAATAATAATAATAACTCCTATTGCATCAAAATCCTTGGAAACCAAGCTCAGCTCGATCTCAGAATCAATAAACACTTCCCATTGCAGGGTTCAATCTAGGATCTTCGCCAAGTGGGCCATTGGCCCAACTAAATTGTAAATATTCAATCCAATTAAATTCACTTTAAATGTCCTAAAAGCATATTCATCATACAACTCATGATTGTATCTAAAATATGTAAAAGATTGTCAAAGAATAGAAATGAAATGGCAAATGTAACCACAACAAAAGCAAACTCGTAGACATCAATATCACTGATTTAACATTATAATCGCCACAGGCACAACAACTCTTGCATTTTGCATATCATGCAACAGTATCTCCGTTGAGACAGAAGAACATGAAAGTATGTAAAGAGCGGGTGATCAGACTCAGCAGTGACAGCACAAGCTTTCTTCAAGAAATGTACAACATTCAAATTATGGACCATTTTAATTATGCATATAGATGTATTACCATAAATTTATTTAGTGATGACGTCCTGACAACCAAATTTGTATTACCTAATTTTACTATGGAGGGTACCTAAGAAAATTATAATAGTCATTATCTTAGAAAATTATAATAATTATTATAAAATAAAAAAGTCGGCCAATTAGACTTAACTGACTGTAAAATACTTACATTTTCATCAGTTTGAAACTCTATCTCAACATTCTTCTGATATTGCAATCTGAAAAAGTCAATATTGATTTACAAGGCAACAAGTAAATTTTGGGTTTATGAACAGAAACACATATATAAATGGACTAAGAAGGCAGCAGCAGCTAACAGACACATCGCCCCATTCCTCCAATCTAACAGACACATCGCTCCATTCCTCCAATCTAACAGACACATCGCTCCATTCCTCCAATCTAACGGACACATCGCTCCATTCCTCCAATCTAACAGACACATCGCTCCATTCCTCCAATCTAACAGACACATCGCTCCATTCCTCCAATCTAACAGACACATCACTCTATTCCTCCAATCTAACAGACACATCGCTCCATTCCTCCAATCTAACAGACACATCGCTCCATTCCTCCAATCTAACAGACACATCGCTCCATTCCTCCAATCTAACGGACACATCGCTCCATTCCTCCAATCTAACGGACACATCGCTCCATTCCTCCAATCTAACAGACACATCACTCCATTCCTCCAATCTAACAGACACATCGCTCCATTCCTCCAATCTAACAGACACATCACTCCATTCCTCCACTCTAACAGACACATCGCTCCATTCCTCCAATCTAACAGACACATCGCTCCATTCCTCCAATCTAACAGACACATCACTCCATTCCTCCAACCTAACAGACACATCGCTCCATTCCTCCAATCTAACGGACACATCGCTCCATTCCTCCAATCTAACAGACACATCGCTCCACTCCTCCAACCTAACAGACACATCGCTCCATTCCTCCAATCTAACGGACACATCACTCCATTCCTCCAATCTAACAGACACATCACTCCATTCCTCCAATCTAACGGACACATCACTCCATTCCTCCAATCTAACACACAACAATATCTAGTTCACTAATTCCCACTTAACTACATATCCCATAACTGTATCATTTACCCACAATGAAAGTCATGAAAACTTACCTATAAATTGGTGCATTAGTATCATTAAACCTATACACAAGAAAATAGGTAACTTAACACCCTCAAATTACAGAGCTATTTTTTAAATTTATATTCATGGTAACGTGTTCTGTGTGATAATATCAGAGCAGGTGTCACCAATTGGTCAAAACAATTCGGAAAAACAGGAACAACAGACCTATGGTACCTTCATAGTGTGGCCAATCAAAAAAATTACATGTGAACACCAGGTGCCATTACATTTGATTAGTGTGGACTCCAAGGCCACTCTGGGCAATATTTGGATAGATGCAATGCTGAGGTATAATGTGGTAGACAATTAAAATGACATCACTGAAGTCTTGTATGAAAATGTTGAATGTGTAATCATCATCAATGGACCATTGACAGAACTGAGATAGGAGCGAGGCAAGGCTGGTTGCTTCACCTATCTTGTTCATTTTATTCCTGGAGTTCGCCGTCGCTGATCTAAACAACTTATGCAGAGTTGAAACTAGATACCAACCTAAGCTTTGACATGAGATACATCAATGACACAATACTAATGTCTGCCATGATCTAGAGATACATCAATGACACAATACTAATGTCTGCCATGATCTAGAGATACATCAATGACACAATACTAATGTCTACCATGATCTAGAGATACATCAATGACACAATACTAATGTCTGCCATGATCTAGAGATACATCAATGACACAATACTAATGTCTGCCATGATCTAGAGATACATCAATGACACAATACTAATGTCTGCCATGATCTAGAGATACATCAATGACACAATACTAATGTCTGCCATGATCTAGAGATACATCAATGACACAATACTAATGTCTGCCATGATCTAGAGATACATCAATGACACACAACTAATGTCTGCCATGATCTAGAAGTTACAGTTTCCATGGAAGAGCTTAGAAGTTGCCAGAAACAAGTAGGGTGTGGAAAGTGGTGCAATAACATGGCTTCTGGTGCAGTGTTTAGTGCAGTGACCACAGGTCACCTGACAAGGATATGTTCACACCTAACTGTGGTCACTGTGAGTCCTGAATAAAACAAGAGCAACTTACTACTGTGATCATTTGAACCAGACATGGTGTAAAAATATAGATGCATTTAAATTTCTGGAACCAAAAAATTTATGCATTTTTATAAATACGATACTTTTGGCATTCGTGTTTCACATTTCATTTTGAGTATTGATGGATGGTGTTTCAGCTGTTCGTTTAATTATGAATTATTTTAAGTTTTGTGATGTAATGTGCACAGTAACAATGACATCACAAGAACTTGACAAGTAGCATATGGAATATACACTTCTGAAAAGTATTTGCATTTTATTTAAACAAGAATGGACCAAGTGACCCAGAAGTCCTTTGGACTATATACTAATATAGTGAGATGTGTCTTGGTGAATCATATCATCACTGCCTAGTCTCTTCACAGTGTCCTTACAAATACTCAATCAAATGCATCTGTAGTTCTTCACCTCATTGGTATTTTCTCTGGTGATTCATATTCATAACAATGTTATTTAAAGTAAACCTATAATTACCTTCCTAATATAATGAGCAATGTGGTGTACATTTTAATGAACACATGTATAATAAAAATAAATATTTGTCTATGATTGTAAAACATAGTAGAGTGGTGACAGTGTATCAGATGACATCAGTGTCAGTAGTAATCACCATGTACTGATTACAGATGACATCAGTGTCAGCACTAATCACCAAGTACTGATTACAGACAGAATGGATACTTACACTCCAAGTGACTGGAAAGTTGCTGCATTCGGTTTACTCAGGTTGTTAACAAATAACTCCAATTTAAATGAGGATGGGTTTGTGGCTCTGAAACCAAGTACATTGCAACATAAAACACAAAAATTGGGTTGTGAGAACAATGTTAAATATTATCAATAATATAATCTTATTATAAATTTACTGACATGTTCCTCTCATTGTGGGTGAGAATTGATCTTAGGCACAAGGGAAACAAAGGAAAACACTGACTTGACCCTAGAAATTCTCTCTCTCTCTCTCTCTCTCTCTCTCTCTCTCTCTCTCTCTCTCTCTCTCTCTCTCTCTCTCTCTCTCTCTCTCTCTCTCTCTCTCTCTCTCTCTCTCTCTCTCTCTCTCTCTCTCTCTCTCTCTCTCTCTCTCTCTCTCTCTCTCTCTCTCTCTCTCTGAAACAATTTTCTTATTGTTGACATTTTGAATAGTTAAATATGTATATTGAGAGTGTGGGTAATGGCAGTTTGTGTGAGCTACTACATACCCCAGTCGCACTCCTCCTGGCACATCTACTTGTACCCTAGTTCCCAAGGGCACTACACGTACTTCACTAACCAGCACTGCGCGTGGAAACTGCACCAGATCCACATTCAGTTCCTGCAAAACATAATTCTCAAACTTCCGTAACGAAACAACAAAACATTGTAAGAGTCCTGAAACACTGTTGAAAGTATTTCAGTATAAATATCAATAGGTATTTCATTAAATGAAATGCTGATACAACACAACAGGAAATAGTTACTATTAAATGAAAACTTTGTACTCTTGCTTCTTGTGTTTGGCGCTCTTGACTACCCAGCAAACAAGGAACCATTTCTGAACCAGTTGGCACGTGTCATACTGGTTCATAATGGATACCACTCCACCAGTATGTGTATTCACGTGAATACACGTGTTCTGCTTGTTGTCACAAGTTTTGGACGAGTTTGACATGAATCGTACTGGGTCAGAACTGGTACAGTTTCACTGGTACGTGTCATCACGTGAAAAACTCGTGATTTCACAGTAAACATGTGTCAACATACCAAATTTGTTCACAGGATCCGGTGAATTCATGTACGGAAACACGTGAATTGAGCCAGTTGAACTTGTGAATTCACTTACAGAACATGTGAAATCACGGCTCATTGTTTGCTGGGTAATAATGAAGAGTGCCATTTTTCACGCAGTACAACCCGTTTGGGGGCAAATGTATACATGATTATGTGCATTTAGACAACTTGTCAGATATAAGTGCTTATCGAAACCACAACGTACAGCAATGTAAAATGCAAATCCCGTAAGACACATGTACAGCCTAAAATCATGTCTATTATCTGCACTACATAAATCGCTATATGTCTACGACAGTGTGGTAAACTCAATATTAAATCGGACATTTAAGATAAGAAAGGTATAACACAAGATATTTATGACCTGATTTCTCTAATATTCATCAGTCGGAAGCTACAACTGTCATCCATCGTTAGAATATTATTCTTGTGTCCAGTCCCCAATCAGGTCCAGTCGCGCGGAGTCTCGCCATGTATCGTGACCCACTCAGAGGCCCTAGGCCTAGCTACTGCCTTGGCCTGGGCCTGGCTACCCGTGTACTGGTCAGTTAAATCAAAGAAATCTTTCTGACGCTTCACTGCATTCAGAATAAATCAAAGAAACAAGACTCGACCGATATAACATTTAGTGGCTGTTTTCGAGGTTTTTTCGAGATGCTAAATTGACTAACCTGCAAAAGCACCCGTTTTTATCTTAGTATCTAGTTCTGTTTACCCATCGCCATCATGACGGCTTTATTGACGCCTATTTTGAGTGTCTATTATCACTCACCAGAAACCTAGTGAAACACTAGTGTTTCAAACACAAATTCCTGCTTTTAACTGAGTTATATGCTATCACAATACACTATTACAATACCTCAGTGTTTTCATGGGCAAATGTATCAAAAAATAGCAGCTGATTCTTCTCCGATTCCGGCATCGTCGGACAAAACACATCTGATGAACGGATTGGTTTTGCCACATGCTTCGCCCCCTGCCGGACTTCAAGTGCAACACTCGAACTCGAAACAAAACAAGGAGACCCGAAGGCGAAGAAGGACGAGTAGCGTGCCACAGAAGTGTGTTATAATTATAAAAAAACGAATTAAGCCGAGTGGTTTTATTGGGGAAAAAACAGTGCTCAAAGTACGTTGCTCATTAGTTAAGGAGGGTTACGTTTTAGAAAGTATGACGCATATTCCTACGTTCGAAGATTATTTTATATCCGAGAGGACAGGGTTTATGCTACAAGAACCACTGGTAAGCACGTATGAAGACGGGTACAGGTCAAAACGGCAACAACCAAAACGGCGACAAATCCAAAACGGCGACAACCAAACCGACGACAAATCCAAAATGGCGACAAGCAAAACGGCGACAAATCCAAAACGTCTACAAACCAAAAACGGCGACACACCAAAACGGCAATACGCCAAAAAAGCGCACCCAACAGTTCAAATTTTCTGTGCACCTATAAATTAATAAAACCTGTCAAAATATCATTTTGCATAATCAATTATATATTATTATTATTATGATAATGGAACATAATGATGATTCGTTATTATTTCTCTGTCGTAGTTTATGGCTATTGTAGAATATATATATATATATATATATATATATATATATATATAATATATATATTAATTAGTATGTCCTTGCAGTGAATAAATGTAGCCACATATTTGTCACCGTTTTGACCTGTATCCGTAGCCATAGGGCCTACACGTAAGCACAGAATCTGACACTATTACTTAATTAGTAGTCTTGATTATGCATCTATATATTTATTATGTTACATATTTCTTTATATATTCACTTTACTAACTTGTTGATTGTATTTGACCTTGGAAACTGCAGGATAGTGAATTATCACTCTAAGCATTGAAGACATGAAGTTATCTGTCCCCTGCCCAGGGGCTGAAACTGTTCCTGCCCTGCAGAAAAAGTACACACAAATTATAGAGATTTGTTAGATCAATAGATTGTTAGTGTCTTTCTGTACCTGTCTATACATAACAATTTGTATTAAAATGATTGCACATTGATATTACAACCGCAAAGATCGACTTTCCCAGTCCGAATCTTCAATTCACAGTTAGATATATATAAAGGCCATAATCTGTTGTTTTGTTAAATTAAGCCACAAAGTCCATAACAAAATGTTTATGTAGAATTTTTAAAGAAATGTGACAACTCACAACATAATCCGGGACAAACATCTTCGGACAAAACCCCCATGGACAAAAGAAGAATTAACCCTCCCGTAAAAAGCCATGCCAAAAATAAGCCCTCTACAAAAAAAAACTCCCTGAAATAAGCCTTCCTGGAAAAAGCCCTCCATAATTTAATTCATTATGTATACAATTGTTTTGAAAATGTAAAACATTCGGCAGGAAATTTACACAAAGCCTGTCAGTAACTTCTGTGGTGATTGTGTGTCGCATCTCAAGTCAAGGCACAGTTCTAAAGGTGACCAAATGTACTTCAAGAATTGCAGATATCTAAAAGGAAATGCAACAATGAGTTGCATTATTGAGCACAAATGAAAGCAGCACACTTTCACATAAAGTAAGGGTAAAAACAAGTAAAGGTAAGTTCTTATGTCAGATAATATAGCACAGTATCCAGTCCTCAGGACCATTCAAAGCACTTTACACTCATCAAGAATGCATGTCACCCCCCCCCCCCAATTCACATCTCAAGTTAATATACAAACACAAGGTCAGAAAATGAACTTCCAGGATTGAAGTTATCTAAAGGAGAATGTAAAGATGAGTTGCATTGTTGAGCACAAATGAAAGCAGTTAATACTTTCTTATTAGTGTTAATTCAAAGGAAATGCCCATACTCCACTTTTATACCATCCAGCATTAAAGTGATCAAATCCTTTAATCATCCCTCACACTATGTTGTACAGATATGTTTCAACAAGAACTAAAATAAAAGACAATAATACTATAAAAGCCAGGTATTTCAGGAGAATATCTCAAAGGTCACAATACTTTTGCGATGGGGATCATCCTTAATGATAAGGGTGGACAGAAATTGTGCTATGCTGGGTAAAAAAAAGTATACAATGTTCTAATTCAAAAGAGCAATTATACTGGCCAATAATTGTATACACAGTAGAACAATGTATTTCATATTTAATTCAAGATCAATTGAAAGCAGTTATTGAACTCTTGTCCATCATATTGAACACTTTCTTAGTGTTAGTTAGAGTACATACATTTTGAACATTCCTTGAGTTGGTTTTGGGGGGCTTCTTCGTGGAGGGCTTATTTCTAAGGAGATTTTTTTACGGGAGGACTTATTTGCATACCTTGTCTGTCATCACAGCCCTTCCTCTGCGTCATGTTATTTCCATCTTTCATTGCAGTGTGCCCTGTAGGATTGCTGCAGCATAATAATTCAAGATATATATTATGCATTTATATATAGCTGTGATGAAAATAAATACACGTTTTGATAAATTCATAAGAACAGCTTGCACAGCTGGGACTACTAATTCTTATACAGGGTGTACCAACACAACCTGGCTGTTCCATTCAGTGTTCTGCCACACCTTAATTTTGTTTGCCAAATTTAAAAAAAGAAATTAAAACCAAATAGTCATACGTCTGATGCACGTTCAAGGACTGTCAGACTTTTTTGATTGCAAGGAAACTTAAAAACCCTTGTTTATTTGTCATACATATATATTGCTTGCACGGTTTGATCAAAGTTGATTAAGGAAAAGTAAATTAATGTCCATGAGGTGTCCAATGGCTCTTAGATGTGATTGTATTTCATGGCCGCACAACATGTACTCCAGTCCAAGTTCATCTAAGCGAGCAAACTGGCATCACAAACCACCACAATCAATAGGTTAATTCACCTAAAAGACTTTCAAAAGCTTATACCCAAGTAAGGACAAGTAGCTCATGTGTGAGTTAAATTAGGTTTTGCTAACATCAAACTAATTGAGTTTTGCTCACATCAAATAGTTTTATGTAAAGATTTTACTTTATCTCATACAACAGTGGGCTTTCCACACCACATTTCACTTAGAATGATCTACAAACAGGGTGTGTGTTAAGCTAACAGCATATTGAACAGGGTGCTACTGACACCCAATTGTCACACCTCAGGGGCCTACTGGGGTGGAGGCTAGATCACAGGTAGTGGATGATACCTTATATATGTGACCTGCGGCGCTCCGCGGGTCCCCAAACCAATCAAACACAACTAAGGCAAAAAGAATAAGAATATAAGATTTATTAACAGCATGGATAAAAGCTAACACGTCCCAGTTAAAACGGTGAATCTGTTACAAGTTTAAAACCAAACAAAACGATAAATACGGTTTAACTTTAAAGCCTTATTCCAAACGACAATTTACTTTAACCAAAACGGTGTATAATCCTAACCAAAACAGTGTATAACCCTAACCCAAACGGCGACTGTTACTCGGAATAGCGTTAATCTCGCGCGCAAACTGACAACAACCGGCTGCGCATCCGTCAATGCGCATCGTTATCTATATCTGGGCCTGCAGCGCGCTAGAGGCCGGGGTAAAACAGATAAGGCCGCGGTTAATGTTAACATGCAATGCTTGGAGTTACACTCAAAATCGCTAGTCAGTGACTGGGCTTAATGCCATACGCATACAAGTCACAGGGTCACACTCTCCCCAACTTATGAGCAGCATAGCTCCGAACCTAAAATGTTCCGCTAGGTTGCTCAAACTATCGCTTGGCTGAGCGCGGCCAGTTGCCAGGGTTCGTGTGCGTTCCCGCTCGAGTACGGCACGTGCGCCGTAATGTCACAGGACGAACGTCTTCTTCTTCGTTATCGCTCATGGAGCTGGAGTCGGACACGGGCGAGGCCGAAGATGCTTCCTCGCTGTCAACCTGGTCTCTCACGGTCCACAGCAGTGGAGCACTCGATGTGTCCGACGTGTCATCGCTTCCCGCAGACGTTACACTCGGTGGACACGGCAGACGACGACGTCGCGCTGGTTGTGCCGCTGTTGGGGTATTCCCCGGGACGCACAATCGTAGTGCAGCCCGATTCACGGTGCGCTGTTCTCCGAACCCGTCGGCGGGCTCGACCACATAGACGTCGTTCGTCCCTTGACGCATCACGACACGGTAGGGAGTGGGCTGCCACACATCTTGTATCTTGTTGCGCCCAAGCACTCCGTGCTTGCGAAGATACACGCGCTCCCCGGCGGCGAGTGGAAGCTCGCGTGCATGGCGATCATGACGCGTCTTTCGCTGGTCGGCGTGGTTGTTCAGCTGTGTCGCTGCTTTCGCATACGCGTCATGCAGCCGACGCTGGTGTTGCTGAACCCAACCATCACAGGACGACTCCTCTCCTCCCAGTAGCACGTCGATGGGTAGCCTGCTATCTCGCCCGAACATCAGATAATGTGGCGAATAACCAGTGCTGCCATGCGGAGTGACGTTGTAGGCGTGCACGACCTCCTTCAGGTGTTCCGCCCACTTCTTCTTCTTCTCAGCTGGAAGAACCCGCAAGAGGCCGTGCATCGTGCGGTTGAACCTCTCCACCTGACCATTCCCAGCGGGATGGTAAGGAGTGGTGTGGGACTTCTTGATGCCGTATATGGTACACAGATTGCGAATTACCGACGATTCGAAGTTGCGGCCAAGATCGCTGTGTATCCGCAATGGCACACCGAACACGAGGAACCATTCGTTGACAAGAATGCGTGCCACCGTCTCTGCTCGCTGGTTACGTGTCGCCACTGCCACCGTGTATTTTGTGAATACGTCGGTGATTACAAGAACGTTCTCTCTACCGTCCGATGACGGTTCTAGAACAGTAAAGTCAATCGCCAATACCTCAAGTGGTCGCGTCGCCGATAATCTTCCCATGGGAGTCTTCGTCTTGACGTGAGGCATCTTAGAGACGGCACATCGTTCACATCTGTGAACCCATCTCTTCACATCTTCACGGAGTCCAACCCAGTAGCATCGTTCTCTGACCAAGGCCTCGGTGCGCTCAACTCCCTGGTGCCCTGCTTCGTCATGCAGGCCGCGCAGAATTTTGTCCTTCAAGCAAGATGGCAGAAGTAACTGCTCGCGTCGAATGCCGTCTGGGGTGGTTATGTGTCGATACAACACACCATCGTGTTCAACGATCCTCTGTCCCATAGCCAAGAGAGCCAACGTCGCCTTTGACTCTTCCGATCGCTCCCTCGGGTCTGGGTGTCGTCCCCGATTACGATACCAGATTACACGTTGCAGGACGTCGTCACTCTTCTGCAACTCACGCATATCAGCTGGTGATATGGATGGTAACGTTCCGATAGAGTCACCCACGATTGCTGGCGCATGCTCTCGAGCCTCCATGACATTGACGTGTATTTCTGCTGGCAGCTTTGTCGTTCTGGTCAACTCCTCGAAGCAGCTGTCGACGTCAGACGAGATCATCGCGGCGGGTGTGAGGCGCGATAACGCATCCGCGTTCGCGTTGTGTTTTGCCGAACGATACTTGATCTCAAAGTTGAACGGGGCCAGCGCCGCAGCCCATCTTTGCTCAACTGCTGGCAACTTCGACGATCTCATCAGATATGTCAACGGGTTGTTGTCGGTGTACAAAATGAACTCGCCACCCAAGAGATAATCGCGAAACTTATCACACACTGCCCATTTCAAAGCCAACAGTTCTAGCTTTTTAGATGAGTAGTTGCTCTTGTTCTTTTCCGATTTGTGTAGGCCACGGCTCGCATACGCTATGATTCTTGTCTTGCCGTCTTGGATCTGACTAAGCACAGCTCCTAGTCCAAGTTCCGATGCATCCGTTTCCACGATAAACGATCGGAAGAGTCAAAGGCGACGTTGGCTCTCTTGGCTATGGGACAGAGGATCGTTGAACACGATGGTGTGTTGTATCGACACATAACCACCCCAGACGGCATTCGACGCGAGCAGTTACTTCTGCCATCTTGCTTGAAGGACAAAATTCTGCGCGGCCTGCATGACGAAGCAGGGCACCAGGGAGTTGAGCGCACCGAGGCCTTGGTCAGAGAACGATGCTACTGGGTTGGACTCCGTGAAGATGTGAAGAGATGGGTTCACAGATGTGAACGATGTGCCGTCTCTAAGATGCCTCACGTCAAGACGAAGACTCCCATGGGAAGATTATCGGCGACGCGACCACTTGAGGTATTGGCGATTGACTTTACTGTTCTAGAACCGTCATCGGACGGTAGAGAGAACGTTCTTGTAATCACCGACGTATTCACAAAATACACGGTGGCAGTGGCGACACGTAACCAGCGAGCAGAGACGGTGGCACGCATTCTTGTCAACGAATGGTTCCTCGTGTTCGGTGTGCCATTGCGGATACACAGCGATCTTGGCCGCAACTTCGAATCGTCGGTAATTCGCAATCTGTGTACCATATACGGCATCAAGAAGTCCCACACCACTCCTTACCATCCCGCTGGGAATGGTCAGGTGGAGAGGTTCAACCGCACGATGCACGGCCTCTTGCGGGTTCTTCCAGCTGAGAAGAAGAAGAAGTGGGCGGAACACCTGAAGGAGGTCGTGCACGCCTACAACGTCACTCCGCATGGCAGCACTGGTTATTCGCCACATTATCTGATGTTCGGGCGAGATAGCAGGCTACCCATCGACGTGCTACTGGGAGGAGAGGAGTCGTCCTGTGATGGTTGGGTTCAGCAACACCAGCGTCGGCTGCATGACGCGTATGCGAAAGCAGCGACACAGCTGAACAACCACGCCGACCAGCGAAAGACGCGTCATGATCGCCATGCACGCGAGCTTCCACTCGCCGCCGGGGAGCGCGTGTATCTTCGCAAGCACGGAGTGCTTGGGCGCAACAAGATACAAGATGTGTGGCAGCCCACTCCCTACCGTGTCGTGATGCGTCAAGGGACGAACGACGTCTATGTGGTCGAGCCCGCCGACGGGTTCGGAGAACAGCGCACCGTGAATCGGGCTGCACTACGATTGTGCGTCCCGGGGAATACCCCAACAGCGGCACAACCAGCGCGACGTCGTCGTCTGCCGTGTCCACCGAGTGTAACGTCTGCGGGAAGCGATGACACGTCGGACACATCGAGTGCTCCACTGCTGTGGACCGTGAGAGACCAGGTTGACAGCGAGGAAGCATCTTCGGCCTCGCCCGTGTCCGACTCCAGCTCCATGAGCGATAACGAAGAAGAAGACGTTCGTCCTGTGACATTACGGCGCACGTGCCGTACTCGAGCGGGAACGCACACGAACCCTGGCAACTGGCCGCGCTCAGCCAAGCGATAGTTTGAGCAACCTAGCGGAACATTTTAGGTTCGGAGCTATGCTGCTCATAAGTTGGGGAGAGTGTGACCCTGTGACTTGTATGCGTATGGCATTAAGCCCAGTCACTGACTAGCGATTTTGAGTGTAACTCCAAGCATTGCATGTTAACATTAACCGCGGCCTTATCTGTTTTACCCCGGCCTCTAGCGCGCTGCAGGCCCAGATATAGATAACGATGCGCATTGACGGATGCGCAGCCGGTTGTTGTCAGTTTGCGCGCGAGATTAACGGTTGGTCTTTGTTCAATCATACAATGTATTTATCCGTAATGTTACCTTAAAATATGCATGATTACGGCGGTATTTTGTGTAGGCGTATCATTATGTTTGTTGTGATCATTCACGCAAAATTACAACTGTTTATTGATACTATGTTCTTTACAATACGTTGCATTTAATCTGGGTGGCCTAATCCGAGTGCCTTAATCCGAGTGCCCTAATTAAGTCCGGCCTCACAGTCACAGCCGTCGTGACAGTTGCGTCACTATGCTAGCGATCGTTTATTTACAGCGCCTAACTCGTTGAATGTATGGTTAGTTTATAAGGAACTATTTGCGTAGATATTACATTATGTAGCGAAGTTAATTTGCCCTGCGAAATATTGTTAGTAATGTTATTGGTAATGTAGGTGAATTATCTACCCCGTTGCGGACTGGTGTTCCCGAAATGGCCACCAGGTGGCAGCACTAGTTCGCATCGCTAATGAGGCGATGACTTGGGTTATTTAGTATTATAACGATGTTTCCAATGTTTACTTAATTAATTGGAAACATCGTTATAATACTAAATAACCCAAGTCATCGCCTCATTAGCGATGCGAACTAGTGCTGCCACCTGGTGGCCATTTCGGGAACACCAGTCCGCAACGGGGTAGATAATTCACCTACATTACCAATAACATTACTAACAATATTTCGCAGGGCAAATTAACTTCGCTACATAATGTAATATCTACGCAAATAGTTCCTTATAAACTAACCATACATTCAACGAGTTAGGCGCTGTAAATAAACGATCGCTAGCATAGTGACGCAACTGTCACGACGGCTGTGACTGTGAGGCCGGACTTAATTAGGGCACTCGGATTAAGGCACTCGGATTAGGCCACCCAGATTAAATGCAACGTATTGTAAAGAACATAGTATCAATAAACAGTTGTAATTTTGCGTGAATGATCACAACAAACATAATGATACGCCTACACAAAATACCGCCGTAATCATGCATATTTTAAGGTAACATTACGGATAAATACATTGTATGATTGAACAAAGACCAACCGTTAATCTCGCGCGCAAACTGACAACAACCGGCTGCGCATCCGTCAATGCGCATCGTTATCTATATCTGGGCCTGCAGCGCGCTAGAGGCCGGGGTAAAACAGATAAGGCCGCGGTTAATGTTAACATGCAATGCTTGGAGTTACACTCAAAATCGCTAGTCAGTGACTGGGCTTAATGCCATACGCATACAAGTCACAGGGTCACACTTTGCCAGTGCTGTTGTGCTCGTGAGGAAACGATCTGGCGCCTTGCGCATGTGTTGCGACTTCCGTGCGCTGAACGCGAAGACCGTGAAGGATGCGTATCCACTGCCACGGATTGACGAGTCGATGGATGCGTTGGCAGGTGCCCGGTGGTTCAGCACACTGGATTTGCAATCGGCCTACACCCAGGTACCGATGCACCCAGACGACCAACACAAGACTGCATTCACCACGCCATTTGGCCTGTACGAACACCGACGAATGGCATTCGGACTGTGCAACGCACCTGCCACCTTCCAGCGACTCATGCAGACAGCTTTCCGCGAGGAAATGTTCAGTATCTTGCTCTGCTACCTTGATGATGTCCTCGTTTTCTCCTCCACTATCGCTGAACAGCTCCAAAGTTTGGACACAGTGTTCACGCGACTGAGAGAATACGGACTGAAACTGGAACTGAAGAAATGCGCGTTCTTTCAGTCTGAAGTTCAATACCTCGGACATCGCGTGTCGGCTGCAGGGATTGCGACCGATCCAGAGAAAGTCGCAGCTGTAGAACGTTGGCCAAGACCTGAAACCCTAAAGCAACTACGATCCTTCATGGGGTTTGCTTCCTACTATCGCCGCTACGTGTCGCGATTTACCGCTATCGCGAGCCCACTGAACGCGTTAATCACCACGTGTTGTCGTGACATCAAAGGAAAGCGAAGATCGAGTGCTTCATTCCAACTAGCAAGCAGATGGAATGAGAAATGCGAAGAGGCCTTCTCTGCGATAAAACTGGAGTTGACGAGTGCTCCAGTCCTCGTCGAGGAAGATGCGGCCGTCGGTTTTCTGGCTCTGCGGAAAGTCGCATTAAGGTGGTTCGACGAGGTGGAGGGTGCGACCACAAGCAGGGTGAAGGCGCAAGTGAGTGAGGCGCGCGCCGAACCCACAGACACGCAGCGAGAGTTCACCAAACTATGGGGCGAAGTTGCCGAAAACAAGAAGCTGCTGACACAAGTGCTGGCACAGCAGAGAGAGATGCTGACGATGTGTGCTGGAGCGCCATCAAGTGTGCCCGCCACGCCGCAACGACCTTCCGCTCCCGCCCCACGTCGACCGTACGGCGACCTGGAGTGTTACCAGTGCCACCAGAAGGGACACATCAGACGCCACTGCCCAATGGCTAGTTTAAACTAGTTTCCTCCACCATGAGAAATGGCCCAGGGGTGGAGGAACGGGGCATCATGACGACCGCGTCCTACGACCAGATGGTAGGCGGAGTTCCCGTAGCGAAAGTGACTGTGGCTGGACAGCCAGTGGACTGTCTGTTAGACACCGGCAGCCAAGTCTCGTTTGTGACAGAGTCGTTCTATCATGCGATATTGCAGCCTCAAGGACATCTGTTACGTTCTGCGCGCAACTGGTTAAGCATACGGGCTGCGGACGGATTAGAGATCCCATACGTTGGGTACTTCGAGACTACGGTGTGCGTCGCAGGTGTGACAGTCGACGACAGAGCCATACTTGTTGTGCGCGACGCAGGACATAAACTTCCTGGGTTACTTGGGATGAACGTGTTGTCACAGGTCCCGGAAGTTGCTAGATGTTTGGAAAAGGTAACTGTTGCAGACAAATACCGATTCGCACGAGTGGCAGGCAGACAAGCTGTGTGCGTACCTGCCAGGTCAACTGTATTCGTACAAGCAGTTGGAGGGCGAATGGGACAGACCGCCGCATTTGAGCCACTCACCACCGGATGTGGACCGCTTCTCGCTACGAACGCTGTCGTGTGCGACCACTCGTTCATGGTGGCAGTTGTTAATTCAACTGAGGACGATTACTGGTTGAGACCGCGAACGCGATTAGGAGTGTTAAAGCCAGCGGATGTCCTCCCGGCTGGTGGAGTTCGAGTTGACGTGAGCGTAAACGAGATTGTCGTTGGTGTGGCACCGCAACAGTCGTCCTCGAAGGAATCGTTTGGTGGAATAGATGACAATCTGATCGATTTGTCGCATTTCACCGGCACAGACGATGAGCGACGTGCAGTAAGGGCTTTGTTTAACCGACACCGTGTCGTATTTGCAAAGTCACTCTTGCTCTCCACAATTGCACCCGTCCGCACCAATCTCTGAAGATGATCTTTGACTTCATCCAACTGTGTTGGCGGGATCCGTCTGTACGGCATGGTGACGGGGATGTCGTCTGTTGTCCGAATTCGGTGTTGCACTGCACTGGTGCATCCCAGGTCGTCGTCTGACTTTGCAAATACGACACGGTGTCGGTTAAACAAAGCCCTTACTGCACGTCGCTCATCGTCTGTGCCGGTGAAATGCGACAAATCGATCAGATTGTCATCTATTCCACCAAACGATTCCTTCGAGGACGACTGTTGCGGTGCCACACCAACGACAATCTCGTTTACGCTCACGTCAACTCGAACTCCACCAGCCGGGAGGACATCCGCTGGCTTTAACACTCCTAATCGCGTTCGCGGTCTCAACCAGTAATCGTCCTCAGTTGAATTAACAACTGCCACCATGAACGAGTGGTCGCACACGACAGCGTTCGTAGCGAGAAGCGGTCCACATCCGGTGGTGAGTGGCTCAAATGCGGCGGTCTGTCCCATTCGCCCTCCAACTGCTTGTACGAATACAGTTGACCTGGCAGGTACGCACACAGCTTGTCTGCCTGCCACTCGTGCGAATCGGTATTTGTCTGCAACAGTTACCTTTTCCAAACATCTAGCAACTTCCGGGACCTGTGACAACACGTTCATCCCAAGTAACCCAGGAAGTTTATGTCCTGCGTCGCGCACAACAAGTATGGCTCTGTCGTCGACTGTCACACCTGCGACGCACACCGTAGTCTCGAAGTACCCAACGTATGGGATCTCTAATCCGTCCGCAGCCCGTATGCTTAACCAGTTGCGCGCAGAACGTAACAGATGTCCTTGAGGCTGCAATATCGCATGATAGAACGACTCTGTCACAAACGAGACTTGGCTGCCGGTGTCTAACAGACAGTCCACTGGCTGTCCAGCCACAGTCACTTTCGCTACGGGAACTCCGCCTACCATCTGGTCGTAGGACGCGGTCGTCATGATGCCCCGTTCCTCCACCCCTGGGCCATTTCTCATGGTGGAGGAAACTAGTTTAAACTAGCCATTGGGCAGTGGCGTCTGATGTGTCCCTTCTGGTGGCACTGGTAACACTCCAGGTCGCCGTACGGTCGACGTGGGGCGGGAGCGGAAGGTCGTTGCGGCGTGGCGGGCACACTTGATGGCGCTCCAGCACACATCGTCAGCATCTCTCTCTGCTGTGCCAGCACTTGTGTCAGCAGCTTCTTGTTTTCGGCAACTTCGCCCCATAGTTTGGTGAACTCTCGCTGCGTGTCTGTGGGTTCGGCGCGCGCCTCACTCACTTGCGCCTTCACCCTGCTTGTGGTCGCACCCTCCACCTCGTCGAACCACCTTAATGCGACTTTCCGCAGAGCCAGAAAACCGACGGCCGCATCTTCCTCGACCCGCCTCTTCAGATCCCACCGGAGATGCACATCTCGCACGTTCTCGACGAACTGGTCGCGCAGCATCACGTCGCGTTCCGCTGAGTTCTTCGGCTCGAGTCGCTGTAAACGATCAGCGAGGTCGATTAGGCCGTGTGAGTACGACGCAATCGGCTCGCCGGGTAACTGCTTCCGGTAGAAGAAGCGACGGAGCAGTTGGTTGGCAGTTTCCTTATCGCCAAACACATCCTGTAATGCCACCAGAATACTGTCGGCATCCTTTTTCACCGCGCTGGGCCGACAGCGGACCTCCAGTCGGGCAGCGCCATCGAGGTAGCTGAGGAGGAAGTTGGCCGCTGCCTCGCCGCTCAACTTCTGTGCTAGAATGCACGAGCGTGCTTCTTCTGCCCAGTCGGAGAGCAGCGGATCCTCCGTGCCCGAGAAGCGACACAGCTTCCTCTCTCGTTGCACCACGAACGTCGGTGCCGCCTGGGCAGCTCGTAACTGTTCCAGTTCTCGATGGTCGTCCTGACTCCGCTGTTGCAACGCGTCCAGCTGCTTTTGGAGATCCTCCATCTTGTTCTTTTCACAGTCGCCGTTAAGTTACGTAATAAGAATTTTGAAAGATAAAGAGAAAAATAGTGAGAGAAGATAGAATTAAAGTTATTTATCTGAATGCCTTAACCCACTTCCGGACACCAAAATGTGACCTGCGGCGCTCCGCGGGTCCCCAAACCAATCAAACACAACTAAGGCAAAAAGAATAAGAATATAAGATTTATTAACAGCATGGATAAAAGCTAACACGTCCCAGTTAAAACGGTGAATCTGTTACAAGTTTAAAACCAAACAAAACGATAAATACGGTTTAACTTTAAAGCCTTATTCCAAACGACAATTTACTTTAACCAAAACGGTGTATAATCCTAACCAAAACAGTGTATAACCCTAACCCAAACGGCGACTGTTACTCGGAATAGCGTTAATCTCGCGCGCAAACTGACAACAACCGGCTGCGCATCCGTCAATGCGCATCGTTATCTATATCTGGGCCTGCAGCGCGCTAGAGGCCGGGGTAAAACAGATAAGGCCGCGGTTAATGTTAACATGCAATGCTTGGAGTTACACTCAAAATCGCTAGTCAGTGACTGGGCTTAATGCCATACGCATACAAGTCACAGGGTCACATATATACTACTCAAAATTTGCTAAGGATCACACAATGTTTGTAATGGAACAATCTTGAAATGGCAGCCATCCAGAGACTCATTGGAAGCATGAGACACCGTTGCCAGGCTGTGATTGCATCACGTGGGTCACACACAAGCTACTGACAGTTGTTGCACTGAGAAATGTGTATGTATGTGTGTGTGTGTGTGTGTGTGTGTGTGTGTGTGTGTGTGTGTGTGTGTAATGTCTGTATGCATGCACACACACTCGCTCTGGTTTTGTCTAGTCATTATTTACGTTGAGTAGCTGTGTCAATCGTCATCCAACTGTGTCAAATTCAGTGAGTAAGGTGGCTTACCATGGTGTCAGAATTGTCTATGTTCTCTCCTTTTTATCACAGGCATCACTGCTGATATCAAATATTCCTTTTTTGGTCTTATAGCTGTCTATTTATACCACTGATGCCTGTCCCCACATGTCCTCAAAGGGAAGCCCAAGGAAAATCGGGATTTATGACAGGCTTACAGGAAGGCTGACCAGGCCTGACTTTGATCCAACATTGGCCTATAAGCTCTGTGCATAGACAACAATCTTTGTTCCATTGTTCTGAGCAAGTGCACTAATTGGTCTGTGTAATAGCATTACATTTGCTTCAAAAAAGAAACGCCAGACATCCCACCGATAACTATTAACGACATCCAGATTGAACAAGTTCACAGCACTCGACAACTAGGTGTCACCATTTCACAAGATCTTACGTGGCAACTCCATATCGACGATATCACAACAAAAGCTTCACAACGACTATACCAGGGTTGCCACTGGTCAGGGAAAAGTCAGGGAAATTCAAGGTCAGGGAAAAGTCAGGGAATTTTGTGCTGGGTCAGGGAAATTTGAGGTTTTGAGAAAAGTCAGGGAAATACAGGAAAATCCCATGAAAGTCAGGGAAATTTGACTTTCTCATGTCATATGTGTAACGCCGCGATGCCGCGAACTCGAATTCATTACGTGTAACGATCCCGTGAAACAATGTTGATACCACAAACATATGCTGTTAAAAATGTGGATACCATACGTTCTTCAGTTGGCTGTTGTAATAATGCCATAACTGGCAATCTGAGTGGGCATCGAACATTGATTATATTTTGTAAGTTAATTGCTCATTATATGTACATCGCGCATAAAGTTTCATGATTATTCAGTCAGCATGGTCAGGGAAAATTAAACTTTGAGTCAGGGAAAAGTCAGGGAAAAGTCAGGGAAAAGTCAGGGAATTTTGAATGCTTCTACGAGTGGCAACCCTGTATACTTCTACTCAAGCGTGCTGGAATAGAACCGCATCATCTTGTCAAAATATATACCACAATCATCCATTCTGTCATCGAATACGCCTGCCAAGTGTGGCATACCAGTAACTACTCTCTTCGTAACACTGTTCCTCGTACGGTGTTCTCGCTGTAAGAGCAATCGCTTCAAGAAAAAATGTTTGCCATATGGACTGCATAATTGGCAGTGAATGGACTTTCCTATTTACACACGAACATTACTGGCTTTGAACTGTGATTTTTTAGCTATTTATTCAATTGATCTATTTGATACTATTTTAATAAGTTGTAATTTTTAGTCATGTTTGTATGTTCCATTTATAATAATCTATTTTGGTAAATATTTGTTATGCTTTAATTTACCTAAATGTACATATTCATATTAGAACATTTACAGTTTTACTATCCGACATTTTTATTGCTTTAATTTTACTAGACATTCTAATTAGTAACACTTTCATATATTGTTATGCTTTCATAAATAGTTTTACTAATATACATTAATGAATTTGTGATCAACTATATGAATATATTCTTATTGTACTATTCAGACGCTTTGGCTGCCAGTGAAGTGAATAAACTTTATTATTTCATTTGACAAGTTGTGAAATCTCACTTTTCTGAAATACCAATTTTAAAGTGAAATATATATATCATTATATAAGGTTAGAGAGGCATAACTGTGATTACATTTTATTTCACCACATTATAAAACAGACTACCCTGGTATGTATGATTTTTTAACATGTTATATGGTGAACTGTTATGTTGGTTAACACCATAAGAGATATTCAATTGTTGTATAGAGTTTGGCCCAGGTTGTCACTTGTAAAGAGGGTACAAATATGAGATGAAGGGATGATATTGATTATTTTGCATGATATATATGTAGCTTTCAAAAGAACCTAAATTAAAGGTTTAAACACAAATATTTTTATTAGGGGTCAGAGCACAGTTAGACTTCCTGGTGTGACCCATGGAGTGTAGTTAGCATAGTGATTTTTAGCCATTATATTTAATGTGACCGTGTAGATGCAGAAAAATGTGCTGAATTTGGTCAATATTGATGGACAACGCACAAGCTTGCATTTTTGCAGAGCCAGACCTATGTAATTTTGACGAAATTTGATGAGCATGTCAGTGACCTGATTGCAGTGACTGCGTAGACATTTAATTTTTTTCTCAGGTTCAATTTCCTTATAATCTGACAAAACGTTAACATGGCTGTCAATGGGAAAATCAACTGTGCTCTGCCCTAATACCCCTATATTGTAATGTTCTAACGAATTGCAGTTCTCAAATTGAATTAGCCCATGACTACTCATTCACAACTAACTACGGTAACCATCTCATATAATGCCATAAACAATAGTGTTTCGACAGTTATGCCCAGTGTAATAACAACTCTGTTCTGACAATTAAAAAGACATATACACATTTTAAAATTAAACTAACTGCATACTAGTTAAACTATTAACACAATACTATGACTACACATCAGGACATAAAACTAAACAAATGATTGGCTTCTGCTCTCAGCATAAGTCAATAAATACCCCAACAGTTTGAACAGTCGACTAGTGCACAGATAAAATCTTATTTTTAAAGTAAATATGTACCCCACCAAATATAAATGTCATATCTACTAACTTTACTCTTTTTAAGGGAGTTTTATACAACCTCACTACCACGTGGCATTTGTGAAAATTAGGGGGCGTAGGTAAAATGTAGAAAATGGGCGTCCTTAGCATGCGCACACACACACACACACACACACACACACACACACACACACACACACACACACACACACACACAAAGCAGCATGCTGGAAGTTATTTGTTCATCTGACAAAGAATTACACATTTGTCGATTGTGTACCGAATGGTTAATAATAGTTAACAATAGGGATCATATTTAATATCAACAGCTTCAACTGTAAATGTAATATCCAACACTTGTAAGCTCCCTGTGCAGATGATTTCTTACTTCACTCTCAGTTATCTGGGGGTAAAATTGAGTAGCAAAGACATTTGATTTCCTCAGTTTGACACCCACAGTCCTAAGTCCAGATTCTTTGACGTTTCCCATGACATCTCTCAGTGCCATCACACCAGTAGTGTTTCTGGAGTGTTTGTTCATTTGTTTAAATGGTGTGGGCATTATATGCTGATTCCTGCTCACAGTATGCCTTGCTTCCATGTTACTGGCAGCCACACCAGCACAGGATCCATCCACAGCAGCTGTTGGTGTTTCCACAATTGTAGCATTCAGTGTTGGTGTTGGTTTGCCACCATCATCTGATCTGTCACGTCAGCAACCTCACTGTGATTGTGCTTACTGTCTGCGGTACTGACGCATCATCTGATCTGTCATGTCAGCAACCTCACTGTGTTTGTGCTTACTGTCTGCGGTACTGACGCATCATCTGATCTGTCATGTCAGCAACCTCACTATGTTTGTGCTTACTGTCTGCGGTACTGACGCATGCATTCAGAAGTGACGTGATTTTCAGGGTACATGTCACTTTGCACACCGACTTCATGCTGTCCTTTAACAAGGCCTTTCCATTTTCTTGATGGAATTCAGCAGAACTGACATTGTCGAAGGTTACTGGTGGGATCAACTTCAGACCCTTTTCTTATAGAAGTCGAGTGATGTCAATATTGTCCTTGTTCTTTTTTTTGACTTTGCATTTCACATTAATTGTTGTTAACTATTGTGCAATCGAGAAATGCATCATTCTGTGTGAGATGAACAAATGATTTCCAGCATGCTGCTCAGTGTATGTATGTGTGTGTGTGTGTGTGTGTGTGTGTGTGCGTGTGTGCGTGCGTGCGTGCGTGCGTGCGTGCGTGCGTGCGTGCGTGCATGTGTACAATGTGCACGTACAGCAGCTCTTCTTGTGTTCACCTGACACTTATGCCCCGTGTGTCTTTTAGTTGATATACCAAATTTCAAAGCTCTTTTATATATTTATGTATTTATTAGCTCCCGAATATGGTATTTTAGCTGGTCATGACAAATCTGATAAAAAAAACATCATTTTAGTTATCCACCAAAGTTGAGAAAATCTTCAAATCAAATTCACATTTTTAGGATAAGCTAGATTTTATGCATATTTTAAAATAAAGCGACCCAGCTAATGCTAGTAAAGACAGTGTATTGCAAAGTTGTAAAACATTTTGACAACTAAATGTTTTGTTATAGGATGAACTACCTGAGTACTTTGATGTTTGGAACCAACTTGGAAAAGGTGTTGCTGAGCTGCTGGAACAACATCAGCTGAGAAGTTGACCAGGTATAGTTATTGCTACAGGACAATGTAGATGGTGTGTGTTGACCAGGTGTAGTTATTGCTACAGTACTTATTACATTTAGCCACTATCTGACACAGTGGGTATTGTTGTTCATATACCTTACAACAGTACTTATTATATTTAGCCACTATCTGACACAGTGGGTATTGTTGTTCATGTACCTTACAACAGTACTTATTACATTTAGCCACTATCTGACACAGTATGTATTGTTCACACACCTTACAACAGTACTTATTACATTTAGCCACTATCTGACACAGTGGGTATTGTTGTTCACATACCTTACAACAGTACTTATTACATTTATCCATTATATCAGACAAAGTGGGTATTGTTCACACACCTTACAACAGTACTTATTACATTTAGCCACTATCTGACACAGTGGGTATTGTTGTTCACACACCTTACAACAGTACTTATTACATTTAGCCACTATCTGACACAGTGGGTATTGTTCACACACCTTACAACAGTACTTATTACATTTAGCCACTATCTGACACAGTGGGTATTGTTGTTCACACACCTTACAACAGTACTTATTACATTTAGTCACTACCTGACACAGTGGGTATTGTTCACACACCTTACAACAGTACTGATTACAGGCATGGCTGTCTCTGCTCAGCAACAAGGGCAATCAGGGGATTGACACTATTTTTGACCCAGTACAGATATCTTAATTAAATTTTTGACATACCCAGGGGGTACTTATGCTACAATTACAAATGATTCCCAAGAAGGTCCAGAAAGGTCCGTTGAATAAATTAAATGATTCAGTTAGGTACTTTAACTCCTATCAAATAATATATTTTGTGAAATCTGGCATGAGCATACACACTGTCACTGGTTGTTTTGACACAGAATCAGCCAATTCTAGTTGTGTTGCCATTCATGTTTTTAGATGGCACTGCTTGAAGCAGGCCAATTAAATGGACACCGAGAGAGGCGCTTGGCATACATGCTACTCAGCTTCATTGGAAATGGCTACATATGGCAGGAGGGAGATGCCGGAGTGGTGCGGGTAAGGCCTCGTATACAAGTGGACACAGCTTCCTGCAATCTCTGCTGCACCATCCACTCAGCATCATCATCCCCTTTCATTCTGGGTCACCATGCCTTCTGTCCCCCCTCCTCTCCTCTCCTCTCCTCTCCTCTCCTCTCCTCTCCTCTCCTCTCCTCTCCTCTCCTCTCCTCTCCTCTCCTCTCCTCTCCTCTCCTCTCCTCTCCTCTCCTCTCCTCTCCTCTCCTCTCCTCTCCTCTCCTCTCCTCTCCTCTCCTCTCCTCTCCTCTCCTCTCCTCTCCTCTCCTCTCCTCTCCTCTCCTCTCCTCTCCTCTCCTCTCCTCTCCTCTCCTCTCCTCTCCTCTCCTCTCCTCTCCTCTCCTCTCCTCTCCTCTCCTCTCCTCTCCTCTCCTCTCCTCTCCGCTCCGCTCCGCTCCGCTCCGCTCCGCTCCGCTCCGCTCCGCTCCGCCCCGCCCCGCCCCGCCCCGCCCCGCCCCGCCCCGCCCCGCCCCGCCCCGCCCCGCCCCGCCCCGCCCCGCCCCGCCCCGCCCCGCCCCGCCCCGCCCCGCCCCGCCCCGCCCCGCCCCTCCACTTGGTTTATATAACCAGTGTGTTGGCATGCGATTGCCTTTTTGTCATGTAGAATGTTGGTTTATATAACCAGTGTGTTGGCATGCGATTGCCTTTTTGTCATGTAGAATGTTGGTATATATAACCAGTGTGTTGGCATGCAATTGCTTTTGTGTCATGTAGAATATCTGTGTGTCTATTGTTAGAGTGTGTTGACAGACATTTGGTTGTGCCTTTATGCTATGTAGAGGGACTATTTATAACCAGTGCTTTGATGTGTCAAGTAAAATGTCTGTGTCTACAGATGGTGCCTCAGCAGCTTGCTGTGCCTTGGTGCAGTGTTGCAGAAAGTCTCGGTGTCAAGCCAGCTCTTTCACATCCATGTTTTGTTCTTAGCAATTGGAAAACAGTTGAACCAAGCAGGTAAATAACTTCAATTTCTCAGCATGTTTCAATAACTGCTTGGTAAAGCCCTTCTAGCAGAATGTCATAATTAAGTGAAGAGACTCTACTTTAGAGCATATTTAATGAATTTGATTTACTCATTTTAAAACCTCCTAGCTATAAACTGGTACAGTTTCAGTTTCCCTATATTTTCTTTAAAAACTGTTCTTTAATTTTTCCTCCAATTTTGCTCAGGTATACTTGTAGCTGCTCTCAGAACATGACTGCCCGCTATTGTCTTAGTATTCACCCACTAGAGGCCAGATTTCACAACAGCACCAGTGAAGCTGGACATTCCCTGCCCCTGGTGTTGCCTGGGGCACCTTGACTAATTGTTCTCTTGCAGCAGTGGCAGGGCTCTATCAATAACCTAGTAGATCCCTGTTAAACTGGACAGTTGCCTGCCTGCATTTTTTTAAGCTATAATATATTTAAAACTACTCATATTCTATAAATGGAAGTTGTGGTTTTTTTTGTTTAATTATCTTTAAAATGTGACCGTGATGCCAAGGACCACAATGGAAACATAAGAATAAGCAGAGAAAATGTCAATTAGGTGATTATGGTGAAAAGAATAGGCAGCAACTATGATTCACCAAAACACATTCCATTAATACTTACAAACTCGATATATAGTCCAAGGGACTTAAGGGCCTCTTGGCCCATGTTTTACGTAATCTATGAAACAGAATTGTTTCCACGTTTTACTCATTTCATGCCACGTCTGAAGTCGCTGCATTTGCTTCCTTTCCTATGTCAGATCACTTTTAAGATCTGTACCATTACTTACCAGGCACTTTCCTGTGAGCAACCATCGTATTTATATTCTTTGCTTACTCCTATAAGAAAACATGTTCAGATTCATTCATCCATAGTACATATATTGTTCATGGCTCCAAGACATTAAGCTCCAAAGTAAGTTAATTATACTACATTCATTCATCTAGTTCTGGTTTATTTTTTGTCGCTAAAGTCAATACAAATATTAGGATTAGGGCTTTCGCTGTGGGTGCACCTCCTCTTTGGAATATGTTTCCTTTTAGTGTCAAATCAGTTGAAGATATTTCTAAATTCCGCCATTATTTAAACATACCTTATTAACTTTAACAACCATGGCTACCCACCATAGCTGGGTTTATTTCTGAGTCTTTTTTCTCCACTGCGTGTCTGGGTGAAGCTTTTTCCAGTGGGATTATATCCATTTTCCAGAAAATTTACTGTTTCTTATGTAGAGAAGCTCAACTATGTAGTTTTAATTGAATACAGACAAATGCTTTAATTGTGATTTTTGTGGATTTGAAATTATGTAATTGTAATATATTTGTATATAATTGCACAAATGTAATAACATTCTTTCATAATCAATAAAATTGTCTTATCTCACACTTTTTCTACATATATCATATTAACATGAACTGTCTCAGGTTGTTCTCAAAGTACAAAAGGTATATTTTTAGAATTATAGTATGATATTACAAGTAACATACTTCACAAAGTGCAGTACACTTGGCTTCGCCCAAGTTGCTTGCCAAAATTATGGAAGAAATGAAATATGACCCACCCTGTGGCTCCCATCGCCCTAAAACATCATTGAGTCACCCTCTCTTTGCACTTGGTTAAAGGTACATATTGTGGTAGGCTATTGTGATAGGTTGTGGGAAAGGAAGAAGGCTAATATTGTGAAGTGATGGAGCCAGGTAACAACAGCATGTTACCTTTATTGTAAATATATTTGTTTATTCTAAGAATATATAATATACTGCCTAGCATGGAGTTAACTTGGCTCTGTCACTTCATAAAGTATAGAATCAAGATAAATGGATGGTGTGTAGGGGCAAAGCTATTTCTAATGATCTCTTTGTGGCAGAATAGACTCTGCAGCCATTTTGGGTTGTAGCCGTATAAGATGAGAAGAGTAGAGGGCTAGGTCCTTCCGTGACTGCGTTATGACAGTGCCAGCTACCAGCTTGTAGGATCTGCTCCATGGATGCCTGTGTGGAATGCGACGGAAACAGCCATAGATTGTACCTGGTGTGCCTTAACCCTGTGGTACCCGAGGAGAGTAGTAGGGGGTTGTGCATAACATGGTTTTTGTGAATCCAACCAGACATTGTGGATGTAACAGTGTCTGATTTGTGCCTGGTTTGAAAGATGTAAGGATAGGAGACATGTGTTCTCCTTCCATGGCACAGACCTTTCCCGGTAGAATCTCAGTGCTCCTATTGGCACAGGAGCTGTCTTCAACTGTCACAATGCTCAAACGACAGTCCAGAGCTGGAATATTACATGAGCACACACACTAGAGGCCCTTGCCCAACATGTGTCTTTGTATAGGAATGACAGTCCCACTCGAAGTGTCTACTGTGTTCAGCTGTGGTCCATTGGAGTCGGACATGTTTACATGTGTGAATCTCACCCTACATTTGTCTGAAGCAAGTGCGGTTAGACAAACTGTCTACTGCCTCCTGAGATGGATACATGACATTCTCAGAGGGATCATCACAGAGCCAAGACACATGGACATAGTCATAGGAAGGTGTCAGTGACGAGCTACGTACACCAAGTTCTTTAGTTCTGTAGTCAGCTGGGTGTAGTACAACAACACTTTGGACTGGCAATAACTGATACTTTCCTTGAGTGACTTATCAGACACATATGATGTGTACTTTCTGTTTTAACATGTTTTTCAAAGTCTGTTATTACAAGGTAAGTATCCTTAATCTTGTATGATGCCTTAACTGCTTTGTGTGCAGGGACCTACAAACCATTTGTCAACTGCCTGGTGACCAGCACTCCAAGCTCTTCATTCTGCTCACTGCCCAAGTTGAACTTGATGCAGTTTCTGGCCTCAGGGTAAGTGCTGCTTTAACAAATCGTTAATGTCCCATCATTTATTTTAATAGGTTCAGTAAAATGTGTGGATAATGAAGATGACAATCTTAATTAATTAAATGAAATGACAGTTAACTGGTAACATAAATAAAGTAATACATTACACAGGTTGAAAACATTTTCATTAGAAACAACCCTGGCTGTCTTACTACCTACACTACTTGTTCTCTTGTTGGCATCCCTGTCACCAGGGGTAAAGTTGGCCATTGTTACCATCATCTTTTTATTTGTCTTTTCTCACATTTCTCTCACTGCATTCTCTATCTACAGTCTCCAACTCCTATCTGTCGCTGTTGTTCTCCATTCTCCTCCCACTCTTTCCAGATCTCTCTTAACCCAGTCCTCCCATCACATTCTCAGTCTTCCTCACCTCCTTTTCCCCTCCACTTTCTGGGCATCAGCTTTCGTTGCCAGTTTTCTATCTCCCATTTCAGTACACATGACCAGCCCATTTCAACCTACTCTTCACCAATTTCTTCTTAAATCTTTCCTTCACTCCAGCCTCGACTCTCACCCACAATCCTTCTTATCCATTTGATTATGCAATCCTGCACCTTCTGCATAGTTAACGAATTGTTTATGCATAGTATTGAACTGTTGTCATAGTTTAAGTACTATTATTATTATAATTTCTTTTGTAACTTTCATGAAATAATTATGTATGTATATGTACATATGTATGAATGTGTATGCCTGTATGTATTTTATGTATGTGATGTATATACATACACACATATATATATATACACACATGTATACATATATCAATATATATAATATATATATATATATATATATATGTATATTAAATGTATATATATATATATATATATTTGTATCTTTTTATTAATCAAATTATTATTATGTACATCATGTACTAATAGAGGTAGAAATCTCCCACATTGGCATTTCCAAAACTTACATGTGTGACTGTACCCGGCAGGAAACTATTCTGGGAGCCCAATTATTAATATGTTTCTAGTTATGCACCCATAATTTACACAAAAGTAATTTAATATTCTTCAAAATCCCCCAATTAAACATACAAATATTTAAAAGCAATACTAAATACATTATGTTTTGGGTAATTTATTAATGTCAGTATGCAAATCAAGCTACTGCGTAGTGGTGCGTTGAACTGCCTCATCTAGTGTTTCTCTCAGGGAATTCTGGGATGCATGAAGTGCGTAGCAATAGCAGACGAGGAAGGCATGGTGACAGAACTGGAGACTGTGCACCACTCATTACAGAAGATGATCAGCACTCTAACACAACTCTCTCGTGAGTTCCCTTGCAGTCATAATAATTTTCATATCATCTAGCAAGCAATTAGCATCAGCTATCAGCACTCTCAACACACGCACACGCACACGCACACGCACACGCACACGCACACGCACACGCACACGCACACGCACACACACACACACATATGGGTCATTAGCTATTGTATCTTAGAATCCATATAGGATCTACTTTTCAATAGATATATGATCTTAGAGTACTGCCACTATGCATGGGAACTCTAAATTTGACGGAATCATTCGAAAGGCTCCCTAGGTTCCTCTCCCAGGGACCCAAAACTGGTAATTATTCCTTCTTAGCCATTTGGACCGATGGTGCTTTGGTCTTAGGGCATCACATTGTGTCTGTCGTGCATCATCCACTGGTGGCTCTCAAATCTCAGAAACCGCTGAAGATCTTATTCTAGACAAATATATAAACAAGTGCTTACACAACTCTAGTCCGACCACTTCTAGAATATTCATCATCAATCAGTATGCGACTCCCCCCCCCCCCCCCCACCCAACCCTGACTGTTTGACTCCACCAGGAGTCTTGGCCAGTACTCAAACAAGACAAGACAAGAGTACTAGAGAACCACCTTTGTATTTTGTGTATTTGCCTACCACTCCCCACCTCACCAATGAAGCCGTGGCAACAATCCAGTAGATTCCTGATGAACTTTGCCTGCATGGCATAAGCTATATCTTTAAAGCTATTGATTTTCTATTAATGCAAGTTGTGTTTATTTTGATGTCATTTAATCCTTTAATCTTTCAAATGGTGTGACTGGTGTTTGTTGCGTAAAGATACATACAGTTATATTCTGAACAACTAAAGAGTGAACGATACACTTTATTGGCATATCAACTGCATTCTGGTCACTGGGCTAGCTGAATGGAGTGGAAGTAGATAACTCCAACTTAGATGAGACCACAAATGGCCAGTTATGCAATAATTCTTTGGCTTTCAGGAGAAGTTGATCCAAATGTTTTCTATAAGCAGATTCGACCTTTCCTTGCTGGGTGAGTCATATCTATATAAAACAGGGTTTCTGTTTGTCTCTTTGTTTATTTGTTTGTTTGTTTGTTTGTTTATTTATGTCTTTGTAACCTAAAATCTCCACCAGCTTTGCATGTTTCCAGCTGATATGTTGCATGTGACGTAGCGACCCACAAGGATGGTTCATGAATTTAGATTTGTTTTAATTCGTCTGGGTGAGGTTCGAGGATTTGGTGGTTCAATATGTCAAAATATTTAAATGGGCTATATGAAATGTCATGTTTTTACACCAGTAATAAAGTAGGATCCTACCGTGATATGCTGGAGCAGAGCAAGGGCAAAGTTAAAGTTGCACGCACCCTCTGGCAGATAGGTGGTGAACTATATAAATGTAGGGCAAAGTCGTGACCCTTTCAGTTAGGTGGTGAACTGTAAAACTAGGTCAAAGGCCAAGCAGTACCTTGTGGCAGATAAATGGTGAACTAGTACTGCCACAGTTTGTGTGTTATTTTTAAACTAGCTCAAACTGGTCTCTTATGCACCTTAAGCTTGGTAGGTAGGTTGTGAACTCCAAAATCACATAAAATAAAGTTATAGTTTCTATCTTCCGGAAATACATCATCCATTTAGGTCATTGCGCAT
Organism: Oasisia sp. SBJ-2009; assembly: GCA_964017155.1. Classification (NCBI taxonomy): domain Eukaryota; kingdom Metazoa; phylum Annelida; class Polychaeta; order Sabellida; family Siboglinidae; genus Oasisia; species Oasisia sp. SBJ-2009. The sequence continues at coordinate 34,478,753 of OZ024858.1, forward strand.
ATGCAATGTTATATTTTCCAGCCAATATCAAATGTTAGGTTATGTTCCCTCTATATTCAGCACAAAGGACACTTAAATTACGTTCCCCACGTAGTCCAGGTACATATATCAGTCAAATTTGGTGGCCATTTTTTAAATGGCCGCTAAATCACTATGGGACAAAATAGAAAAATGGCAACAAGGGTTTTTAAGTTCTAAATACTAGTTAGATTTTAGAATATATTAAAACCATTTGCCAAGATTATACCCAAAAATATGCTTCATTTACATTTGACGACATACGTGCTGTAAATGCACGAAGTGGTCCGAACAATACAGGTTTTGGGATGTTTTGTGTGCATGCCTATGTTACTATCGGTTGCTATGCAATTGCCAACGAAGTATCTGCCACCTGGTCAAACAAATCATACTACACGTCAAGGCAAGTTTTCCTGCATGGCGCATGAGTATAATTAATTCCTATATAAATAAACAATATAAGTAAATATATCAATAAACAATATAAATAAACAATATAAATAAATATATAAAATCAATAAAATAAATGAAATTAAATAAAGAAAATGTATAAAGTAAATATAGAATAAATGAATAACTAGAATAAAATAATTGGTAATGTAATATTTATCAATTTCATTGCATTAGAAAGGTTGTGTTTTCATCCAATTCTTTACTTACTTAGCCATGTAGCTCGTAGTAAAATATAAATATTCTAGCATTTCAATGTGATAGCATTGTCACTGTCATAGTTTCTTAAAAGTGTAGTGACTTCTTTGCATTTTAGTGTTTCAGCATAGTAATGTCGCATCATTTCAGTGTTTGCTCAGTTCTTGGCTTTGCATTGTTTTGCTGTCTTTCCATGCTTTCAGATGGGGTGGAATGCAGTCACCTCTTCCAGAAGGGTTGATCTACGAAGGCGTGTCGACTAAACCAACACAGGTATTAACATTTAGCAGGCAGGTATAACTAGTAAGTCTTGCATCTACAACTTCTAGCAACTTTCACTTTACCAAATACACTATATTATAGTAAATATATTTTTCATGGCTCCAAGAATGGTTTATTGTAGTATAATTAACTTACTTTGGAGCTTAATGTCAAAGATGAGTACGACGTTTCGATCCGTCAGCTACGGACCTTGTTCACGTGAACAAGGTCCGTAGCTGACGGATCGATTTTACGTACATATTGTAAGAATTTTACCTAATTTATAAAGTTATATCCATGTTATTACCTTATAGGTGATTGGTGCAAGTGCCGCACAGAGCTCTACACTGCAATGTTTTGATGCAGCCCTTGGAATTATCCATGAACCAGGTATGACCTCAGTGTGTCACTGTATAGAATCAACGCATGCATAGACATACATTAATAATAATAATGCTAATGTTTGTTCTCAGGATATATTCATTAAATTGACTTTTTAGTCTTTCAGCTAAAAGTCCAGTGAACTTATGGCATCACTCTGTATCTGCCATACTATGCCCACAATGTGCTACTACCTATCATATCTCAGAGACTAGGTTTGTTGGAATTGCTTGCTGTGCTGGGTAGCTCTCACACTCTCCTGTACAGCCTCTTGTCATTCCATTCTGCTGCTGGTTGCCCGTCTTTACCTGTGTCTTCTAACCATAATCTGTGTACTTCCTTGTCAGGTGTCCTGTACTCCTGTAAGGGTGTACCACCACTACGCAAACACCTAAATGTGATGTATTGGCTCCTAGGGTCCTCCACTTTTTTTCAAAATTTGTGTAGTAACTGTTTCTCTGATTTTGCACAGACATATCTGAGGGTAATGTCACAGATTACAATATGTTTGTAGTTGATTGATTCTTTGTAAGTGCATCTCAGGGCCTCCCCAAAAACCTAAATGTTCACTTTTTGCCTGTTTCTGGCTCGACATGCATCTGCTGGCTGAATATTACAGACCTGCTCGATGATGTGTGGATTCACCGACCCTTCTCTAACCTACCTGAGGAGTTGCACATTCCCTGTCATATATGAGTGCACCAAAGTCATGACTAATCTATAACTGTTTCTTTTCAAAGGCTTTGTCAACAGCACAGTATATCCCTGTTAAACTGGACAGTTGCCTGCATGTATTAAGCTATGCTTTCAAAATTATTGAGTTTTCTATAATTAAATGCAAGATTTAAATTTTGATGTTCGTTTAACTATCTTTAAAATGGCATGACTGTGTTGTCTATTGGCTAAGAGTATATTTTTAGCTTCTGTATCTCAGAAACCGTTCAGGATGTCTTTTTTTAATATTGAATGTTTTTACATTAGGGCATGACTACTATGCATGAGGAATATGTGTTTGATTAGATCATTCTAGAGGCACCAAAACTGGTTTTAAAAAACGTTTTTAAAAACCGTTAGGTAACTTTTTCGCTAATTGTGCTTAGCCAAATTTTAGGATACATAGGTAGTACACAGGAAATATGTATCTGATTGAATGTTTATAAGGACACCTCAGTGCCTGCCAAAAAGTTACATGTCCAGCCTGGGAAACAATACTATCAGGTATTCGTAACTGCCTTACTTGACCCTTATTTGAAACCTCTCCAAAAGGGTTCTCCAATGATCCTGCGAACTGGGAGTGCCTTGCGTCAGCCCGCTCCACAAGGGGCAGCAGCATCCAGGCTGGTGCAGTGTAGTGTGAGGACAATGACATCAATAAGGCCATTGGGAAGCATGCAAAATGAAAAGCCAGAGCCTGCACTTCTACCGCTGTATTGTTTTGACGTCTGTGTATCTGTGTCAATACTGCGACCGGAACTTCATGACATAACCATTCATTCTTGGACTCATTTCCGAGACAGAATTTACTGACATTATGGTTATCATTGGCCATGATGGACAAACATTATATTATTACTTCACCACCAACTCTGGAGGCTAGGTGGCCTGCCAGGCACCACTGCTAATAGATAATTGTATTGGGTGACTGCCCACTGACACACTGAAGGCTAGGTGGCTTGCCTGGAAAGCATAGCTAATTGGTATTCCTGCTACTTCTGCAGATTTTAATTAAGCCATATCTTCAAACCTGTTGATTTTCTGTAAATGCAAATTGAGTTTATTCTGATGCTTATTTTATTATCTTTAAAATGGTGTAACTATGGTGTATTGTCATCTGTAGATAGCAAACATATAAAATTAATATCCTAAACGATTAGAGAAAGAAATATCGAACACATTATTGATATCAACCGCAGTGGAAGAAGATAATTCTGTTTTGACTAAAGCCACCAATGAACAGTGTTGTGTTCCATGTCATCTCATATTGATAACCAGAGAAAATGCCAATTAGGTGATTATTGGTGAACAAACTAGGTTTTTAAATATTGTCTTAAGGGTTCTTGGATTTCCAAAGAAAATCAATAAGCAGTGCCCATAACTTTTAACCCCATCTACTATTCAACAGACGGTTATGTGGACATTTTGGCAGGCAAGTTTTAGTAAGTAAATACTATGTTCAATAGGATCTTCAAAGAACGAATGAATATAATCTAGAGTTTAATATCACTGAAGCCTAACATCCCACTTAATCACTTACTCACCCACTCACCCACTCACTCATTCATCCTCCCACTCATTCACTCGCCCACTCACACATTCACCCACTCACACACCCACTCATTCACTCACTCATTCACTCACTCACTCACTAATTCACCGACTCAATCACCACTCACTCATTCACTCACTCATTCACCCAATCATTCAATCACCCACTCAATCATTCACCCACTCACTCATCCACTCATTCCTTCACCCACTCACTCACTCACTCACTCACTCACCCTTCTGTCTGTGTCATCTGTGTTCTGTTACAGAGTGTAAGTGTCCTCCAGCAGTAACACTGTCCTTGTCATTATGAGTTAGTTGCTATGTAGACATGGTCATTCAGTGAACGCGTCTGGTGACAGAGAAGCAGGAGTTCCTGGACAAGATGCGAGAATACATGATGCCTCGTCATCGGGCTTTCATAGAGGCCCTGTGGCAGGCTCCATCCATCAGACACACAGGTAAGTCTACACAGACAGGCCTTCGTAGAGGCTATGTTTTTTACCTCTCCTCACTTTTCTTGCATTCTCTATCTACAGTCTCCAACTCCTATCTTTTGCTGTTGTTCTCCATTCTCCTCCCACTCTTTCCAGATCTCTCTTAACCCAGTCTTCCCATCATATTATTGGTCTTCCTCACCTCCTTTTTCCCCCCACTTTCTGGGCATTGGCTCTCTTTACTAATTTTTCATCTCCCATTCTTCCCACATATTTGACCAATTTCAACCTACTCATATCCAGTTTCTTCTTAGAACTTTCCTTCACTCCAACTTCCATGTTAAGTTCATCCATCCTTCTCTTATCAACTCTCTTCACTTCCATGATTCTTCTTATCCAGTTGTTTTCGCAAACTTGCAACCTTCTCCTGTTGTTTCACAGTTAGTGCCATCATTGCCTCCCATGAACCCTTCCACATATGAACCTTCCTTTAAGCCTGCGAGATCACTGCCCATCTCCCGTGACCTCTTCCACCTAAGGGCTTTCCTTTAAGCCCGCGAGGTCGCCGCCCGTCTCTCGTGAGGCCTTCGAACTAAGGGCTTTCCTGTAAGCCCGTGAGGTCACCTCCCGTTTCCCATGACCTCTTCCACCTAAGGGCTTCCCGTTAAACCCATGAGGTCACCTCCTGTTTCCCATGACCTCTTCCACCTAAGGGCTTCCCGTTAAACCCATGAGGTCACCTCCTGTTTCCCATGACCTCTTCCACCTAAGGGCTTCCCGTTAAACCCATGAGGTCACCTCCTGTTTCCCATGACCTCTTCCACCTAAGGGCTTCCCGTTAAACCCGTGAGGTCACCTCCTGTTTCCCATGACCTCATCCACCTAAGGACTTCCCGTTAAACCCGTGAGGTCACCTCCTGTTTCCCATGACCTCTTCCACCTAAGGGCTTCCCGTTAAACCCGTGAGGTCACGTCCTGTTTCCCATGACCTCTTCCACCTAAGGGCTTCCCGTTAAACCCGTGAGGTCACCTCCTGTTTCCCATGACCTCTTCCACCTAAGGGCTTCCCGTTAAACCCGTGAGGTCGCCGCCCGTTAAACCCGTGAGGTCGCTGCCCGTTTCCCGTGACCCATTCCACTTAATGGTTTTCCTCTAAGCCCGTGACATCGTCACCCATATCCCGTGACCCATTCCACCTAACAGCCTTCCTCTAAGCCCGCAAGGTCGCCACCCGACTGCCATGACCCCTACCACCTAAGGGCTTTCCTCTAAGCTCGCGAGTTCCCTGCCTGTCTCCCATGACCTCTTCCACGTATGGACTTTCTTCTTAGCTTACAAGGTCACTGCCCGTCTCCCGTGACCACTTCCACTTGGGTCTTCCTTTAAGCCCGCCAGGTTGCCGCCCTTCTCCCATGACCACTTCCACCTAACGACTTTCTGTTAAGCCAGCAATGTCGCTGTCCATCTCCCGTGACCCCTTCCACCTAACGGCTTTCTTCTAAGGTTTCGAGGTCTCCCACGATCCCTTTTATCTAACAACTTTCCTGTAAGCTTACAAGATTGCTGCCTGTCTCCCACAACCCTTCCACTTAACAACTTTCCTCAAAGCGTGTGCCCCTGCTATATTTTCCTGCGAATGTTTGCATCCAAATTGCAAATTGTTGGGGGTCAACTTGGTCGCCGGCAATGGCTGTTATCCAGATGCAAATGAAATGCTCCAAGCACTTTGGTAATACCGGCGTGAGTGATATTGGCTATAGGTCTTTGTGAATGAGCTTCAGCGGTTGCACTTTGGGTAGAGGTCTCATGTCGGCGCATTTTAAAGGCGTGTTATGACATTAATGGCAGTGTGTACGTGTTGCAGTGAAAGCAAGCAGCAACGGTCTACTACTGACTGTCTACAACAAGTGTGTTGATGCAGTCCAAACATTCAGAATGTATCACATTCAAATTGTTGCAAAGTAAGTTGTTTTACATGTACCTTTTCAGTGTCGTAGTCAGGACCACCAGATAACAACATACTTCAAAGTTAAAGGAATTCTTTATAAGCTTATAAACATATAAGAATTCGTTTAAGAATGTATTACAAATTTACACATAGACCTTATCCAACAAAATGCTTTGTTTAGATGGGAAGAATGTTTGGTATCTGACATAAGAATATAACACAGAAGCAGAATTAACAATAACTACATCCACTAAAGCAGACTGGTGAAAGGAAAGTGTGCAGTAATGTGATTATATGTAGTTTTAATAAAAGGTATAAAAATCATCATCATAATAGGTAAGCTCCTTAATCAGCGTCATCATTATTATTGTGTTTTACACAAATTGGAATTTTTACAAGTACTTAAAGTTTGTAAAGACTTTCTTCATGCCATGATTACATGTTAAGTTTATACAGCTGTTCTAGCCATTATTTGTTATGGAAACATATTTTAATATTTAATATTCTGCAGGTTTATTATAACAATGTCTGACAAATGGAAGAGCCAGGATAAATATGAAGCTGTCTCAAAGCTGGGCACAGGTGGACAAAGTAAGTACTTGGTATATCATTTAAATAATGATGATAGGTATAATCATCTTATGGTATTATTTCCCATTGGGACGTTGCCAAAATCAATCATGATAAAAACATGAAATTTAGTACACACTCGGTGTAAATAATTATAAACAAATATTTGGCAAAGTCATTTGAAATTTGCTGGGGGTGGTACTGGCGGTCAGTTTTACACAGCCATTGTCTGTAGTTACATCACTAGAAATAATGGCTAAATGTTCACCATAATGATTCACAAAATGGGCAACACAACCATAACACAATAACAAGACATGCAAAGTAATTTATTTAGTAAAAGGCAGGTTATGACTTCAACAAGAAACTTTATGTTAATTATTTGGCTGTTATCAATGGGAAGTCTAGCAATGTTTTATTCAAAGTGGTCTAACCTGATGTAATTGTATTAGTCGAAGGTCCAGTGGACTTATGACATCACTGTGTGTGCACTGTCAGCTCACATATCTCAGAAATCATTGAGGATCTATTTCTAATTTCGCGAAGACATAGCTTAGGGCACTACTACTATACACGAATTTGTTTTATTTGGATCATTGTTATGGCTCCAAAACTGGTAAAACAAATTCAAATGTCTTTTGTAACTTTTTCTCTAATTTTGCACGGGTGTATTTCCTGTAGGTGGCAAAGACAAAAGATAATTTTCTGAACAACTATAGAATTACATATGCACTTTATTGATATCAACTGCATTTTGGTTACTGGGCTGGCTGAGTGGAGAGAAAGTAGGTAACTTAATTTTGACTAAAACCAATAATGACCAGTCGTGTCGGTGCATTCACACAAATTGGCTGTATTTTCTTCCTAACATGGACATAGCAGGGCTCAGTTTCTTCACAATGTGCAATACACTTGGCAGTGCCAGAATTAATTAAGGAATACATTATGACCCACTCTCAGTCTCCCACCCCCTAAACCATCACTGATTCCCCCCTTCTCAGTTGGTGCTGCCCTCATTAAGTCTCACCTGCAATTTGCTCCACTATTTTCACTGTGTAAGTAGTTTTTATACACCTTTTTGTGTTTACATATGTTTATTCATTTAGTGTTTTACTTCTAGATTATACTGGTCCTAGTTAATGAAACTTAAAGCATTTTTCAATTAGGGCGATTTTGACTTTGTCGTTATCAAATGCGCGATCCTGGCAGACTGCTCATGATTATGACATCAACGAAAGCACCCCCTATCTCAAGGGCATGGAGCTTATCCAATCACTACTGCTCCAGCAGGCAGCACAGATATTACTATGTATTATTTTTGCTGCAACAGATAAACTATTTCCTCCAGGCCGTCTGCATACATGGGAATCCCACCATTGTGTCTCGCAACATTGGGATTTCAACCTGTTGATGAATTACCTGCAGATACCCCTGTTCCCCTGTACCCCTGTTCCCCTGTACCCCTGTACCCCTGTTCCCCTGTACCCCTGTTCCCCTGTACCCCTGTTCCCCTGTTCCCCTGTACCCCTGTTCCCCTGTACCCCTGTTCCCCTGTTCCCCTGTACCCCTGTACCCCTGTTCCCCTGTTCCCCTGTTCCCCTGTACCCCTGTACCCCTGTTCCCCTGTTCCCCTGTTCCCCTGTACCCCTGTACCCCTGTACCCCTGTACCCCTGTTCCCCTGTACCCCTGTACCCCTGTTCCCCTGTACCCCTGTTCCCCTGTACCCCTGTTCCCCTGTACCCCTGTTCCCCTGTACCCCTGTTCCCCTGTACCCCTGTTCCCCTGTTCCCCTGTACCACTGTTCCCCTGTACCCCTGTTCCCCTGTACCCCTGTACCCCTGTTCCCCTGTACCCCTGTACCCCTGTTCCCCTGTTCCCCTGTACCCCTGTTCCCCTGTACCCCTGTCCCCTGTACCCCTGTCCCCCCACAGAGGAGGACCTCACATGGTGGATGTCGGGACACAATATTCTGAGGGAATCTCAGGTTACCTCCAAAGATCCAGACACTCAGTTGTTTATGGACGCATCGAGCATCGGCTGGGGAGCACATTGCGTCACGTTGACAGTCTCCGGTGTCTGGTCCCAACCAGAGAAAACACTCCACATGAATGTGCTCGAGTTGAAAGAGACACAACAAGCCATGCTCCACTGGCTTGAGGCAACTGAGGGGTCTCACAGTCCTTGTTGCATCAGACAACTCAACCGTAGTGTCCTACATCAACTGAGGGGTCTCACAGTCCTTGTTGCATCAGACAACTCAACTGTAGTGTCCTACATCAACTGAGGGGTCTCACAGTCCTTGTTGCATCAGACAACTCAACTGTAGTGTCCTACATCAACTGAGGGGTCTCACAGTCCTTGTTGCATCAGACAACTCAACCGTAGTGTCCTACATCAACGAGTAGGGTGGGACATGGTCACCATCGCTGTGCAGACAGACCACTCAGCTACTGCTCATGTGTCAGAACTAGGACTTAGTATTGCGGGAGGTTGAGTGTCTTTGCCAAGGTCCTGTCATGTCCAACCCAGATGTCAGGAGCAGAGTGGTCCTTACATCTTTCCATTTTCCAGGCCATTGCACAGGAATGGGAAATCTCCTTACTGAATCAGTTTCCTATGAGTTGGAACCACAAGCTTCCCCTTTTCGTGTTCCTCCCTCCAAAATCCATTAGCCATGGGAGTAGATGCTTTGTCTGTGAGCTGGAGATCCATTCTCCAAAAAACCCTGACACTTTTTTTTTACCACGCAGTATTTATTTGTCATGTCAAATGTAAATTATACACATTGTTTAATTTTTTCCAGTGAGTTTTTTCAGGAATGTATACATTTCCTGTTGTATCTCAAAAGAAGGTATGCTAAAACCTACTAAAATAGCCAAAATGTGCTTTCCATTTTTTTGTTTTTACTTATAACGCCTGTGCAAAAATACAAATAATGGAAATTTAACACTTTCACGGTACTAATATAAGACAAACTTGCAGTGATGGTTTAGGATGGTGGGAACCACAGCGTGGGTCATGTTTCATTTCTTCATTAATTTGGGCAATCAAACTTGGGCACTGCCAAGGTTATTGCACTGTGTGAAGCAGAGCCTGGTACATATGCTACATGTAAATACACATTATAATGCTAAAAATATAGCGTTTGTGGTAATCTCATATGATTAACCCGAGAAAATGTTAAATCAGTTATTATGGTGAAGAGACTAGGCAGTGACTATGATTCACAAAACACATATTTCATTCATAATGACAAACGGACTATATAGACTTCAGGGTCTCATGGTGGCCTATTTTTTTAAATAACTAGCAGAATTAACATAAGTAAAGGCTAGAGTAAAAATTAACCACATAATAATTTTTCAAAGATGTTTGTTGTTTATTCATAGAATAATGTACAATTACTGTTTGGTGTGCTCATATCCTTGCATGCATGCATGCTACTTCAATCACATTTTGATTTGGCAGGTCTGGTGCCCTTCCTGAAGACTCTGCGTGACACTACCAGTCAGCATACTCTAGGGGAGTAGGGACAACTACCAGTCAGCATACTCTAGGGGAGTAGGGACAACTACCAGTCAGCATACTCTGGGGGAGTAGATACAACTACCAGTCACCACACTCTAGGGGAGTAGATACAACTACCAGTCACCACACTCTAGGGGAGTAGGTACAACTACCAGTCAGCATACTCTAGGGGAGTAGGGACAACTACCAGTCAGCATACTCTAGGGGAGTAGGGACAACTACCAGTCAGCATACTCTGGGGGAGTAGATACAACTACCAGTCACCACACTCTAGGGGAGTAGGTACAACTACCAGTCAGCATACTCTAGGGGAGTAGGGACAACTACCAGTCAGCATACTCTAGGGGAGTAGGGACAACTACCAGTCAGCATACTCTGGGGGAGTAGATACAACTACCAGTCACCACACTCTAGGGGAGTAGGTACAACTACCAGTCAGCATACTCTAGGGGAGTAGGTACAACTACCAGTCAGCACACTCTAGGGGAGTAGGTACAACTACCAGTCAGCATACTCTAGGGGAGTAGGGACAACTACCAGTCAGCACACTCTAGGGGAGTAGGTACAACTACCAGTCAGCACACTCTAGGGGAGTAGGTACAACTACCAGTCAGCATACTCTAGGGGAGTAGGGACAACTACCAGTCACCACACTCTAGGGGAGTAGGGACAACTACCAGTCAGCATACTCTAGGGGAGTAGGTACAACTACCAGTCAGCATACTCTAGGGGAGTGGGGACAACTACCAGTCAGCACACTCTAGGGGAGTAGGGACAACTACCAGTCAGCATACTCTAGGGGAGTAGATACAACTACCAGTCAGCATACTCTAGGGGAGTAGATACAACTACCAGTCAGCACACTCTAGGGGAGTAGGGACAACTACCAGTCAGCATACTCTAGGGGAGTAGGTGCAACTACCAGTCAGCATACTCTAGGGGAGTAGGGACAACTACCAGTCAGCATACTCTAGGGGAGTAGATACAACTACCAATCACCACACTCTAGGGGAGTAGGTACAACTACCAGTCAGCACACTCTAGGGGAGTAGGTACAACTACCAGTCAGCATACTCTAGGGGAGTAGATACAACTACCAGTCACCACACTCTAGGGGAGTAGGGACAACTACCAGTCAGCACACTCTAGGGGAGTAGGGACAACTACCAGTCAGCACACTCTAGGGGAGTAGGGACAACTACCAGTCAGCATACTCTAGGGGAGTAGATACAACTACCAGTCACCACACTCTAGGGGAGTAGGGACAACTACCAGTCACCACACTCTAGGGGAGTAGGTACAACTACCAGTCAGCATACTCTAGGGGAGTAGGGACAACTACCAGTCACCACACTCTAGGGGAGTAGGGACAACTACCAGTCAGCATACTCTAGGGGAGTAGGTGCAACTACCAGTCAGCATACTCTAGGGGAGTAGGGACAACTACCAGTCAGCATACTCTAGGGGAGTAGATACAACTACCAGTCACCACACTCTAGGGGAGTAGGTACAACTACCAGTCAGCACACTCTAGGGGAGTAGGTACAACTACCAGTCACCACACTCTAGGGGAGTAGATACAACTACCAGTCAGCACACTCTAGGGGAGTAGGTACAACTACCAGTCACCACACTCTAGGGGAGTAGGTACAACTACCAGTCAGCACACTCTAGGGGAGTAGGTACAACTACCAGTCAGCACACTCTAGGGGAGTAGGTACAACTACCAGTCACCACACTCTAGGGGAGTAGATACAACTACCAGTCAGCACACTCTAGGGGAGTAGGGACAACTACCAGTCAGCACACTCTAGGGGAGTAGGTACAACTACCAGTCACCACACTCTAGGGGAGTAGGTACAACTACCAGTCACCACACTCTAGGGGAGTAGGTACAACTACCAGTCACCACACTCTAGGGGAGTAGGTACAACTACCAGTCAGCATACTCTGGGGGAGTAGATACAACTACCAGTCACCACACTCTAGGGGAGTAGGTACAACTACCAGTCAGCACACTCTAGGGGAGTAGGTACAACTACCAGTCAGCATACTCTAGGGGAGTAGGTACAACTACCAGTCAGCACACTCTAGGGGAGTAGGTACAACTACCAGTCACCACACTCTAGGGGAGTAGGTACAACTACCAGTCACCACACTCTAGGGGAGTAGGTACAACTACCAGTCACCACACTCTAGGGGAGTAGGTACAACTACCAGTCACCACACTCTAGGGGAGTAGGTACAACTACCAGTCACCATACTCTAGGGGAGTAGATACAACTACCAGTCAGCACACTCTAGGGGAGTAGGTACAACTACCAGTCACCACACTCTAGGGGAGTAGGGACAACTACCAGTCAGCACACTCTAGGGGAGTAGATACAACTACCAGTCAGCACACTCTAGGGGAGTAGATACAACTACCAGTCAGCATACTCTAGGGGAGTAGGTACAACTACCAGTCAGCATACTCTAGGGGAGTAGATACAACTACCAGTCAGCATACTCTAGGGGAGTAGGGACAACTACCAGTCAGCATACTCTAGGGGAGTAGATACAACTACCAGTCAGCATACTCTAGGGGAGTAGGTACAACTACCAGTCAGCACACTCTAGGGGGGTTTTCTGCAATTTTCCTAGTTTTATGTTCTGTAAGAAAATTTATTGTGTTGTTGGGAACCATTTTACCTCACGATGGATGGGCCATTTTACCATTATAATGGGTAAAATACTCTTTATGCACAAAGTCCATGTGTTTTAGGTAGGACCATTCGTTTTTGTCCTACAAATTCGTTGTTTTATCATATACTTCTCTGTTTGTGTGGTGGGCCGTCTAGCCATACCTTCCTATCCAGATCTCTGAGATGTGCATTAAATACCTATTTAATTAGTCAGTATGCATATGAATGTTAGAATTGTGTGTATATGTGCATGCGAACATATGTGCACTTGCATAAATTTATGCTCATCTGCATAATATATACTTGGGTGTTTATACACAAATATGTCTGTAATGTCTATGTAAAAAATAAAGTTATTCAGCTTTGAATTTGAACCATGGGGTGGGTGTTTGAGCTGATTCAAAGGTGCTGTCATCTCCCAAGAATTTTTTGTATTAATGCAACACACAAAACATTACAGATGACAAACACTGCTGGTTGGTGGGATAATAATAGAGTATTTTCTTTGCGATATGCAAGATGTGGTATCTAGCAAAAACCTTCATACGATAATGTATTTTTCATATTTGTTTAACTGCAACTTTCCACATCTTGAAATTCAACCTTGACAGGTAGCATTTCACATGCTTTTCTCAGGTAAACATGTGGTTGAAATTTACATGTGTTAAATGTTGCTTCTGTTTTAGTCAGACCCACCACTTCAGCTTACAGCCCAAATCTTTCACACTATAAAACAAACTGAACACTCTTAGGCACTCTTTGTTAAGAGTAGACAGACTAACAAAATACATTCACAAAACTCTAACAGTATCACACAGCATTATTCTGCCGGGCCTCTTAGCTGCAAACTGACAATCATGCACACACACTGCTAGCTAACAGTCATGCACACACACTGCTAGCTAACAGTCATGCACACACACTGCTAGCTAACAGTCATGCACACACACACTGCTAGCTAACAGTCATGCACACACACTGCTAGCTAACAGTCATGCACACACACTGCTAGCTAACAGTCATGCACACACACACTGCTAGCTAACAGTCATGCACACACACACTGCTAGCTAACAGTCATGCACACACACTGCTAGCTAACAGTCATGCACACACACACTGCTAGCTAACAGTCATGCACACACACTGCCTGCTGACAATCATGCACACACACACTGCTAGCTAACAGTCATGCACACACACTGCCTGCTGACAATCATGCACACACACACTGCTAGCTAACAGTCATGCACACACACTGCCTGCTGACAATCATGCACACACACACTGCTAGCTAACAGTCATGCACACACACTGCCTGCTGACAATCATGCACACACACACTGCTAGCTAACAGTCATGCACACACACTGCCTGCTGACAATCATGCACACACACACTGCTAGCTAACAGTCATGCACACACACTGCCTGCTGACAATCATGCACACACACTGCTAGCTAACAGTCATGCACACACACTGCCTGCTGACAGTCATGTGAACACAGTCAGAACATGCCCTCAGTGACTAATATCAGTTGAAGCAGTGCAACATCATTTGAGACAAATAATATATTGACAAATGCATACACATGCTCACCCCCACCCCACACTAAAATGAGTTGTAATTATAACGATACATCCGAATAGTTAATTGAACATTTAATCACATTATTATTATTTTTTATATGAAGTTACAATAGACTTATGGCATCACTCTGCATTCAACATCCATGATGTGCCATTAGCACCCATATCTCTTAAACCGTTCAGAATCTGTTTTTCAAATTTTGCACACATTTTAGGGTTCTGCACAAGAAATCATTATTTGATTTAGTTGTTCTAAAGGTTCCCGAAAACTCGTACCTTTTCACAGTAACAAATTTCGTGTAATATTTTCTCTAATTTTGCATAGACATACCTTACATTAGTTTCACTGTATACAAGAAAATGTAATGTGAATTTGAATGTTTCTAAATGTACCCCCAGGCCTCCCAAAACAGTCAAATGTGTTACTCAGTCACCCACTGTGTCAATAAGACATTAGATCCGTGTTCATCTGCATTTTAAGTTTATTTTCAGAGCTATTGATTTTTTATAAATGCAAGTTGTGTTTGTGTTGATCGTCATTTAATTATGTTTAAATTTGTGTGGCTATGGTGTTTATTGGTTAAAGGTATATTGGTACCTTTAAATGACAAACATAGAAAATTTAGAATGTGGACAATTATAGAATGAAGTGTCATACACAGCCTGTTAATCACTGGGCTGGCTGAGTGGAGTAGACGTATATAATTTATTTACAAGAGTTAGCTGTGTTTGTGGTCATCTGGTATGAATAACAAGATAAAAGTATACCAACTACGTGATTATGGTGAAGAGACTAGTTAATGACTATGTTTCACTGAAAAACATTTCAGTCATAATTACAAACTTACAATATAATATACCTGGTAATCCAAAAAAACTTCATGGCCTCTTGAACCAGTGTTAGGCCTTTGGCCTGAAGGTGCAATTGACTCATGGCATCACTCTATGTATGTCGTGCACCTGTAGCTCCCATGTCTCAGAAACCGTTGAGGATCTTAGGGCACTGCTGCTATGCACAAGAAATGTTTATTTGATTTGTCGTTCTGAAGGCCCCATAGCTGGTAAAACCTTTTAAAAACTCCTATACGTCTTATTTTATCTAATTTTGTGTATGCATACCTCAGCTTAGAGTACATAAGCACACATTAACATTTATTTCATTGAATGTTTCTTAGGGCACATCAGGGCCTCCAAAAAGTCTACATAATTATTATTATCCACATTTTGCCTGTGTCAGCTTGGTCAGGCTGGGAAGCAATGTTTGTGTAATCGTGACTGTCTCACTTGACCCCAACTCTACAGGCTAGATGGCCTGCCATGAACTGTGTATTGGTCTGTCCACTCGCACACACTTAAGGTCAGGTGGCTTGTCTGGAAAGCATAACAAATTGTTATTCCATCTGTGGTAGGTTGCCTTTGCGAGTGTTAATTAAGCTGTATCTTCAAAACTGTTGATTTTCTGTAAATGAAAGTTGAGTTTATTTTCATGCTATTTAATTATCTTTAAAATGGTGTTGTGGTGGTATATTGTCAAATGGAGGTAACATTCTCTTCGGTGGCAAGGAACCGCCCGAACTTCAGCATCCCTCCGCCTTCCCTATTGTGTCGCGTCGCAGCAGACGTTTCGTCGCATCTGCTCATCTCACTCAGCAGAGACATCAGAAGACGAGGGGAGGCGGGGTGCTGTTAGAAATGTATTTGTCACATATCTGTGCCCTAAATTAAGTGTCTCGTCTCACTCAGGACATACATCGGAAGACGGGGATGCTGCTAGAAAGCTGTTGCCACTGGGAACCCTAAATTTACGTTGCTGCTATTTGACCGATGGGTACAATTACGAGTATAACAGTTGTAATGTATGGTATTATCGTGATACAGTTGGTGCGGCGCAGAGGGGAGTAGGTCAAAGGTCAAATGGCGCCTCCTGGTGGATAGGTCATGAACTGGTGGCGCCCCTTGTAGACAGGTCATGAACTAGTACTGTCCAAATTCGTGCGTCTTATTTTAAAAATTGGGTCACGGGTCATGTAGCACCCCCTCGCGGATAGGTAACGAACTACAAACTAGGTCACAGAACAAGTGGAGCCATCTGCCGGATATGTTTTCAGCTAATACCCCAAAAAATATGTGTCTTATTTTTTAAACTACTTTTAAAAATAGTCAATAGGTCAAGACGCTATCCTGGCTATAGGTCACACCGGTTACGTTCTCCATGTAGAGAACTTACATATGTTGTGCGTGCGCATGCGTGTTGTCCAGTATGTAGGTCACATAGCACTTCCTCCAATAGAAAATTGTAGCTCACGCGTCGCTACCATGTCCATTATGTAGGTCACACAGCTCACGTATGGAACGTACATATGTCGTGCGTGTCGTGTGTCCAGGTGTCCCCGCGTGTGTTCGGTTGTGTCCATAAGTGTTCGCGTGTGTCCGTAAGAGTTCGCGTGTGTATATCCGCGTGTGTCAGTAAGTGTTCCCGTATGTTCGCATGTGTCCGTAATTAGGGATTAATTGTTTACTTACTTACTTATGCCTTTTCGCTCGCTCGGAGCATAGGCCATCGACTAAGGAACGCCACTGTTTTCTGTTTGTGGCCATCTTCTCCATTTCTTTCCAGGTGTACCCCATCTCTTTTGTATCTTTTTCTGTGTCTCTCTGCCAGGTGTTTCGTGGCCTACCTCTTCTTCTCTTCCCTGGGGGGTTCCATGTGATGGCTTGACGGGTGATTGATTCTGGTGGTTTCCTTAGTGTATGTCCTATCCACCTCCATTTTCTCTTCTTTATTTCATTTTCTATGGGTAGTTGCTTGGTTGTTTTCCAGAGTGTGGTGTTCGGTACCTTGTCTGTCCACTTCAAGTGTAGTATTCTGCGCAGGCATTTGTTGATGAAGGTCTGTATTTTCTTTAGTGTCTTCTGTGTGGTTCGCCATGTCTCCGCTCCGTAGAGCAAAACTGCCTTCACATTTGAGTTAAACAATCTCATCTTGGTGTTAATTTTGATTCGTTTTGCTCTCCAAATTTTTCTCAACATGATGAATGCCACTCTTGCTTTCTGGATTCTTGCTTTGACGTCTTCTTCTGTCCCTCCAGTTTTGTTTATTGTACTGCCCAGGTATGTGAATGCATCTGTCTCTTCCAGTGGCTCTCCGTTCAATGTAATGGGGTTGTTGTTCTTTGTGTTGGCTTTCATAGTCTTTGTCTTGCTTCTGTTGATGTTGAGTCCAAGCTGTGTTGACACTGTGTTTAGCTGCTCTGTTTTTTCCTGCATCTGTTTATGGCTGTGTGAGAGGAGAGCGAGGTCATCCGCAAAGTCCAGGTCCTCCAATTGGCTCCATGGTGTCCACTGGATCCCATTTCTTCTATTTTTTGTAGTCTTTTTCATGATCCAGTCTATGGCGAGCAGGAATAGGAACGGTGACAGAAGACATCCTTGCCTCACTCCTGTCTTCACCATGAAGGAGTCCGTTAGTTGTCCTGCATGAATGACCCTGCATGCCATGTCTTCATAACTACTTCTTATCAGAGATATAAATTTCTCAGGTATGCCGTAGTGCTGTAGGAGTTTCCACAGCGTGTCTCTGTCAAGGCTATCAAATGCTTTCTCGTAGTCATCGAAGTTTATATACAGTGATGAGTCCCATTCCATGGATTGTTCGACAATGATTCTCAGTGTTGCAATTTGGTCGGTGCAGGATCTGCCTTTCCGGAAGCCAGCTTGGTGGTCTCTGAGCTTGGCATCTACACCTGTTTTCAGTCTGTCCAAGATTATTCTGTTGAGGACCTTTCCGGGTACTGATAGGAGCATTATCCCTCTATAGTTCTTACATTCTTGCATATCGCCTTTCTTTGGGAGCTTCACAAGGTACCCTTCTTTCCATTCCGTTGGTATTTCTTCTTGTTCCCATATCTTCCCGAATAGGTCATGCAGTATCTCGGTGGAGGTCTCTATGTCAGCCTTGATTGCCTCTGCAGGAATTTTGTCTGGGCCGGAAGCTTTCCCTCTCTTCATGTGCTGAATGGCTTTTTCAATTTCTGCCTTACTTGGTCTTTCGCAGTTTATCTGGAGTACTTCTTCCGCTGGTGCGATGTCTGGAGGGTTCTGAGGTGGTGGCCGGTTTAGCAGTTCTTCAAAATGTTCCCTCCATCTCTTCAACTGGTCTTCATCACTGGTAAGTACATTGCCATTCTTATCTTTGATGGGTCTGTCTGTGTTCTTGTACTTTCCTGCTAATTTTCTTGTTACATCATACAGTTGTTTCATGTTTCCTTGGGCTGATGCATCCTCTGCTTCTTTGGCTAAGTCTTCAATGAAGTTTGCCTTGTCTGTTTTTACGCTGTTCTTGACTGCTCTGTTTGCCTCTGTATACTCTTCCTGTGCTGCTGCTTTTGCTGCTCTCGTTCGGCTGTTGTTAACTGCACCTTTCTTTTCCTTCCTCACTTGCACTTTGTTGACAGTCTCTGCAGAAATCCAGTCTTTTTGTTGGTATTTCTTCTTTCCCAGAACTTTGCTGCATGTGCTGGTCCACATCTCCTTGATCTGTTGCCATTGTGTGTCTATGTCCATGTTTCCTTCATCAAGGATATCTTGTAGGGCTTCGTATTTGTTTCTGACTGTAAGTCGGAAGGTCTCTTTTGTCACCCTGTCCTGTAGGAAGTCCACATTGTACTGCGTTCTGGTGCTTCGCTTGACTTCTCTCTTCTTTAGCTTCATCTTCATTCTGGCCAGCACTAGATGGTGGTCTGAGGCTGCATCTGCCCCTCTCTGCACTCTCACATCCTGCATTGATCTTCTGAACTTTCGTCCTATGCAGATATGGTCTATTTGATTTTCTGTCCTGTGGTCCGGTGATACCCAGGTTGCCTTGTGAATCCTGCGATGCGGGAACACGCTGCCTCCGATGATCATATTGTTAAATGCACAAAAGTCGGCCAACATCTCGCCATTTTCATTCATTTTGCCAAGTCCCTGTCTGCCCATGACTTCTTCGTACCCGCTGTTGTCTGATCCGATTTTGGCGTTCAAGTCTCCCATGAGTATTGTCATGTCCTTCTCCTTCAGTTTGTCACACAATGTCTGCAGTTTGTTGTAAAAGTCGTCTTTTGTTTCTTCGTCCTTGTCGTTTGTGGGTGCGTAACACTGAATGATGTTGAGCTTGATGTTTTCTTTCTTTGTTTTGAACGAGGCACAGATGATCCTTGGTCCCGCTGCTTCCCAGTTAATGAGAGCATTCTGTGCCTCATGTGACAACATGAATGCCACGCCTTCTGTATGATGTGCATCTTCCTCTTCATGCCCCGAATAGAGAATCATTTCTCCCGTATTCAGTCTGACTTGCCCTGACTGTGTCCACCTTGTTTCACATAGCCCTAGTACTGTGATGTTGTAGGCCCGTCGTTCCCTTGCTATTTGGGCTGCTTTGTTTGTTTCGAACATGGTTCTCACATTCCATGTTCCGATTTTCGAGATTTTCTTGGAAGATAAGAAGGGTATCGGCGATGTAGCTTCCTTACGGCTTTCACTGCATGGCGTCATACTCTCCCCAGGAGGCCCTCCCTCTCCCAAGTTCAGTAGAGTTGCTTTGGTCGATGTTTTCGTAACAATCTGTTTTTTTTACAGGAAAGGGTTGTTAGCCCTTTGCCCAACCCTCCTCTTTTCTCAGCCGGGCTTGGGACCGTCCATGGCAGATTAATTGTTACAGACACGTTAAGTTCACAAAACAAAACAAAGTTTACAGTCACGTTATGTTTACAAAACAAAAAACAAAACGTAAGTTTACAAACACGTTATGTTTACAAAACAAAAACAAAACAGTAAGTTTACAAACACGTCGATCGGTGGTGTTAGATCCTAGTCGCCATTTAATGTCGTGTATTACAACATCTTAAACTCAGTATACAACTACAAAAGCTTTATTGATATTTAGCGGTGCATTCACGATGGCTGCTCGTAGCTTGTTGCATCCACTGCGCAGGCACACTACTATGCTAGTTAATATTAAGGTTAAGGCCAAGGGGTGGGTCTATAGTCATTATGACAACTGCTATATCATCATGCATGTAGGCGGCGCTAATAACTATGGATATATGTCACTAACGTTAGCCAAAAACGTTCTGTTAACGTTAGGTAATAACGTTATCTGTATAACGTTAATGGAACGTGAAGAAAACTGTCCTAAAAACGTTCTGCTAACATTAGCCTAAAACGTTCTGCAAACGTTGCATGGGCAATAACTTTATTTGTAACGTTAACGGAACGTAAAGAAAACTTTATCTTAACGTTAGGCAAAAACGTTCTGCCAACGTTATATACTAACGTTACGTGTAACGTTAGCGGAACGTAAAGAAAAC
This sequence comes from Oasisia sp. SBJ-2009, assembly GCA_964017155.1. NCBI lineage: Eukaryota > Metazoa > Annelida > Polychaeta > Sabellida > Siboglinidae > Oasisia > Oasisia sp. SBJ-2009. Next base: position 34,499,431 of record OZ024858.1, read on the forward strand.
TTTCCAAAAAACGTTCTGTTAACGTTAGGTAAAACCGTTCTGCTAACGTTATCCACTAACATTACATGTAACGTTATTGTTAGTTGGGAAGCAAACAAACGAACATATGTAATAACGAAGAAACGGAGAATGGAAGAAACAGACAAACGAAAAAACGAAGAAAAGAACAAACGGACAAATGAACAAACGAACGAAACGAAGCAACGAAGCAACGAACGAACCCACGAACGAACGAACAAATTTGGAGTACACTGTATATACCTACTATAAATAAGGGGCAATTTTAACAGGTGGGACAGGATCACTATTATGGTGTGGCACACCGCCCACCAAAAAATATGTCCTGACAAGTACTTTATACATTTTAAGCTGTTTATACATTTCACGTGATCAATAGCCATACCACAATAAACATCAGAGCAACATTAATCTGCAATATATTAAATTTGTTCTACATAATAAAAATATATTATAGTAAGTATTTAAAATTTGAATTGAAATTAATTTTCAACAACAATTAATACATTATTCAGACAGTGTATACAATACCATTTATTGGAAAAAAGGGTAAAAGTGTAGGGATTTTTCATCGATCAGTATTATAATTATATATATAGGTATGCATGTATATATGTGCATATTATGATATATATTTATATAGATGTAATATATATATATAATATATTATCTATGTACCACTGTTTATATATCTACCACTATTTAGGGCTACTAAAGCCATGCAAAATACTTACATAATTTCAAGCAGGGTGTTTACTCCGATTCAATCTATATGGTAATGTTAGGGCCATCTGGCAGAGGACCAACCCTGGTATTTTGGGACTCTACCGGGGGAGGAAAAGTTCACTAGCACTGCAGGCTAACGTCTATGCTAATTTCTAGGGCCATCTGGTGTATGAAGATGCTCCACATTACCTTGTTGTTGGGGGTAAACCACAGGGTGCAGAGTCCGCTGGCACCCTGCTAAGATTTCTAGGGCACTGGACAAAATATTAGGTAAGCAGTCTAGCGTCTGTCCTCAGGCTACAGTTTAGCTAGTATAAATAGGGAGTGTTTTAATGATTCGTGGCAGAACATTGGGGCATATTGTCGGGGAAACCACTGGTGTTATCCCGAGACACGCCGCTCCAAAGCGCCCTGTGACAGAGCCACTGTCACAGTATTGTGCTACGTAGACATACGTTAATTGTGCCGCACGAGACACGCCGCTCCAAGACGCCCTGTGACAGAGCCACTGTCACAGTATTGTGCTACGTAGAGATACGTTGTGCCGCACGAGACACGACGCTCCAAGTCGCCCGGTGACATACGTTGTGCCGCACCAGGCACGCTCCAAGTCGCCCGGTGACATACGTTGTGCCGCACCAGGCACGCTCCAAGTCGCCCGGTGACATACGTTGTGCCGCACCAGGCACGCTCCAAGTCGCCCGGTGACATACGTTGTGCCGCACCAGGCACGCTCCAAGTCGCACGGTGACATACGTTGTGCCGCACCAGACACACCGCTCTCCCGATTGAGAAACCCGTGGGTGAGTCATTTGACTGTGATCATACTGTCACACTGCCCGCGTATTAAACACGCTGTCAGTGCCGTCGCATATGTGTTGACCTTTGTAGAACTGTTTATATTGGTTTAGTTAGTGAAGTATTTTTAGTGAGTGTCTTAGATTTGTACTGTTAGGATTTTGATGTAATAAACTGTAGAAACCTTATATATATTGTTTGTGTTAGACTGAGTGAGTGAACGTGTGCCCGAGTCCGCCACTAGACGCCTCCGTGCCGACCGCTCGCGCCAAACGATACGATTAGTGGCGGGGTTAATCCCGCAAACGCTACAAAATAAGTACAATACTTATCATGTTTAAATACCCTTATAATTGCTTAATACATAAAGCATCTGAACAGTGCAATAGAAGGTGCGACAACAGTATTTACATGTATAACCATATGACATTTAATCGAGAAAAAGACAATATATATAGTTATCTAATTTATGATATCATTGATATGCAAAGTAGATTAATTTTCATAGCTATTCTGTGCAATTTTTAATTAATCGCGCAGCATGCATATAGATCCCTAAGCGTATAATTATAATGATTATATTTCCCAATTAATTGCAAATTGTTCTGCGAATAATAAAATGCTCCCCGTCATTATTCGCGCAGAGCTGCTGTGTGAATAAGATTGATTTGCGTCAACATTTGCAGAGTTGCTGTGCAAATTACGTCAAACGGCTAGTCAAGAACGATTTGCCGTGTTCAACTTGTTTCGCGTTACGTTTGTAACGGTGAACGATCATCCCCAGAATGAACCCTTTGACGTAAGTCTTATTATTTGGGTAATATGTGTTTGCAATATTGCCTTTATTAACTGTTGTGAGGTTACAACAAAAGCCCTAAAATATTAGTCGCTGACTTCATCCAGGCGATAATACAGGTTAAAGGACAAACAAAGTTAACTTTTACGTGGCATACACCTAATAGAGTTAATATAAAGTAACAATTTCCGGCACTTATGTACAAGTCGGACCCACCTCAATTTTGCCATTATAACTGTATTTTTGCCAACATTTGATATTTCATTTTGTTAATTCAATCAATTATAATCAACTTGCGCATATTTATGTTTTATAAACAGCGCGTCTTGGCATACTTTTGAGGTCGAAAAGACAGCGCGATTTGTGCCAGTCGCAAGCGCAGCGGTGCATGTTACTGCGCTGTGCACATGGAATGAGCGATAAACAGTTTGTTTATGCCGACCGTGCTGTCTTTTCGACCTCAAAAGTCTGCTAAGACGCGCTGTTTATAAAACATAAATATGCGCAAGATGATTATAATTGATTGGATTAACAAAATCAAGTATCAAATGTTGGCAAAAATACAGTTATAATGGCAAAATTGAGGTGGGTCCGACTTGTACACAAGTGCCCAATTTCCACATATACTCAATTTTTTAACGCCAGCCGTTGACCAGAAAAATATTTTTTAACACCCAGCCATCCAAATTCTATGCGCTACCCCATCTTAGACGAAGAATGGCGTCACGACGGTGATCGAGGCGCTCTCCACGTAGATTCCCCGCATAGGGTTTGGCTGTTGTCATGAAATGGCTGCAACTCGGCAACGCGCGTAACATGCTGATGACGGTAAATATAAAGTTGTCTATTATTGTTATCGCTGAAATCATCCCATCAACTGATGATACATGTCTACATCAAAGCATTTCTCCTCAAAATGGACCAAGCAAAATGCCAAACAGTACGCCCGCAAATCACCAACGTGAATCCATTACTTCAATACTACCGGTTGTTTCAACTATTATTGCAACCATATGCCGAACACGAAGGCATAATTACTAAAGTTTACCATAGATTTAACCACATATTTAGATATACGCCTATAAGCAGCTGCTAGATGTCACGCCAACTGAATGAACTGTCGAAGACTCAAAGTTGTTGACCCTTAACAGCGTCGCCGGAAGTTGGCCGAGATATAGAATGCCGCGCGCTGAATGGCCAAGCCAAATTAACCCTTCAACTATGGCGACGTCTAGACCATCGTGGATTTCGTTAGAATTTTAGACTTTAAAGTCACATTCTGAGTAAACCGCTGACGTTAAAAAATTGAGTATATGTGGAAATTGTTACTTTGTATAAACTCTATTAGGTGTATGACACGAAGCCGTAGCCTTTTTTTGTCCTTTAACAATGCCATTGTGATTGTCCATTTGGACGTCCCAAATCTGAATGGACAGGAATAGGCAATTATATACTTATCACATAATCAACAAATTGTAACTGACAAAGTTGCATGGCAAATTGACAGCATGGTCCACAAGGATCATTATGCAACGCCAACGGATACCGATGAATATTTTAATTGCAGTTTTGCAAATTGAATGAAAAAAAAAAAAAATTTGTGTTTAAAAGACATGTTTGATACAAAATAACATTGTCACAGACGTCGTTATTAAATCTAAATGAAGTGTGTTACAAGCAGAAATGGAGTTACTGACAAGTTGTCCTTCGGGACATTCAGTTATTAATTGAATACTTTTCTTCAAAAGATGAACAACATGGACAGTGGAACATTTGCCTGCAATGTGGATGCACCAGGTAAGGTGCATCCAGTGATAGCACCGCTGCTTAGGTGCCAACCAACGGTACTTGTGCCCATTGAAGCAAGCTGGAATGGCCACTGTCGATGACACTTTGTTGTCTTCTGTAGCTTCTTCATTTCATTCCTTGTTTTGCGTGGTGTTTTGTTTGCTGGGTTGTGTTTGCACTGGTTTGTTTTGTTTTTGTGTTAGTTTGGTTGATGATTTGTTTGCTTGGTTCAGTTGGTTGTTGCTTGCGATGTTGTTTGACTGTTGCATGAGCTGTTATTTTCCCTTTCTCTTACTGATGGCTTCGCCACCTGTAACTGTTGCACGCCTTTTGTTGTGTTGTTTGTATGGTGGCACAAACTTTGGCATTTTTTAATAAAAAAAATGCGGCGAGGTTGTTTTACTGTAGGCAATGTGTGTCATGTTTATTTGTTACTTTGCTGTAGAAATGTGAAGAACCTTACAAAGCTAAATGAGAGAGAACTGGAGCTGGGTGTGGCAGGTTCAAAGACATCTTGGCACAACCAATACAAAGACAGTGCGTGGGTGTTTGTGGGAGGACTGCCTTATGATCTCACTGAGGGGGATGTCATCTGTGCCTTCTCACAGTAAGTCACACAAGTCTGTCAGGACTGTAGTCCCAAACATGACAACATATTTTCATGTATGACCTAGCTAAGTGTAATATGTAGAAGACACTCATGGCAGTACTGTTTCTTCCACTGTCTTTGAGTTGTTAGATGTAATACGTAGAAGACACTCCTGGCAGTACTGTTTCTTCCACTGTCTTTGAGTTGTTAGATGTAATACGTAGAAGACACTCCTGGCAGTACTGTTTCTTCCACTATCTTTGAGTTGTTAGATGTAATACGTAGAAGACACTCATGGCAGTACTGTTTCTTCCACTATCTTTGAGTTGTTAGATGTAATACGTAGAAGACACTCATGGCAGAACTGTTTCTTCCACTATCTTTGACCTAGTTTACACAGAGACAGAGATACTGAACTAATTGCCTATGGACCTAGTCGTATTCACAGTGACAGAGATACTGAACGTCTATGAACCTACCTGGTAGTCATGTTCACAATCACAACTTACATGAGTTAATTATTTTAATAAATTATTTTATAATAAATACCATCTTATACTGTTTTGTCACAAAATATTATATATCAGTCTGTTTTTTTATTTTATTGGTATGTAGTTTGTTAGGTTTATTGTAAACATTTAAATTATGTGTATGACTTAGTAATAAATATTGAATGCATTTATATGATGTTATTAAATTTAGTCAAACTGGTTTCAGATATGGTGAAATAGTGAACATAAATTACGTGAGGGACAAGGCCACTGGAAAACCAAAGGGGTTTTGCTTCATTTGCTATGAGGATCAGAGAAGTACAATACTTTCAGTCGACAACTTCAATGGCATTAAGGTATTTTCATAAGATGTTATTATTATATTTGAAGTGCAGTAAATAGGATATGTACTAGCCCTGAAAATAGCCAGATGTTTCTGTTGTAAGTTGTATATAAATATAAACAAAACAGTATGTAATGCACTAGATCAAAGGTGTACAGTGTAAATGGTTTGAGTAAATATATTAACTCTGAATGTATCTATAATACTCAACAAAGTAAATGTAAAAATACAAAATGTTTGAATTGAAAGAGTAAGCGGCACACATTTTTTGATGATCTGCTAAATTGGAAAGCTCATATAAAATGTCCAATCAAAGCTTTAAAAATGTTCAGATACAATGCATAGAAATAGTAGACTTATTTTATACAGTACAGTATGTTATTTCTTGTATAACAACTGTACAGTCGTGTTAGTTCTTGTATAACAACTGTACAGCCGTGTTAGTTCTTGTATAACAACTGTACAGCCGTGTTAGTTCTTGTATAACAACTGTACAGCCGTGTTAGTTCTTGTATAACAACTGTACAGCCTTGTTAGTTCTTGTATAACAACTGTACAGCCGTGTTAGTTCTTGTATAACAACTGTACAGCCTTGTTAGTTCTTGTATAACAACCGTACAGCCGTGTTAGTTCTTGTATAACAACTGTACAGCCTTGTTAGTTCTTGTATAACAACCGTACAGCCGTGTTAGTTCTTGTATAACAACTGTACAGCCGTGTTAGTTCTTGTATAACAACTGTACAGCTGTGTTAGTTCTTGTATAACAACTGTACAGCCATGTTAGTTCTTGTATAACAACTGTACAGCCGTGTTAGTTCTTGTATAACAACTGTACAGCCGTGTTAGTTCTTGTATAACAACTGTACAGCCGTGTTAGTTCTTGTATAACAACTGTACAGCCGTGTTAGTTCTTGTATAACAACTGTACAGCCATGTTAGTTCTTGTATAACAACTGTACAGCCGTGTTAGTTCTGAAGGTAGACAGCTTACTTATATTTGTTGCAGTTGTTGGGACGCACTCTGAAAGTTGACCACGTGACCAACTACAAGCCACCTAAAGTGGATGATGATGTTGATGAGTTGACGAAGGCTCTGAGGGAGAAGGGCTGTGCACCTCGAGTGTCTTCTGATGAAGAACTAATTAGTGTCACAACGAAGAAAGTCAAGAAAGGTGATCTTCTTTATCTACTAGACAGTGTTTTGTTGAATATTGTGTCATATTGTCAAGTTTTGTTAGGCTCAATGGGCAAACCACTTTTGTTTACCAAGGGTCACCTCCTTATCACCACCACCATCACCACCATCACCACCATCACCACCATCACCATCACCACCAACACTACCATCACCACCACCACCACCATCACCACCATCACCACCATCACCACCATCACCACCATCACCACCATCACCACCATCACCACCATCACCACCATCACCACCATCACCACCATCACCATCACCACCAACACTACCATCACCACCACCACCACCATCACCACCATCACCACCATCACCACCATCACCACCATCACCACCATCACCACCATCACCACCATCACCACCATCACCACCATCACCATCACCACCAACACTACCATCACCACCACCACCACCATCACCACCAACACTACCATCACCACCATCATCACCACCAACACTACCATCACCACCACCATCACCACCAACACTACCATCACCACCATCATCACCACCAACACTACCATCACCACCACCATCATCACCATCACCACCAACACTACCATCATCACCACCATCACCATCACCACTAACACTACCATCACCACCATCATCACCACCAACACTACCGTCACCACCACCATCACCACCAACACTACCATCACCACCATCATCACCACCAACACTACCATCATCACCACCATCACCATCACCACTAACACTACCATCACCACCACCATCACCACCAACACTACCGTCACCACCACCATCACCACCAACACTACCATCACCACCATCATCACCACCAACACTACCATCACCACCACCATCATCACCATCACCACCAACACTACCATCATCACCACCATCACCATCACCACTAACACTACCATCACCACCATCATCACCACCAACACTACCATCACCACCACCATCATCACCATCACCACCAACACTACCATCACCACCATCATCACCACCAACACTACCATCACCACCATCATCACCACCAACACTACCATCACCACCACCATCATCACCATCACCACCAACACTACCATCACCACCATCATCACCACCAACACTACCGTCACCATCACCATCACCATCACCACTAACACTACCATCAACAACAACACCAGTGAATCTGGGAATATGAATTATAATGTTCTGCATACTCTTATAACACACCAGAAGACAATGGTCTCTTGAGAAATTCAATAAAGAATCTTGGATGTAGATTTCTTTTGACTGCTCCATGTAGTGTGCTCCACATAGTCTGTCCCACTTAACATGTCCACATAGTCTGTCCCACTTAACATGTCCACATAGTCTGTCCCACTTAACATGTCCACATAGTCTGTCCCGATTAACATCTCCACATAGTCTGTCCCACTTAACATCTCCACATAGTCTGTCCCACTTAACACACTTAACATCTCCACATAGTCTGTCCCACTTAACATGTCCACATAGTCTCTCCCACTTAACATCTCCACATAGTCTGTCCCACTTAACATCTCCACATAGTCTGTCCCACTTAACATCTCCACATAGTCTGTCCCACTTAACATGTCCACATAGTCTGTCCCACTTAACATGTCCACATAGTCTGTCCCACTTAACATCTCCACATAGTCTGTCCCATTTAACATCTCCACATAGTCTGTCCCACTTAACACACTTAACATCTCCACATAGTCTGTCCCACTTAACACACTTAACATCTCCACATAGTCTGTCCCACTTAACACACTTAACATCTCCACACAGTCTGTCCTACTGTGAACCTACTTTCAGTTGCAATGATATGATGTGGTCTAGTGACATTTGTAATTGTCATTGAAATTATGTTTCAGAGAAGAAACACAAGAAAATAAAACATGAAAAGAAAAGGAAGCGAAAACATGAAACATCATCTAGATCAGACGATTCAGAAAGTGCAGTCGTGATGGATGGTGATGTTGGAAATAAAGAGATAGTACAACATCGTCACCACAAAACAGATAAAGAGGAATTTACCGAGCACCGTGATAACACACGTGAAGAATATTCAAGGATATTGGAAAGTGAAACTACTAGAAAGCGGCACAGCGATGAGCCAGCTGACATTGTGTCAAGAAGATTGGAAGATCCAGCGAGGAACAGCAAAACCAAAACAGAGAATCCAGAAGAATATGGTGGAAGGAGTACATCCCAACACCCACAGAGGGCGGGAAACAGTGAGAGTTGCAGAGATACAAGACAGTATGATGACAGACCTGACAAGCAGAGGGGAAGGTCACAGAGAGAGGATGGGGATGGTGTGAGAGACAGGAAAGGCACGGCGGGGCACACTGACTCAAATGGCCACAATAGAAAGTCTTGTAGCAGTTCACACCACAAGGCAGAAAGGCACAGGGGCGAAAGGGCAAGGCGAGATGACAGCAATGACAGATATCATAAGAGAAGATATTAAGGCAGATATCTTTCTCCGACAGTTATATGTTCATCTCACAACAGTCCTGTCCAGCAAGAGATGGACAAACATTATCTAAGTGTTTACAGCAGTCCTCTCGGCACGAATTTAAAAAGGGAAACAAAAGGCAACTGTGTGAGCTTATACACTGTAACTGTTATTACAACTGAACAGTTTTGAACTACAATCAACAATATTACACCAACGTTTTACTCAGAATTAATGTTTTTTATGTAATTCTTGTGAAATCAGTAGTCTGTGGGTGGTGTTCTTTTTTAGTCTTATGTTTAATAAAATCTTGAAATTTAAGACTTTTTGAACTGTGAATATATTCTCCTCTTCACAACTATGCATCTTAGCTTCATGTCCCGGCTGTCATCTGCAGCCATCATCAGGAAATTAATTAAATCCATAAATGCAATAAAATGTATCACACATTATGTGTTTTATCACACGATGGATCAAATTGTTACTTTTTTATTTTTAAACAGTCAATTTATCCTTTTTCTTATAATCTTGACCACTGACAGGAGGCCTTGCCAGTGGACAACACTGCTGCCTGGGTGGCTCTTCAGGAAGTTGGCTATCCCGTCTGAGTCCTGGCCATGATGACAGCAGTGTACAGAGACTGCCATATCTACCAGGCAGTTAAAACATAAATCATTAAAACAAAGAGTATCAAGTGCTGTATCGTATGCCGAGTGCATCTTTTGAATCACCTGGACAAAGAAAGTTACAACCTTGATTCCTTTCCAAAGGTGTAATCAATCTCACACATGGTCCAGCCCTGGCCGTTTCTTGAATGTCTCCCTCATTCTACAGTTGTTATGTTACACACACACACACGCACGCACACACACGCATGCATAGAATGAGAGCACACAAACAGACTCTTGATGATCTCTCATTTTAATAAAATTAATATACACTGACAAACATTAAAACATATATTCAAAATACTGTATGAATATAAATAAGGCATACAAAGTTGTCTTTTAAAATAAATATTTGTAAAACATTTATTTATATGCTTAACCTGAGGTTGTATACGGTAGGTCATGTGTAGCGTGTTGACGTTGAATGTGTAGGGTGTTTAGGTCATGTGTAGCGTGTTGGGGTTGTGTGTAGGGTGTTTAGGTCATGTGTAACATGTTGACGTTGTGTGTAGGGTGTTTAGGCCATGTTTAGCGTGTTGGGGTTGTGTGTAGGGTGTTGAGGCCATGTGTACTGTGGAGAGGTTGTGTGTAGGGTGTTGAGGTCATGTGTAGTATATTGGGGTTGTGTGTAGGATGTTGAGGTCATGTGTAGCACGGTGGAGTCGTGTGTAGGGTGTTGAGGCCATGTGTAGCGTGGTGGAGTTGTGTGTAGGGTGTTGAAGCTATGTGTAGCGTGGTGGGGTTGTGTGTAGGGTGTTGAGGCTATGTGTAGCGTGGTGGGGTTGTGTGTAGGGTGTTGAGGCTATGTGTAGCGTGGTGGGGTTGTGTGTAGGGTGTTGAGGCCATGTGGAGTTGTGTGTAGGGTGTTGAGGCCATGTGTAGCGTGTTGAGGTTGTGTGTAGGGTGTTGAGGCCATGTGTAGCATGTTGGAGTTGTGTGTAGGGTGTTGAGGCCATGTGTAGCGTGGTGGAGTTGTGTGTAGGGTGTTGAGGCCATGTGTAGCGTGGTGGAGTTGTGTAGGATGTTGAGGCCATGTGTAGCGGGGTGGAGTTGTGTGTAGGATGTTGAGGCCATGTGTAGCGTGGTGGAGTTGTGTGTAGGGTGTTTAAATCATGTGTTGAGGTTGTGTGTAGGGTGTTGAGGTTCTCATCATGAATCAGTTTTGTTGACATTAGAATCTGTAGACTGTGATTAGTTTAACGTTCCATATATCTGGAATTAGCCAGTGTAGTAATTACAACATGTCTGCATATTGACCATGGGAAATTAAATTGCACACATAGGCAAGTTACCCTTAATCATACTGATGAACAATGTTTAATTGTCGTCATTCTTCCCTACTTGATAGGTGGTCCTGCAAAAAGAATTTGACCAACATGTGTAATTAATACAACTATTACATATTGCATAAATCACGTTTATGTTGGTTTGAGCGTTTTTCAAACCACCTTATTTGTCAGAAGAGATATTCTACCTAATCATTCTGTAATATTCTTGACAATTGCGTAGTCACATATACAGTTGCTTGTTAGCTCAGAAATATTGTCATGAACATTCCAGCAATGTTCATTGTCAAGCCCATATTTCACATATCATAAACTAGTCATCTAACTAACTGGTACTTCAGATTTGGGTTTTGTTTGACCAGTGCCATGTTGTTGCTTACCTATGCAGTGTCAGCTGCCGTTGATTCTGGTGGGACGTGTTATTGAAGTAGTAAGCACTGTGCAGGAAAGGGTATCCAAGGAAGATGGGGTGATAGTTGTCTATCAACTTGGCCACCTCTTCCTTCTCACTCGCAAACACATGGCGACTCTTTCTTGCTGTGCCAGACAACCACAAATAATACGTACTAAAGACAGATATTAAGTGACACTTTGATGAACAACTCCCAAAGAATGTATTTGCAATGGTGTAGTGGCAAGAGTGTCCGACTCAACTAAGAGAACCTGGGTTTGAATATCGAACCTCATTTATTCTACGTTGCTCCAGTTCACTCATCTGTATGAATGAGAACCTGGGTGTACAAAATAGTGGATATGTGTGTATGAATAGTCTATGCACATTACACTTCCCAGATACCTGCAGACTGTACAATAGAAGTCTGCTGGGGACTCTGAGGGAGACGTACAATAGAAGTCTGCTGGGGACTCTGAGGGAGACGTACAATAGAAGTCTGCTGGGACTCTGAGGTGAGGGAGACGTACAATAGAAGTCTGCTGGGGACTCTGAGGGAGACGTACAATAGAAGTCTGCTGGGACTCTGAGGTGAGGGAGACGTACAATAGAAGTCTGCTGGGGACTCTGAGGGAGACGTACAATAGAAGAGTGCTGGGAGACGTCTGTGTAAAGCTCTATGAGGAGTCCTGAGAACTGGATAATGGGACTGTTTTAAAAGTTACCACTTTCTTTACATCACCTTTACATCAGTAGGTATTTCAATGTTCAAGTTACACACGGATGAACAAACAATTCAACACATCTCAGTAGTTGCATAATGGCTTCTCCATAAACTGTTTTGTACAACTGTTTCATAGTGTTACTTTTGACCAGACTTTAAAAATAAGTATTTTAGATGTATGTATACAATATTTTTCTGTGTGCTATATATAAGACTAAGTAAATATCACCAAACAATTGTCAGTTACTGTGATCAAAGAACTATATATTTCTCCCAGCAAAGATACTTCATAACATCATTATTATTCATAACTAATTTACAATGACCTTGACTCATTGCAATGGATTGTTTTGTAAATGTGATATCCAACACGTATTCACTCGAACATGTAACAATATGGACACATGATGGAATATTACTAACCTTCTCTCACAAAGAAGTTTGCAAAGTACTGGGTTGCCATAATCGCATCAGCAGAGTGGTTGACATTTTGGTGGACATCGTACACAAATGCATTCTTTTCTGGATGCCATTGTACTGCGTAAAATGGGTATTTAACAGCTGCAAAAATCCATAATTTTTGTTTTAGCAGTCATACATTCAGAATTCAAACCTGCACACAAGACATAAAACATACGATACTCTTTAAAACAACAACTGATGTACTTAGCTAATCATTCGCTGACATATCTAGGACCCATAGATGATCTGTTTCCAAATAACTTTTTGTTCCTAACCAAAACCGAATATTGGCAAATGTGCTTTCTGTGTAGCTGCCCAAATAACATGAAATCGATTACATATTACAATTAATCTTCTGAAACAATAGCTACATTTCATAACAAAACTCAAAACATATTTGTTTGAAACTGAATTGCCACCATAATTTGTTGGTGGTTCCATGTTCCAATAATGACTCTTGTCTGTCCTTGTTACTTACTTATTAAAACATCACGGAAAAGCAAATAAGAAACATCCTTTCAAAATATTACGCCACACACCAAAAATGCCAATTAAAAGCTGGCATGTTTGCTTGTTTTCACCCCTCTAATCAACAACAAATAACAGCATTGGTAACATACAAATACAACAATACTGAAATGTTCACATTATATAAACTTGGCATATTATATTTTTGCAAAACATTTTTTCTAAAACAAACACCTGTATAAAAATGATGCAGATGCCCTGAAGTCCTTGGGACAATAAGTTTGTAATTATGAATGAAATATGTTTTGGTGAATCATAGTCACTGCCTCTACCATAATCACCTGATCACCTATTTGGCATTTTCTCTAGTTATCCATATGAGATGAACAGAAACACAACCAAATTGTATTAATGCAGTGACAGGACTGGTCATTATGAGGGTAGTGGTTTTTAATGAAGATGGATTCATCTTCTACTTACACTCTACTGAGCCGGATGAGTGTCAGAATGCAGCTGAGACCTGAGTATATAATATTAAATTCATTATAATGGTTGTTCAGAATGTTATATGTTTGCCACCTGCAGCTTAATTCAAACCTGCAGAAGCAGCCTGCCACAGATGGAATACCAATTAGCTACGCTTTCCAGACAGGCCTTCAGTGTGTGGCAATGGGCAGTCACAAATACACAGTTACTAATTAGCCATGGTTCATGGCAGGCCACCTAGCCTCCAGAGTAGGGATCAAGTGAGGCAGTCTGAATACATGATTGATATAAACTCCACTCCACCCTATCAGTCATGGTTGATATAGCTTCCACTCCACCCTATCAGTCATGGTTGATATAGCTTCCACTCCCACCCTATCAGTCATGGTTGATATAGCTTCCACTCCACCCTATCAGTCATGGTTGATATAGCTTCCACTCCCACCCTATCAGTCATGGTTGATATAGCTTCCACTCCCACCCTATCAGTCATGGTTGATATAGCTTCCACTCCCACCCTATCAGTCATGGTTGATATAGCTTCCACTCCCACCCTATCAGTCATGGTTGATATAGCTTCCACTCCACCCTATCAGTCATGGTTGATATAGCTTCCACTCCCACCCTATCAGTCATGGTTGATATAGCTTCCACTCCCACCCTATCAGTCATGGTTGATATAGCTTCCACTCCCACCCTATCAGTCATGGTTGATATAGCTTCCACTCCCACCCTATCAGTCATGGTTGATATAGCTTCCACTCCCACCCTATCAGTCATGGTTGATATAGCTTCCACTCCCACCCTATCAGTCATGGTTGATATAGCTTCCACTCCCACCCTATCAGTCATGGTTGATATAGCTTCCACTCCCACCCTATCAGTCATGGTTGATATCGCTTCCACTCCAAGCCTATGAGTGAATTAAAGTAGTGTCACCTTGCATGCTTTATATCAACTGCACTCTCTGCTATCAGTCAACTAGTCTTACCTTCTATGGTTGATATAAACTCCAAGCCACCCTTATCAGTGTTTGTTGATAGTACTCTGTAAAATGACTTGAGCTTCTTATGGCTGTCAAACACCTGCACATAAAAACGTCACAAATTATGTTAGTCAAACTGTTGACTAACTGATTTGACATGTGCACACATCATATGTCTAATGGTTTGTACAATAAACTGTAGTCTATCTGGTGATAGCAGTATTGATGTAGCGAGTACTGTAATGCTCGCACACGAGGGGTGACTGCTGTGTGTCAGCCAGCAGTGCTCCTGACTCATCCCTTGGCTCAACTCTTCATTTAAGCTCAACCAATGAAACCACTCACTAGATCTGTGGTTCAAACGAGGTCAGGAGACCATGGTGCAATGTTTATGATGTGAATGGGTCTTTGTGATTGTGACCAGTCATGTATCCCTCTATTAGTTGAGTGGGTATTTGCAGTGATGTTCTCGTGGCTGAGACAGTCCAAACAGGTGAACTCAGTCATTACTTCCTCCCTACTTCTGGCCGTGTCAGTGTGCTTTAACTGCTGGAGGCGGTGGGTGGGTGAGGTCTGTCCTTGTCTGACAGTGTCTGTAGTAGTGGGGAGTAGTGGGGCAGCACAACGTTGATGGTAGAACGGAGACAATGGAGTCGCTGCTAGCCACAGTTTTATGCACTACCTGCTTGGTTTTAGCTGTCTCAATATGGTGCAGCTCATACCTAGTGGCTTCATAAGTATACCTATGGTGTGTATGGTGAGCTAGTGCATACATGTCTAAACACACACAAATAATTAATTGATTGATCGATCGATCGATTGATTTGATATGTAATTTTGTTTTACAAAGAATGTGTATTTGTACTCAGATTTTGCGAGTACAAGTACGAGTATGGCCCATTAGTGGTATGAGTACTTACAATGTAATTACGTACACAAGCACCAGGTACTTTTGCCCAGGTCTGATTCATAGAATTGATTTACCTTAGATGTGACACACCACTCATGATGATTGTTGGTGACATTTTGCTGACTTAGAATTGTCACCATTGAGTCTGTCATCTCACCAAACAGACGACTCTTTCTGAAACCTGATGTTGAGATTCTTCATTATTATCATCATTCCCAACTTGCATCAGTAGTAATAAGTTTGAAGTTAATATCTACATAAGTAATCACATTGAGTTTGGAGCTTGGGTTTGTTGTATTTATTAATATATTAAAACTATTTAAAAACCATGTATATACCAATGATGATGTGTTCTTGTCAGGTAGACTTCTATTACAAATTGGCTCATAGAAATATAGTTCAGATTTGTATTTAATTGTTATGTAGTATGCATGTATGCTTTAGTTTATTGCATGGTCAAGAAATGTATAAAATAAATGTCAGTGTTTACCCTGAAATAATGTTGTACATCTAGAGAGAGGTACACTGCAACCATTCATATATTTATTTATTAAGTATACATGGATCATTATGTCATACATTTTGAGGACATTGACCTTTCTACTATGTTGCCATTTTACACGTGCAAAAGTGCAACCACAGAGGTGCAAAGTTGCGGTTCAAAGATTTGATCCTACAAGAAGTGTCCTGGCTTACTGGCAAACACATGCAAAGTTTATTTTCTTATCAGTAGCCCTGTCGACCAGCACTGCCAGTGTTGGCCATCTTCTTCAGATTAATCACCTGTATTGATAACGCTGCTATTCTAAGACAAATGAAGATAATGTATCACTGAAAATATTTAAGATTATTTGATATTGTGTACTTAAGGAAACTGATACCATATATAAGTTGTACCAAAATTAATTAGGTTAAAGAAAACAGTTGAGCACCTTTTAAACAACGTGTTTAAAATCTAGCATTCTATATATGCTGTATACTGCTTTTCCCACTTTGGGGAGTAATGCGTGTCTGATAGAACCAGAATAACAAATTTAAATGCAACATGACTGGAATATTTTAACCTATCTTAAGCAAGAAATGTCCTTGGTAAATGAGGACTTGCGCGGTGCTGTGGTGTTGTGGTGTACCTGGAGCGAAGTGGAGCGGCATGAGGACATTGTCTGCGCGACACCGCTCCAAGACGTCCTCTCCAGCTGCCAGGTCGGCCAGCAACTCAAAGCCCAGACACGTGCCCCACAGGGGGAAGTAATCACCCTTGTCATTGGCCTGCCAACAACACACAGACAGAACATAAGGAGACTATAAAGTGAGAGATAGCACTAAAATATACAAAAAGTGATGTCATATGTCAACTGGACCTTCAGCCCAAACGGTCTAAAAAGGCAGGTTCTTATATGCACTGTAGTGCAGTGTCCAGTCCTCTGAACTGGTCAAGGCACTTTACACTTTACTGTCTGGCAGATCTGTTCAACTGAACAACCATCTCGACTCGACACAGTGTCGTCATACACAAGTATCCACCACTGTCTATGGCTAGGTACTCATTCACACAGCTGAAAGAAATTTGGCAATGTAGAATGATTAAAGTTGCCTAAACAGCACTGGCTGTGAACCAGGTTCCCTGTGAGTTGTGAGTCTGGGGCTCTATCCACAGTGCCAGCTTACACAGGTAGAGTGTTGTGAATGTATCTAGTCACATTTTAATTCTTGTACCTTTAATAATTTGTCTACCTTTAATGTTAATTTTGTTTTAATGTGGCACAGTGTGTGCATTATATCTGCTTAAGGTTATTACTCGCAATTGTTTAATTGATTTGATTATGTTAATGGATTAATTAAGTGTAGATTAATAATACAGTCATGCCTTGTTTATCTACAAGGTTTTGGGATGGACGAAATGTACTGATTACTGGGGTAGTGAGACACCTGATTATACATGGTATCGAGATGGTTCCATTATCCTTTTATATTTACTTTACTTTTGAATTTACTTTATTCATTATCTGTTATACTATGCTTTTACATTATATAACCTTATTTAATCTTTATCTACTCATATTTGTACCATATTTACTTTTTAAAGGCTATTTATCCATATGTACCAACTATATGAAATGAATGTATTTGTTTTGGTTCCAAAAAAACGTGTTGATTGTGAAACAACCGGATTATTGAAGAATAAACAAAACATATCTGTAAATAATCTGTAGCAAGTAAGACTGGACAATTGCGAATTAATGACAGGTGACAGGGTCAACAGAGAAATATATATATGTTGTAGTAAACCAAACCAGCAATGGTAATAATAATGATTATTAGCATATAGTTTGCTGAATTATTTTGCTGCATCACTTTGCAGAGACAATTTGGGAATCCAGCAAACTAAATGCAAATGACAATGCACATTGTAAATATAACTGAATAAGCATGTTGTAATTCAAGATTCAAGATTCAAAAAACTTTATTATCCGTTTAAAAACATAATTATTAAAAACGGAAAATTGTCTTTAGTCACACATAAAAAGACAGTAATAAAACAGTGGTGAATCATATCTACAATTGTCAATACAATATAAAATGATAGTAAATTTAGTCATCACTAATATAAGTAAAGTATCATAATAAATAAATTACGACTAAAAATAGCTACTAAAATAAATAAATAAATAAGCATGTATAATTTCTTTAAATGGGTCTCTGATTTGAGAAAATAACATTAGCAATAACATAATACTAAAATTGATAAATGAATAAGATTAAATAAAGAGTTACCATAAGAATATGAGACACATAAAATGTAAAAATTTATTAATGACTCGTTGAAAACAGCATTAGCATTTAGCATTTAAAATTAAAATAGCAGAGGGTACAAACGATTTTTTGAAGATATTTTTTGGCTAATGGCACTTTTAAGCGTCTCCCTGATGGCAGTTTCTGAAAGGCTTGATTAAGAGGATGAGCAGGATCATAGAGAATTTGTGTTGATTTCCTTTTCAGTGCATCTTTATATATGCTGGACAGCTGTTTTTGATTGTTGCCAATTAACTTGCTTGCTGTGTTAACTACGCGAGCAAGCTTTACTTTATTTTTTCCACTGACATTGCCATACCATGTAATTATATTAAAAGAAAGAACGCTCTCTATCAAACTTCTGTAGACAAGTTGGAGAATGTGCTGGCTAACATCAAAGCTTTTCAGCTTTCTCAGTAGAAAAAGTCGTTGTTATGCTCTCTTATATACATAATCGACATGTTCACAGAACGACAGCCTCTCATCTAGCACAGTACCTAAATACTTGAAGCTTTTGACTATTTCAACTATTTCAACCGGTGTCTGACTAATCCTTCCTCCTCCAAACACTAACTTTCGTTTTCGTTGTATTCAGTTTAAGAAAGGTGGAGGTAATTGACTTCATACATACAAACCTCTTTTGCTCTCTCAAAGAAGAACTGCCCCACTTTGGCAAATGGTGAATCGGTGGTATTAACTCCTCCACCCGGAAACAGAACTCTAAACAGACACAAATCATACGTCCCGTCTTTAAGTACAGTAATCTTTAAAGCAATATTATATGATGTTTTTGCCATCTTGCATGCCAAAATATTCTCTCAGCTACAGAAGGTATTATGATCACTACCTTTTTCTTAAAATGAAATAATTTGTATTATGCCTAGGAAAATAAATACCTTGTTTCCGATTTCATGCTTTGAAAAAATAGGGTAGGTAGCCAATGAGCGTCTTTGTAGCAAATGAATATCTCGAATTGACCCAATTGCGATTGAAACTACGGAAGCTGAACGGTGACATAAGTTTTTTTAAATAAAAATATATAAATGTCGGTCATTTTATTCAGGGTCGGTCGGAGCTTTTAATTTTTATTTTAGTCAACCCATAAAAAGTTATGGTCGGGAAATCAGAAACAAGGTATTTATTTTTCTAGGCCTTATAACAAGAATATTCTACCGTTATCAACATTTTTATTAAAACACTGCCTGAATATGACACATTTAGGAAACGTATAAAAAAGATTAACAATTATATTGCTCACAGTGTTGTAAACAATGACATGATTTATCCATCTCTGCTGCAGAAACAATGGATGAAACAAAGCTACACATGTAAGCTGTGTACAGAAATACAAGACAAGGGTGTTCTATATGCCTTTTGTTAATTGTACATGTACTGAAACAGACTAGTTGAATGAGACGCCAACAGATCATGACTTAACTAGTCGAATGAGACGCCAACAGATCATGACTTAACTAGTCGAATGAGACGCCAACAGATCATGACTTAACTAGTCGAATGAGACGCCAACAGATCATGACTTAACTAGTCGAATGAGACGCCAACAGATCATGACTTAACTAGTCGAATGAGACGCCAACAGATCATGACTTAACCACAACACTTAACAGAATGTTGTTGAGTGGTGGAAACAACTAAAACAAAGGAACTTGTCGTATATTTCATGGGAATTCAATACAAAAACATGATGTCACATGTCACAATTAATTTAGTATTAGTCTGTGTGTGATTATGTCAAGAGTCAATGGCTGCTACAGCTGATGACACAAAGGAACACGTCATTTGATCCATCCTTGCTTTATACACAGCAGTTGCTAGTTGCTTTCCCTAGGGTAGTGAAGCAACCCATTACCCATCACCTGGATAGGCTAAGTCAAGAGGGTACTGTGATTTGGGCTCAGTTAATTGGAAGGGGGCAGGAGTTGTATAGGCTAAGTCAATTTGAGATGTTGTACTTGGGCTGAGTCAAAAAGAATGTTGTGCCTGTGTGCAGACACTGGGAGGTGTACGTGTTGTGCATCAGGTCAACACTGGTGTGCTGGGCTTTCACCCAACCAGTGAGGTGTTGTGCATAGGCTCAGGTAATCGGGTGGGAGCACATGCTTTGTCGATGCTGTACTGGGGCTCAGCCAATAGGGTGTGTTTTGCATGGGCTTACTTAATGGTGGACGTTGTGTTTAGGCTCAATCAGTGGTGGGTTTTGTGTTTAGGCTCAGTCAGTGGTGGGTTTTGTGTTTAGGCTCAATCAGTGGTGGGTTTTGTGTTTAGGCTCAATCAGTGGTGGGCGTTGTGTTTAGGCTCAATCAGTGGTGGGTGTTGTGTTTAGGCTCAATCAGTGGTGGGTTTTGTGTTTAGGCTCAGTCAGTGGTGGGTTTTGTGTTTAGGCTCAGTCAGTGGTGGGTTTTGTGTTTAGGCTCAATCAGTGGTGGGTGTTGTGTTTAGGTTCAATCAGTGGTAGGTTTTGTGTTTAGGCTCACTCAGTGGTGGGTTTTGTGTTTAGGCTCAATCAGTGGTGGGTGTTGTGTTTAGGCTCAATCAGTGGTGGGTGTTGTGCATGGGCAGTTCATGTGCATAGATGGACTCAATCAATGACGATGTTGTGCATGGGTGGACTCAATCAATGGCGGTGTTGTGCATGGATGGACTCAATCAATGGGTGTTGTGCATGGATGGACTCAATCAATGGGTGTTGTGCATGGATGGACTCAATCAATGGGTGTTGTGCATGGATAGACTTAATCAATGGCGGTGTTGTACATGGATAGACTCAATCAATGGGTGTTGTGCATGGATGGACTCAATCAATGGCGGTGTTGTGCATGGATGGACTCAATCAATGTGTGTGTTGTGCATGGATAGACTCAATCAATGTGTGTTGTACATGGATGGACTCAATCAATGGGTGTTGTACATGGATAGACTCAATCAATGGGTGTTGTACATGGATGGACTCAATCAATGGGTGTTGTACATGGATAGACTCAATCAATGGGTGTTGTGCATGGATGGACTCAATCAATGTGTGTGTTGTACATGGATGGACTCAATCAATGGGTGTTGTGCATGGATGGACTCAATCAATGTGTGTGTTGTGCATGGATGGACTCAACCAATGGGTGTTGTGCATGGATGGACTCAATCAATATGTGTGTTGTACATGGATGGACTCAATCAATGTGTGTGTTGTGCATGGATAGACTCAATCAATGTGTGTGTGTTGTGCATGGATGGACTCAATCAATGGGGGTGTTGTGCATGGATGGACTCAATCAATGGGGGTGTTGTGCATGGATGGACTCAATCAATGGGGGTGTTGTGCATGGATAGACTCAATCAATGTGTGTTGTGCATGGATAGACTCAATCAATGGGGGTGTTGTGCATGGATAGACTCAATCAATGTGTGTGTGTTGTGCATGGATAGACTCAATCAATGGGTGTTGTGCATGGATAGACTCAATCAATGGGTGTTGTGCATGGATATACTCAATCAATGTGTGTTGTGCATGGATAGACTCAATCAATGTGTGTTGTGCATGGATAGACTCAATCAATGTGTGTTGTGCATGGATAGACTCAATCAATGGGTGTTGTGCATGGATATACTCAATCAATGTGTGTTGTGCATGGATAGACTCAATCAATGTGTGTTGTGCATGGATAGACTCAATCAATGTGTGTTGTGCATGGATAGACTCAATCAATGTGTGTTGTGCATGGATAGACTCAATCAATGGGTGTTGTGCATGGATAGACTCAATCAATGTGTGTTGTGCATGGATAGACTCAATCGATGGGGTGTTGTGCATGGATGGACTCAATAAATGTGTGTTGTACATGGATGGATTCAATCAGTGCATGTGTGTTGTGCATGGATGGATTGAATCAATGTGTGTGTTGTGCATGGATGGATTTAATCAATACGTGTGTTGTGCATGGATGGATTGAATCAATAAGTGTGTTGTGCATGGATGGATTCAGTCAATATATGTGTTGTGCATGGATGGACTCAATCAATATGTGTGTTGTGCATGGATGGATTCAGTCAATATGTGTGTTGTGCATGGATGGATTCAATCAATATATGTGTTGTGCATGGATGGATTCAATCAATATATGTGTTGTGCATGGATGAATTCAGTCAATATTTGTGTTGTGCATGGATGGATTCAATCAATATATGTGTTGTGCATGGATGGATTCAATCAATATATGTGTTGTGCATGGATGGATTCAGTCAATATTTGTGTTGTGCATGGATGGATTCAATCAATATATGTGTTGTGCATGGATGGATTCAGTCAATATTTGTGTTGTGCATGGATGGATTCAATCAATATATGTGTTGTGTATGGATGGATTCAGTCAATATTTGTGTTGTGCATGGATGGATTCAATCAATATATGTGTTGTGCATGGATGGATTCAATCAATATATGTGTTGTGCATGGATGGATTCAGTCAATATTTGTGTTGTGCATGGATGGATTCAATCAATATATGTGTTGTGCATGGATGGATTCAGTCAATATTTGTGTTGTGCATGGATGGATTCAGTCAATATTTGTGTTGTGCATGGATGGATTCAATCAATAAGTGTGTTGTGCATGGATGGATTCAGTCAATATGTGTGTTGTGCATGGATGGATTCAGTCAATATATGTGTTGTGCATGGATGGATTCAATCAATATGTGTGTTGTGCATGGATGGATTCAGTCAATATGTGTGTTGTGCATGGATGGATTCAGTCAATATTTGTGTTGTGCATGGATGGATTCAATCAATAAGTGTGTTGTGCATGGATGGATTCAGTCAATATTTGTGTTGTGCATGGATGGATTCAGTCAATATATGTGTTGTGCATGGATGGATTCAATCAATATGTGTGTTGTGCATGGATGGATTCAGTCAATATGTGTGTTGTGCATGGATGGATTCAATCAATATGTGTGTTGTGCATGGATGGATTCAGTCAATATGTGTGTTGTGCATGGATGGATTCAATGAATATGTGTGTTGTGCATGGATGGATTCAATCAATGTGTGTGTTGTACTTGGATGGATTCAATCAATGTGTGTGTTGTGCATGGATGGACTCAATCAATGTGTGTGTTGTGCATGGATGGATTCAATCAATATGTGTGTTGTGCCTGGATGGATTCAATCAATGTGTGTGTTGTGCATGGATGGATTCAATCAATATGTGTGTTGTGCATGGATGGATTCAGTCAATATATGTGTTGTGCATGGATGGATTCAATCAATATGTGTGTTGTGCATGGATGGATTCAGTCAATATGTGTGTTGTGCATGGATGGATTCAATCAATATGTGTGTTGTGCATGGATGGATTCAGTCAATATGTGTGTTGTGCATGGATGGATTCAATCAATATGTGTGTTGTGCATGGATGGATTCAATAAATGTGTGTGTTGTACTTGGATGGATTCAATCAATGTGTGTGTTGTGCATGGATGGACTCAATCAATGTGTGTGTTGTGCATGGATGGATTCAATCAATATGTGTGTTGTACATGGATGGATTCAATCAATATGTGTGTTGTGCATGGATGGATTCAATCAATGTGTGTGTTGTGCATGGATGGATTCAATCAATATGTGTGTTGTGCATGGATGGATTCAATGAATATGTGTGTTGTGCATGGATGGATTCAATCAATGTGTGTGTTGTACTTGGATGGATTCAATCAATATTTGTGTTGTACATGGATGGATTCAATCAATATTTGTGTTGTACATGGATGGATTCAATCAATATTTGTGTTGTACATGGATGGATTCAATCAATATGTGTGTTGTGCATGGATGGATTCAATCAATGTGTGTGTTGTGCATGGATGGATTCAGTCAATATATGTGTTGTGCATGGATGGATTCAATCAATATGTGTGTTGTGCATGGATGGATTCAGTCAATATGTGTGTTGTGCATGGATGGATTCAATCAATATGTGTGTTGTGCATGGATGGATTCAGTCAATATGTGTGTTGTGCATGGATGGATTCAATCAATATGTGTGTTGTGCATGGATGGATTCAATAAATGTGTGTGTTGTACTTGGATGGATTCAATCAATGTGTGTGTTGTGCATGGATGGACTCAATCAATGTGTGTGTTGTGCATGGATGGATTCAATCAATATGTGTGTTGTACATGGATGGATTCAATCAATATGTGTGTTGTGCATGGATGGATTCAATCAATGTGTGTGTTGTGCATGGATGGATTCAATCAATATGTGTGTTGTGCATGGATGGATTCAATCAATATTTGTGTTGTGCATGGATGGATTCAATCAATATGTGTGTTGTACATGGATGGATTCAATCAATATTTGTGTTGTACATGGATGGATTCAATCAATATTTGTGTTGTACATGGATGGATTCAATCAATATTTGTGTTGTACATGGATGGATTCAATCAATATGTGTGTTGTGCATGGATGGATTCAATCAATGTGTGTGTTGTGCATGGATGGATTCAATCAATGTGTGTGTTGTGCATGGATGGATTCAATCAATATGTGTGTTGTGCATGGATGGATTCAATCAATATTTGTGTTGTACATGGATGGATTCAATCAATATGTGTGTTGTGCATGGATGGATTCAATCAATGTGTGTTTTGTGCATGGATGGATTCAATCAATATGTGTGTTGTGCATGGATGGATTCAATCAATATTTGTGTTGTGCATGGATGGATTCAATCAATATGTGTGTTGTGCATGGATGGATTCAATCAATATTTGTGTTGTACATGGATGGATTCAATCAATATGTGTGTTGTACATGGATGGATTCAATCAATATGTGTGTTGTGCATGGATGGACTCAATCAATATGTGTGTTGTGCATGGATGGATTCAATCAATATGTGTGTTGTGCATGGATGGATTCAATCAATGTGTGTTTTGTGCATGGATGGATTCAATCAATATGTGTGTTGTGCATGGATGGATTCAATCAATATTTGTGTTGTACATGGATGGATTCAATCAATATGTGTGTTGTGCATGGATGGATTCAGTCAATATTTGTGTTGTGCATGGATGGATTCAGTCAATATATGTGTTGTGCATGGATGGATTCAATCAATATGTGTGTTGTGCATGGATGGATTCAGTCAATATGTGTGTTGTGCATGGATGGATTCAATCAATATGTGTGTTGTGCATGGATGGATTCAGTCAATATGTGTGTTGTGCATGGATGGATTCAATGAATATGTGTGTTGTGCATGGATGGATTCAATCAATGTGTGTGTTGTACTTGGATGGATTCAATCAATGTGTGTGTTGTGCATGGATGGACTCAATCAATGTGTGTGTTGTGCATGGATGGATTCAATCAATATGTGTGTTGTGCCTGGATGGATTCAATCAATGTGTGTGTTGTGCATGGATGGATTCAATCAATATGTGTGTTGTGCATGGATGGATTCAGTCAATATATGTGTTGTGCATGGATGGATTCAATCAATATGTGTGTTGTGCATGGATGGATTCAGTCAATATGTGTGTTGTGCATGGATGGATTCAATCAATATGTGTGTTGTGCATGGATGGATTCAGTCAATATGTGTGTTGTGCATGGATGGATTCAATCAATATGTGTGTTGTGCATGGATGGATTCAATAAATGTGTGTGTTGTACTTGGATGGATTCAATCAATGTGTGTGTTGTGCATGGATGGACTCAATCAATGTGTGTGTTGTGCATGGATGGATTCAATCAATATGTGTGTTGTACATGGATGGATTCAATCAATATGTGTGTTGTGCATGGATGGATTCAATCAATGTGTGTGTTGTGCATGGATGGATTCAATCAATATGTGTGTTGTGCATGGATGGATTCAATGAATATGTGTGTTGTGCATGGATGGATTCAATCAATGTGTGTGTTGTACTTGGATGGATTCAATCAATATTTGTGTTGTACATGGATGGATTCAATCAATATTTGTGTTGTACATGGATGGATTCAATCAATATTTGTGTTGTACATGGATGGATTCAATCAATATGTGTGTTGTGCATGGATGGATTCAATCAATGTGTGTGTTGTGCATGGATGGATTCAGTCAATATATGTGTTGTGCATGGATGGATTCAATCAATATGTGTGTTGTGCATGGATGGATTCAGTCAATATGTGTGTTGTGCATGGATGGATTCAATCAATATGTGTGTTGTGCATGGATGGATTCAGTCAATATGTGTGTTGTGCATGGATGGATTCAATCAATATGTGTGTTGTGCATGGATGGATTCAATAAATGTGTGTGTTGTACTTGGATGGATTCAATCAATGTGTGTGTTGTGCATGGATGGACTCAATCAATGTGTGTGTTGTGCATGGATGGATTCAATCAATATGTGTGTTGTACATGGATGGATTCAATCAATATGTGTGTTGTGCATGGATGGATTCAATCAATGTGTGTGTTGTGCATGGATGGATTCAATCAATATGTGTGTTGTGCATGGATGGATTCAATCAATATTTGTGTTGTGCATGGATGGATTCAATCAATATGTGTGTTGTACATGGATGGATTCAATCAATATTTGTGTTGTACATGGATGGATTCAATCAATATTTGTGTTGTACATGGATGGATTCAATCAATATTTGTGTTGTACATGGATGGATTCAATCAATATGTGTGTTGTGCATGGATGGATTCAATCAATGTGTGTGTTGTGCATGGATGGATTCAATCAATGTGTGTGTTGTGCATGGATGGATTCAATCAATATGTGTGTTGTGCATGGATGGATTCAATCAATATTTGTGTTGTACATGGATGGATTCAATCAATATGTGTGTTGTGCATGGATGGATTCAATCAATGTGTGTTTTGTGCATGGATGGATTCAATCAATATGTGTGTTGTGCATGGATGGATTCAATCAATATTTGTGTTGTGCATGGATGGATTCAATCAATATGTGTGTTGTGCATGGATGGATTCAATCAATATTTGTGTTGTACATGGATGGATTCAATCAATATGTGTGTTGTACATGGATGGATTCAATCAATATGTGTGTTGTGCATGGATGGACTCAATCAATATGTGTGTTGTGCATGGATGGATTCAATCAATATGTGTGTTGTGCATGGATGGATTCAATCAATGTGTGTTTTGTGCATGGATGGATTCAATCAATATGTGTGTTGTGCATGGATGGATTCAATCAATATTTGTGTTGTACATGGATGGATTCAATCAATATGTGTGTTGTGCATGGATGGATTCAATCAATATGTGTGTTGTGCATGGATGGACTCAATCAATGTGTGTGTTGTACAGGGATGGATTCAATCAATGTGTGTGTTGTGCATGGATGGACTCAATCAATATGTGTGTTGTGCATGGATGGATTCAATCAATATGTGTGTTGTGCATGGATGGATTCAATCAATATGTGTGTTGTGCATGGATGGATTCAATCAATGTGTGTGTTGTGCATGGATGGACTCAATCAATATGTGTGTTGTGCATGGATGGATTCAATCAATATGTGTGTTGTGCATGGATGGATTAAATCAATATGTGTGTTGTGCATGGATGGATTCAATCAATATGTGTGTTGTACAGGGATGGACTCAATTACTAGGGGTGTTGTAACTGGGCTCAATCAATGGGGAAGGTGTGTTATTCGTGGATTGACTATGCCAATGGGTGATAGTGTGATTGGAATTTGCCAATGGGTATGTGTGTGTATACTGTATAGCAAGAATTGTGTTGGTTTATAGTATTAATGTATCTTTTAATAGAAGATACAATCTGGTGTTACAGGACAGTGAACACATTTCCCATTAATGTCTTCTGTTACTGGTCATGTCTAGTTCACTAGGACAGCCAACATCACTCAGTAAAGTGTCTTCTGACCAGAGTTTTATGCAGGATAACATTTTTGCCAATCAATGTAAAACTCTGATAAAATTAACTACATGATACTATTCAAGATTCCACCCAGATATTACTTTTTATCTGCAATATTTGAAGACATTTGTCATCAGCATGTATATCAAGAACAATTATTAGTACCAGTGTAAACCTACCCATTGATCTTATTAAAGAGGTCGCTGTAATAGTCGTCTTCTTGTGACATCCTGCAAAAGAAGCCATCTTTTAAACCAAATGTCACAACCGTGTGTCATGGTCTGACAGCTGGCCATCCATGTCACTCTCACTGTGCTCAGTTATGTCACTAAATATGGTCAACAACTTCCATTTCAAAAGGCAGAACCACTTAGTATGTTATATATATCAGCTTGGTTCAAGAACATGTGTGAATACTACAATGCCCAATATTAGTAATTCAATATAATTTTATGTAGGATTTGTCCACGTATTTCCTGAAAAGTCAATTAAATGCATGCTTATTTTTCCAGTAATCTTTATTATTTTTTCTCAAGCCTCACTGGGTAATTCAGCTTATTTCATTTTATTTTTAAGTACTTTCATATATAGAATAATACCTCCCATATCCTATCATATTTATCATCCAATTGTCATAACAATGGCTATCAATAAATCTTATGCAATTAATCAAGCCATGCCTTTGATGCGCCAGACTTATTTACCATTGTGTACAATGTATGATATAAGCTGCAGTACTTACAAAATAGGCACAACACCAGCACCAGCCTGCTCCAGATACTTGACATAGGAACTAAACAAGTAGTTGTCCCCATAGGGGTATTCCTCCGAGTATGTATTCTTCTGTGACAGCATACCTCAAACATACAGCATATCACTATATATATATATCACTATATTATATATATATATATTATCTATATCACTATATTATATATATATATATATATATAATATATATATCATATATATATATATATATATATATATTATATATATATATATATATATATATATACATATATACAAATACAGCACTACGGCATACCTGAGAAATTTATATCTCTGATAAGAAGTAGTTATGAAGACATGGCATGCAGGGTCATTCATGCAGGACAACTAACGGACTCCTTCATGGTGAAGACAGGAGTGAGGCAAGGATGTCTTCTGTCACCGTTCCTATTCCTGCTCGCCATAGACTGGATCATGAAAAAGACTACAAAAAATAGAAGAAATGGGATCCAGTGGACACCATGGAGCCAATTGGAGGACCTGGACTTTGCGGATGACCTCGCTCTCCTCTCACACAGCCATAAACAGATGCAGGAAAAAACAGAGCAACTAAACACAGTGTCAACACAGCTTGGACTCAACATCAACAGAAGCAAGACAAAGACTATGAAAGCCAACACAAAGAACAACAACCCCATTACATTGAACGGAGAGCCACTGGAAGAGACAGATGCATTCACATACCTGGGCAGTACAATAAACAAAACTGGAGGGACAGAAGAAGACGTCAAAGCAAGAATCCAGAAAGCAAGAGTGGCATTCATCATGTTGAGAAAAATTTGGAGAGCAAAGCGAATCAAAATTAACACCAAGATGAGATTGTTTAACTCAAATGTGAAGGCAGTTTTGCTCTACGGAGCGGAGACATGGCGAACCACACAGAAGACACTAAAGAAAATACAGACCTTCATCAACAAATGCCTGCGCAGAATACTACACTTGAAGTGGACAGACAAGGTACCGAACACCACACTCTGGAAAACAACCAAGCAACTACCCATAGAAAATGAAATAAAGAAGAGAAAATGGAGGTGGATAGGATATACACTAAGGAAACCACCAGAATCAATCACCCGTCAAGCCATCACATGGAACCCCCCAGGGAAGAGAAGAAGAGGTAGGCCACGAAACACCTGACAGAGAGACACAGAAAAAGATACAAAAGAGATGGGGTACACCTGGAAAGAAATGGAGAAGATGGCCACAGACAGAAAACAGTGGCGTTCCTTAGTCGATGGCCTATGCTCCGAGCGAGCGAAAAGGCATAAGTAAGTAAAGTAACATATATACATATATATATATATATATATATATATATATATATATATATATATATGTATATATATATATATATATATATATATATATATATTGAAATCAACCACATATGGGCTAAAAAATTAGACCTATATTGAGTGAGAAAACAAGTGTTAACATTTCAGAAAATCCACTGACATGAAAAGACCTCTCATCGCACCCCAAGTGTAGTGACTCGATCCCACCCTGTCAGCTTCAAACACATTTCTTTTGTATTACATTTTAGTGTAATTCATTTTTTTTATTACTATTATCAATACATATTTGCACGTTGATTTGTTAATATTATTGTTACATAAATCTTTAATCATGTTTTCTAAATAAATATATTATTATTTATTAATATAAGCTTTTGAAAGTAAATTAACTGCCCTCACTTTTAAATGAATAACCTATATTTATTGTGGTTTTGTTTATAGTTTCACTTCAATCAAAAAGTCTGACATTCTTTGAATTCATACAACCAAATCCACTTAAAACATTACAACGGGGAAAGGAGTCTGAGGGTGACAGAACTGTTTGCAATTTGAAAGATTCCGGCTGCAAGGCGGCCATTGGCATTGTAATGTTTCTTTGATTTCCCACTAGTTTTTTAATCCTTGATATTGAAATTTTCAGACATTAATTATCCGCCATTCACACATGTCATGTATGAAATTCGTGAAAATTACGTATCTCTTTCTCCTACAATCCAGTCTCTATCCGGCGTAGGAATCCATTTCAAATGGCATTTAGTGGTGGTATGTCCCCGTGTGCTAGCTAGCTCTGCTCGTGTTGAAAAGGCGGCTGAAGTCATTCACGATGACAATATGTTGTCAATTGTTAACCTATGTGTTGTTATTCGGAACTGAATAGTGCCCAATCCACGGTTACTTACCAATGATAGGCCTTTCCTGATTTGCTAACGCGTATCTCCATGTAAGAGCACAAAATAGTAGCACAATCAAAGAAAAACAATACGAATATGCCATTGGCATTGCCATTGTCATTGACATTGTTATGTACAAGTCACAACAAGACAAGTGCGCTGTAATTGTAAATGTAAACAGTGGCAGTCAGTGCTAGTGATATGAGTGACGCATTCACTGTGTTGTCGTCACTTTCGCAAGGGGACATGGGAATGTTTTCTAATCTAATCCAGCCCAGTCGTTCACTGACCTATATTAAGTCCATTAAAGTTACATTGAGATTGGTGCAGTGCATACAGCCATATTCATAATTATGGGATGTGCCCAAATCCTAAGACTTAGCCGGCGCATACTAAAAGGCGGACCACAAAAAGGCGGACCGATGCTACAGATTAAAAAAAATTTTTTTTACAAGCTTTGCTGTTGTTCGAGTGTGCGATCTTATATATTGGATACTTTTATTAGTGTGTTGTAGTAACAATTCTAAATGAATGGTGTTACTTGCATTTATAAAATCTGAGAAATAAATTACAAGTTTAGGCCCTACTAATTAACTTTAGGCTAAACTTTAGGAGTACTTGCTCAGTTGAAAAGTTCCACGTAGACGGCGGCGTCAAGCAATCAGTTTTTGATATAATGACTCGCTTAATAGTACATGTGTTCGCAGGACACTAATATTTCTTATTGAATATTAACCTCATTGAAACGGCCACCTACTGGACAATGTTGACATTTGTAGTTGGTGCTGTGAGTAAAACGTAATTAATCCATGATATATTTAATTAAAACATTAATTAAACTCACATAAAAGTGTTAATTATATATAAGACATCATGATAATTGTTAGTACAATACAGTGATAAAAGTATTTACGATCGCGCAAACAACAACAAAGCTGGTAAAGATGGAACAAAGAATTTATGAATGTGGTCCGCCCTTTCGGCGCGGTCCGCCGGTTGGTAGTCCGCCTTTTAGTGTAGGCTATCTTTCGGGGGAAATGACCGGAAGCAAGCTTACGCTATCACGGCGATGACTGTCGCCATGTAATCAGTCTACACTACACTCTACAGTGGGTGTTATAGTTCTTTTTGCGTTAACTGGTCGTTGTGTAGTTTTGTCAGTAACTCCCTGGGTTTAAATAAACGTTTTCAATTTAGCAAACATGTGAGTCTCGTTGAAAGATATTTAACACAGACATCGTTTCCCCTCCGCCTCGGCTTCGTTGTTTAAACAGCTGATTCAGAATTTTACTTTCAGTGATTGTTCAATCATCCATGTTTTGACATGCCTAACATAAAATCAAACAGTAAACAGATGCAGACACGTGTGCAAAATCCCAAACCACATCGATTTCAAAAAGAATGTTGATTTTCATTGTTGGGTACTTTTGCAGTTTAGGCCCGCACCTCGAAAAAACCAACAAAATGATCACCTACGATGACCAAACTTCGCAGGACGTATCTACTAGACCTGTACTACGCGTATGCACTTTTCATGTGATCAAAAAATAATAATTAATGCCTGAAATCGATCAAAATGTGTAAGTAAATAACGCGCTTTCCAGGCGCCACCTGACGGAGTTCACTGTGGCAGTAGGGACTCGACGAGGAAAGCGCGTTATTTACTTACACATTTTGATCGATTTCAGGCATTAATTATTATTTTTTGATCACGTGACAAATTCATACGCGTAGTACAGGTGTAGTAGATAAACCATACGAAGTTTGGTCATCGTAGGTGAAAATTTTGATGGTTTTTTCGAGGTGCGGGCCTAAACTGCAAAAGTACCCATTGTTGTATGTGAAATGTACACTTTTTACTAGATAAGCCCATAAGCACAAATTTAAAGTCGGCCTGAATAAATTGAATTCAGGGCCCTGCAGCCAGTGCAGGGGTGGTAGAAGAATACCCAGGCAGAGGTAGAACTTCAGCATTTATTTTACTAGACTGTGCGACTAGTAAAGGTAAAAGGCCAGCGAAAGAAATAACAACCCAAATTTAAGTTGTTACAATTTTATTTAAAACTCAAAAACGTGTTTTTTTACCCCAGTTAAAAAAATGCAGTATTCATAAAGGTAACAAAGACTAGTAAAGAAATAAAAAAAATGCACAATTGAAAAAGGATGCCAATTGTGCTCGCTGACCAGTCGTACCACCCTACCAGATACAGGGCAGCCTACCATTTTGAATTGTCCGTACTCTTTCTGGAAATTGACCTCATTATGGCCTTGCAAAAACTGCTCTGTTGGACCGTATTCATATATATAAAAAATAACACTAGAAAATGATAGACACTTAGAACAGTTAATCTTACAATTAAGGCCTAGACAAGTTCATGGCTAGTCGCTATGCCAAATAAAATATCATTTATCGGTAAATGATCGAAGCTGTCACTACTGTAGCCAGTTGTTCCCTGGCAGCAAGTTATCAATATTTTAATGACTTGGGATTCAGTTACATCCCGGCCTGTGGATGGGTTAAGGCTTAGGGTCACTGTGACTGCAAATGGTTGATTGACTGCTGTAGTGGATGACATACTGACCTTTACTAGTCAACCCAGATTACTTATTAGGCAGGTTTACTAGTCTGCCCTTACCTTTACCAAAGTATGCTCTAGATAGTGGACTAGTGGGTAGTTCTACCACTGAATACGGTGATGTATCCCTGATTGCAAATATACAAGGCATGCAGGAATCGACCATTAAAAACCAGGAGTTAGGCCAGTTGTACAGTTAATTGTTTTTATCTATTTGTCATATTTATTTCATTAACTTATTACTTCCGCACACAGTCACATTACAACTGCAGGATAGTGAAACATCACTTTTTAGCAGTAAATTCTTGAAGTTGAAGTCTTGGACTTATAAACTATGACACTTGTGTAGAATTGGGAAGCACTATTTTAACTCTTTGTGCCTTCTTTTGATACTTGAGTTTGTTAATTCCATCATTCAACAACGTTGGCAGAAACAAACTCTGTTTATCCCTCTTTCCAAGTGCACAGTGCAGCAATACATGGTGGCTGCACTTGTGGCTGACACAAACCAGAGCATTATTTCTTTTTTATATTGGGTGTCAAAATGTGTCTAAGACACAGTATTTGTAAAAAGAAATATACCTGGGAACGTTGAATTATTGAATTAATGCATTTGAAGCATGTAAGCATACGGTTACAATGGCAAATTAGGTGGGTAAGGATTTTATACAACTGCCTGGATTTTGTATCTTGGGCTGCTGATATTTTGGGAAATGTCACGTTCTCCATCTAATGGTAAATGTTTAACTACTGTTAATGGTAAAACAGTTTTCATTGTAGAAAACCAGTGTTTTAGAATTGTTGATGCGTTTACAGATATGGAATACAAAATGACTGAAGGTGCTGCTGATATGTTTGTGGTTGGCACATGTGAGAGTACAGAAGACACTCTAACATGTGGGCTCAACTCAAACACTCAAGTTGACCATTTCACACAAATGAACAGAGCTGCAGATGAAGACAGCACTCAGGGCACCATGGAAGTATCAAAACAAGACGGTGCAAACTCACGTGGTGTATCGTTTCACATAGATAGTGGTCAGATTGCCCCGGTGGCTATGTCGGAACAGTCATCAGAACTTCATGATCTCGGGTTAACAGTGTTTAACCAGGAAGACTATGAGCAAGGTATTGCCATATTGCATGTCTTTGAAACTTAAATTATGCTTTATTCAAAGCAGTTCCCAGTAATCCACCTTATTAGTGTACATTCACTGATTTCGTAAGCCACTAATAAATAGTATACATACATGCTGTGATCAACTACATTCACAATTACAGTGCGTGTTTCAGTTAATTGTTTATCAAAATGTTGATGATTCAATATTTAATCATTTGCTAATTTCGGTTAAAATGTCTTAAATTTTAATCAGTTAAATCCCAGTGTGGCCCAGGAGGAAAACTGGCACCCTTGTCCGAAGTGGTGAAAGTTGTGTCATTTATTGCAGGTTTTACTAGTATAAATTGTCTTTTTACTGCTAATGTTTGTATAAAGAGGGGCTTAACTTGCTTTGTTATACTATCTGCTATGTCACAAAGATAATAATGACATCATCTAAACGGTATCTTCGATTTCAGGTGTTGTAGCTCAGGTCAATGCAGCAATAGCTTTGGAAGAAAGTGAACGGAGGAAAGCTGTTTTACAGAAGAGACTTGAATGTGTTGAACAGAGCATCAGGTAAACACAGTAGTACTAACTACTAAGAGCAACCAAATACAGATTTTCTAAATGGGTGACAGCGTAAGTGCAAGAATGGGGAAACATGCACACACACACACACACACACACACACACACACACACACACACACACACACACACACACACACACACACACACACACACACACACACACACACACACACATTGATTGAGTCCATCCATGCACAACACACATATTGATTGAATCCATCCATGCACAACACACATATTGATTGAATCCATCCATGTACACACACCCACACAATCAAGTGAAAACACTGTTGTTTCAAGGATAATTCACAGGAAATTGGGAGGCGAGGTGGCCGCTAGACATTTTCAATAGGACCCCCTCCCCTCTTCCCGCTTCCATTGTCTGTCGTCTGTGGAGACAGTGGATGCAAGACACCGATCCAGTTTAGATTTTGTAGAGTGAACTCTTGAACAGGAGCAAAACTAGTTTTTGCCTGGATTTCATTTGCTAGTGTGAACTATAGCGTGAAAATTCATACACTTTATTGATATTGTCTCCTGCATTCACACAATTTGGCTGTGTCATCACAAATGACTAATAAGACTTACCAGAGAAAGTGCCAATTAGGTGATTAATGTAAAGAGACTATATGCAGTGAGTATGAGTCACCACAGCACATTTCATTCATAATTACTAGTCCAAAAGACTCTTGGCCCCTTTTTTCTCATAAATATAAGGAGCTTGATGAACTGAACTGTAGATAGACAGAGCGGGAGCTTGTAAACTCAGTGTTGTGTTGTAGATGCACAGAGCGGGACCTTGTAAACTGAGTGTTGTATTGTAGATGCCCAGAGCGGGACCTTGTAAACTGAGTGTTGTATTGTGGATGCCCAGAGCTTGTAAACTGAGTGTTGTGTTGTAGATGCCCAGAGCTTGTAAACTGAGTGTTGTGTTGTAGATGCACAGAGCTTGTAAACTGAGTGTTGTGTTGTAGATGCCCAGAGCTTGTAAACTGAGTGTTGTGTTGTAGATGCACAGAGCTTGTAAACTGAGTGGTGTGTTGTAGATGCACAGAGCTTGTAAACTGAGTGTTGTGTTGTAGATGCACAGAGCTTGTAAACTGAGTGTTGTGTTGTAGATGCACAGAGCTTGTAAACTGAGTGTTGTGTTGTAGATGCACAGAGCTTATAAACTGAGTGTTGTGTTGTAGATGCACAGAGTTTGTAAACTGAGTGTTGTGTTGTAGATGCACAGAGTTTGTAAACTGAGTGTTGTGTTGTAGATGCACAGAGCTTGTAAACTGAGTGTTGTGTTGTAGATGCCTTGAGCTTGTAAACTGAGTGTTGTGTTGTAGATGCACAGAGCTTGTAAACTGAGTGTTGTGTTGTAGATGCACAGAGCTTGTAAACTGAGTGTTGTGTTGTAGATGCACAGAGCTTGTAAACTGAGTGTTGTGTTGTAGATGCCCAGAGCTTGTAAACTGAGTGTTGTGTTGTAGATGCCCAGAGCTTGTAAACTGAGTGTTGTGTTGTAGATGCACAGAGCTTGTAAACTGAGTGTTGTGTTGTAGATGCACAGAGCTTGTAAACTGAGTGTTGTGTTGTAGATGCACAGAGCGGGACCTTGTAAACTGAGTGTTGTGTTGTAGATGCCCAGAGCTT
The DNA here is from genome assembly GCA_964017155.1 of Oasisia sp. SBJ-2009. NCBI lineage: Eukaryota > Metazoa > Annelida > Polychaeta > Sabellida > Siboglinidae > Oasisia > Oasisia sp. SBJ-2009. Next base: position 34,536,625 of record OZ024858.1, read on the forward strand.
GTAAACTGAGTGTTGTGTTGTAGATGCCCAGAGCTTATAAACTGAGTGTTGTGTTGTAGATGCACAGAGTTTGTAAACTGAGTGTTGTGTTGTAGATGCACAGAGTTTGTAAACTGAGTGTTGTGTTGTAGATGCACAGAGCGGGAGCTTGGTGACACAGAGAAGGTGCTGGGCATGCTGACTGAGCAGGAAGGCACACACACCATAGCAGAGACACAGCGAGTGAAGAGGCGACAACAAAACAAGGTAGGAACTGGTCACTTTACACTGGCACCACTGGTAATATCTGACACTACAATGTTTGACCTGCCTCTTAGCTTTGAGTTTGACTTATGGAGTATCATTATGATTGAAAAGTTCATAGTCGAGGAACTTGGATATATGTGGAGTAGTAGTTAATTGTTAGTCTTACTAGCAAAAATGCCAATCTTGGAAAGGATACTACAGGCTGAAACACCTGAACAACCATTGCCCAAACATAAGAACATACTACATGCATGATATGTAATCATGATTTGATGAGCTCAGAGGTACAGTATATTTTAAATACTTTTTTAAACTGACAGTTTTCTTTTCTTTTTAAATAACTTCATTAATAGTCTGCAAGAATACAATAATATAATGCCCCATTATATCTGGTATGCATAATATACTTCAACTAATTGTTTGTTTGTATGCTTGAAATAAAAAGTGATATTTAATTATAATGATTTATAACCAGTGAAATAATTTCCAACATGACACAACCCAGCCCTCATTAATATTTATGAATAATGACACTACATTGTCAGATGATTTCCCATGGAATTTGTGCCTATGTTTCTTATTGTTTAAACTTCTCTGCGTTTGCCCCACTCATGTCTGTTGAAAAATTTGTTGATTGCAAGTTTTTGCAACCAGTTAAGTTACCCTGAACAAGGGGAGAACCCTCAACAAAGAGGAAATTAAAAAAGTATCCTCTTCATTTGAGGTGCCATAAATTAATCCCTGGAAGTTTGTCTCAGGAACTGCAGGCTATCTCACAATAGAGTGACAGTTTGTATTTTCAGTCAGTATGAAACCATCTGGACACAAACTGATCATGATAGTAGTTGGTGAATGCAACTGGTAGTGAACATTCTAAAAATAAGTTTGTCTTAATACAAAAATCAGAATTTTCGTGAATTTCTATGTGCAAATTTAAGATGTCCGTTATATGATAAAAATATAGTAACAAGTTGGTCACTGTTGGTGTACCTACTGCATTCTCTCACTTCATGTTGTTGTTGTACATAGCTAAAGTATAACACTGTCTGATGTTGTTGTACATAGCTAAAGCAGGTGAAGAAACTAGAAGCAACAAGAAAGGCAATAGTTGGACAAATGACGGGCAGCAGAGAAATCTCTCATGATGGTTGGTATTAGGACTAAAACATTATCTTTACATCTCAACGTGTAATTTCTTTAGCTCTTGCTGTCTATGCTCTCGATGTGTTTTATAGTAATGCCAACCTTTTAAACACCAGTCCTGGGTCTGGGGGTGTGGTTTTAAATAAAGTTTTTTGTTTTTTTAATGCTTTCTGCTGTAGAGCTTGAAGCTTTGTAATAGCACTTGCAAATATTTGGGCAAACATGGTGATGGTTGAGATTTGAGAATGGTTGGTGGTTGAGGTGTGAGAATGGTTTAGGTGTGCAAATGGTTTCTGGTTGAGGTGTGAGAATGGTTGGTGGTTGAGGTGTAAGAATGGTTGGTGGTTGAGGTGTAAGAATGGTTGGTGGTTGAGGTGTAAGAATGGTTGAGGTGTGAGAATGGTTGAGGTGTAAGAATGGTTGGTGGTTGAGGTGTAAGAATGGTTGATGGTTGAGGTGTAAGAATGGTTGAGGTGTGAGAATGGTTGGTGGTTGAGGTGTGAGAATGGTTGGTGATTTAGGTGTAAGAATGGTTGGTGGTTGAGGTGTAAGAATGGTTGGTGGTTGATGTGTGAGAATGGTTGGTGGTTGAGGTGTAAGAATGGTTGGTGGTTGAGGTGTGAGAATGGTTGGTGGTTGAGGTGTGAGAATGGTTGGTGGTTGAGGTGTAAGAATGGTTGGTGGTTGAAGTGTGAGAATGGTTGGTGGTTGAGGTGTGAGAATGGTTGGTGGTTGAGGTGTGAGAATGGTTGGTGGTTGAGGTGTAAGAATGGTTGGTGGTTGAGGTGTAAGAATGGTTGGTGGTTGAGGTGTAAGAATGGTTGGTGGTTGAGGTGTAAGAATGGTTGATGGTTGAGGTGTAAGAATGGTTGGTGGTTGAGGTGTAAGAATGGTTGGTGGTTGAGGTGTGAGAATGGTTGGTGGTTGAGGTGTGAGAATGGTTGGTGGTTGAGGTGTGAGAATGGTTGGTGGTTGAGGTGTGAGAATGGTTGGTGGTTGAGGTGTGAGAATGGTTGGTGGTTGAGGTGTAAGAATGTTTGGTGGTTGAGGTGTAAGAATGGTTGGTGGTTGAGGTGTGAGAATGGTTGGTGGTTGAGGTGTGAGAATGGTTGGTGGTTGAGGTGTGAGAATGGTTGGTGGTTGAGGTGTGAGAATGGTTGGTGGTTTAGGTGAAAATGATTGAGGGATGAGGTGTGAGAATGGTTGATGGTTGCATAATGTTCACACAAATATGACGATCGTTTGGCCATTTGAGAGTTTTTGCCATAAAGGTGTAAACTAAGAGACAACTATGGAGGCATCACATTTCATTCACAGGTTAGCTACTTAGAAGTTAAAGTTTTCACGCCAAATTAAATGATAATGTTATTTGTAGGTGAAGCAGCTGATGACGGGATTGTCCTTGACGAAGCTCTGGGGCTGCCTCTTATCCCTGAAACTGAAGCACAACGAATGATTCGACTTGGTGAAATGACTCCATTTGGCACAATCATATCAGCGGACTGTGGTCACCTTGACCAACAGCAAAATCAAGATGGGATGTCTGACTTTGAGAAATATCTTCTAGATCAGTCCCAGTTGTCAGGGGGCAGAAGGAGAGTGCCAGGACGTCACCAAGGCCGTGTCACGGCAGACAACAGCTGCTGCAAAAGAACAAAGATGGCAGTAAACAGTGAGAGTCGTTCAGGCAGTGAGGATGAATGGGTGAAAGAACGCAAGACTGATGGCGTGATAAGACATGGCTCAATGGAGGAAGGTGAAAACAGCCAAGAAGGACTGTTGAATGAGTACAAGGGTGTGCCAGATGATGAGGATGATGGTGATGATGATTACGTCATAGATGGAGAGGAGAGTGACCATGAAGACATGTGGAAGGATGAGAAGATGCAGCACAGACTGGGTGAGTTGTAAATACGGCTTTATCCACTGGTCACAACAGGACCACAGGTAGTACAACACTTAACTGGGTATTCCAGTGTTTATAATCATAACTGTTTTGGTTGTGTGCTGGCCAACACCACACTTTATAATGTGACAAGTGACATCTACACTGGTCTCTGTGACACAGCAGTGGAATGCCAGTGACACTGTCACATCTACACTGGTCTCTGCGACACAGCAGTGGAAGCCAGTGACACTGTCACATCTACACTGGTCTCTGTGACACAGCAGTGGAAGCCAGTGACACTGTCACATCTACACTGGTCTGTGTGACACAGCAGTGGAATGCCAGTGACACTGTCACATCTACACTGGTCTCTGCGACACAGCAGTGGAAGCCAGTGACACTGTCACATCTACACTGGTCTCTGCGACACAGCAGTAGGAGCCAGTGACACTGTCACATCTTCACTGGTCTGTGTGACACAGCAGTGGAATGCCAGTGACACTGTCACATCTACACTGGTCTCTGCGACACAGCAGTGGAAGCCAGTGACACTGTCACATCTACACTGGTCTCTGCGACACAGCAGTGGGAGCCAGTGACACTGTCACATCTTCACTGGTCTGTGTGACACAGCAGTGGAAGGCAGTGGCACTATCACATCTACACCGGTCTGTGTGACATAGCTCCTATACATTGCTTATTGCAGTAATGCACAGTGACAGCGGTGCAAACTGGTATAAACCATGTCACTTTCTAGGCATCAAAAATGTGCTAAGATGCAATATTTTCATAACAGAAATATGCCTGGGATTGTGTGGATGGAATTAACACATGTTGAAATTAAAATGACAAGATGGATATGGGCCTAGATTTTATACAAGTGTCTTGAATCATGTGTTTTACACAGTGTGTTGTGTCTCCCATTTTTTTTCGTTCCCACAAATATGTTGACTAAGTGTAAGCCCTGAAAGTGAGAGGTGAGTGAGGTGTAGGGGATACTCAGGGAAAAGACTTTAGAGCCACTGCAAAATATTTATTGCTGTAGGCAAAGCTGCATCAAAAAGCAGAGGAAAGACGAAGATGAAATCGTGCAGCCTGGCAAGAGATGATGGCGACAGGAAGTTGTTCCAGGCACGAATGAAATCTTTCCGGAAAGAGGAACTGCAAAAGAAACATGCCCTGCTAATGGCTGGGCAGGAAGATGAGGGTCCAAGCCTCGCAGACCTGGGCAGCGGCTTTAATGTTCCAACTACTATTTGGAATAAACTTTACAAGTAAGCAGTTCATATCTTAATGGTCATGTGTTGATGGTGTAGGTACAAGTAGTCTGTTGTTATCAGACAACCAAAAATAAACACATTACAGACATGTGTATCACCTCCTTACATACATGTTTCCATCTTTCAACAACACAATCAGTGTATTTTTGTAGTACGTGTTACATGCTAGTGGGTATGACATTGTTGTGGGTGGGCATGACATTGTTGTGGGTGTGCATGACATTGTTATGGGTGGGCATGACATTGTTGTGGGTGTGTATGACATTGTTGTGGGTGGGCATGACATTGTTGTGGGTGGGCATGACATTGTTGTGGGTGGGCATGACATTGTTGTGGGTGGGCATGACATTGTTGTGGGTGGGCATGACATTGTTGTGGGTGGGCATGACATTGTTGTGGGTGGGCATGACATTGTTGTGGGTGGGCATGACATTACTGAGGATGGGTATGACATTGTTGTGGGTGGGCATGACATTGTTGTGGGTGGGTATGACATTGTTGTGGGTGGGGATGACATTGTTGTGGGTGGGCATGACATTGTTGTGGGTGGGCATGACATTGTTGTGGGTGGGGATGACATTGTTGTGGGTGGGCATGACATTGTTATGGGTGGGCATGACATTGTTGTGGGTGGGCATGACATTGTTGTGGGTGGGCATGACATTGTTGTGGGTGGGCATGACATTGTTGTGGGTGGGCATGACATTGTTGTGGGTGGGCATGACATTGTTGTGGGTGGGCATGACATTGTTGTGGGTGGGCATGACATTGTTGTGGGTGGGCATGACATTGTTGTGGGTGGGCATGACATTGTTGTGGGTGGGCATGACATTGTTGTGGGTGGGCATGACATTGTTGTGGGTGGGCATGACATTGTTGTGGGTGGGCATGACATTGTTGTGGGTGGGCATGACATTGTTGTGGGTGGGCATGACATTGTTGTGGGTGGGCATGACATTGTTGTGGGTGGGCATGACATTGTTGTGGGTGGGCATGACATTGTTGTGGGTGGGCATGACATTGTTGTGGGTGGGCATGACATTGTTGTGGGTGGGCATGACATTGTTGTGGGTGGGCATGACATTGTTGTGGGTGGGCATGACATTGTTGTGGGTGGGCATGACATTGTTGTGGGTGGGCATGACATTGTTGTGGGTGGGCATGACATTGTTGTGGGTGGGCATGACATTGTTGTGGGTGGGCATGACATTGTTGTGGGTGGGCATGACATTGTTGTGGGTGGGCATGACATTGTTGTGGGTGGGCATGACATTGTTGTGGGTGGGCATGACATTGTTGTGGGTGGGCATGACATTGTTGTGGGTGGGCATGACATTGTTGTGGGTGGGCATGACATTGTTGTGGGTGGGCATGACATTGTTGTGGGTGGGCATGACATTGTTGTGGGTGGGCATGACATTGTTGTGGGTGGGCATGACATTGTTGTGAGTGGGCATGACATCACTGAGGGTGGTTATGACATCACTGACATGAGGAGTGTATGCCCTGCTGCAGGTACCAGCAGACAGGTGTGAGCTGGCTGTGGGAGCTGCACCGGCAGCAGGCAGGTGGCATCATTGGGGACGAGATGGGACTGGGCAAGACTATTCAGATGATCACATTCCTGGTTGGCCTCGCCACTAGTGGCCTACGTGATACTGCAGTCATATCCAGGTTGGTGCATCAACTTATATATATACATATCTATATACGTGTATATCATTTATTCATAGATAGTCTTTGTACATAATTTGTAAAGGAAATTGAAATCAATTTCAAAACTGTTAAGCCAGATGTCATATTTCAAAATAGTCACCTAAATCTTGACATCCTCCATTCATGCACTTAGTCAACACATTGACTGTGATGTTAGCACTGTGACTGTGTTGTTGATGTTAGCACTGTGACTGTGTTGTAGATACAGAGGTCCCGTTGTTAGCACTGTGACTGTGTTGTAGATACAGGGGTCCCGTTGTTAGCACTGTGACTGTGTTGTAGATACAAGGGTCCCATTGTTAGCACTGTGACTGTGTTGTTGATGTTAGCACTGTGACTGTGTTGTAGATACAAGGGTCCCGTTGTTAGCACTGTGACTGTGTTGTAGATACAAGGGTCCCGTTGTTAGCACTGTGCCTGTGTTGTAGATACAAGGGTCCCGTTGTTAGCATTGTGCCTGTGTTGTAGATACAAGGGTCCAGTTGTTAGCACTGTGCCTGTGTTGTAGATACAAGGGGCTGGGGCCAGTGCTGATCGTGTGCCCCGCCACTGTGATGCACCAGTGGGTGAGAGAGTTCCACACGTGGTGGCCTGCGTTCTATGTTGCTGTGCTACACTCATCAGGAAGTTACACTGGCTCACCGGTATGTATCAATTGTAATTTGGTGGATAAAAAAAACCCTGGATATACCTGGTGATGATGATAATTAATAACGCCAGTGATAACAGACTTTGTAAAGATTACCAATGGAGGCGAACCTGCAACTGACAGCAGCAGAATATTCAGTTGTTATGCTAATTGTGAATGGTGTATTTGTCAGGTTTACGATTATGAAATTAAAATATATCATAACTACAAAAAATTGTTTAGTATTCAACTCTCAGAATCATATGTTCTCATTGATAAAATCCGCTATTGCAGCCAAAATTTTGAGTTGAAGTTGATTTTCATATAAAGTTGCTGGGAATGCAGTATTCAGTGATCACAGCATCTGAGGGCTGTAGCAATTAATGGTTAACGAATCTGATTGATAAAACAAAGTTAAAGTCCCAGCCAGCTAGTGAGAAGTGTGGTGTAATGTTGGGTTGTCTTTCAGGGCCAGCTAGTGAGAAGTGTGGTGTAATGTTGGGTTGTCTTTTAGGGCCAGCTGGTGAGAAGTGTGGTGTAATGTTGGGTTGTCTTTCAGGGCCAGCTAGTGAGAAGTGTGGTGTAATGTTGGGTTGTCTTTTAGGGCCAGCTAGTGAGAAGTGTGGTGTAATGTTGGGTTGTCTTTTAGGGCCAGCTAGTGAGAAGTGTGGTGTAATGTTGGGTTGTCTTTTAGGGCCAGCTGGTGAGAAGTGTGGTGTAATGTTGGGTTGTCTTTCAGGGCCAGCTGGTGAGAAGTGTGGTGTAATGTTGGGTTGTCTTTCAGGGCCAGCTCGTGAGAAGTGTGGTGTAATGTTGGGTTGTCTTTCAGGGCCAGCTAGTGAGAAGTGTGGTGTAATGTTGGGTTGTCTTTTAGGGCCAGCTAGTGAGAAGTGTGGTGTAATGTTGGGTTGTCTTTTAGGGCCAGCTAGTGAGAAGTGTGGTGTAATGTTGGGTTGTCTTTTAGGGCCAGCTGGTGAGAAGTGTGGTGTAATGTTGGGTTGTCTTTCAGGGCCAGCTGGTGAGAAGTGTGGTGTAATGTTGGGTTGTCTTTCAGGGCCAGCTCGTGAGAAGTGTGGTGTAATGTTGGGTTGTCTTTCAGGGCCAGCTAGTGAGAAGTGTGGTGTAATGTTGGGTTGTCTTTTAGGGCCAGCTAGTGAGAAGTGTGGTGTAATGTTGGGTTGTCTTTTAGGGCCAGCTAGTGAGAAGTGTGGTGTAATGTTGGGTTGTCTTTTAGGGCCAGCTGGTGAGAAGTGTGGTGTAATGTTGGGTTGTCTTTCAGGGCCAGCTGGTGAGAAGTGTGGTGTAATGTTGGGTTGTCTTTCAGGGCCAGCTCGTGAGAAGTGTGGTGTAATGTTGGGTTGTCTTTCAGGGCCAGCTCGTGAGAAGTGTGGTGTAATGTTGGGTTGTCTTTCAGGGCCAGCTAGTGAGAAGTGTGGTGTAATGTTGGGTTGTCTTTCAGGGCCAGCTCGTGAGAAGTGTGGTGTAATGTTGGGTTGTCTTTCAGGGCCAGCTGGTTTGAAGTGTGGTGTAATGTTGGGTTGTCTTTCAGGGCCAGCTCGTGAGAAGTGTGGTGTAATGTTGGGTTGTCTTTCAGGGCCAGCTCGTGAGAAGTGTGGTGTAATGTTGGGTTGTCTTTCAGGGCCAGCTCGTGAGAAGTGTGGTGTAATGTTGGGTTGTCTTTCAGGGCCAGCTAGTGAGAAGTGTGGTGTAATGTTGGGTTGTCTTTCAGGGCCAGCTCGTGAGAAGTGTGGTGTAATGTTGGGTTGTCTTTCAGGGCCAGCTGGTTTGAAGTGTGGTGTAATGTTGGGTTGTCTTTCAGGGCCAGCTCGTGAGAAGTGTGGTGTAATGTTGGGTTGTCTTTCAGGGCCAGCTCGTGAGAAGTGTGGTGTAATGTTGGGTTGTCTTTCAGGCCCAGCTCATGAGAAGTGTGGTGTAATGTTGGGTTGTCTTTCAGGGCCAGCTCGTGAGAAGTGTGGTGTAATGTTGGGTTGTCTTTCAGGGCCAGCTGGTTAGAAATGTAGTGTAATGTTGGGTTGTCTTTCAGGGCCAGCTGGTGAGAAGTGTGGTGTAATGTTGGTTTGTCTTTTAGGGCCAGCTCGTGAGAAGTGTGGTGTAATGTTGGGTTGTCTTTCAGGGCCAGCTGGTGAGAAGTGTGGTGTAATGTTGGTTTGTCTTTCAGGGCCAGCTCGTGAGAAGTGTGGTGTAATGATGGGTTGTCTTTCAGGGCCAGCTGGTGAGAAGTGTGGTGTAATGTTGGTTTGTCTTTTAGGGCCAGCTCGTGAGAAGTGTGGTGTAATGTTGGGTTGTCTTTCAGGGCCAGCTGGTTTGAAGTGTGGTGTAATGTTGGGTTGTCTTTCAGGGCCAGCTGGTGAGAAGTGTGGTGTAATGTTGGGTTGTCTTTCAGGGCCAGCTGGTGAGAAGTGTGGTGTAATGTTGGTTTGTCTTTCAGGGCCAGCTGGTTTGAAGTGTGGTGTAATGTTGGGTTGTCTTTCAGGGCCAGCTGGTGAGAAGTGTGGTGTAATGTTGGGTTGTCTTTCAGGGCCAGCTGGTGAGAAGTGTGGTGTAATAATGGGTTGTCTTTTAGGGCCAGCTGGTGAGAAGTGTGGTGTAATAATGGGTTGTCTTTCAGGGCCAGCTGGTGAGAAGTGTGGTGTAATAATGGGTTGTCTTTTAGGGCCAGCTGGTGAGAAGTGTGGTGTAATAATGGGTTGTCTTTCAGGGCCAGCTGGTGAGAAGTGTGGTGTAATGTTGGTTTGTCTTTCAGGGCCAGCTGGTGAGAAGTGTGGTGTAATAATGGGTTGTCTTTTAGGGCCAGCTGGTGAGAAGTGTGGTGTAATAATGGGTTGTCTTTCAGGGCCAGCTGGTGAGAAGTGTGGTGTAATAATGGGTTGTCTTTTAGGGCCAGCTGGTGAGAAGTGTGGTGTAATGATGGGTTGTCTTTCAGGGCCAGCTGGTGAGAAGTGTGGTGTAATGTTGGGTTGTCTTTCAGGGCCAGCTGGTGAGAAGTGTGGTGTAATAATGGGTTGTCTTTTAGGGCCAGCTGGTGAGAAGTGTGGTGTAATGATGGGTTGTCTTTCAGGGCCAGCTGGTGAGAAGTGTGGTGTAATGTTGGGTTGTCTTTTAGGGCCAGCTGGTGAGAAGTGTGGTGTAATGATGGGTTGTCTTTTAGGGCCAGCTGGTGAGAAGTGTGGTGTAATAATGGGTTGTCTTTTAGGGCCAGCTGGTGAGAAGTGTGGTGTAATGATGGGTTGTCTTTCAGGGCCAGCTGGTGAGAAGTGTGGTGTAATGATGGGTTGTCTTTCAGGGCCAGCTGGTGAGAAGTGTGGTGTAATGATGGGTTGTCTTTCACGGCCAGCTGGTTTGAAGTGTGGTGTAATGATGGGTTGTCTTTCACGGCCAGCTGGTGAGAAGTGTGGTGTAATGTTGGGTTGTCTTTTAGGGCCAGCTGGTGAGAAGTGTGGTGTAATGTTGGGTTGTATTTCAGGGCCAGCTGGTTTGAAGTGTGGTGTAATGATGGGTTGTCTTTCAGGGCCAGTTGGTGAGAAGTGTGGTGTAATGATGGGTTGTCTTTCCGGGCCAGCTGGTGAGAAGTGTGGTGTAATAATGGGTTGTCTTTCAGGGCCAGCTGGTGAGAAGTGTGGTGTAATGTTGGGTTGTCTTTCAGGGCCAGCTGGTTTGAAGTGTGGTGTAATGATGGGTTGTCTTTCAGGGCCAGCTGGTGAGAAGTGTGGTGTAATGATGGGTTGTCTTTCCGGGCCAGCTGGTGAGAAGTGTGGTGTAATAATGGGTTGTCTTTCAGGGCCAGCTCGTGAGAAGTGTGGTGCAGTGCTGTGGTGTGATCATTACGTCCTACAGCAGTCTGGTGCTCCATAAGGATGTCCTGCTGCCACACGACTGGCACTATGTAGTGCTTGATGAAGGACACAAGATCAGAAACCCAGACGCACAGATAACACTTGCTTGTAAACAGGTATCTTACAATTTGCACATGTATTGATAACAAATAATAACAATGTATATATATATACTATAATATATATATATATATATATATATATATATATATATATATATATATATATATATACATCATCATCATGCTGTCGCTTGCGGTGCAAGAAAAAAACTGCTTCCATCACTTGACTGTTGCTCTCCATTTATGTCTCTGCTGTGAGAGTGATGTCGGTGAGTGAGTCGGCCTTTATGTCTCTCAGCTTCAAGTTTCTCTTGATGGTATCCTTGAATCTGAGATGAGAGCATCCTCTTTTTCTGTGACAGAAGACAGTTGAGTAGAGAACCTGCTTTGGTAGCCTGCCTGGTGACATCCTCATGAGGTGTCCAGTCCACTGGAGATTCTTTCTGGTCAGAAGATCTTGTATAGATGGCAGCCATATCCGTTTGAGTATGTCCTTGTTTGTCACTTTGTCCATCCAGGTTATCCTCATGATCGAATGCAGATGTCGTATCATGAAGGCATGCAGCTTTTTCACCCGTCGTCTATACACTGTCCAGACAGTCCAGGCCTTGGCTCCATGTATGAGGGTGGACAGCACGATTGCGTGGTATATCTTGCCTTTAACCCGCATGGACACATGGTGGTTGTTCCAGAGTCTCTGGCGTAGTCGGCTGAAAGATGCACTAGTCTTGGCCATCCTCCTCTGTATTTCATCGTCAATGCATCCATCACTTGATATAGTGCTTCCGAGGTAGTTCAGCTTGTTTCCATCAACCATGATATCTTCCTCTCAGGTTCTTGTAGAGTTGGGTTGGTACAGCAGTCTTCTTGATGTTAATCTTCTGGCCGAACTTCTTTGAGACATCGGAGAAAGCATCCAATATGTTCTGCATCTCTTCAGCAGGGTGGGTAACCAGTGCACTCTCATCTGTGAATAGCAGCTCTCTCATCAGTATCCGAGTAGTCGTGGTATTCGCTCTGAAGTGTGCGACGTTGAGTAGGTCAGCACTCTGTCTGGACTGTATGTAGATGCCATCCCCCATGTCTCGGAAAGCCTCGTCAAGCATTGCTGATAGGAAGATGGAGAAGAGCATGGGGGCCAGTACACAACCTTGCTTGACTCCATTTGTAACATTGAACGATTCCGAGACTTCCCCTCCAACACTAACATTCACCATCATTCCGATATGTAGAGCCTCGATCATAGTTGTGAACTTCTCTGGGCATCCATACTTCCTCAGTAGCTGCCATAGCCCGGTCCTCCCAACTGTATCGAACGCCTTACTGAAGTCAACAAATACCATGTACAGTGGTTGGTCCTGCTCAATGCACTTTTCTTGTAGTTGTCGGAGACAAAATATATCCACAGTGCTCATGGTGAAGATGATGACATGTGCATAGTTATGTATAATGAGCACACTTTTGTATACAGAATGTTTATTTCTGTAATAAAGTGATTCATTCAATCATTTACATGTTGATTGCAAGTTCGCAACACAAATGTGATGCTGTGCCTACTGTTGTTTGAGTATGCTTTACACATGACTTTGACTTCTGACAGTTTCGCACGCCTCACCGCATCATCTTGAGTGGGTCGCCCATCCAAAACAACCTGAAGGAACTCTGGTCACTCTTTGACTTTGTCTTCCCCGGCAAACTAGGCACACTGCCTGACTTCATGCAGCACTTCTCAGTGCCAATAGTGCAGGGGGGCTATGCCAACTCTACAGACGTGCAGGTGAGTAAATATGTCATGCAGTTGAAATATGTTTGATGGGAAGTTGTCATGTAGGTGGTGTTTATTACATGGATCTGTTATGTCATGTAGGTGATGTTTATTATATGGATATGTTATGTCATGCAGATGGTGTTTATTACATGGATCTGTTATGTCATGCAGGTGATGTTTATTACATGGATCTGTTATGTCATGCAGGTGATGTTTATTACATGGATTTGTTATGTCATGAAGGTGATGTTTATTACATGGATTTGTTATGTCATGTAGGTGATGTTTATTACATGGATTTGTTATGTCATGAAGGTGATGTTTATTACATGGATTTGTTATGTCATGTAGGTGATGATTATTACATGGATTTGTTAAGTCATGCAAGGGATGTTTTACATGGATCTGTTATGTCATGTAGCCGATGTAGGGGATTTTTTTTTGCCTGATGTAGACAGCCTACAAGTGTGTTTGTGACATGTCACATGTGTGGTGTTGGTGTGACAGGTGTAGACAGCCTACAAGTGTGTTTGTGACATGTCACATGTGTGGTGTTGGTGTGACAGGTGTAGACAGCCTGCAAGTGTGTTTGACATGTGTGGTGTTGGTGTGACAGGTGTAGACAGCCTACAAGTGGGTTTGTGACATGTGTGGTGTTGGTGTGACAGGTGCAGACAGCCTACAAGTGTGCGTGTGACATGTGTGGTGTTGGTGTGACAGGTGCTGACAGCCTACAAGTGTGTTTGTGACATGTGTGGTGTTGGTGTGACAGGTGTAGACAGCCTACAAGTGTGTTTGTGACATGTGTGGTGTTGGTGTGACAGGTGCAGACAGCCTACAAGTGTGTTTGTGACGTGTGGTGTTGGTGTGACAGGTGCAGACAGCCTACAAGTGTGTTTGTGACATGTGTGGTGTTGGTGTGACAGGTGCAGACAGCCTACAAGTGTGTTTGTGACATGTGTGGTGTTGGTGTGACAGGTGCAGACAGCCTACAAGTGTGTTTGTGACATGTGTGGTGTTGGTGTGACAGGTGCAGACAGCCTACAAGTGTGTTTGTGACATGTGTGGTGTTGGTGTGACAGGTGCAGACAGCCTACAAGTGTGTTTGTGACATGTGTGGTGTTGGTGTGACAGGTGCTGACAGCCTACAAGTGTGTTTGTGACATGTGTGGTGTTGGTGTGACAGGCGCAGACAGCGTACAAGTGTGTTTGTGACATGTGTGGTGTTGGTGTGACAGGTGCAGACAGCCTACAAGTGTGTTTGTGACATGTGTGGTGTTGGTGTGACAGGTGCAGACAGCCTACAAGTGTGTTTGTGACATGTGTGGTGTTGGTGTGACAGGTGCAGACAGCCTACAAGTGTGTTTGTGACATGTGTGGTGTTGGTGTGACAGGTGCAGACAGCCTACAAGTGTGTTTGTGACATGTGTGGTGTTGGTGTGACAGGTGCAGACAGCCTACAAGTGTGTTTGTGACATGTGTGGTGTTGGTGTGACAGGTGCAGACAGCCTACAAGTGTGTTTGTGACATGTGTGGTGTTGGTGTGATAGGTGCAGACAGCCTACAAGTGTGTTTGACATGTGTGATGTTGGTGTGACAGGTGCAGACAGCCTACAAGTGTGTTTGTGACATGTGTGGTGTTGGTGTGATAGGTGCTGACAGCCTACAAGTGTGTTTGTGACATGTGTGGTGTTGGTGTGACAGGTGCAGACAGCCTACAAGTGTGTTTGTGACATGTGTGGTGTTGGTGTGATAGGTGCAGACAGCCTACAAGTGTGTTTGACATGTGTGATGTTGGTGTGACAGGTGCAGACAGCCTACAAGTGTGTTTGTGACATGTGTGGTGTTGGTGTGATAGGTGCTGACAGCCTACAAGTGTGTTTGTGACATGTGTGGTGTTGGTGTGACAGGTGCAGACAGCCTACAAGTGTGTTTGTGACATGTGTGGTGTTGGTGTGACAGGTGCTGACAGCCTACAAGTGTGTTTGTGACATGTGTGGTGTTGGTGTGACAGGTGCAGACAGCGTACAAGTGTGTTTGTGACATGTGTGGTGTTGGTGTGACAGGTGCAGACAGCCTACAAGTGTGTTTGTGACATGTGTGGTGTTGGTGTGACAGGTGCAGACAGCCTACAAGTGTGTTTGTGACATGTGTGGTGTTGGTGTGACAGGTGCAGACAGCCTACAAGTGTGTTTGTGACATGTGTGGTGTTGGTGTGACAGGTGCAGACAGCCTACAAGTGTGTTTGTGACATGTGTGGTGTTGGTGTGACAGGTGCAGACAGCCTACAAGTGTGCGTGTGACATGTGTGGTGTTGGTGTGACAGGTGCTGACAGCCTACAAGTGTGTTTGTGACATGTGTGGTGTTGGTGTGACAGGTGCAGACAGCGTACAAGTGTGTTTGTGACATGTGTGGTGTTGGTGTGACAGGTGCAGACAGCCTACAAGTGTGTTTGACATGTGTGATGTTGGTGTGACAGGTGCAGACAGCCTACAAGTGTGTTTGTGACATGTGTGGTGTTGGTGTGATAGGTGCTGACAGCCTACAAGTGTGTTTGTGACATGTGTGGTGTTGGTGTGACAGGTGCAGACAGCCTACAAGTGTGTTTGTGACATGTGTGGTGTTGGTGTGACAGGTGCTGACAGCCTACAAGTGTGTTTGTGACATGTGTGGTGTTGGTGTGACAGGTGCAGACAGCGTACAAGTGTGTTTGTGACATGTGTGGTGTTGGTGTGACAGGTGCAGACAGCCTACAAGTGTGTTTGTGACATGTGTGGTGTTGGTGTGACAGGTGCAGACAGCCTACAAGTGTGTTTGTGACATGTGTGGTGTTGGTGTGACAGGTGCAGACAGCCTACAAGTGTGTTTGTGACATGTGTGGTGTTGGTGTGATAGGTGCAGACAGCCTACAAGTGTGTTTGACATGTGTGATGTTGGTGTGACAGGTGCAGACAGCCTACAAGTGTGTTTGTGACATGTGTGGTGTTGGTGTGACAGGTGCAGACAGCCTACAAGTGTGCGTGTGTGCTGCGGGACTGCATCAACCCCTACTTGCTGCGGCGTATGAAGGTAGATGTACGCTCTACCCTTCAGCTTCCTGACAAAAATGAACAGGTTGGTACAATGAATACTTTTTATTAGTTAAACAAAACCCTAATAAAAATAAATAAATTTATTTTGACACAACTAAATTAATTTATCTTGTGTCAACATTAAATTCATTCAGTTGTGCCAAAAGAAAGTTATTTTCATTACACTCATCCAATTTTATGAACTTGTCACTACCATAGTCCAAAAACCTGGCTGCAAGATAATCATGATGGTGATATCATCTATGCAATCATGATGGTGATATCATCTGTGTAACCACGATGGTAATATCACATGTGTAATCATGATGATGATATCATTTGTGTAGTAAGGATGATGATCTGTGTAACAGGCTTGAGATTCTTCAGCAGAACTATGGAATTCCACGCTTTGTAAACCTGATTTGGCTGTTTCTGTGATTCATCAAAAGCCGTATTTTCGTTTTTTTAAACTGGTAAAAAAATAAACTTTTGTGTCAATTCTAGCATGCCATAGATTGCATTCGCAGTTGTTGTCCTTGTGACAGTAGTGTACATGTGCTGTTGTTGTCCTTGTGACAGTAGTGTACATGTGCTGTTGTTGTCCTTGTGACAGTAGTGTACATGTGCTGTTGTTGTCCGTGTGACAGTAGTGTACATGTGCTGTTGTTGTCCGTGTGACAGTAGTGTACATGTGCTGTTGTTGTCCTTGTGACAGTAGTGTACATGTGCTGTTGTTGTCCATGTGACAGTAGTGTACATGTGCTGTTGTTGTCCATGTGACAGTAGTGTACATGTGCTGTTGTTGTCCATGTGACAGTAGTGTACATGTGCTGTTGTTGTCCATGTGACAGTAGTGTTCATGTGCTGTTGTTGTCCATGTGACAGTAGTGTACATGTGCTGTTGTTGTCCATGTGACAGTAGTGTTCAAGTGCTGTTGTTGTCCATGTGACAGTAGTGTACATGTGCTGTTGTTGTCCATGTGACAGTAGTGTTCATGTGCTGTTGTTGTCCATGTGACAGTAGTGTACATGTGCTGTTGTTGTCCATGTGACAGTAGTGTTCATGTGCTGTTGTTGTCCATGTGACAGTAGTGTACATGTGCTGTTGTTGTCCATGTGACAGTAGTGTTCAAGTGCTGTTGTTGTCCATGTGACAGTAGTGTACATGTGCTGTTGTTGTCCTTGTGACAGTAGTGTACATGTGCTGTTGTTGTCCTTGTGACAGTAGTGTACATGTGCTGTTGTTGTCCTTGTGACAGTAGTGTACATGTGTTGTTGTTGTTGTCCTTGTGACAGTAGTGTACATGTGTTGTTGTTTTCCGTGTGACAGTAGTGTACATGTGCTGTTGTTGTCCTTGTGACAGTAGTGTACATGTGTTGTTGTTTTCCGTGTGACAGTAGTTTACATGTGTTGTTGTTGTCCATATGACAGTAATATACATGTGGTGTTGTTGTCCGTGTGACAGTAATATACATGTGGTGTTATTGTCCTTGTGACAGTAGTGTACATGTGTTGTTGTTTTCCGTGTGACAGTAGTTTACATGTGTTGTTGTTCCAGGTGCTCTTTTGTCGTCTGACACAGCACCAGAGAGAAGTCTACCAGGAGTACCTTGACTCGAAGGAATGCCAAATGATACTCAGTGGCAAGTACTTGGTAAGATAATGTTACGTTAACAATCTACACAAATAAGTTAGCTACTTTTATTCGGAGAGAAGGAGATGCAAAATATTATCTGTAGAATGATTTGCACCGGATTTCCACCTTGAAAAAATAAAAAAGTGCATGATTAGCACTATTTAAATGTTAAGACATCAGTTTTAAGATTATATATAAATTGTCCCTCCGTTTAGCTGATAATTGTGAGTAAAACCGATTTGAATAACAGACATCGTCAATGCTGAAAATACAGCCTGTTGCACTCAATTATCATAGAGGGTGCAGCCGGTAATTAAACCTGTCCTACTGAAATGCTACAAAAAGCTGTTGATGATATGTCGTAGGCCAGACCAGGATACAGTTCCGTTGCCGTTCCTTGGAAGTGATTGTGAGTGCCATGGAACAACACTGCAGATGAATACACTGCATCTGCATCACTAATGACACATTGTCTACTTCCACCTGGAAGGGGTTGGAAAATGATAGTTGACCTTTGCTCTTTGACCTCCCAATGACTTGTTTTTAGGTGTTCCCGGGTCTCACTACAATGCGGAAAATTTGCAATCACCCAGATCTGTGTACTGGGGGCCCAAAGGTGTTTGAGTACACAGATGAAGACACGTTAAGTGATGACATGCAGTATGGGTACTGGAGGCGCTCAGGCAAGATGATTGTCATTCAGTCACTGTTGAAGATCTGGAAGAAACAACAACACAAAGTATTGCTGTTCACACAGAGTCGGCAGGTAAGATCTGGAAGAAACAACAACACAAAGTATTGCTGTTCACACAGAGTCGGCAGGTAAGATCTGGAAGAAACACAACACAAAGTATTGCTGTTCACACAGAGTCGGCAGGTAAGATCTGGAAGAAACAACAACACAAAGTATTGATGTTCACACAGAGTCGGCAGGTAAGATCTGGAAGAAACAACAACACAAAGTATTGCTGTTCACACAGAGTCGGCAGGTAAGATCTGGAAGAAACACAACACAAAGTATTGCTGTTCACACAGAGTCGGCAGGTAAGATCTGGAAGAAACAACAACACAAAGTATTGATGTTCACACAGAGTCGGCAGGTAAGATCTGGAAGAAACACAACACAAAGTATTGCTGTTCACACAGAGTCGGCAGGTAAGATCTGGAAGAAACAACAACACAAAGTATTGCTGTTCCCAAAGGGTCGGCAGGTAAGATCTGGAAGAAACAACAACACAAAGTATTGCTGTTCCCAAAGGGTTGGCAGGTAAGATCTGGAAGAAACAACAACACAAAGTATTGCTGTTCCCAAAGGGTCGGCAGGTAAGATCTGGAAGAAACACAACACAAAGTATTGCTGTTCCCAAAGGGTTAGCAGGTAAGATCTGGAAGAAACAACAACACAAAGTACATACTACCACAAGGTCATATTTAGAAGTTCATATTTATTTTGCAGCAACCTCAATATAACATAACACAAGACATAGCTGCATTGTCATGATGATTTGGTCTCATTCTATTGCATACTCGGCTCCAAGTCAAAGTCGGCAAAGCCATTCCTGCCTTCTCCTTTCAACATGATCTAGATGAAAATTTTCATATTTGGTGGAGTGTGGGATTGGAGAGGGTCTTGGCCATATACAGTCTATTTCTGAAGCAGGCATTGTGGAAACTGACAAGAAGTTTGTATTAATTAACACTGAATCAGACAGAAACACGATGTGGCCATTGCACCAGTAGTCCAGTAGAATCCAGACTTCTGCAAAATAACACTACAGAACCTTTTATTTTCTGTTTCAGATGCTGGCCATTTTTGAGAAGTTTGTACGTAAGGAAGGATACAAATATCTGACAATGGATGGCACAACTGCAATATCCTCACGCCAACATCTAATCACCAAGTTCAACACAGTGAGTATTACAAGAAACCACAGCTGTTGTGTGTACATCTGAAGTATCTGGGCCACTATGCCTGACTGTTATACGAGGCCCCTATATAGGAAGAAGTCTGTATTGGTTAAACGTGAGTAAACTGCATGCTTAAAAAATACCAGTGGGTTTTTCTCCCTCTCCGTCTCCCCCCCCTCCCCATATGCCTCCTATACCCTTCACCTTCCCCCTCCTACCTCCCATCCTCTGGGCATCCCTCTAGCATGACTTAAGGCAACAACGGCATTTTGCGTTTTGTTGTAGGATGCTGAGATATTTGTGTTTCTGCTGACAACCAAAGTGGGCGGACTAGGTGTGAATCTGACCGGTGCTGACAGAGTGGTCATCTTTGACCCTGATTGGAACCCAAGCACTGATGTGCAGGCTAGAGAGAGGGCATGGCGCATTGGTCAGCACCGTCATGTGACCATCTTCCGCCTGCTGACCGCTGGCACAATAGAAGAGAAGATCTACCACAGGTATACACAACTGTCTACCACAGTTACACACAACTGTCTAACACAGGTATACTCAACTGTCTAACACAGGTATACACAACTGTCGAACACAGGTACACACAACTGTCTAACACAGGTATACACAGCTGTCTAACACAGGTATACACAACTGTCTACCACAGGTACACACAACTATCTAACACAGGTATACTCAACTGTCGAACACAGGTACACACAACTGTCTAACACAGGTACACACAACTGTCAAACACAGGTACACACAACTGTCAAATACAGGTACACACAACTGTCTAACACAGGTACACACAACTGTCTAATACAGGTACACACAACTGTCTAACACAGGTATACTCAACTGTCGAACACAGATACACACAACTGTCTAACACAGGTACACACAACTGTCTAACACAGGTACACACAACTGTCTAACACAGGTACACACAACTGTCAAACACAGGTACACACAACTGTCAAATACAGGTACACACAACTGTCTAACACAGGTACACACAACTGTCTAACACAGGTACACACAACTGTCAAACACAGGTACACAAAACTGTTTAATACAGGTATACTTGACTGTCTAACACAGGTACACATGAGTGTCTAACACAAGTATGCACGACTGTCTAACACAGGTACACACAACTGTCTAACACAGGTATACTCGACTGTCGAACACAGGTGTCTAACACAAGTATGCATGACTGTCTAACATAGGTACACACAACTGTTTCTTACAGGTGTACTTGACTGTCTAACACAGGTACACACGAGTGTCTAACGCAGTTATACACGGCTGTCTAACATAGGTACACATAACTGTCCACCACAGGTAGTTGCTTGTGTGAGAAAATGTTCACAACATTTTTGATGTGAGGCTTTCGACCGAAGCGTTACTAACAAAGATATTCGATGCAGCCCTTTCAATTGAAGATTTTTATGAAAAATATTCAACTTCTGGCACTAGATTATTTACAATGTAACTGAATATATTTAGAAAATATAAATTTTACAATAACAGCAAAAATCACAAGTTAAAATTTAACAGTGTCAGTAGAAATCAACATCTGAAAGTCAGAAAAGCTGTCTTTATAATATTGTTAATATTTAACTTGTTATTCATTGATTTCAGACAAATATTCAAGCAGTTTCTCACAAACAGGGTGCTGAAAGACCCTAAACAGCGACGGTTCTTCAAATCGAATGACATGTATGAACTGTTCACTCTTGGTGGCGATGACACAAAGCAGGATACAGAAACTAGCGCCATCTTTGCTGGTACTGGGTCCACTATCAGTCTGAAGCCAGGTGTAAAGCGCAAATCAGATGGACACAAGAAGGGTGACATGGGTAAGAGGATGATTGATGATGACAAAACAAGGAAAATGAAAGAACTAGCAAAGAAGTTGAGTGACCAGATCAAAAGAGGGAGACACAGCAAGTTTGACAAGCCACGTGTGAGTGAGTCTGCTGTATACTGCCACAGCAACACCATCAGCGACTCACCACCAGAAACAGTCTTATCTGAAGCTAAAGACAGAAAGAGACCAGCAACACAGGCGGGCAGCAGTGAAACATGTCACAGTCGCCGTGTCAAGTCACACAAGAAGAGAAAAAACCACAGACGAAAGGATGCAGGTTTGTGGAATTTTTTTTCTTCAAATAATGTATACAACCAACTGTCTAACACAGGTAATTGCTTGTGCGAGAAAATTTTCACAACAACTATAAGACTGCCAAATATTGCATTTCGAGGTTTGCAGAATATTGCTGATTTGTAGAAAATGTCCCAGTATATTAATATTATTGCAAGATTTGTCCAATTGAGTTTGTCTTTCAGCTGGTTGTATGTCAGTCAGGGGATCCTACTGTCTGTATCTTGACTGACATGTGAAATATGTACATAATAACTTAAATTTGCAGAGTTAGAATATTGCATTATAAAATCTAGTAATTTTGTGTTACCTTAGTAATTTCTGGCATCTGTAACACTAAATGGTTGTGTGATGTGCTTGTATTGCAGTGTTTGAGGGCAGTACTGTGCCCCATTTGGTGGGGCTGAGTGAGTACAGTAGCACAGCCAGCGCAGGAGGGGCCAAGAAGGATGAGAGCTATGTGCTTCAGAAGCTGCTGCGAAAGACAGGTGGAGACAACACACCAATACAAACATACAGCACCAACACACTAACCTCACAGCATCAACACACTAACCCTCACAGCACCAATGCACTAACCTCACAGCATCAACGCACTAACCTCACAGCATCAACGCACTAACCCTCACAGCATCAACGCACTAACTCTCACAGCATCAACGCACTAGCCCTCACAGCATCAACGCACTAACCTCACAGCACCAACGCACTAACCTCACAGCATCAATGCACTAACCTCACAGCACCAACGCACTAACCTCACAGCATCAACGCACTAACCTCACAGTATCAACGCACTAGCCCTCACAGCATCAACGCACTAACCTCACAGTATCAACGCACTAACCCTCACAGCATCAACGCACTAGCCCTCACAGTATCAACGCACTAACCCTCACAGCATCAATGCACTAACCCTCACAGCATCAACGCACTAACCCTCACAGTATCAACGCACTAACCTCACAGCATCAACGCACTAACCCTCACAGTATCAACGCACTAACCTCACAGCATCAACGCACTAACCCTCACAGCATCAACGCACTAGCCCTCACAGCATCAACGCACTAACCCTCACAGCATCAACGCACTAGCCCTCACAGTATCAACGCACTAACCCTCACAGCATCAACGCACTAACCCTCACAGCATCAACGCACTAGCCCTCACAGCATCAACGCACTAACCCTCACAGCATCAATGCACTAAACCTCACAGCATCAACGCACTAGCCCTCACAGTATCAATGCACTAACCCTCACAGCATCAACGCACTAGCCCTCACAGTATCAACGCACTAACCCTCACAGCATCAATGCACTAACCCTCACAGCATCAACGCACTAACCCTCACAGTATCAACGCACTAACCCTCACAGTATCAACGCACTAACCCTCACAGTATCAACGCACTAGCCCTCACAGTATCAACGCACTAACCCTCACAGCATCAATGCACTAACCCTCACAGTATCAATGCACTAGCCCTCACAGTATCAACCAGCAGAATATATGCTCAAATGTAGTTTCATAGAGCAGGTGCAAACAGAATGCAGCAGCAACAGTAACACTGTGGAATGGAAAGTGTAGTAGTAGAAACACCTAGTCACAATACCAAATGGTTGTCTATCTCAATAACTTTGCATTTACAGAGACTCCGTGTATACATTTAAAGAACAATTTCACCTAGATACATAACTAGTTCTGCTAGATATTTCCATTGACAAACATTATACACTTTATTGTAGTATAATTAACTTACTTTGGAACTTAATTGTCGATGATGAATACGACGTTTCGACCCGTCATCTATGGGCCTTGTTCACGTACTGGTGTATTTGGCTGCATATAATGCAGCCAAATACCTGGCTAGCATACTCACCCCTCTTGTGGGTAAGAACTGTCACAGCATCAAAAACACCAAGGAACTAGTCAATAAGCTAAGAAGCCTAGAAATACCACCTGCTCGGAAACTGGTGTCATGTGATGTCACAGCACTCTTCACCAGTGTCCCGGTGGATAAGGCACTGGAAGTCATCACAGAGACTACAAGAAGATGACACCCTAACCAGCTGCACGGAAATGACAATCCCACAGATTGTTGAGCTCCTCGACTTCTGCCTGAATACTACCTACTTCATATACGACGGGGCATACTTCCAGCAAACACATGGTGCAGCTATGGAATCATCCATATCTCCCCTAGTAGCTAACTGCTACATGGAACAATTTGAGAAAGTAGCCATCTCTACAGCACCGCACCCCCCCCCCCCATCACTGTGGCTACGATACATGGACGACACATTCACCGTACTCCACGAATACTACGTGGAAGAGTTCACTGAACACATAAACAGCATTGATCCACACATCAAATTCACAATCGAACCTGAGAAGGACAGCAAGCTTCCCTTCCTGGGTCTATGCACCCATATTCTGGATGATGGATCCACGAAGATAACTATTTACTGGAAGCCAACGCAGACGGACCAGTACCTAAGCTTCAAGTCACATCATCCTCTAACCCACAAACGTTCAGTTATACGCACCCTCACCAACAGGGCACAGCAGTATGTCACTACAGCTGAAGACAGGAAATCAGAACTGGCACACGCCCACAATGCCCTGAGAGCCAATGGATACCCAGAGTGGGCGCTTGCACCTCCACCATCCAGTGCAAAAAGACCACCTAACACGAACAACAACCCATGAAGACCCATACTGGGACTACCATACGTGGCAGGATTATCAGAACAGCTTGGCCGGATTTACAGGTCACATAACATACACATGTACCACAAGCCGGTGAACACCCTCCGCTCAATGGTAGTACAACCTAAAGACAAAACACCTAAAGAACACCAATGTGGAACCATCTATAACATCATGTGTAACATCGACAGCAGCCACACATACATAGGTGAAACCAAGAGAACACTTGGCCAGAGATTTAAAGAACATACAAACCTCCCACCGAAATCTGAAGCAACACACATGACACCAGTACGTGAACAAGGCCCGTAGATGACGGGTCGAAACGTCGTACTCATCATCAACAATTAAGCTCCAAAGTAAGTTAATTATACTACAATAAACCATTCTTGGAGCCATGAAAAATATATTCAATATTATACACTTTGTATGTTCACTGAAGACACATTTTACCCAGTGCCCAGATATTATTCTCTGCAAGAAGGCAAAGTTCCCTGTGGTTGTCTTTATAACCTGACAATGCACAACAATATTTAGTTTGATTCACATGGCATGCCCATTGCTTTTGGTGTTTATTAACAAATTACATATGAAGGGTGTCTGAGGAAGTCACAATATATCCATTTTGAGATAAATGTCACTTCGTTGCTGAACATCCTTCAGGATAGTTTCATATCTATGTTGGTCTGTTAATTTCATGTAATTGTTTATTATATCCATACATTTGAGTTGTACTACTGCGAGATGAAGACAGAGTGTGTTTGACACAGGACTACACAGTGCCTTGCAGCATGATACAATCATGATGTCATCAAATCCTGATTTCGTGCTGGTTGAGAGTGAGGCTGAGAATGTGGCCCGCCAGGCGTCTCTTGCACTGAGGCGGTCACGCAGACGGATCAATGCCCAGCCGGGTGTGCCCACATGGACAGGACAACACGGCTTGGCAGGGGCTCCACGAGTCACGTATGTCAGCACACACAGCCACTACCCTGTCCTCAGCAGATGCTACATACTAACAACAGTGTCTGCATGTTAAGTGGTTTTTAACACAAGTTTCAATGAAATATTAGCTAACTGACTAGTCTTGTAAGAAATTGAGAAATAAAATAATGAGCTGTTAAAGAACTGGACAGCTGCAGTCGAAGCTGGAAGATAATTAGATGATCGCTTACTCAGTGTGTGTGGTTACTGTATCGTGCTTAAAATATTGTCTTTCACAGAGTTTAACACAATACAAAGACTAGTGATATTGTGTGTTTATAGACAAAGGTTTGGACAGAAGAAGAACACAAAGCTATTAGCAATGGCCAGTGCTGCTTCCTCCTGCAGTCGCAGTATCCAGGCAAGTTTAATGCATCAGTTATAATCTGCCTTGTCATGTGCATATTTTGTGACTGCTCTCCCAGCCTGCTGCCAGAGCCTTCAGTCAGTGCATTCAGTCCCAGCCTTCAGTCCCAGCCTTCAGTCCCAGCCTTCAGTCCCAGCCTTCAGTCCCAGCCTTCAGTGTCCAACCTTCAGTCAGTGCCATAAGTTGGTGCCTTCAGACCCAGCCTTCAGTCAGTGCGGTCAGTCGGTAACTTCAATCCCAGCCTTCAGTCGGTGACTTCAGTCCCAGCCTTCAGTCCCAGCCTTCAGTTGGTGTCTTCAGTCCCA
The DNA here is from genome assembly GCA_964017155.1 of Oasisia sp. SBJ-2009. Classification (NCBI taxonomy): domain Eukaryota; kingdom Metazoa; phylum Annelida; class Polychaeta; order Sabellida; family Siboglinidae; genus Oasisia; species Oasisia sp. SBJ-2009. Next base: position 34,562,362 of record OZ024858.1, read on the forward strand.
GCCTTCAGTTGGTGTCTTCAGTCTTAGCCTTCAGTCCCAGCCTTCAGTTGGTGTCTTCAGTCCCAGCCTTCAGTCCCAGCCTTCAGTTGGTGTCTTCAGTCCCAGCCTTCAGTCCCAGCCTTCAGTTGGTGTCTTCAGTCTTAGTCTTCAGTCCCAGTCTTCAGTTGGTGTCTTCAGTCTTAGCCTTCAGTCCCAGTCTTCAGTTGGTGTCTTCAGTCCCAACCTTCAGTCCCAGCCTTCAGTTGGTGTCTTCAGTCCCAGCCTTCAGTCCCAGCCTTCAGTTGGTGTCTTCAGTCCCAGCCTTCAGTCCCAGTCTTCAGTTGGTGTCTTCAGTCTTAGCCTTCAGTCCCAGCCTTCAGTTGGTGTCTACAGTCTTAGCCTTCAGTCCCAGCCTTCAGTCCCAGCCTTCAGTCCCAGCCTTCAGTTGGTGTCTTCAGTCCCAGCCTTCAGTCCCAGCCTTCAGTTGGTGTCTTCAGTCTTAGCCTTCAGTCCCAGCCTTCAGTTGGTGTCTTCAGTCCCAGCCTTCAGTCCCAGCCTTCAGTTGGTGTCTTCAGTCCCAGCCTTCAGTCCCAGCCTTCAAGTTGGTGTCTTCAATCTCAGCATTCAGTCCCAGCCTTCAGTTGGTGTCTTCAGTCTTAGCCTTCAGTCCCAGCCTTCAGTTGGTGTCTTCAGTCCCAGCCTTCAGTCCCAGCCTTCAGTTGGTGTCTTCAGTCTTAGCCTTCAGTCCCAGCCTTCAGTTGGTGTCTTCAGTCCCAGCCTTCAGTCCCAGCATTCAGTCCCAGCCTTCAGTCCCAGCATTCAGTCCCAGCCTTCAGTCGATGCCTTCAGTCCCAGCCTTCAGTCCCAGCCTTCAGTCGATGCCTTCAGTCCCAGCCTTCAGTTCCAGCCTTCAGTCCCAGCCTTCAGTTGGTGTCTTCAGTCGCAGCCTTCAAATACCATACGTATGCGTGCGTGTGTGCGTGCGTACGTACGTGCTTGCGTACGTGCTTGCATACATGCTTGCATACGTGCTTGCATACGTGTGTTATATATATATATATTTATATATGTATATATATATATATATATATATATATATATATATATATATATATATATATATATATATATTACATGTCATTTCAAGAGAAAATTGCTTTATTCATGTGTGCTACCAGCATATATGTATGGTCCAGAGACAATAACTTGGGGAAAAGAACTAATGAATCGATTATATCCACATAACAATTATGCCAATCTTTTAAATCAAACATTAATAATATAATGCCAGTTTTACAAATACGCCTTATCGTTTTGTCATAAAGAAAATATTCGGGAGCCAGCTGTGTGTATAACTGATATATATAATCTCCCGTCACATCTTCAACCTTTCTACAAGAGTTCCTCTTGCTGTTATTCTCCAGTGAGTTAATTATCTGTACACTATACTGCCATCCTTGTGTTTAATTCAGCTTAGAACTTAGATTAGCAATTATTTGATAGCCTAACTATATAAACAGTGTTGATGTCCCAATCGTCTCACACATTGTTCTCCTTCGTACACAAAGCCTACTATAAATTAAATTATATTAAATTTTACTATATGATTTCCCACATTGTTCATATTTTTGGTATTAAATAATCACAACCATCAATGAGATGAGATAGTGTATGTGTTATTAGAATGCTCCGGTGACACCATCCAAGATGAATGGCCAAGCAACTCACTTTGATGGTTCCCTTGTTGGCACGATGACAACCAGTGATGTCAACATGGCATCTGTCTCCACTGCTACAAGTATGTCCTCAGAAGAACTCCTTACGAAGATGCGCCTGAGAAATGAGACGGGACTAGTGGATGTTGCGGAGGAGGAGTGTGTGACCGTGATGGAGCCAGGGCCGGAGTACATGGAGCTCATCACTGACATCAGAAATGTGGTTGCCTTTGGTGGCTCAACTGATGGCCAGGCCACAACTCAGGAACTCCTTGATCAGTTTGCAAGTAGATTACCAGCAGGTGATTCAGCTAGGTTCAGGGCAATGCTCAGACAAATATGTCACTTTGATAGATGTTCAGGTATAGGTGTGTGGAGGTTGAAGCCAGAGTTCAGATGACATTGGTGTGTGGAGGTTGAAGCCAGAGTTCAGATGACATTGGTGTGTGGAGGTTGAAGCCAGAGTTCAGATGACATTGGTGTGTGGAGGTTGAAGCCAGAGTTCAGATGACATTGGTGTGTGGAGGTTGAAGCCAGAGTTCAGATGACATTGGTGTGTGGAGGTTGAAGCCAGAGTTCAGATGACATTGGTGTGTGGAGGTTGAAGCCAGAGTTCAGATGACATTGGTGTGTGGAGGTTGAAGCCAGAGTTCAGATGACATTGGTGTGTGGAGGTTGAAGCCAGAGTTCAGATGACATTGGTGTGTGGAGGCTGAAGCCAGAGTTCAAATGACATTGGTGTGTGGAGGTTGAAGCCAGAGTTCAGATGACATTGGTGTGTGGAGGTTGAAGCCAGAGTTCAGATGACATTGGTGTGTGGAGGTTGAAGCCAGAGATCAAATGACATTGGTGTGTGGAGGTTGACGTCAGAGTTCAAATGACATTGGTGTTTGGAGGTTGAAGCCAGAGTTCAGAAGACATTGGTGTGTGAAGGTTGAAGCCAGAGTTCAGATGACATTGGTGTGTGGAGGTCGAAGCCAGAGTTCAGATGACATTGGTGTGTGGAGGCTGAAGCCAGAGTTCAAATGACATTGGTGTGTGGAGGTTGAAGCCAGAGTTCAGATGACATTGGTGTGTGGAGGCTGAAGCCAGAGTTCAAATGACATTGGTGTGTGGAGGTTGAAGCCAGAGTTCAGATGACATTGGTGTGTGGAGGTTGAAGCCAGAGTTCAGATGACATTGGTGTGTGGAGGTTGAAGCCAGAGATCAAATGACATTGGTGTGTGGAGGTTGAAGCCAGAGTTCAAATGACATTGGTGTGTGAAGGTTGAAGCCAGAGTTCAGATGACATTGGTGTGTGAAGGTTGAAGCCAGAGTTCAGATGACATTGGTGTGTGAAGGTTGAATCCAGAGTTCAGATGACATTGGTGTGTGAAGGTTGAAGTCAGAGTTCAAATGACATTGGTGTTTGGAGGTTGAAGCCAGAGTTCAGATGACATTGGTGTGTGAAGGTTGAAGCCAGAGTTCAGATGACATTGGTGTGTGGAGGTCGAAGCCAGAGTTCAGATGACATTGGTGTGTGGAGGCTGAAGCCAGAGTTCAGATGACATTGGTGTGTGGAGGTTGAAGTCAGAGTTCAAATGACATTGGTGTGTGGAGGTTGAAGCCAGAGTTCAAATGACATTGGTGTGTGGAGGTTGAAGCCAGAGTTCAAATGACATTGGTGTGTGGAGGTTGAAGCCAGAGTTCATGTGCCTACCAGTACATACAAACTTATTATGCATATACCAATATATTTATTGTTTTTTAATAACATATATGTAATAACATATTTTTAATAACATATACAGTGTATGTAGTAACATATATATAAATTCAGATGGAGACTGTGACCCTTATTAAGAAAACTAGTCACTGTCTTTGGAGGAAGTATGTGGCATATATACTGACACTAGTCATTTGTACATGTAAGTGAACTTTTGTTGTGTTGCAGACATATACATGTATGTTACAATTTGATAGTGTTCAATTATTGTTATATATTTTATAACATGTGGACAAGTTTTCAACACTGTGCAAAGCTGACACCATCTTCTGTTTAGTACTATGCAAATGGCACATGTAATAAATTTATGTGACTGTGTATATTCCTCACTAGTCTACATATAGTCAGTTGTGTGACTGTGTTTATTCCTCACTAGTCTACAAATAGTCAGTTGTGTTACTGTGTTTATTCCTCACTAGTCTACACAGTCAGTTGTGTGACTGTGTTTATTCCTCACTAGTCTACAAACAGTCAGTTGTGTGACTGTGTTTATTCCTCACTGGTCTACAAATAGTCAGTTGTGTGACTGTGTTTATTCCTCACTAGTCTACAAATAGTCAGTTGTGTTACTGTGTTTATTCCTCACTAGTCTACACAGTCAGTTGTGTGACTGTGTTTATTCCTCACTAGTCTACACAGTCAGTTGTGTTACTGTGTTTATTCCTCACTAGTCTACAAATAGTCAGTTGTGTGACTGTGTTTATTCCTCACTAGTCTACACAGTCAGTTGTGTGACTGTGTTTATTCCTCACTAGTCTACAAATAGTCAGTTGTGTGACTGTGTTTATTCCTCACTAGTCTACACAGTCAGTTGTGTGACTGTGTTTATTCCTCACTAGTCTACAAATAGTCAGTTGTGTGACTGTGTTTATTCCTCACTAGTCTACACAGTCAGTTGTGTGACTGTGTTTATTCCTCACTAGTCTACAAATAGTCAGTTGTGTGACTGTGTTTATTCCTCACTAGTCTACACAGTCAGTTGTGTGACTGTGTTTATTCCTCACTAGTCTACACAGTCAGTTGTGTTACTGTGTTTATTCCTCACTAGTCTACACAGTCAGTTGTGTTACTGTGTTTATTCCTCACTAGTCTACACAGTCAGTTGTGTGACTGTGTTTATTCCTCACTAGTCTACAAATAGTCAGTTGTGTGACTGTGTTTATTCCTCACTAGTCTACACAGTCAGTTGTGTGACTGTGTTTATTCCTCACTAGTCTACAAATAGTCAGTTGTGTGACTGTGTTTATTCCTCACTAGTCTACACAGTCAGTTGTGTGACTGTGTTTATTCCTCACTAGTCTACAAATAGTCAGTTGTGTGACTGTGTTTATTCCTCACTAGTCTACACAGTCAGTTGTGTGACTGTGTTTATTCCTCACTAGTCTACACAGTCAGTTGTGTTACTGTGTTTATTCCTCACTAGTCTACACAGTCAGTTGTGTGACTGTGTTTATTCCTCACTAGTCTACAAATAGTCAGTTGTGTGACTGTGTTTATTCCTCACTAGTCTACACAGTCAGTTGTGTGACTGTGTTTATTCCTCACTAGTCTACAAATAGTCAGTTGTGTTACTGTGTTTATTCCTCACTAGTCTACACAGTCAGTTGTGTGACTGTGTTTATTCCTCACTAGTCTACACAGTCAGTTGTGTTACTGTGTTTATTCCTCACTAGTCTACACAGTCAGTTGTGTGACTGTGTTTATTCCTCACTAGTCTACACAGTCAGTTGTGTGACTGTGTTTATTCCTCACTAGTCTACAAATAGTCAGTTGTGTGACTGTGTTTATTCCTCACTAGTCTACACAGTCAGTTGTGTGACTGTGTTTATTCCTCACTAGTCTACACAGTCAGTTGTGTTACTGTGTTTATTCCTCACTAGTCTACACAGTCAGTTGTGTGACTGTGTTTATTCCTCACTAGTCTACAAATAGTCAGTTGTGTGACTGTGTTTATTCCTCACTAGTCTACACAGTCAGTTGTGTGACTGTGTTTATTCCTCACTAGTCTACAAATAGTCAGTTGTGTTACTGTGTTTATTCCTCACTAGTCTACACACAGTCAGTTGTGTGACTGTGTTTATTCCTCACTAGTCTACACAGTCAGTTGTGTTACTGTGTTTATTCCTCACTAGTCTACACACAGTCAGTTGTGTGACTGTGTTTATTCCTCACTAGTCTACAAACAGTTAGTTGTGAGACTGTGTTTATTCCTCACTAGTCTACAAACAGTCAGTTGTGTGACTGTGTTTATTCCTCACTAGTCTACAAACAGTCAGTTGTGTCGTCATCACAGTTCACAAATACAAAAACCTTTGACAAAATCTCGATCATACATTTTGGACATTATGCAAAAACTAACTGCAACTGATTTGTTGACTAGTGGAGTTGGTTGTCACTGTTTCCATAGCATGAACTGTTATTTTGTGGCAGTTGGTTGGGTTACCTTCTCGGATGTAAAAGATATTGATGTCCCAAAACATATTAATAGGGCATTTTTAATCCTTTGGGCCAAAGGTACAGCAGACATATAGCATCACTTTGTGTCCTACCATATCTCAGAAATCGTTCAGGATCTATTTTAAAGTTTGGCATAGATGTACTTTAAGGCACTGCTACTGTGCACAAGAAATATTTGATTGCATCCTTCTGAAGGCCCAAAAACTAGTTTAAAAAGGTTTTTAAAAACTCTTAGGTAATGGTTTTTGTAATTTTGCATATCTTGTGGTACATAGGTACTATATAGTGGGTAGTACCGGTACACAAGACATTTTTATTTGACTGAACGTTTCTAAGGGCACCTCAGGGCCTCCCAAAAAGCTACATGTCAACATTTTGGCTGTGTATGCCTGGACAGGCTGGCTGGGAAAGAATGCTGTGAATTCTAAACTGCCTCACTTGACCCGTAGGTGGCCTGCCAGGAACCATGGCTATTTGATAGTGGGGTATTGGTCACAGTCCACAGCACACAGAAGGCCAGGTGGCCTGTCTACAAATTGGTATTCCATCCAAGGCAGGCTGCTTCTGCAAGCTTGAATTAATCTGCATCTTCAAAACTACTGTACTGATTTTCTATAAATGCAAGTTGAATTTATCTTGATGCATATTTAATTATCTTTAAAACGGTATGACCGTGGTATATTGTCACCTGTAGGTGACGAACATATAAAATTAATATTCTGAACAATTGTATAATAAAATATATACTTTATTGATATCAGCTGCATTCTGGTGACTGGGCTGGCTGAGTGGAATTAGATAACTTCATCTTCACTAAACACCACTATTGAACTGTCTTGTTGCTGCATTCACACAATTTGGCTGTGTTTCTTGTCATCCCAGATGGATAACCAGAGAAAATGCCAGTTAGGTGATTATGGTGAAGATAGATAGATAGATAGTTTATTTTTGGAATTGTACAAATCACATATGCAATCAGTATATTCAAACATAAAATATAACAATCAATGCTATAGTGCGAGAGACTTTTATAGTCCAAAGGACTTCAGTGCCTGTTGGCCCATTTTTCTTACCAGTTTATGACACCTTGTTCTAATTTTGGCAAAACCTACCTCCCACCCTGTACAGTGTGTACCATTTCGACAACAACTGCATATTACCATTATAACCCTGTTACGGTATTGCACAGGGTCTGCTGCTGTGACACCCACTAACATCCCACAGGCACACTGATTTGTTGCTACATACACATGTATATGAATGTCTTGGTCTAAGATTATGGGTGCCTTTTTATTAAATGGGTACACTGAAATGACAGAATTATGACATAATTTATTTGACCAATAAATGCAATACGTACACAGTGAATAGGTTGAATAATAGATAAGGTTGGGGACTTATTAAGGTATACCCTGTATATTACCACTAGCATAGGAGCCACCCCACAAATATAAGTATTATGCCAAAATCAACCCATGCACGTACCTGTAGAAAGATGCTAAAGGCGTGTAGATGCCACACTGGTTGAATGCTTAAACGCATTGTAATATGAATTTAGGGAATATAATTATACATTTGATATTTTTACAGGTCAACAGGAAAATAACCACATCAGTTTTCTTCTAAGACCCCTGAGAATATATTTACAAATGGTGCCATAATTTATCATTGAGGTCGACGTCTGATATATTTCCCCCCGTACCTTACAAAACTATGCTATGGCCTAACATGGTATATTATATAGTATGTTAAGGTCTTCGAGGTAGACTGTTGTGTGTCGTGATACTTACATATGTGAGAACATCAACGCATTTACCATGGCATAACTTTGTATATTGTCATCAGGGTAAACTTGATTTGAATGAGTGGTCAACATTTGAGATGGTAGCAAGAATTTGCTGTTGTCAAAATGTGTAGGTAACACCAAGAAGTCAACTAGCCCCGGTAACAATCCCTTCATGCACAGTTCTGTGACATGTCAGAAGCCATGTCTGAAATCAACACAACCATTTCTGCCAGTATGAGCTGGACTGAAATTGGTGCAGAATTGACTAGCACTTGACTGCCTGATCAGACCACACTACTTTGAAATGGCATCTATGTTTGTGTGGAAATGAAAGCTGAAACTACGGCTTCAGAAGACACCAGATAATACTTATTGACCACAGCAGCAATCAACACAACAGATCAAGACCCAACTCTGCAGGTTTATAACATGGCAAAATGCAGAACTGGCTCAATACTAGCATTTGACCCATCCAGTTGTCTAGCCAAACTTCCATCGAACGATGAATAAATGGATGCCAAACATGTCACATGTTTATGTATTTCGTCATATAGTTTGTTTAAATTCTTGTTGCAGACAATTTATAACAAAAACATAAGGGTAAGTTGCTATAGTGATAATTAAGTGTATGCTGTCAAGGGCACGGGAACTAAATTATGTTTTGGGGGTTGGGAACCATTGGAGCTTCAGCACCAATCTTCCTCCGCTGCAGTCTCATGGCAGATCATCACATTTTGTCTCTGCCGTAGCATCATAACTTCAGCTTCTCCACCTTGGCAGGCTCCAGTGATGACAGACATCAGAAAACAGGGGTGATTACTGTTGGACATTTTTTCTGCTGTAGTGCCATCAATTCAGCTTCTCTGGCTCGATGATAGACATCAGAAGCCATGCGGATGTTACTGAAAATTTTTTGCAGCCATCGCATAGTCAACTGATTTCCTGGGGGCAGAGCCATCTATCTGCCCACCACCCACATTTCTGGAGGGCATTGACATTTTCGCCATAACTTCTGGTTGCTGGAGGGTGACAGAATCATGTGTCTGCCCCCACTAAATTTCAGGGGCACGTGCATCAAAATTGTTACAACTGTCTTGCCATAACTGCTGATTTATTGAGGTAGAACCATGTCTGCCCTTTCCCGTATTCCCGCACCTAAGTATATGCAGTAAAAAAGATGTAATGTTAATTAATTATTATATATATATATACATACATACATATATACACATATATGTATATATATATATATATATATATATATATATTGAGTTGGAGAAGAAGAGAAAGCTAGGCAGAGATAATAAATAATGCATTATGATTGACCTTACAGTTAAATTGACCTTACTGGTTCGATATTATAATGGCCTACTAGCTACACGAAGCTCTGGACAACATCCCGCAGCGCATTACCAAGACAAGCCTTGATGAGATTCCAACTATGGATGAGATGGCTAGAGCAATCGCCAGCCTGAAAGATGGCAAAGCACCTGGAGGAGATGGAATTCCTGCAGAAGTATGGAAGCACGGAGGAGACAATCTGTTCAGCAGACTGCACCAACTAATCACCAATGCCTGGGAGATGGGTTCTGTACCACAAGCATGGAAGGATGCAAGCATTATAACCATCTACAAGAAAGGTGATCGAACAGACTGTGGGAACTATAGAGGAATCTCTCTTCTTTCCATAGCAGGCAAGATCTTCGCCAGGATCCTCCTCAACAGACTATCTACCCACCTAACACCAGAGGTAGTTCCGGAGACACAATGTGGCTTCAGAGGTAACCGGAGCACCGTGGATATGATATTTTGTCTCCGACAACTACAAGAAAAGTGCATTGAGCATTGAGCAGGACCGACCACTGTACATGGTATTTGTCGACTTCAGTAAGGCGTTCGATACAGTTGGGAGGACCGGACTATGGCAGCTACTGAAGAAGTATGGCTGCCCAGAGAAGTTCACAACAATGATCGAGGCACTACACACCGGAATGATGGCGACTGTTAATGTTGGAGGGGAAGTCTCGGAATCGTTCAGGGTCACAAATGGGGTCAAGCAAGGCTGTGTACTGGCGCCCACGCTCTTTTCCATCTTCCTATCAGCAATGCTCGACAATGCTTTCCGAGACATGGGGGATGGCATCTACATACAGTCCAGACAGAGCGCTGACCTATTCAACGTCGCACACTTCAGAGCGAAGACCAAGACTACACGGATACTGATGAGGGAGCTGCTATTCGCAGATGACAGTGCACTGGTTGCACACTCTGCTGAAGAGATGCAGAAAATAGTGGATGCTTTTTCCAATGCGTCAAAGAAGTTCGGCCTGAAGATTAACATCAAGAAGACCGAGGTGCTGTACCAACCCAACTCTACAAGAACCCGAGAGGAGGATATCATGGTTGATGGAAACAAGCTGAACTCTGTTATGGAATTCACCTACCTCGGAAGCACTATATCAAGTGATGGATGCATTGACGACGAAATACAGAGGAGGATGGCCAAGGCTAGTGCATCTTTCGGCCGACTACGCCAGAGACTCTGGAACAACCACCATGTGTCCATGCGGGTTAAAGGCAAGATATACCGTGCAATTGTGCTGTCCACCCTCCTATACGGAGCTGAGGCCTGGACAGTGTACAGACGACAGGTGAAAAAGTTGCATGCCTTCATGATGCGACATCTGCGTTCGATCATGAGGATAACCTGGATGGACAAAGTGACAAACAAGGAAATACTCGAACGGACAGGGCTGCCATCTATGGAAGATCTTCTGATCAGAAAGAATCTCCGGTGGACTGGACACCTCATGAGGATGTCATCAGACAGGCTACCGAAGCAGGTTCTCTACTCTCAACTGTCTTCTGGTCACAGAAAGAGAGGGCGCCCTCGTCTCCGGTTCAAAGATACCATCAAGAGAAACCTGAAGCTGAGAGACATAAAGATCGACTCCTGGACATCACTCTCACAGCAGAGAGACAAATGGAGAGCAAGAGTCAAGTGATGGAAGCAGTCTTTGTCGCTTCGCGACCGACAGCATGATGATGATGATGACTAGCCAGTATATAGTTTGCAGAGAGCCAATGTAATTTATTACATATATGTTAGACTACAACATCAAGATAACATTTTAATAAAGAGTCTCCTAGATACAAATGCGTATTACACGGCGAACGATATTTTGACAACACAGTCTCGCAACAACCGCTACGTGTAGAAGCTGAAGTCCGCCCCATTCGACATGTGTTCCTTGCACACGCCTGTTGTCAGCAAATCGCCCGTCAGCTGGTATGGCTTCACTCGGCTCGTACGATGGCTCGTTGCTTTTAGAGCCAGTTGTCAATATTTCTGGACTACCAATTGATCAGGTATGGTTAAGCAAATCGTTCGATTATGATGTTAATAAGTAAGCGTGACGGAGCTGTCCGTGCGTTTGATGGTGTGCCTGGTGATACAGACCTTAGCGGCCTTGCACAGCTGCCTAGGCACAGGCCGGGGAACGGGTTACGCTAAGGCTAAGGTCGAACATCACCTGATTGTATTGCACTATATTAAACCCACAGCTCGTACTGAATGTCAGCGTGCAGTATCCCCATTATTACCAACATTACACCTGTAATCCCGTGTTCGATCACTACTTTGGTAGTCCGGACATTTCAGACACTTGACATACTTACAACTCAGACTTAGTGACACTAACTGACTAAGTCTAAGACTAAGAAAGAGTGCCTCGACGTAATCCACAGCTAGTCTATTAGTAAATCTTACATTTCGGGTTAACGATTGTTTGATTGACTCTAGTCTAGGAGCATCAAAATCCTCTGTAGTACTAGTACACTTTTTAAAATCAACTGTGCTATGGTTATCAACAAATGTATATACTTTTTATTGCTGCATGGTAATTAAAGCCTATATAATTGAAGACAATATGTTTGTTATAATAAATTGTAAATGATTATAATTTATATATGACATACTAATAATGATAATATTACTGTCTGAACTGCATGGCACACTCAGTGAAACACTGTGCCGCTTTGTTGATTTTTCACCTAAAAAAACACCCACTCGTTCTAACTATGCGACCTGAAATAATCTTGGGGATGGGTGAAACAACCATTGCTCAAGCATAAGAACATACCATTTACAGAACACATTGCTTTGATTTGATCAGAACAGCGCAGAGCCATGTGCAGTATATTTTGAATATATTTATCAAACTTGAACATCATCAACATTAAACTCTCCAACAGCACTGGGTTCGAGTTTGAGGTGATACCATCTATTTAATGTAAGTATTCATGTTTTGTTTTCTTCATTAATGGCCATTCCTGTGTCAAAACAAGATTATGGTGCTATATTAGATATGATAGAGTAAGAAATTATATAAATCAGCAAATCATTTGTATACATGTTTGAGATTTAATAAAGTTAAATTACAATTATTTATTACAATTGAAAGAGTTTTAAATGCTATATGCTACTCGATCCTTGTTAAAACTGCATTATCCATTCAGTTGTTTTGCTTCTTGCGTTTCCTGGCAATTAAAAACAAAGGTATCAAATACTCCCCAATAGTAACCTACTTCGTTTATATGCATACATGTGACTTCATTTCTTAAAGTAATGTATGTGGACCGTGTTCTTGTCTTCTCCTCGTGATCTTGAATTCTGGGTGAGATTGACCTTTGACCTCACCCTTTTGAGTTGTTGGTGTAATGGAATTTAGCAAGTTTAGGCACAAACACATCATTTACACATGCCAATAACACAGTATCCATGCATGTTTGGGAAAGAATGTGGAAAAAAAAAAAATTAACAACATAACTTTGTAACCATTAATGGAAGTGCATTTTGCAAACTGCGGCCACAGTGGCCCGCCCTGGGCGGCGTGATCGTCTGTAACCACTGGGTACTGCCATTATGCCCAAGCAGCATTTGGTTTGATTCAATAAACATTTTCTTATTTACATCATTAGTGATATGTTTGCATGAAAATAAGTGTAACAAGAATATGATGTCATATTATAATATGCACAGCTTTATGCAGAGACCTGTCAGTTGGATGTATGTAACACCTGTTGTGGACAGGTAGAAATGTGGCGGACTGGTAAAAAAGACAGAGTAAAAACAGATCTTCCAAAATTATATATTGGCAGTGATACGTTAAAAATGAGTAAATGGTATCGTGTGTGTGTAATTAATTCCAGATCATAAAACACATTTAAAGTTTCTCAGCTGGCTTCACAGTTAACATCCATGTGTCCACCAAAAATGTGTGACTGGCACAAAATTATCCAGCATGTTCCCTGTATATATGATGGACATCATATAGATCAACATATAATGTGTATGTGTATTTGAAATAAAACATTTAAATTATGAAAATTTATAACCAAGCATTTTAAATGGCATTGTGTGAAATGGGGAATTCTCCTGCGTGATGTCTCACCTGGGAATTTCCATCAGATTCCTGTGTGGTGATTACATTTCAAATCGCTACACCAAGAGATAAAATTTGCCAAAGCTGCATGACAAAAGTAATTAAAAATGACTTCACATACATGTAAGTTTGTGAGCATGTACTTCACTATTAGTGAGGCCCTGGACAGTGTGGCATTACAATTTATTTCATAGGTTATAAATTGTTCTAATTTAATTTGGCGTAATAGCTATTATATGGCACCATAATTTTGTTTTTGCACATAAATTGTATATTAATGAATAATTAAAAAAATACATTGAGTAGATACTAGATAGTCCACCAAGTCAAATTGTGCTCGTCAAATCATGGTCAGGTGTCCTCTTAGTGGAATGTTTTCATGTTTGGTGCAATGGTTGTTCACGTGTGTCAGCCCCCTTTGATGCAGGCGTGGTAAAACCTGTCCATAACAATCATTCTCGGTACTGTGCAATATTCCTATTAAATGTACAAATAACAGTTTAATATGTGGATAGTTTCATGGCTTTGATACTCACTGGGTGGTTATGTTGATGTTTGGTAGTTGGTGCTGTTGTGACAATAGAAACCACCTGGATCTAACAACAGTAATATACTAGTATAATATACACAACTGGCCATTACAATACTTACCCAGGTAGGTATTCCAACCTCTCTAGTGTACAATCTTGACTTTATACAGGATAACAAAATGTGCCCGTCATCAATGGTTTGGTAAACAAATCAAGTTGTGTGATTATATGACCTAGAATCAAGTACAAACACATGAGACAATGCCATAGCTTTATGTAGAGACCCGTCCACCCATCATTAGGACGGGTAAAAATGAATATGGACGGGTAGAAATATGGGTGGACGGGTAAAGAAATGAAGGAGCAAAAAATGTCTTCCAAAATCATAGATATTGTTAGTTATGCCTTGAAAGTGAGTGTAAATTGTGTCATATGTGTCATAATGTGTGTTTGTAGCCCATTTCAGGTCATCGGGCACATCTGAAAGTTCTTAAACTAGTCAATATCCATGTGTCCACCAAAACATGTGGGACTGGCAATAATTTTATCCTGCATAAAGCCCTGTGTGACACCCACTTTCAAAGCATAGCTGACACTATCTATGACTTTGGATGGGTTTTTGCTCCTTATTTTTTACCCGTCCAGGTTTTCTATCAGTCAATAACAGGTTTTACCCATCCAAATGATGGATGGATGTGTTAAAGAAAGCTATGCCTCTAGGTAAATATTACAATGCCAAATGTTTGTCTTTGGCTGTGTCGCTATGCTTATGGCTTCTCTGAGCTCATTTTGGACATTAAAGCTGATTCTGCTCTCTCTGTTGGACTTGATTTGATTTGATTGTGGTTTGCTAGTACATGTACATGTCAGTATTCTCTTGCAGGTGAACTTTTTAGCATGCATGTTTGTGACGATCCTCCTTGGATATCCATTCCGCACTTGGCTGGGTGCACAGCAAGTTGGTCCCTTGGTGAGACACTGCATTGAAATAGCTGGAGGCCTGTTGTTGACATACTTCTGCTTTGGATTGTAAGTATAGTTTAGTTCAGTGAAGTCAAAATACCCCATTTATCCTGATGTTGCCTACTTTTGTGTGCCAAATAATAGTAGAGTACCAAATAAATGTAAAATGTGGCAAATCTGTCATTCAAGATTTATAATTGTATAGTACTGAATGATAGAGTGGCAAATAAAAAATGGAAACTTCGGCTTGGGTTGGGAGGTGAGGCTGGGCTGCCTCCGTGTCGTAGCTGGGTTGGATGGGCATTGTCAGTCGAGTTTGTGTGTATACTCTGGACGTAATAAAGAATGAGATTAAGCAGCTAGTGGCTACTGTAGTTCTAGTTGGTACCTCCCCCGGCCTTTATCTAGCTACGATAGAGTACCAAATAAATGTAAAAGGTGGCAAATCTGTAATTCAAGATTTATAATTGTATAGTACTGAATGATAGAGTGGCAAATAAAAAATGGAAACTTCCGCCAGTTTCAACCAGTTTGAACTTTCACATTGAGGTACTGCACATGGCAACTACATTTACAGTGAGCATGTGTGCAGCAGTTGTGTGATTTTAGCTAATGATATACCATGTACTGAACTCCCAATAAGGCAGGGTTCCTCTGAATGACATTCACCGAATTAGGCAACAGAAATCTGATGGTCTAACACTGATCAAAATCTGTGATCACTGGAAAATTATGCAAATTTAGCCATACGGAGGAGGCTACATAGTGCACAGTGGCAATAAATCACATTGGATTAGCAATTTAGCATGAGAGAAACAATTATTCCACTAAAAATGATGCTCTTCCAGCAAAAATCGAATAACTATCCAGTACCAAAAGAGTATCGGTGGCATTTTTCATTAAATAAGTAAGTTTAGCAGGGCGTTTATTAGACACATAAGACTAGAGAAAGTGTCTTTGCCAGTGGGTGAATGAATGTCTAGTAATTTATATTACTATTTAATACATTTTGTAACCTTTTTATAAAGGCTACGTAACATTTCACGCATGAATTTCGTTAAAAAAAAAGATCAATCACACTTGTTCGAGTCGCATTCTGCAGGGTTTCCCTCGCCGCATGGCGGACTTATTTGGTACTACGGGAAAGCCCAGCCTGTCCACTGTTTTAATCTGCTAGGTAAATTCCCCAGTGACATCAACTTTAGCCAATAGGAACGCTTAACTGAGAGACCTATCTATAGACAAACGTCACCAGTCGTGGGATGCCGCTCATAGCGGTCCCCTGATTGGCTTACAGCTGCGAGCGCAGTGCGCACTCGCTAGCCGTAAACAACGTGGAATCGATCGGGTCACCGCTACGAAACATCGCTAAATACTCAGATTATGTTGCGATAATCACAATAAACAACTTGCAAGACATATCTTCGACAATGAGCGTGACTTTGAAGGGTGCTTAGAATACATCAAAAGGTGAAATAGAAGCAAAACAGCTGAATTTGGAATGACAACGCAAACTTCAAATGCAATTTTCTCAGTTTGAAGCTTTCTACCCTGGGCATGTTCAGCGTCGAATAACTTTGGCTGTGCGTGCGCTAGCTCCATGATATTTGTAATGTTGGAAAGCTGAATAAATATTCTTTCCAATGGTGTGACTAAATCAATGTGTTTATTTTTTGACATGTGACTCATTTCGTTAGAACATGTTATAGTAGTCTTTATCTGTAAATCTTTAGCACTGATCCACTCTGCTTGAACAGTTGGTGGTTTAGCTCCTAGTTCGTACTAGTTATCCTGACAATTACCCAACATCTTTGGCTTATCTTCATTAAGAGATGTTGAAGTCACTTGCATCAGAACCAGACAATGTTGATTGTCCTGTTTGAGGCATCAGTCACTAGAGCAGTGCTTTCAGTGCCTTTCAGCTTTTAAATTTAGAAGATTACAGAGTAAAATGTTGTGTGGGGTTGTTTTGGGTGGTTTCTGGGCCCCACATGTATTTCGCTTAGATAGTTAATTTTGGCATTCCCCATCGACAGCTATTTATGAATGATCTTTACTTATAAGGGGAATTGCCTTTTGCTATCTAGGTTGATGACAATGCCCATTGTCTTGTCTTTACTATATTTACATTATAACTATTACATATGTTATTAAAGGGCATTGCCATTTTTTCACACATATTCAGTGACTCGTTCGCTACATAAACATAGCAATGCGCAGCAGATTCCAATACACATCATATCCCATACAGCTCTATAGATTACTGGGTAAAATGTTTAATTTAGTTGAACAGTTACTTAGAAACATCAACAACGTCAGACTGTATTTCAACAAGAGATTATAAATTCTTTTTGTTTGTTTCAGCAAGCTGTACCTTACTGTCTGACACCTTTTACATATTATAATTGTTAAATAATTTTGGGTAGTGTCTTTACCATTTGCATTACTAATTTACCACATATAATTAAAGTGCATTGCCATTTTCCAGCCACATTCTGTGACTGTTTCTGTACACAAGCCT
Source organism: Oasisia sp. SBJ-2009 (assembly GCA_964017155.1). Classification (NCBI taxonomy): domain Eukaryota; kingdom Metazoa; phylum Annelida; class Polychaeta; order Sabellida; family Siboglinidae; genus Oasisia; species Oasisia sp. SBJ-2009. The sequence goes on from OZ024858.1 coordinate 34,579,522, forward strand.
GTCAATGTGCAGCTGATTCCACTACACATCACATCCTCTAATGACGCTGTCAGCATTACCATACTCTGATACAGATACAGCATTAGCACGAGAACAGTGTCATTGAGTAAAACAGAACTTGGGCAGTTCAGAAAAAATCTAGTTGAATTAAATGTGAGCCAGGTAAATGTTAAACACAGGTTGAAGTTAGTGTTATAGTATGTGTTTGGAGTACTTAGTGAACTACCAGGTGTTGTGATTTGTGAGTGTTGTGTTTGATTGCAGACAGATCTGGCACATCTTTGCACAGTCGTTACTGTGCTACTTGTTGATGAAGAATGTGAGACCAGGAAAGATGCAACTCCTTGTATTTGTTGCCTCTCTGGGGTACTTGTGTGTGGGACATGTGTACCGTCTCATCTACGACTACGGGGGCTACACATTGGACATCACGGGGTGTGTCATTAACAGTAGTTTTATCTTTCTTTTTGACATTCCAGTAACATTATGAGAGTGAGGTTAAGATTACTATTACACTGTACTTTTATATCACAAAGTATTACTGGCCTGTATACAGTAATAAGGTTAAGATTACCATTAATTGTTTTATGTTGCCATGTGATAATGCAGTCAAAAATAGGACAGTTAATAGGACAATTTATTTCATATCACTGTCATGCTGTGTGCAGTTCACAAGCTTTGCCAAATTATGAAGTAAATATTACAACATGCATGCATTGATACAGAGTTAATAGCTTAATCTAGTTAAATGCACTATTAAAGCTGTAAATGCAGTTGATATTTGATACATACCCATATTATATATATATCAAGACGATGGACACAGAATATGAGTTTGGCAGTACATAAATGCCATCATATAGAATCTGCTGGATTTTAGTCCCAATTTGTTATATTTACCATAACAAATGTATTGAAATACCACATGCAAAGATTAAGCTTTAGCGATGGGTCGCCCCATTGGCCTATGAAGGGTCAGGTTACGGAAAATGCAACAGTGGTCAGTCAGACTGAAACCAGTGCGATGGACCACAGGGTCTGTACAATATCAAACCTGCTGCCTAATGGCTTCAAAAAAGCGGTGAGTCAGTAGTTAATGTTGAACCCTGCCTAACATAGATACTCGACTCTACTACCCGTGGGGTAGTACATAATATAACTTATTTTGTGCAGAAGCCGTTGGGTACTGGGAAACAAGCTGAGAGATGTACAAGTAAAGGGTTGGTTACTAAAGGGGTGGTTACCCGGTAGTCTCAACTGTACATTTGAAGAATGAGTCCAATCCCAGGCCCAACTATGCAGATTATTTTTGCCAAGTTGCTAACTATTGTTAACATTAATAACTTAGGGTAATTTGTTGTGGCATACTTGAGGCACTTGCATGATATTAATGTTACAGACCTCTTATGATCAACACTCAGAGACTGAGTAGCCTCGCATTCAGTTTAGCTGATGGCCAAGCCAAAGACGAAAGCAAGTTGTCACCCACGACTAAACAGCAAGCTGTTAAGTGAGTATTAAATAGGTTATCTTTATTAACAGTATTAACACAGTAAGAGCAATTGTACAACATATGCCATATCACCATTTTTATTATACACTCATATACAGGGGTCGACAATAAGGTTTTGTATTCACTGGCCCAAGGGGCAAGTGGATTTTAAAAGTTATTGGCCCCCCCAAAAAAGTTACTGGCCGAAACTTGTTTGCAGGAGTACACATTTATTCTTAAAAAACAGGTATATTGTACAATAAAATATATTTGTTTAGATTGTGGAGACTGTGGAGTATTAGTTATGAGCTGCAGACTGGAGTATTACCCATGAGCTGGAGACTGGAGTATTAGTTATGAGCTGGAGACTGTGGAGTATTTGCCATGAGCTGGAGACAAGTATGAGCCATGATCTGGAGACAAGTATGAGCCATGACCTGGAGACAAGTATGAGCCATGATCTGGAGACAAGTATGAGCCATGATCTGGAGACAAGTATGGGCCATGATATTATCCACACACAGTGAAATGGAACAGGCAAGTGTATTATTTAGAATAAAATAACTTTAAAATGTAGATCTGTTAGTACCTGAATCTCTCTGGTGTTGCAGGAAGTTCCCAAGTGTGCTGGAGTTCCTCAGTTACGTGTTCTCCTTCCACACCATCATCTGTGGCCCATTCAGCTTCTACCAGGACTACATCCACTTCATTGAGGGCACCGACGTCTCACTCAGCACACACACACATGTCAGTAGCTCTTCTAGTACTAATAGCTCCTAAAACACTTGTGACACACAGGCACAACAAACTAGAATCTAACATATCCTACATCACTGGTGACACATGGGCACAACAAACTAGAATCTAACATATCCTACATCACTGGTGACACACGGGCACAACAAACTAGAATCTAACATATCCTACATCACTGGTGAGACACAGGCACAACAAACTAGAATCTAACATATCCTACATCACTGGTGACACACAGGCACAACAAACTAGAATCTAACATATCCTACATCACTGGTGACACACGAGCATAACAAACTAGAATCTAACATATCCTACATCACTGGTGACACACGGGCACAACAAACTAGAATCTAACATATCCTACATCACTGGTGACACACGAGCACAACAAACTAGAATCTAACATATCCTACATCACTGGTGACACACGGGCACAACAAACTAGAATCTAACATATCCTACATCACTGGTGAGACACAGGAACAACAAACTAGAATCTAACATATCCTACATCACTGGTGACACACAGGCACAACAAACTAGAATCTAACATATCCTACATCACTGGTGACACACAGGCACAACAAACTAGAATCTAACATATCCTACATCACTGGTGACACACAGGCACAACAAACTAGAATCTCACATATCCTACATCACTGGTGAGACACAGGCACAACAAACTAGAATCTAACATATCCTACATCACTGGTGACACACAGGCACAACAAACTAGAATCTCACATATCCTACATCACTGGTGACACACAGGCACAACAAACTAGAATCTCACATATCCTACATCACTGGTGACACACAGGCACAACAAACTAGAATCTAACATATCCTACATCACTGGTGACACACGAGCACAACAAACTAGAATCTAACATATCCTACATCACTGGTGACACACAGGCACAACAAACTAGAATCTAACATATCCTACATCACTGGTGACACACGAGCACAACAAACTAGAATCTAACATATCCTACATCACTGGTGACACACAGGCACAACAAACTAGAATCTAACATATCCTACATCACTGGTGACACACAGGCACAACAAACTAGAATCTAACATATCCTACATCACTGGTGACACACGAGCACAACAAACTAGAATCTAACATATCCTACATCACTGGTGACACACGGGCACAACAAACTAGAATCTAACATATCCTACATCACTGGTGACACACGAGCACAACAAACTAGAATCTAACATATCCTACATCACTGGTGACACACGGGCACAACAAACTAGAATCTAACATATCCTACATCACTGGTGAGACACAGGAACAACAAACTAGAATCTAACATATCCTACATCACTGGTGACACACAGGCACAACAAACTAGAATCTAACATATCCTACATCACTGGTGACACACAGGCACAACAAACTAGAATCTAACATATCCTACATCACTGGTGACACACAGGCACAACAAACTAGAATCTCACATATCCTACATCACTGGTGAGACACAGGCACAACAAACTAGAATCTAACATATCCTACATCACTGGTGACACACAGGCACAACAAACTAGAATCTCACATATCCTACATCACTGGTGACACACAGGCACAACAAACTAGAATCTCACATATCCTACATCACTGGTGACACACAGGCACAACAAACTAGAATCTAACATATCCTACATCACTGGTGACACACGAGCACAACAAACTAGAATCTAACATATCCTACATCACTGGTGACACACAGGCACAACAAACTAGAATCTCACATATCCTACATCACTGGTGACACACAGGCACAACAAACTAGAATCTAACATATCCTACATCACTGGTGACACACGAGCACAACAAACTAGAATCTAACATATCCTACATCACTGGTGACACACGGGCACAACAAACTAGAATCTAACATATCCTACATCACTGGTGACACACAGGCACAACAAACTAGAATCTAACATATCCTACATCACTAGTGACACACGAGCACAACAAACTAGAATCTAACATATCCTACATCACTGGTGACACACGAGCACAACAAACTAGAATGTAACATATCCTACATCACTGGTGACACACGGGCACAACAAACTAGAATCTAACATATCCTACATCACTGGTGACACACAGGCACAACAAACTAGAATCTCACATATCCTACATCACTGGTGACACACAGGCACAACAAACTAGAATCTCACATATCCTACATCACTGGTGACACACAGGCACAACAAACTAGAATCTAACATATCCTACATCACTGGTGACACACGAGCACAACAAACTAGAATCTAACATATCCTACATCACTGGTGACACACAGGCACAACAAACTATAATCTAACATATCCTACATCACTGGTGACACACGAGCACAACAAACTAGAATCTAACATATCCTACATCACTGGTGACACACAGGCACAACAAACTAGAATCTAACATATCCTACATCACTGGTGACACACAGGCACAACAAACTAGAATCTAACATATCCTACATCACTGGTGACACACGAGCACAACAAACTAGAATCTAACATATCCTACATCACTGGTGACACACGGGCACAACAAACTAGAATCTAACATATCCTACATCACTGGTGACACACGAGCACAACAAACTAGAATCTAACATATCCTACATCACTGGTGACACACGGGCACAACAAACTAGAATCTAACATATCCTACATCACTGGTGAGACACAGGAACAACAAACTAGAATCTAACATATCCTACATCACTGGTGACACACAGGCACAACAAACTAGAATCTAACATATCCTACATCACTGGTGACACACAGGCACAACAAACTAGAATCTAACATATCCTACATCACTGGTGACACACAGGCACAACAAACTAGAATCTCACATATCCTACATCACTGGTGAGACACAGGCACAACAAACTAGAATCTAACATATCCTACATCACTGGTGACACACAGGCACAACAAACTAGAATCTCACATATCCTACATCACTGGTGACACACAGGCACAACAAACTAGAATCTCACATATCCTACATCACTGGTGACACACAGGCACAACAAACTAGAATCTAACATATCCTACATCACTGGTGACACACGAGCACAACAAACTAGAATCTAACATATCCTACATCACTGGTGACACACAGGCACAACAAACTAGAATCTCACATATCCTACATCACTGGTGACACACAGGCACAACAAACTAGAATCTAACATATCCTACATCACTGGTGACACACGAGCACAACAAACTAGAATCTAACATATCCTACATCACTGGTGACACACGGGCACAACAAACTAGAATCTAACATATCCTACATCACTGGTGACACACAGGCACAACAAACTAGAATCTAACATATCCTACATCACTAGTGACACACGAGCACAACAAACTAGAATCTAACATATCCTACATCACTGGTGACACACGAGCACAACAAACTAGAATGTAACATATCCTACATCACTGGTGACACACGGGCACAACAAACTAGAATCTAACATATCCTACATCACTGGTGACACACGGGCACAACAAACTATAATCTAACATATCCTACATCACTGGTGACACACGAGCACAACAAACTAGAATCTAACATATCCTACATCACTGGTGACACACGAGCACAACAAACTAGAATCTCACATATCCTACATCACTGGTGACACACAGGCACAACAAACTAGAATCTAACATATCCTACATCACTGGTGACACACAGGCACAACAAACTAGAATCTCACATATCCTACATCACTGGTGACACACAGGCACAACAAACTAGAATCTAACATATCCTACATCACTGGTGACACACGGGCACAACAAACTAGAATCTCACATATCCTACATCACTGGTGACACACGGGCACAACAAACTAGAATCTAACATATCCTACATCACTGGTGACACACGAGCACAACAAACTAGAATCTAACATATCCTACATCACTGGTGACACACGGGCACAACAAACTAGAATCTAACATATCCTACATCACTGGTGAGACACAGGCACAACAAACTAGAATCTAACATATCCTACATCACTGGTGACACACAGGCACAACAAACTAGAATCTAACATATCCTACATCACTGGTGACACACAGGCACAACAAACTAGAATCTAACATATCCTACATCACTGGTGACACACGGGCACAACAAACTAGAATCTAACATATCCTACATCACTGGTGACACACAGGCACAACAAACTAGAATCTAACATATCCTACATCACTGGTGACACACGGGCACAACAAACTAGAATCTAACATATCCTACATCACTGGTGACACACAGGCACAACAAACTAGAATCTCACATATCCTACATCACTGGTGAGACACAGGCACAACAAACTAGAATCTAATATATCCTACATCACTGGTGACACACAGGCACAACAAACTAGAATCTCACATATCCTACATCACTGGTGACACACAGGCACAACAAACTAGAATCTCACATATCCTACATCACTGGTGACACACAGGCACAACAAACTAGAATCTAACATATCCTACATCACTGGTGACACACGAGCACAACAAACTAGAATCTAACATATCCTACATCACTGGTGACACACAGGCACAACAAACTAGAATATCACATATCCTACATCACTGGTGACACACAGGCACAACAAACTAGAATCTAACATATCCTACATCACTGGTGACACACGAGCACAACAAACTAGAATCTAACATATCCTTCATCACTGGTGACACACGGGCACAACAAACTAGAATCTAACATATCCTACATCACTGGTGACACACAGGCACAACAAACTAGAATCTAACATATCCTACATCACTAGTGACACACGAGCACAACAAACTAGAATCTAACATATCCTACATCACTGGTGACACACGAGCACAACAAACTAGAATCTAACATATCCTACATCACTGGTGACACACGGGCACAACAAACTAGAATCTAACATATCCTACATCACTGGTGACACACGGGCACAACAAACTATAATCTAACATATCCTACATCACTGGTGACACACGAGCACAACAAACTAGAATCTAACATATCCTACATCACTGGTGACACACGAGCACAACAAACTAGAATCTCACATATCCTACATCACTGGTGACACACAGGCACAACAAACTAGAATCTAACATATCCTACATCACTGGTGACACACAGGCACAACAAACTAGAATCTCACATATCCTACATCACTGGTGACACACAGGCACAACAAACTAGAATCTAACATATCCTACATCACTGGTGACACACAGGCACAACAAACTAGAATCTAACATATCCTACATCACTGGTGACACACAGGCACAACAAACTAGAATCTCACATATCCTACATCACTGGTGACACACAGGCACAACAAACTAGAATCTCACATATCCTACATCACTGGTGACACACAGGCACAACAAACTAGAATCTAACATATCCTACATCACTGGTGACACACGAGCACAACAAACTAGAATCTAACATATCCTACATCACTGGTGACACACAGGCACAACAAACTAGAATCTCACATATCCTACATCACTGGTGACACACAGGCACAACAAACTAGAATCTAACATATCCTACATCACTGGTGACACACGAGCACAACAAACTAGAATCTAACATATCCTACATCACTGGTGACACACGGGCACAACAAACTAGAATCTAACATATCCTACATCACTGGTGACACACAGGCACAACAAACTAGAATCTAACATATCCTACATCACTAGTGACACACGAGCACAACAAACTAGAATCTAACATATCCTACATCACTGGTGACACACGAGCACAACAAACTAGAATCTAACATATCCTACATCACTGGTGACACACGGGCACAACAAACTAGAATCTAACATATCCTACATCACTGGTGACACACGGGCACAACAAACTATAATCTAACATATCCTACATCACTGGTGACACACGAGCACAACAAACTAGAATCTAACATATCCTACATCACTGGTGACACACGAGCACAACAAACTAGAATCTCACATATCCTACATCACTGGTGACACACAGGCACAACAAACTAGAATCTAACATATCCTACATCACTGGTGACACACAGGCACAACAAACTAGAATCTCACATATCCTACATCACTGGTGACACACAGGCACAACAAACTAGAATCTAACATATCCTACATCACTGGTGACACACAGGCACAACAAACTAGAATCTCACATATCCTACATCACTGGTGACACACGAGCACAACAAACTAGAATCTCACATATCCTACATCACTGGTGACACACAGGCACAACAAACTAGAATCTAACATATCCTACATCACTGGTGACACACAGGCACAACAAACTAGAATCTCACATATCCTACATCACTGGTGACACACGAGCACAACAAACTAGAATCTCACATATCCTACATCACTGGTGACACACAGGCACAACAAACTAGAATCTCACATATCCTACATCACTGGTGACACACGGGCACAACAAACTAGAATCTAACATATCCTACATCACTGGTGACACACAGGCACAACAAACTAGAATCTCACATATCCTACATCACTGGTGACACACGAGCACAACAAACTAGAATCTCACATATCCTACATCACTGGTGACACACAGGCACAACAAACTAGAATCTCACATATCCTACATCACTGGTGACACACGGGCACAACAAACTAGAATCTAACATATCCTACATCACTGGTGACACACGAGCACAACAAACTAGAATCTAACATATCCTACATCACTGGTGACACACGGGCACAACAAACTAGAATCTAACATATCCTACATCACTGGTGACACACAGGCACAACAAACTAGAATCTAACATATCCTACATCACTAGTGACACACGAGCACAACAAACTAGAATCTAACATATCCTACATCACTGGTGACACACGAGCACAACAAACTAGAATCTAACATATCCTACATCACTGGTGACACACGGGCACAACAAACTAGAATCTAACATATCCTACATCACTGGTGACACACGGGCACAACAAACTATAATCTAACATATCCTACATCACTGGTGACACACGAGCACAACAAACTAGAATCTAACATATCCTACATCACTGGTGACACACGAGCACAACAAACTAGAATCTCACATATCCTACATCACTGGTGACACACAGGCACAACAAACTAGAATCTAACATATCCTACATCACTGGTGACACACAGGCACAACAAACTAGAATCTCACATATCCTACATCACTGGTGACACACAGGCACAACAAACTAGAATCTAACATATCCTACATCACTGGTGACACACAGGCACAACAAACTAGAATCTCACATATCCTACATCACTGGTGACACACGAGCACAACAAACTAGAATCTCACATATCCTACATCACTGGTGACACACAGGCACAACAAACTAGAATCTAACATATCCTACATCACTGGTGACACACAGGCACAACAAACTAGAATCTCACATATCCTACATCACTGGTGACACACGAGCACAACAAACTAGAATCTCACATATCCTACATCACTGGTGACACACAGGCACAACAAACTAGAATCTCACATATCCTACATCACTGGTGACACACGGGCACAACAAACTAGAATCTAACATATCCTACATCACTGGTGACACACGAGCACAACAAACTAGAATCTAACATATCCTACATCACTGGTGACACACAGGCACAACAGACTAGAATCTCACATATCCTACATCACTGGTGACACACAGGCACAACAGACTAGAATCTCACATATCCTACATCACTGGTGACACACAGGCACAACAAACTAGAATCTCACATATCCTACATCACTGGTGACACACAGGCACAACAAACTAGAATCTCACATATCCTACATCACTGGTGACACACGAGCACAACAAACTAGAATCTCACATATCCTACATCACTAGTGACACACGAGCACAACAAACTAGAATCTAACATATCCTACATCACTGGTGACACACAGGCACAACAAACTAGAATCTAACATATCCTACATCACTGGTGATACACAGGCACAACAAACTAGAATCTCACATATCCTACATCACTGGTGACACACGAGCACAACAAACTAGAATCTCACATATCCTACATCACTAGTGACACACGAGCACAACAAACTAGAATCTAACATATCCTACATCACTGGTGACACACAGGCACAACAAACTAGAATCTAACATATCCTACATCACTGGTGACACACGAGCACAACAAACTAGAATCTAACATATCCTACATCACTGGTGACACACGAGCACAACAAACTAGAATCTAACATATCCTACATCACTGGTGACACACGGGCACAACAAACTAGAATCTAACATATCCTACATCACTGGTGACACACAGGCACAACAAACTAGAATCTAACATATCCTACATCACTGGTGACACACGAGCACAACAAACTAGAATCTAACATATCCTACATCACTGGTGACACACGGGCACAACAAACTAGAATCTAACATATCCTACATCACTGGTGACACACGGGCACAACAAACTAGAATCTAACATATCCTACATCACTGGTGACACACGAGCACAACAAACTAGAATCTAACATATCCTACATCACTGGTGACACACGAGCACAACAAACTAGAATCTCACATATCCTACATCACTGGTGACACACAGGCACAACAAACTAGAATCTAACATATCCTACATCACTGGTGACACACAGGCACAACAAACTAGAATCTCACATATCCTACATCACTGGTGACACACAGGCACAACAAACTAGAATCTAACATATCCTACATCACTGGTGACACACAGGCACAACAAACTAGAATCTCACATATCCTACATCACTGGTGACACACGAGCACAACAAACTAGAATCTCACATATCCTACATCACTGGTGACACACAGGCACAACAAACTAGAATCTAACATATCCTACATCACTGGTGACACACAGGCACAACAAACTAGAATCTCACATATCCTACATCACTGGTGACACACGAGCACAACAAACTAGAATCTCACATATCCTACATCACTGGTGACACACGGGCACAACAAACTAGAATCTCACATATCCTACATCACTGGTGACACACGGGCACAACAAACTAGAATCTAACATATCCTACATCACTGGTGACACACGGGCACAACAAACTAGAATCTAACATATCCTACATCACTGGTGACACACGAGCACAACAAACTAGAATCTAACATATCCTACATCACTGGTGACACACAGGCACAACAAACTAGAATCTCACATATCCTACATCACTGGTGACACACAGGCACAACAAACTAGAATCTCACATATCCTACATCACTGGTGACACACAGGCACAACAAACTAGAATCTCACATATCCTACATCACTGGTGACACACAGGCACAACAAACTAGAATCTCACATATCCTACATCACTGGTGACACACGAGCACAACAAACTAGAATCTCACATATCCTACATCACTAGTGACACACGAGCACAACAAACTAGAATCTAACATATCCTACATCACTGGTGACACACAGGCACAACAAACTAGAATCTAACATATCCTACATCACTGGTGATACACAGGCACAACAAACTAGAATCTCACATATCCTACATCACTGGTGACACACGAGCACAACAAACTAGAATCTCACATATCCTACATCACTAGTGACACACGAGCACAACAAACTAGAATCTAACATATCCTACATCACTGGTGACACACAGGCACAACAAACTAGAATCTAACATATCAAAAGCAGATCTAAATTTTGCCAATTATATGATGCAGTTGTTGTGGCATCAGACAGACGATGCATGTTGCCTACCATTAGGAACACAGCAGTGCAGTGGTAGAGTATCATACTTTACCATTAGGAACACAACAGTGCAGTGCTAGAGTATCAGGCTCTACCATTAGGAACACAGCAGTGCAGTGGTAGAGTATCATACCTTACCATTAGGAACACAACAGTGCAGTGCTAGAGTATCAGGCTCTACCATTAGGAACACAGCAGTGCAGTGCTAGAGTATCAGGCTCTACCATTAGGAACACAGCAGTGCAGTGGTAGAGTATCATACCTTACCAGTAGGAACACAGCAGTGCAGTGGTAGAGTATCATACCTTACCATTAGGAACACAACAGTGCAGTGCTAGAGTATCAGGCTCTACCATTAGGAACACAGCAGTGCAGTGGTAGAGTATCATACCTTACCATTAGGAACACAACAGTGCAGTGCTAGAGTATCAGGCTCTACCATTAGGAACACAGCAGTGCAGTGCTAGAGTATCAGGCTCTACCATTAGGAACACAGCAGTGCAGTGGTAGAGTATCATACCTTACCATTAGGAACACAACAGTGCAGTGCTAGAGTATCAGGCTCTACCATTAGGAACACAGCAGTGCAGTGCTAGAGTATCAGGCTCTACCATTAGGAACACAGCAGTGCAGTGGTAGAGTGAGTATCATACCTTACCATTAGGAACACAACAGTGCAGTGCTAGAGTATCAGGCTCTACCATTAGGAACACCGCAGTGCAGTGCTAGAGTATCAGGCTCTACCATTAGGAACACAGCAGTGCAGTGCTAGAGTATCATACCTTACCATTAGGAACACAACAGTGCAGTGCTAGAGTATCAGGCTCTACCATTAGGAACACAACAGTGCAGTGCTAGAGTATCAGGCTCTACCATTAGGAACACAGCAGTGCAGTGGTAGAGTATCATACCTTACCATTAGGAACACAACAGTGCAGTGCTAGAGTATCAGGCTCTACCATTAGGAACACAGCAGTGCAGTGCTAGAGTATCAGGCTCTACCATTAGGAACACAGCAGTGCAGTGCTAGAGTATCAGGCTCTACCATTAGGAACACAGCAGTGCAGTGGTAGAGTATCAGGCTCTACCATTAGGAACACAACAGTGCAGTGCTAGAGTATCAGGCTCTACCATTAGGAACACAGCAGTGCAGTGGTAGAGTATCATACCTTACCATTAGGAACACAACAGTGCAGTGCTAGAGTATCAGGCTCTACCATTAGGAACACAACAGTGGAGTGCTAGAGTATCAGACTCTACCATTAGGAACACAACAGTGCAGTGCTAGAGTATCAGACCTTACCATTAGGAACACAACAGTGCAGTGCTAGAGTATCAGGCTCTACCATTAGGAACACAACGGTGCAGTGCTAGAGTATCAGGCTCTACCATTAGGAACATAACAGTGCAGTGCTAGAGTATCAGGCTCTACCATTAGGAACACAACAGTGCAGTGCTAGAGTATCATGCTCTACCATCAGGAACACAACAGTGCAGTGCTAGAGTATCAGGCTCTACCATTAGGAACACAACGGTGCAGTGCTAGAGTATCAGGCTCTACCATTAGGAACACAACAGTGCAGTGCTACAGTATCAGGCTCTACCATTAGGAACACAACAGTGCAGTGCTAGAGTATCAGGCTCTACCATTAGGAACACAACAGTGCAGTGCTAGAGTATCAGGCTCTACCATTAGGAACACAACAGTGCAGTGCTAGAGTATCAGACTCTACCATTAGGAACACAACAGTGCAGTGCTACAGTATCAGGCTCTACCATTAGGAACACAACAGTGCAGTGCTAGAGTATCAGACTCTACCATTAGGAACACAACAGTGCAGTGCTAGAGTATCAGACTCTACCATTAGGAACACAACAGTGCAGTGCTAGAGTATCAGGTTCTACCATTAGAAACTCTTTATAGAACAGCTTAATTCTGTAATTGTTCTGTTGTATACAGTCAGTGTCAAATGGAAATGGCAAGTCGACACACACCAAGACACCATCTCACACACCAGCTGTAAGTTAACGTTTCTACAATCCAATGTTGATAACCTTCTTTACTGCAAGTAATATAAATCTGTATAAACCATAAAACTGTGTTATATGTGAGAGACACTACGCATACAGCCATGTTTTGTGGTGTAAGAATAATGTAAGCTTTTCATTTCCACAAGTTATTTCATAAATTACTTTTTATATAAATCACGTGTCATTTGAATCATGTCATGATGTCATAATAACGTGTGACTTTCAGAATATTTGGTAAAAATGACAACAATGAGTTGTCTATGACTTTCAGGGAGTGGTTTGGCGGAAGTTACTCGAGTGTGTCTTCTGCGGCTTCTTCACAGTTGTCATTCTACCAAAGTTCCCCATCACACATCTCAGAGGTACACATTGCAATCTTCTTCTGTAAAATAGTTGTTCCTGTTTATTTTTTAAACAATATTTGTAGTGTATTGACTTACTTCTCTTTAGGCTCTTATTCATCAGAAATGTTGTAAATGTTAGGAGATATCAAGTGCCAAAAAACACTGCTATGTCACTAAGGACAACATATCTGTCACACACCAGTCAAAGTGTCGTGATGGAGTGTTCTCATATAGTATTTTGTTTAGAATAAAAAATATATTTTAATGATTTTAAGAGCAGTGTCCTTGACCAAATTCATCAATTAAGTTAACTTATAAGAACCAAGCAGCAGATTGAAATATTGAGAGGATATTTTCATAAATTTATAATAACAATTCTGTAGCACCTATATCTTAGAAAATTCAAGCTCAGAGGTACAACAAACAAATGCATTGATGTGATTAGTGAAAATTAGTAAATTATTTGTAATGTCAGTAATGTATTCCATTTTCTTATATATTATTCTAATTTACTATAAAAAATTATTTGCCTATAAAAGCCAGATTTTCCAAGACACTCCAATTTATAAATAAAGCCCAGTTTTCCGAGACCCTCTGATTTATGTATAAATCTCCTGGATTGACATTTCTGATACTTCATATGTGTGCTCAGTGTGCTTATTAGACTAACAGCTTCAGTATCAAGTATCTAACAAAATTCTGGTATTTATTGGTATTGAAAAAATCTGGTATCGAGACAGCACTAGTTTGAACATAATACAGCTATGTGGTACTGTACACACACTGAAGTGATGGTGTTATGTAGCCACAGTCTGTACACGTCTGCTGTACACACAGTGATGTGATGATGTCATGTAGCCACTGTGTGTACACTGTACACATACTGGTCTACTGCTGATACATATAAGTAACATATATGGTGTTTTTTTCTTTGTAGACAACCAGTACAAGCAAGCCCACTTTTTGTACCGGATGTTGTACGTGATTTTGTGCACCAGTGTCACTCGACAAAGATATTACCTCGCATGGAAACTTGGTAAGCATTCTGTTAAGATTAAGTTTATTCTTCATATGTGGTTGCCTCAAACTGTAACCAGACATTTCACTATTTGTTTTTCACAAATAAAATTTGTGAACAAAGTTTTAAATAAGAGGTATAACATTGTTAAGTAAATAAGTTTAAGAATAATATTTATGAGAAATTGACTACCACAATTTATAGTACCGGGTAATGATCCTACTACTCACATTAACAGCCTTGCCGTCCTCCATAACGGGTCTTTACTGTTTAAATGTGTCACAAGAAAAATATCCAAATATTAGTAGGTTTTCTAAGTGCAATGTGTGGGGCAGTATAGCACTAGCATATTTATACTAACACTAGTCCTCTCATGGTTAGAACACCCTAATCATCCCAAATTCCACTCACTGCCAGAATGCGTGAATATGCTTGAATACAGGGAGACATTGAAATTACACACTGGCACAAAATAATGGCAGTTTCATGTATTTCATCAGTTAGAAGATACTATTGAAGTTTCACTGGCAAGTGTCAAAAGTGAATAATGTTGGATATTTCTGTGGCTAAATAGCAGCAACGCAGTTTGATAATTGTAAACAATCGCACAGTTTCCAGTCCATGGTTTCTGCCTTGCAGTGCATGTTTTAATGGGGATTTTCCAACCAATGAGTTTGAAGTTTAACCAAAACACAGAAGCACCCGGGAAACATTCCTAAACTATTATACACTGGCAATTTCTATGATTAAATGTTAACTTTTGAGCAGTCTATTGTAGAGAAGCATTACAGTTCAGTAGGTATTGAAGTAGGTATTGTTTTTCAGTTGCCACCCTAGTATACGATCTGATTCCTTCACAGCACAATCTCATGGACTAAATCACATTCAATAGCAGGCACACATTTGCATAAATCTGGCATTGAGATGATTGAGATGGCTGGTAACATGATATCCATCAATGAGGAACACACAAGCCAGGGTTAGAATACTGTCTTATCACTTTCACCTCAACCTTGCAGATGTCATATGTAATTTTGTATCTTTTAGGACTCCAACTGTACAGTAGTAGAACCTCAAGAATGTTTGACCTTGCTTATTGACTAGCTATAGACTAGGTTGTTGACATGGCTATAGACAGTGGTGAATATATGTGGACAAGTAGTCTTCACAAATTAATTGCCGCACGGCGGAATGTTTCCCAGAGAAGCTGAGATGGTGTTCGATTGAACAGGTCTGCCAGGGAGTAGAGTTAAAACGCTTTGACTGGTCCTGATGGTAGGATACATCGCTATATAAATACTTACCTTTTCTGTTTTAGAGGGGACCACGCCATGTTTCATTCTTATTTCTTAGTGCTGTACTTGTGGCAGGTTATGTGTTATGCTATTAAATGCAATGCCATCTGATGAACATAAACATATTGCTATAGTAATACCATGAAGATAATTGTCGATATTTCAGGAATTAACTTTACCATATTGTACAATCGGTTTCTATTTGTTTTTACATGCACATAATATTGTCTGCTCCCAAAAAGGAAACACATGTTGAACCCATCTACCCAGTATCCTTTGGGCCTCCCCCGTTCCACTCGGGTTGTGAGGTTTTATCTGTGTGCAGAACAGCCCAGGTTGGATATTTTAAAACGTGTGTTAGGTGAATTTATTAACATAAACCCTGCTGTTATATTTTGTTGGGTTGAACTGTATGTGTGCCCCTTTAAATGCACATCAAATAGATTGTTAATTTTGACTATTAATTTTGTATGTTTTAGCTGAAGCAGGCAACATTAGTTCCGGCTTTGGATTCAATGGATGTGACAGTTCTGGCAAGTCCAAGTGGGACCTCCTGGATAATGCTCACGTTCTTAAAGTTGAGGTCAGTGTCATTGTTACATCACTGCAAAACTGCATTTTGTTTTTAAGATATGGCCAGCTATACTGTACTGTCTGAAAAAGTATTACCCTGCTAGTGTATATGCTACATGCATGATGAGAGCAGGTTGTCAGCCCAGTCTTACACACACGTGCCAGTCTTACACACACGTGCCAGGGTTACACACACGTGCCAGGGTTACACACGCATACCAGTCTTACACACGCATGCCAGTCTTACACACACCTGCCAGTCTTACACACGCATGCCAGTCTTACATATGCATGCCAGTCGTACACATGCATGCCAGTCTTACACATACGTGCCAGTCTTACATACACGTGCCAGTCTTACATACACTGCACATACGTGCACCGACTGACATGTATGTGCTAGAGAAGTGACAGCAGGAGTCCATATGTATGTAAGTGTAAGACATGCATTAGGTGAATTCAAAATATTGCATTTCAATAAGAACATGAGTCCAAACACTTAAAGGTTAGCCAGGCTGCAGGGTGCAGTGACTGAGTATGTATGGCATAGTTGCTGGACTGTTGTGTAGAGGAACTATGGTTTGAATCCCTGTGGCTTGGGGCTGTGGTTTGATACTGGTTTAGTGACTATGTCAAAATGTGGGCAATTTTGCATCCTACATTGCTAGTGTGTTCCACCAGACTATAAGCCACTGGTCTCTTCTGTGTCATTATGTGCCAGGGATAGTACAAGATGTTACACAGGGAAATGGAAAATTCCTGTAATTGACTCGCTGATCAGGAATGTCATTCCAAATACTCTACAAAATAATCCTCAGCAAAATTATGTTGGCTGTATAATGGAAGAAGAGTCAATGTACAAGTTAAAGAGTTAATTGCTTGCACTGCTAGTTCCTCACTGCTACAGGGCGTTCTCTTGAAAGTTCTTACCCCTCTCAGAATCCATAATTTCTTTTTATTTTAACGTAAATTAGTATGTAATGTTGTATATGCATTTAGTTGTAAGAATTTGAATAGCAATCTACCGGGTAATCAATTGTCTACTTTCATTTGTAGTTTGCAAGTAATTTGAAGGTATTACTAGACAACTGGAACATCCGCACGTCCCACTGGCTGCGTCACGTGGTGTATGAGCGAGTCCACAGTACACTCGCTGTGTTTGTCTTCAGTGCCTTCTGGCATGGCTTCTACGGCGGCTACTACATCTCATTCATGACAGCTGCCCTCTTCATCTCCGCCGGCAGACACGTGAGAGTCCATTGGCATTGTCTACCACCCTCTCTCCAACACTCCACCACCCCCCGTCTGCCCTCTCTCTCCCTCCACCATCCTCCAACACTCCAACACCCTCCGTTTGCCCTCTCTCTCCCTCCACCATCCTCCCTCCAACACTCCACCACCCTACATCTGCCCTCTCCCCCTCCAACACTCTACCACCCTCCGTCTGCCCTCTCTCTCCCTCCAACACTCTACCACCCTCCCTCTGCCCTCTCTCTCCCTCCACCATCCTCCCTCCAACACTCCACCACCCTACATCTGCCCTGTCTCCCTCCAACACTCCACCACCCTCCGTCTGCCCTCTCTCCCTCCACCATCCTCCCTCCAACACTCCACCACCCCCGTCTGCCCTCTCTCTCCCTCCACCATCCTCCCTCCAACACTCCACCACCCTCCGTCTGCCCTCTCTCTCCCTCCAACACTCCACCACCCTCCGTCTGCCCTCTCTCTCCCTCCAACACTCCACCACCCTCCGTCTGCCCTCTCTCTCTCCCTCCACCATCCTCCCTCCAACACTCCACCACCCTCCGTCTGCCCTCTCTCTCCCTCCACCATCCTCCCTCCAACACTCCACCACCCTCCGTCTGCCCTCTCTCTCCCTCCACCATCCTCCCTCCAACACTCCACCACCCTCCGTCTGCCCTCTCTCTCTCCCTCCACCATCCTCCCTCCAACACTCCACCACCCTCCGTCTGCCCTCTCTCTCCCTCCACCATCCTCCCTCCAACACTACACCACCCTCCGTCTGCCCTCTCTCTCCCTCCACCATCCTCCCTCCAACACTCCACCACCCTCCGTCTGCCCTCTCTCTCCCTCCACCATCCTCCCTCCAACACCCCACCACCCTCCATCTGCCCTCTCTCTTCCTCCACCATCCTCCCTCCAACACCCCACCACCCTACATCTGCCCTCTCTCCCTCCACCATCCTCCGTCCAACACTCCACCCCCCTCCGTCTGCCCTCTCTCTCCCTCCACCATCCTCCCTCCAACACTCCACCATCCTCCGTCTGCCCTCTCTCTCCCTCCACCATCCTCCCTCCAACACTCCACCACCCTCCGTCTGCCCTCTCTCTGCCTCCAACACTCCACCACCCTCCGTCTGCCCTCTCTCTCCCTCCACCATCCTCCCTCCAACACTCCACCACCCCCGTCTGCCCTCTCTCTCCCTCCACCATCCTCCCTCCAACACTCCACCACCCTCCGGCTGCCCTCTCTCTCCCTCCAACACTCCACCACCCTCCGTCTGCCCTCTCTCTCCCTCCAACACTCCACCACCCTCCGTCTGCCCTCTCTCTCTCCCTCCACCATCCTCCCTCCAACACTCCACCACCCTCCGTCTGCCCTCTCTCTCCCTCCACCATCCTCCCTCCAACACTCCACCACCCTCCGTCTGCCCTCTCTCTCCCTCCACCATCCTCCCTCCAACACTCCACCACCCTCCGTCTGCCCTCTCTCTCCCTCCACCATCCTCCCTCCAACACTCCACCACCCTCCGTCTGCCCTCTCTCTCCCTCCACCATCCTCCCTCCAACACTCCACCACCCTCCGTCTGCCCTCTCTCTCTCCCTCCACCATCCTCCCTCCAACACCCCACCACCCTCCGTCTGCCCTCTCTCTCTCCCTCCAACACTCCACCACCCTCCGTCTGCCCTCTCTCTCCCTCCACCATCCTCCCTCCAACACTCCACCACCCTCCTTCTGCCCTCTCTCTCCCTCCATCATCCTCCCTCCAACACCCCACCACCCACCCTCTGCCCTATCTCTCCCTCCACCACCCTCCCTCCAACACTCCACCACCCTTCATCTGCCCTATCTCTCCCTCCACCATCCTCCGTCCAACACTCCACCACCCTCCGTCTGCCCTCTCTCTCCCTCCACCACCCTCCATCTGCCCTCTCTCTCCCTCCACCATCCTCCCTCCAACACTCCACCACCCTCCGTCTGCCCTCTCTCTCCCTCCAACACTCCACCACCCTCCGTCTGCCCTCTCTCTCCCTCCACCATCCTCCTTCCAACACTCCACCACCCTACATCTGCCCTCTCTCCGTCCAACACTCTACCACCCTCCCTCTGCCCTCTCTCTCCCTCCACCAACACTCCACCACCCTCCGTCTGCCCTCTCTCTCTCCCTCCACCATCCTCCCTCCAACACCCCAACACCCTCCCTCTGCCTTCTCTCTCCCTCCACCATCCTCCCTCCAATACTCCACCACCCTCCATCTGCCCTCTCTCTCTCCATCCACCATCCTCCCTCCAACACCCCACCACCCTCCGTCTGCCCTCTCTCTCCCTCCAACACTCCACCACCCTCCGTCTGCCCTCTCTCTCCCTCCACCATCCTCCCTCCAACACTCCACCACCCTCCGTCTGCCCTCTCTCTCCCTCCACCATCCTCCCTCCAACACTCCACCACCCTCCGTCTGCCCTCTCTCTCCCTCCACTATCCTCCCTCCAACACTCCACCACCCTCCGTCTGCCCTCTCTCTCCCTCCACCATCCTCCCTCCAACACTCCACCACCCTCCGTCTGCCCTCTCTCTCCCTCCATCATCCTCCCTCCAACACCCCACCACCCTCCCTCTGCCCTATCTCTCCCTCCACCACCCTCCCTCCAACACTCCACCACCCTCCGTCTGCCCTATCTCTCCCTCCACCATCCTCCGTCCAACACCCCACCACCCTCCCTCTGCCCTATCTCTCCCTCCACCATCCTCCGTCCAACACCCCACCACCCTCCCTCTGCCCTCTCTCTCCCTCCAACACCCTCCCTCCAACACTCCACCACCCTCCATCTGCCCTATCTCTCCCTCCACCATCCTCTCTCCAACACCCCACCAACCTCCATCTGCCCTCTCTCTCCCTCCACCACCCTCCCTCCAACACTCCACCACCCTCCATCTACCCTCTCTCTCTCCCTCCACCATCCTCCCTCCAACACCCCACCACCCTCCGTCTGCCCTCTCTCTCTCCCTCCAACACTCCACCACCCTCCGTCTGCCCTCTCTCTCTCCCTCCACCATCCTCCCTCCAACACTCCACCACCCTCCGTCTGCCCTCTCTCTCCCTCCACCATCCTCCCTCCAACACTCCACCACCCTCCGTCTGCCCTCTCTCTCTCCCTCCACCATCCTCCCTCCAACACCCCACCACCCTCCATCTGCCCTCTCTCTTCCTCCACCATCCTCCCTCCAACACCCCACCACCCTACATCTGCCCTCTCTCCCTCCACCATCCTCCGTCCAACACTCCACCCCCCTCCGTCTGCCCTCTCTCTCCCTCCACCATCCTCCCTCCAACACTCCACCATCCTCCGTCTGCCCTCTCTCTCCCTCCACCATCCTCCCTCCAACACTCCACCACCCTCCGTCTGCCCTCTCTCTCCCTCCAACACTCCACCACCCTCCGTCTGCCCTCTCTCTCCCTCCACCATCCTCCCTCCAACACTCCACCACCCTACATCTGCCCTCTCTCCGTCCAACACTCTACCACCCTCCCTCTGCCCTCTCTCTCCCTCCACCATCCTCCCTCCAACACTCCACCACCCTCCGTCTGCCCTCTCTCCCTCCCTCCACCATCCTCCCTCCAACACCCCACCACCCTCCCTCTGCCCTCTCTCTCCCTCCACCATCCTCCCTCCAACACTCCACCACCCTCCGTCTGCCCTCTCTCTCCCTCCACCATCCTCCCTCCAACACTCCACCACCCTCCGTCTGCCCTCCCTCTCTCCCTCCACCATCCTCCCTCCAACACTCCACCACCCTCCATCTACCCTCTCTCTCTCCCTCCACCATCCTCCCTCCAACACCCCACCACCCTCCGTCTGCCCTCTCTCTCTCCCTCCAACACTCCACCACCCTCCGTCTGCCCTCTCTCTCTCCCTCCACCATCCTCCCTCCAACACTCCACCACCCTCCGTCTGCCCTCTCTCTCCCTCCACCATCCTCCCTCCAACACTCCACCACCCTCTGTCTGCCCTCTCTCTCCCTCCAACACTCCACCACCCTCCGTCTGCCCTCTCTCTCTCCCTCCACCATCCTCCCTCCAACACTCCACCACCCTCCGTCTGCCCTCTCTCTCCCTCCACCATCCTCCCTCCAACACTCCACCACCCTCCGTCTGCCCTCTCTCTCCCTCCACCATCCTCCCTCCAACACTCCACCACCCTCCGTCTGCCCTCTCTCTCTCCCTCCACCATCCTCCCTCCAACACCCCACCACCCTCCATCTGCCCTCTCTCTTCCTCCACCATCCTCCCTCCAACACCCCACCACCCTACATCTGCCCTCTCTCCCTCCACCATCCTCCGTCCAACACTCCACCCCCCTCCGTCTGCCCTATCTCTCCCTCCACCATCCTCCCTCCAACACTCCACCATCCTCCGTCTGCCCTCTCTCTCCCTCCACCATCCTCCCTCCAACACTCCACCACCCTCCGTCTGCCCTCTCTCTCCCTCCACCATCCTCCCTCCAACACTCCACCATCCTCCGTCTGCCCTCTCTCTCCCTCCACCATCCTCCCTCCAACACTCCACCACCCTCCGTCTGCCCTCTCTCTCCCTCCAACACTCCACCACCCTCCGTCTGCCCTCTCTTTCCCTCCACCATCCTCCCTCCAACACTCCACCACCCTACATCTGCCCTGTCTCCGTCCAACACTCTACCACCCTCCCTCTGCCCTCTCTCTCCCTCCACCATCCTCCCTCCAACACTCCACCACTCTCCGTCTGCCCTCTCTCCCTCCCTCCACCATCCTCCCTCCAACACCCCACCACCCTCCCTCTGCCCTCTCTCTCCCTCCACCATCCTCCCTCCAACACTCCACCACCCTCCGTCTGCCCTCTCTCTCCCTCCAACACTCCACCACCCTCCGTCTGCCCTCTCTCTCCCTCCACCATCCTCCCTCCAACACTCCACCACCCTCCGTCTGCCCTCTCTCTCTCCCTCCACCATCCTCCCTCCAACACCCCACCACCCTCCGTCTGCCCTCTCTCTCTCCCTCCAACACTCCACCACCCTCCGTCTGCCCTCTCTCTCCCTCCACCATCCTCCCTCCAACACTCCACCACCCTCCGTCTGCCCTCTCTCTCCCTCCAACACTCCACCACCCTCCGTCTGCCCTCTCTCTCCCTCCAACACTCCACCACCCTCCGTCTGCCCTCTCTCTCCCTCCACCATCCTCCCTCCAACACTCCACCACCCTCCGTCTGCCCTCTCTCTCTCCCTCCACCATCCTCCCTCCAACACCCCACCACCCTCCGTCTGCCCTCTCTCTCTCCCTCCAACACTCCACCACCCTCCGTCTGCCCTCTCTCTCCCTCCACCATCCTCCCTCCAACACTCCACCACCCTCCTTCTGCCCTCTCTCTCCCTCCATCATCCTCCCTCCAACACCCCACCACCCACCCTCTGCCCTATCTCTCCCTCCACCACCCTCCCTCCAACACTCCACCACCCTTCATCTGCCCTATCTCTCCCTCCACCATCCTCCGTCCAACACTCCACCACCCTCCGTCTGCCCTCTCTCTCCCTCCACCACCCTCCATCTGCCCTCTCTCTCCCTCCACCATCCTCCTTCCAACACTCCACCACCCTACATCTGCCCTCTCTCCGTCCAACACTCTACCACCCTCCCTCTGCCCTCTCTCTCCCTCCACCAACACTCCACCACCCTCCGTCTGCCCTCTCTCTCTCCCTCCACCATCCTCCCTCCAACACCCCAACACCCTCCCTCTGCCTTCTCTCTCCCTCCACCATCCTCCCTCCAATACTCCACCACCCTCCATCTGCCCTCTCTCTCTCCATCCACCATCCTCCCTCCAACACCCCACCACCCTCCGTCTGCCCTCTCTCTCCCTCCAACACTCCACCACCCTCCGTCTGCCCTCTCTCTCCCTCCACCATCCTCCCTCCAACACTCCACCACCCTCCGTCTGCCCTCTCTCTCCCTCCACCATCCTCCCTCCAACACTCCACCACCCTCCGTCTGCCCTCTCTCTCCCTCCACTATCCTCCCTCCAACACTCCACCACCCTCCGTCTGCCCTCTCTCTCCCTCCACCATCCTCCCTCCAACACTCCACCACCCTCCGTCTGCCCTCTCTCTCCCTCCATCATCCTCCCTCCAACACCCCACCACCCTCCCTCTGCCCTATCTCTCCCTCCACCACCCTCCCTCCAACACTCCACCACCCTCCGTCTGCCCTATCTCTCCCTCCACCATCCTCCGTCCAACACCCCACCACCCTCCCTCTGCCCTATCTCTCCCTCCACCATCCTCCGTCCAACACCCCACCACCCTCCCTCTGCCCTCTCTCTCCCTCCAACACCCTCCCTCCAACACTCCACCACCCTCCATCTGCCCTATCTCTCCCTCCACCATCCTCTCTCCAACACCCCACCACCCTCCATCTGCCCTCTCTCTCCCTCCACCACCCTCCCTCCAACACTCCACCACCCTCCATCTACCCTCTCTCTCTCCCTCCACCATCCTCCCTCCAACACCCCACCACCCTCCGTCTGCCCTCTCTCTCTCCCTCCAACACTCCACCACCCTCCGTCTGCCCTCTCTCTCCCTCCACCATCCTCCCTCCAACACTCCACCACCCTCCGTCTGCCCTCTCTCTCCCTCCACCATCCTCCCTCCAACACTCCACCACCCTCCGTCTGCCCTCTCTCTCTCCCTCCACCATCCTCCCTCCAACACCCCACCACCCTCCATCTGCCCTCTCTCTTCCTCCACCATCCTCCCTCCAACACCCCACCACCCTACATCTGCCCTCTCTCCCTCCACCATCCTCCGTCCAACACTCCACCCCCCTCCGTCTGCCCTCTCTCTCCCTCCACCATCCTCCCTCCAACACTCCACCATCCTCCGTCTGCCCTCTCTCTCCCTCCACCATCCTCCCTCCAACACTCCACCACCCTCCGTCTGCCCTCTCTCTCCCTCCAACACTCCACCACCCTCCGTCTGCCCTCTCTCTCCCTCCACCATCCTCCCTCCAACACTCCACCACCCTACATCTGCCCTCTCTCCGTCCAACACTCTACCACCCTCCCTCTGCCCTCTCTCTCCCTCCACCATCCTCCCTCCAACACTCCACCACCCTCCGTCTGCCCTCTCTCCCTCCCTCCACCATCCTCCCTCCAACACCCCACCACCCTCCCTCTGCCCTCTCTCTCCCTCCACCATCCTCCCTCCAACACTCCACCACCCTCCGTCTGCCCTCTCTCTCCCTCCACCATCCTCCCTCCAACACTCCACCACCCTCCGTCTGCCCTCTCTCTCTCCCTCCACCATCCTCCCTCCAACACTCCACCACCCTCCATCTACCCTCTCTCTCTCCCTCCACCATCCTCCCTCCAACACCCCACCACCCTCCGTCTGCCCTCTCTCTCTCCCTCCAACACTCCACCACCCTCCGTCTGCCCTCTCTCTCTCCCTCCACCATCCTCCCTCCAACACTCCACCACCCTCCGTCTGCCCTCTCTCTCCCTCCACCATCCTCCCTCCAACACTCCACCACCCTCTGTCTGCCCTCTCTCTCCCTCCAACACTCCACCACCCTCCGTCTGCCCTCTCTCTCTCCCTCCACCATCCTCCCTCCAACACTCCACCACCCTCCGTCTGCCCTCTCTCTCCCTCCACCATCCTCCCTCCAACACTCCACCACCCTCCGTCTGCCCTCTCTCTCCCTCCACCATCCTCCCTCCAACACTCCACCACCCTCCGTCTGCCCTCTCTCTCTCCCTCCACCATCCTCCCTCCAACACCCCACCACCCTCCATCTGCCCTCTCTCTTCCTCCACCATCCTCCCTCCAACACCCCACCACCCTCCGTCTGCCCTCTCTCTCCCTCCACCATCCTCCCTCCAACACTCCACCACCCTCCGTCTGCCCTCTCTCTCTCCCTCCACCATCCTCCCTCCAACACCCCACCACCCTCCATCTGCCCTCTCTCTTCCTCCACCATCCTCCCTCCAACACCCCACCACCCTACATCTGCCCTCTCTCCCTCCACCATCCTCCGTCCAACACTCCACCCCCCTCCGTCTGCCCTATCTCTCCCTCCACCATCCTCCCTCCAACACTCCACCATCCTCCGTCTGCCCTCTCTCTCCCTCCACCATCCTCCCTCCAACACTCCACCACCCTCCGTCTGCCCTCTCTCTCCCTCCACCATCCTCCCTCCAACACTCCACCATCCTCCGTATGCCCTCTCTCTCCCTCCACCATCCTCCCTCCAACACTCCACCACCCTCCGTCTGCCCTCTCTCTCCCTCCACCATCCTCCCTCCAACACTCCACCACCCTCCCTCTGCCCTCTCTCTCCCTCCACCATCCTCCCTCCAACACTCCACCACCCTCCGTCTGCCCTCTCTCTCCCTCCAACACTCCACCACCCTCCGTCTGCCCTCTCTCTCCCTCCACCATCCTCCCTTCAACACTCCACCACCCTCCGTCTGCCCTCTCTCTCCCTCCACCATCCTCCCTCCAACGCTCCACCACCCTACATCTGCCCTCTCTCCGTCCAACACTCTACCACCCTCCCTCTGCCCTCTCTCTCCCTCCACCATCCTCCCTCCAACACTCCACCACTCTCCGTCTGCCCTCTCTCCCTCCCTCCACCATCCTCCCTCCAACACCCCACCACCCTACATCTGCCCTCTCTCCCTCCACCATCCTCCGTCCAACACTCCACCCCCCTCCGTCTGCCCTATCTCTCCCTCCACCATCCTCCCTCCAACACTCCACCATCCTCCGTCTGCCCTCTCTCTCCCTCCACCATCCTCCCTCCAACACTCCACCACCCTCCGTCTGCCCTCTCTCTCCCTCCACCATCCTCCCTCCAACACTCCACCATCCTCCGTCTGCCCTCTCTCTCCCTCCACCATCCTCCCTCCAACACTCCACCACCCTCCGTCTGCCCTCTCTCTCCCTCCAACACTCCACCACCCTCCGTCTGCCCTCTCTCTCCCTCCACCATCCTCCCTCCAACACTCCACCACCCTACATCTGCCCTCTCTCCGTCCAACACTCTACCACCCTCCCTCTGCCCTCTCTCTCCCTCCACCATCCTCCCTCCAACACTCCACCACTCTCCGTCTGCCCTCTCTCCCTCCCTCCACCATCCTCCCTCCAACACCCCACCACCCTCCCTCTGCCCTCTCTCTCCCTCCACCATCCTCCCTCCAACACTCCACCACCCTCCGTCTGCCCTCTCTCTCCCTCCAACACTCCACCACCCTCCGTCTGCCCTCTCTCTCCCTCCACCATCCTCCCTTCAACACTCCACCACCCTCCGTCTGCCCTCTCTCTCCCTCCACCATCCTCCCTCCAACACTCCACCACCCTCCGTCTGCCCTCTCTCTCCCTCCAACACTCCACCACCCTCCGTCTGCCCTCTCTCTCCCTCCACCATCCTCCCTCCAACACTCCACCACCCTCCGTCTGCCCTCTCTCTCCCTCCACCATCCTCCCTCCAACACTCCACCACCCTCCGTCTGCCCTCTCTCTCTCCCTCCACCATCCTCCCTCCAACACCCCACCACCCTCCGTCTGCCCTCTCTCTCTCCCTCCAACACTCCACCACCCTCCGTCTGCCCTCTCTCTCCCTCCACCATCCTCCCTCCAACACTCCACCACCCTCCTTCTGCCCTCTCTCTCCCTCCATCATCCTCCCTCCAACACCCCACCACCCACCCTCTGCCCTATCTCTCCCTCCACCACCCTCCCTCCAACACTCCACCACCCTTCATCTGCCCTATCTCTCCCTCCACCATCCTCCGTCCAACACTCCACCACCCTCCGTCTGCCCTCTCTCTCCCTCCACCACCCTCCATCTGCCCTCTCTCTCCCTCCACCATCCTCCCTCCAACACTCCACCACCCTCCGTCTGCCCTCTCTCTCCCTCCAACACTCCACCACCCTCCGTCTGCCCTCTCTCTCCCTCCACCATCCTCCTTCCAACACTCCACCACCCTACATCTGCCCTCTCTCCGTCCAACACTCTACCACCCTCCCTCTGCCCTCTCTCTCCCTCCACCAACACTCCACCACCCTCCGTCTGCCCTCTCTCTCTCCCTCCACCATCCTCCCTCCAACACCCCAACACCCTCCCTCTGCCTTCTCTCTCCCTCCACCATCCTCCCTCCAATACTCCACCACCCTCCATCTGCCCTCTCTCTCTCCATCCACCATCCTCCCTCCAACACCCCACCACCCTCCGTCTGCCCTCTCTCTCCCTCCAACACTCCACCACCCTCCGTCTGCCCTCTCTCTCCCTCCACCATCCTCCCTCCAACACTCCACCACCCTCCGTCTGCCCTCTCTCTCCCTCCACCATCCTCCCTCCAACACTCCACCACCCTCCGTCTGCCCTCTCTCTCCCTCCACTATTCTCCCTCCAACACTCCACCACCCTCCGTCTGCCCTCTCTCTCCCTCCACCATCCTCCCTCCAACACTCCACCACTCTCCGTCTGCCCTCTCTCCCTCCCTCCACCATCCTCCCTCCAACACCCCACCACCCTCCCTCTGCCCTCTCTCTCCCTCCACCATCCTCCCTCCAACACTCCACCACCCTCCGTCTGCCCTCTCTCTCCCTCCAACACTCCACCACCCTCCGTCTGCCCTCTCTCTCCCTCCACCATCCTCCCTCCAACACTCCACCACCCTCCGTCTGCCCTCTCTCTCTCCCTCCACCATCCTCCCTCCAACACCCCACCACCCTCCGTCTGCCCTCTCTCTCTCCCTCCAACACTCCACCACCCTCCGTCTGCCCTCTCTCTCCCTCCACCATCCTCCCTCCAACACTCCACCACCCTCCGTCTGCCCTCTCTCTCCCTCCAACACTCCACCACCCTCCGTCTGCCCTCTCTCTCCCTCCAACACTCCACCACCCTCCGTCTGCCCTCTCTCTCCCTCCACCATCCTCCCTCCAACACTCCACCACCCTCCGTCTGCCCTCTCTCTCTCCCTCCACCATCCTCCCTCCAACACCCCACCACCCTCCGTCTGCCCTCTCTCTCTCCCTCCAACACTCCACCACCCTCCGTCTGCCCTCTCTCTCCCTCCACCATCCTCCCTCCAACACTCCACCACCCTCCTTCTGCCCTCTCTCTCCCTCCATCATCCTCCCTCCAACACCCCACCACCCACCCTCTGCCCTATCTCTCCCTCCACCACCCTCCCTCCAACACTCCACCACCCTTCATCTGCCCTATCTCTCCCTCCACCATCCTCCGTCCAACACTCCACCACCCTCCGTCTGCCCTCTCTCTCCCTCCACCACCCTCCATCTGCCCTCTCTCTCCCTCCACCATCCTCCTTCCAACACTCCACCACCCTACATCTGCCCTCTCTCCGTCCAACACTCTACCACCCTCCCTCTGCCCTCTCTCTCCCTCCACCAACACTCCACCACCCTCCGTCTGCCCTCTCTCTCTCCCTCCACCATCCTCCCTCCAACACCCCAACACCCTCCCTCTGCCTTCTCTCTCCCTCCACCATCCTCCCTCCAATACTCCACCACCCTCCATCTGCCCTCTCTCTCTCCATCCACCATCCTCCCTCCAACACCCCACCACCCTCCGTCTGCCCTCTCTCTCCCTCCAACACTCCACCACCCTCCGTCTGCCCTCTCTCTCCCTCCACCATCCTCCCTCCAACACTCCACCACCCTCCGTCTGCCCTCTCTCTCCCTCCACCATCCTCCCTCCAACACTCCACCACCCTCCGTCTGCCCT
Source organism: Oasisia sp. SBJ-2009 (assembly GCA_964017155.1). Classification (NCBI taxonomy): domain Eukaryota; kingdom Metazoa; phylum Annelida; class Polychaeta; order Sabellida; family Siboglinidae; genus Oasisia; species Oasisia sp. SBJ-2009. The sequence goes on from OZ024858.1 coordinate 34,609,984, forward strand.
CTCTCTCCCTCCACTATCCTCCCTCCAACACTCCACCACCCTCCGTCTGCCCTCTCTCTCCCTCCACCATCCTCCCTCCAACACTCCACCACCCTCCGTCTGCCCTCTCTCTCCCTCCATCATCCTCCCTCCAACACCCCACCACCCTCCCTCTGCCCTATCTCTCCCTCCACCACCCTCCAACACTCCACTACCCTCCGTCTGCCCTATCTCTCCCTCCACCATCCTCCGTCCAACACCCCACCACCCTCCATCTGCCCTCTCTCTCCCTCCACCACCCTCCCTCCAACACTCCACCACCCTCCATCTGCCCTCTCTCTCCCTCCACCTGTCTTCTACCTCACTCACCCCCTTTCATAATCAACAGTAAAAGAATGACAACATCAGGTTTTTTACTAGGATTAAAGAAAATACATTTATTGAAGTATAACAGCTGCAATAAAAATACAGCTGTAACATCAAATATCACCAGTAAGACCTGCCACTCGCTAGCCTGTCATTGTTCCACTTCAGATAAGTTGCCAGTGGAATAACTGAAACTGTGGTGTGAATTCTGCTGCAGCTACTACGTTTAGTGCTACATTTAACAGTATTTAACAGTATCAGACAAAGGACTAATAAAACATTGATCTTATTTGTTTATACAGTCATACAGACTAAATTACTAATACAATTGAAAGACAAATTCAAAATGATCAGGCATTAAAATGTTACCTAGTACATATTCAGAAATAAATTGAACTAAATTGTTTTGCAGGTTCGTCGAAACATTCGACCGTTCTTCCAAAGCAGTGCCGCCTTAAGCACAGTGTATGACGTCATCACAGTGGTTGGCACTCAGATCATGCTTGCATATCTCACCTTTCCATTTGTCTTGCTCGAGTTCTGGCTCTCACTTGAAATTCTTTGGTATGTACAAAGCTCCTATAAATTATACATTGAAAATTTTTTCTTTGATAAATGGTACACATACACATGTTTTCATGCAGTGCAAAGATGTCACAGCCTGTGGTGGAAACACTACACTGATATCTCCCACCTTGTCACACACATGCAAGCAAGAATGCAAGCATGCAGGCTCACACACACACTAAATTCCATTTTTGTAATATGTTGGGAATATACAGCAATGCTGATAATAATACAGCTGCATAAATACACTAATATTATTAGAGCAGTAATATATTTGTGCAGAGTGAGGCCTTGATATTAAGGTTTCATGGTACCCCCAGTATGTACTATGTACTGTTCTAGTGTATTTCTATTCTGGAGTAGCCCTGTAGTGTTGAGTCGATTCTTTTTTTATGTCTGAAGTTGTTGTTGCATTGTTGCTCATGTTGTTGTGATTGCAGGAGCATGTTGCAGATATTGTGTAGCTGTGATGGGAGGGGGCATGTTGCAGATATGTTGTTGCAGTAATAGGAGGGGTGTGTTGATATGTTGTTGCTGTGATTGCAGGGGCATGTTCTTCTGGCTCCACGTCGTCACCATTGGTGTTGTCATTCTCTTCACATTCGTCAAACTACATGCACCAAAGGCAGACGAAAAGAAGGTCAAATAATGGCTTTACCAACAACAATTTAATGGCCTTTCAGTTGTCAGATCATGAGCACTTTGGATTAACCTGCTGAGACTGCCAGTAGACTGACACCCTCCATTAGAGACTCGGATTGCTCTCTACACTTTGGAGTTCTATATATTTTATTCAGTAAAATAACATGTTTTTATGTATTGATGTAGCATTAATGATCAATTTTTTTTGAGATTTTATCTTCAACTAAATATTGTACAAAAACCCGGTGCCTATGTTGGTCAGTGATATTTCATAGGAATAGTTAACGTTTTCAAGGACCAGTTCATGAAACAAGTTATCCTATTGAATGTTTTATTCAATGTGGAAGTGAAAACTTATTGTTGAAACATGTGTTGCAGTATTATCTTTTTAAAGACACGGTTCAATAATACCTTATTGTAAATGACTGGATATGTTATCAGTTGTAAACATGACTGCTTACGGTATAATACAGGCAGCTTGTTATCGTTAACCTAAAATCTGTAACCACAGCACCAAAGGTTCAGTTGTGACTGTGTGGTGCAGTAGCGCATCATAATTCATATGTTTCTACTGTATCTATTTCAATGTACTAAATGACATCCCATGATGATGTTTTGAAACTGGTGTTAACGCGGGTTCTACTACAACCAACTCTGCCGTATGTATATGAAGGTACGGCTGAATCTACTTTTAGGAAGATAATACAGACTCTAGTTAATGCACTTATGGAAAGTAGTACTAATTTGACTGTACTTACAGGAGGTTACTACCAAATCCTCTGTACTTATAGGTAGACAAAGTTGGGCAGTGTGGCAGGTTTCTTCTCTCACTTAATGTAAAATGTTTTATTGAAGATAGTCTTTTTAGCAAAACCTTGTGTTTCATTATACAATAAACTACACAGCTATTCTTACAACTTCTTGACTACAAATATGGTTAACAACACACCATGTGTTTATTATATTTGACCATTAGCTGTTTAGTTTTTACCCTGATGTAGCTTACTGAATGACTCAGTTGATATGCATCAACTAATCACAGTGAAAGTTTATCTAAGATATATTGTTCATTAAAACACTAATAGTTGACCAAGCTGGTGGAATAGACATTGTATTAAATAACATAATTTATGGAAAGGAGCAGCCTTTATACCTGCAGTTTTACCGGTAAGCTCTTGATGTGCCATACAAGTGTCATTTAGTCAGATATGTTCACTGTGAATGTGATTGCTGTGTGTTACTGCTGGTATAGTTTTATATACTTCATTTAAAACTTCACCCTCGGTTGATTTAGTCAGTTGTAAATCAGGTTGGATGATGTTGAAATGTGTTGTGCAGGAATATATTTCGTAATATGTCTTGTTGGTTTATGAATACTGTGTAACTAGGGAAAGTGTGAATTGTCTTACACATTGATATGAGAAAAAACATTTCTTGAAATATTAGCACACAAAATATACCGGTGATGATACTGATAATTTATTATGTATGCAGCTGAATGAATTAGTAGTTGGATGTCCAATATGTATTAACTGAATGTGCTGCTGTAATTGGCATGTTGCATAAGTCATGTACATGTGTGGACATCAGGAAACATTCAAGTCATTGCATCAAGGCCAAGAGTCAACTGTTATTTGCTGTTGTCTAGTTTCACATACAACTGTAGATTATGGTCAATATTGTTGGATTTTAATTGTCTTTAAATTTAGAATATATCAAAACAAATGAATTATGGTAATTATTTATATATGTTTATGCCAATTTCCAGATAATAAATCAGTGATAAATGAGACTGTTCATTAATTTATTTTAAAATATTGGTCATGTGTTATGAGATTAATAAAAAACATTAACGATAAATATTGATGTAGTCACATTTAAACTTATTCCATAGAGAAACCATGTAAACTAGTGAATGCCTATTTTGTCAACATATTCACATTAAAGTAACCCTTTTTTGTCCACTGGTACTGTGTGATTTTTATGCTGACAACTATTGGACTTCACGAACCAATTTCAGTATTTTCCTGATGGTGTTATATAGTATAATTTCTGACCAAAATATCCTTACTTTTTACAAAAAGATAACTTTACAGGGCGTATGATTAATTTTGCTAGAAATGCAGTACAGTATTCTTGCATCCATAGAGATATGTAATGCTCTTGCAACACATTCCTCTATGTTTAGTTCTGGTATAGAATTTTGTAACTTTTCAGATTTTTGGGCAAAAGGTCCAACGGACGTATGACATCACTTTGTACCAACCAAGTGCAGTTAGCTGCCATATCAGAAACCATTCAAGATCTATTTTTTATAATTATCCATACACATATATCTTATGGCCCCTATGCACAAGAATGTTTTTATAATTGAATCATTCTCAAGCCACCCTAGGCTAAGCCCGCAGCCTAAGGCTCTATACAAGGTTATATTTATGTGGTAAATTTTGGATTGCCTATTTTATCAATAACTTCAGATACCTCTAATTTTGCGTAGTCGTATTTTACCGTAGACGTAGTGCCACTGTATATACATTTGTTTTTGATTGACAAATACTTCTATGGGCACCTCAGGGCCTCCTAAGCAGCTAAATGTTCACATTCCTGTGGCTGCTGTATTAATAATTAAGTTAATCTATCCAGTCCCCATGTGGGCATTCCCATTTTAAATTCACTCGGGTTATGATCTTGTCACTTCAGCATTATCTGGTCTAATTTATAGCACTTGTCACCATAATTTGACGAGCTCAGCGTCGTGGTATATATTTTTTCAAACTGAGCTACTTTTACGCACACGTACAGTAATAGATAATTTTATGTATCTACGGCGCTGCCATCCGGAATACAGAGGCGCCATCTAGCTTCCCGGGTAAAATGCATTTTGGTAAGTAAGGTGTTAGAAATGTATACCCTTCTGGTATTTGTCATATCCTTACATAAAGGCGTGTACTCCGGGTTTAATCGTTATGCCATACTTATGGGTGTAATGTTTTTTTCCCGAAACGCTAATCCACGTTTTTGAATAAGAGGCTAGTCGCGTGTGTGTTGAGCGATAATTTGTGTACTTGAAACGATCTACTACTTTTCTTATATTAAGACCGGTCAATAGTTGCCCACAACTGAACATTGAGACCGTCTCAAGATTTATTTTCTGATGTTGCAGTTTCTCTATTGGTGTATTTTTCCCATATCATGTTTTATCCGGTTTGCATAGCCATACTCATAGACATAGTGACATAGTCATAGACATGTCACATATGTCATAGTCAAGGCTGATTAATTTGAAAAATTACAAAATAGATGTACAACGTTTATGATGGTGCATGTCGATTGTATGTATAATAGGTAACAATATACCGTTTACAGAATTACAATATCTTTAAGCAGTAAAAAGTTATGGCACATTTAAATTTCCAAATATGGTACCAAATCTGTGACCTCGGCTCTGGCCTGTACAGCGCGCTGTGTAGCACATGTTCACACTGGGGCTAAATCACTCATTTGAAATGCAGTTAAAACTGCTATAACCTTACAGATATTTAGTCAACATTTCAATAGCTGCTCTGTTGGTCAACCTTGACAACATTTGACTTGGTGATGTTTCTCTGTAAATAAAATTAAAACACCACTCACCACCATAAAGGGTCAAAACTGCGACAAATCCAAAACGGCGACACGTAATTTTTTTCCGCTGTTTTGGATACAAGTCAACACAGCGTTTTGGATAAGTTGGATTGTCGCCGTTTTGGATTTGTCGCCGTTTTGCATCCAAAACGGCGACAGACATGCACCGTTTTGGTGGGCCCTGTCTTGGTTGTCGCCGTTTTGGATGTGTCGCCATTTTGGAATGTCGCCGTTTTGGTTGTCGCCGTTTTTGATTGTCGCCGTTTTTGATTTGTCGCCGTTTTGACTTGTATCCACCATAAAGCATTATAATAATTAGCATGGGGAAGCATGTCTGTACTAATATCAGTGATACGATACTCAAATAAACTTATACATTTGGAATATTAATTAACCACATCAGAAAGATTATATTTTTAGATATTTATTCACACAAAACAAGTATTTAATCCAACATGAATTAAATACATTTTACCTAAGGCACTGAGACACAAACATTGGCCAGGCACATCTGGAAAATGTTGTCACCTTTGATGCTGCCTCAGCTAAGCTGGATAATTATCCCTTGAGAATGCCACAGGGGCTTGCAGACAGGCCAGCAGGGAGCTTGTACCCCAACTCTAGTTAATCAGGCAGTCACCAAGCAATCCAGCCAACTGCTGCCTGGTATCTGAGCTTGGGATAAACAGTCTAAATTCCTCTCTCAGGGAGGAAGTTTGTTTGCTCGTTGCAGCCCGTTTTCATTTGCACCCACCCTCCTTCCCCAACTACTCCAGCTTAGACAGCCTGCTGTTTGGATTGGTGGTTTCTGGGCCCCACATGTATTTCGCTTAGATAGTTAATTATTGGCGTTCCCCATCGCCAGCGATGTATGTTTCATCTTTATTTGTAAGGGAATTTACCTTCTGCTCTCTAGGTTGACGACAATGCCCATTTTCTTGTCTTTTCGTTTTACATTATAACTACTACATGTTAATAAAGAGCATTGCCATTGTTCACACACATTCGGTGACTCTCTTTCACTACATAAACATAGCAATGCGCAGCAGATTCCAATACACATCATATCCTATACAGCTCTTTGTTTAGGCAAGGACAGTGGGTAAAATATCTTTTTGAAATATTATCGTGTTCAAATTAAGATGCAGTTAGATTAGAATCTGATATTAGATTACTCCAAGATGGCCATCATTGCGTCAGCGCAATCCTAAAAATGGGCGGTAAATTCAAAACGATTTAGCTACAATGCGCTACATGCGATTTATATGAAATTTTCAGGGTCTTCTTATTAAATATTCGTCTAACTACTATCCAAACTTCAGAAAACTTCCTCCGCGTGCTATGAAGATATAATTATCTGAACATAGCACATATATTCACTCATAAAAATCTAAATTAAATAACCCACCTAAAATATTGCAATTCACACGGCTGCATTCTCTGACATTTTGGGTCTCAGAAAAATGTGGTTTCACCGTTATACGATTAATACGAATGAGGCTTTTAAAAGGAGTTTCCCTGGGCGTCCCCTCATGGGCAGAAAAACCTAGTGGACACAAATTTCAACCGACCTACCGATGCGCCCCTAGCGGATTTGCCTGTCCCTACTATAATATAGCCATATATATTATAGCATATGTCTGGCCCTGCCCCTGGGCCAGGCCCTGGGTGACCTGTCCAATCTCTTCGGAGGCGTGACTTAAGTTCGTTTATTGTCCTGGCCTGAACTGTGACTTCTGACAGAGAGTTCCACATTTTAACCACTCTGGTCGAGAAGAAGTGGTGTCTGTAGTTTTCATCTAACAACATTGGTCTACCATGATATTTCGTCTACTATGACAATATGTATAACCCAACAAGGTAATCTTATCCGGACAATTATTCTACTACGACGAAGAGTTCGACATGTTGTTTCTAATATTGAATGAAACATTTTCTTTAAGAATGGGTTTCACAGACATTTCTTTGGATATTTGCAAATAATCAAAATGCCATTAATCATATGCATTGATTAATATGATGTGTTTGCTAATTGGCCAAAACTATTTTCGTTAAAAAATTGTTTCAGGGTAATTAAAGGGAGAGGAGTGTTGAGAGGCAACCTTCAATGGTTACAACTGAAGTCTGAAGGGAATGTGTTGACTGGTGTGGGATCTGCAAGCTGAGCCTGCTGGGGTGACTCTGTCTCTGTCATGGTGCAGTTCTACGAGGGGACGGCAGAATCATATCATTGTGTGACATTGACCTGCAGCGAAATGGCTATTTAGGTTCAGTATTATTCCTGTATTCTGATTTCAGTGACAACATGGCATATGAGAAAATATTGAACAAAGGACCAACACCACATTACTATATCAAGCTTGTAGTGTAAGTTGTTTACTATCCTAGACAACAAATCTTTTGCATTTTACTATGGATCAGACTATTTGCAGAGCAGTGACGTCACTGCGAATAAGGGCACACTCACCATAATTCGCAGAGCAGTGATGTCACTGCTTTGTGAATTTGCAAAAGTCTTACACTCCGTCTTGCTGTTTTCGGAGAGTAGGTGGTAAGAAAGAGCGTTTACTAGTTGCTATGCATGGATGTTGATATAATAATAATAATAAACTTTAGTTAGACATTAAAATGTAAAGTAAAATTATGTTCAGTAGTGTTAATAATAGTAGCTAAAATGATAAGATATATATATATATATATATATATATAGTAGTTAATTAATAATAAATGACTGACAATTCAGTATTGTAATAAATCATTGTCAATGTCAGTTGTAATAAATCATAAATTAATATATGTAAATAGAAAACTATTAATGAGTAAATAATTAAATTATATGCTAGCTGATCTAGTTACAAGTTAAATGTGCACTACAATGTATATATCTATTGATATGTGTGATGTTTATTATTAACTACTATATATATATATATATAATTATATATATATAATTATATATATATAGACTTATATATATATATATATAATTATATATATATATATATAGACTTATATATATATATATAATTATATATATATATATATATATATATATATATATATATATATATATATATATATATATTACATAACTGTGATATGTGTGAATACTTTTTTGCTAACATTCTGATAGATGATATAATTATATATAATTTCAAGCCTATAGCGATTAGGGAAGAGTTTCCCTAATTTGCAGAGCAGTGACACCACTGCTCTGCGAATTAGGGAAATAGTTGTGGTATTTTCAGACAGGTAGGAAAGAACCTTTGACTATTTGCTTCTAAGTTGCTTTGTGTATTGTTATAATAATAATATACCTAATATCAATTATTTATCGATGTTATAAAGAGCAATTTTTTATTCGGACCTTTTTATATGATTGTTCTTATTTATTCTATTTAAAGTAGTAGTCTATTTTAACATTCTTGTTTGGTGCATGTGAATGTATTGTCATGTGAATGTACTAGTACGACGACCAATATCATTACACATTCCAATGTTTTATTGTAACTACAATGTGAACACATGGCAATAAAGCTATCTTATCTTATCTTATTATTAATTATATAAAGTAGTGTCGACTATAGTAATTAAATGTTATAAGCAATAAATATAATAAAAGTACAAGTAAGACATATGAACACCTTAAATCATTGTTGTATGGAATTGTAATTTATATTATTTATCAATGTAGTCAAGAAATAGAAGTACATATTTATATAAAATACGTGTATAGCAATTGTGTATATATATATATATATATATATATATATATATATATACTATGCCTGCCATGACCAGGAATTGAACCCGTGTCACTGGTGTAACAGGCGGAAATGCTAACCACTATACTATCCACGCCTCTCACCTCGTCATTGTTAGGACAGTAGGGTATTTAGAGAAAAACTGCTATGAATACACGCAAACTGTATTTAGTAAGCAGCTAGCTACGCACCGAGTTCTAATCATCCTATAAACACCCTTCCTACCTGCTCTGCGAATGCTAGCAACTATGTTTTCATAAATACTGCCACATCCTTAATTCACAGAACAGCGACGACAATGTATTGCCCATTCAACCAGGGCCTGGAGTCAAATATTAAGCTATGGTCTGCTTAAAAAATTGTAGTCAATCTAAAGCAGTTCTTAAGCATTTGGCTGACATGCTGCCATTAGGTTTATAATTATATATTTATCCTGTGACTGTTTGGATGTGTGTAAATATGTTGCAGAGAGTTAGAAGATGGGGCTGCCCTGACAGTGACTGCCGCCGAATTTAAAGTTTGGATAACCAATTCACTTCAGATGCTATTTGGAGAGGTGTGTTTGCCTAAATCAATCCTCACTCGCTTTGTAGCTGTACTTGTTTGTTGATGCATCACCATGCAGCACAATATACGCACACTGCACAAAACACATGCATACACCACTACACACCGCACACCACACACACGCACACACACACATGCACACGCACATGCACACACACATGCACACGACAACACACTGCACATCACACATGCACATGCCAACAAGCCACTGCATACACGCATGCCAACATGCCACCACACACACACACAGATGCACACAACAACATGCCACCACAAACCAGACAGACACACGCACACGCACACACATGCACACAACAACACACTGCACATCACACACACGCACGCACACGACAACACGCCACCACCCATCACACAACAACACACCAACACACACCGCACATCACACATGCACATGCCAACACGCCACCACACACACACACACACACACACACACACACACACACACACACACACACACACACACACACACACACACAGATGCACACAGCAACATGCCACCCCACTCCGGACACACACACACACACACACACACATTTATTGAAAATAGTGTTAATGATTAAATGATCCAAAAGATAATTGAAAAGGTTTAATTGGTAAAAGTAAAGTAAGTTCCTTAAAATATGTAATGCACAACAGTTTGTTCTCACATTTTAGGTTGGCAAAAGTAGAGATGTTGATGTACTGCAATACAACAAACAGACACATAAAGCGATACTACGAGTGCCACACAGGTAAGAGGTCTGACAAGTATCCAAACCCTTTAAACCCCATGTCTTATATTCTTATTGTTAGAGTTAGGCTAGATGTGCAAAGAAAACTGGAAACTCACAAACTGGCTTATTGTTAACTCTTCAAAATATTTTTTTTATAAGCGGCCATAAGCCCCTTTGGTGGCATTGACAATGTCTACTAATCAATTGTTTTTATGCACAATGATCCACTATATGGAGACACATGTTCTATATAGCCTTTTCGGCTAATGCCAAAGTATTGCAATAACTCTAATTATGGATTATCACCATGTTGAATTTGTTCGAGATTTGTACATTTTTGTGTAACTGATTGCAAAAATCTTTGACTGCAATAATGGAAGATGACATTATTTACCATAAACTCCCATGCTCTTTTAAGCGCCCACACCCTTCCTGGCCAGAATTTTTTAAATACAAGTTTGTGCTCTCACTGGACTATAACATACTCCAGAATTTGAAAAATTTGAAAAACTATAGGAGTAGAACACACACATGCGGTATAATATCAGCTATTATAAGCTATATATTTTCAAATGTGAAAGAGAGTGAAGGGTCTGTCATAGAGAACAACACCAGTTATTAAAGGACAAAAAAATGGCAACAGTTTCGTGTCATACACCTAACAGAGTTTATATAAAGTAACAATTTCCACATATACTCAATTTTTTAACGTCAGCGGTTTACTCAGAATGTGACCTTAAAGTCTAAAATTCTACCAAAATCCACTATGGCCTACACGCCGCCATCAGTGATGGGTTAACTTGGCATGGCCAATCAGCGCTTCTGCGACGTCAACAACTTCGAGTCTTCGTTCAGTTGGCGTGACATGTAGCAGCTGCTTAGATGTGTATCTAAATCTGTGGTCAAATCTATGGTAAACTTTAGTAATTATGCCTTCGTGTTCGGCATATGGTTGCAATAATAGTTGAAACAACCGGTAGTATTGAAGCAATGGATTCACGTTGGTGATTTGCGGGCGTACTGTTTGGCACTTTGCTCGGTCCATTTTGAGGAGAAATGCTTTGATGTAGACATGTATCATCAGTTGATGGGATGATTTCAGCGGCCGATAACAATAATAGACAACTTTATATTTACTGTCATCAGCATGTTACGCGCGTTGCCGAGTTGCAGCCATTTCATGACAACAGCCAAACCCTATGCAGGGAATCTACGTGGAGGGCGCCTCGATCACCGTCATGACGTCATTATTCGTCTAAGATGGGGTAGCGCATAGAATTTGATGGCTGGGTATTAACAAATATTTTTCTGGTAAACCGCTGGCGTAAAAAAATTGAGTATATGTGGAAATTGTTACTTTATATTAACTCTATTAGGTGTATGCCACGTAAAAGTTAACTTTGTTTGTCCTTTAAGGTTTTGCCACTATGCACGAAACATCTGATTGAATCATTCTAAAGGTCCAAAAATAAGTTAAATTTTAGTTGGCCTGTTTTTCTAAACCTTTTTCATACAATTACTGTTCAGCATACGGTTGCAGTAATAGTTCCGTGAGAAATTTTGAGCTATCTTTTTTTCTTTCACAGTAAAAAACCGGTAGTATTGAACATTGGATTCACAATTGCGGGTACTTTTGCAGTTTAGGCCCGCACCTCGAAAAACCCATCAAAATGATCACATACGATGACCAATCTTCGCAGGGCGTATCTACTACACCTGTACTATGCGTATGCACTTGTCACATGATCAAAAAAAATAATTTATGCCTGAAATTGATCAAAATGTGTAAGTAAATAACGCCTCGCCGAGTCACTACTGCAACAGTGAACTCCATCAAGTGGCACCACCATCCTGCTGCCATTAAACTGTGGGGGTCAGACCTTATATTTACTTAGACATTTTGAACGATTTCAGGCATTAATTATTATTTTTGATCACGTGACAAGTGCATACGCGTAGTTCAGGTGTAGTAGATACGCCCTGCGCCGTGCGGCCACGGGCCTAAACTGCGCACAGCGCCTCTAAACGGATTTATGAATAACTAATATGCAGGGAATCTGTGGAGAGCGCCGAAGCTTCGTGACGTCATTCTTCGTCTAATATGGAGTAGCTCATAGTATTTCGAAAGCTGGGTGTTCAAAAATATTTTGCTGGTAAACCGTTGGCGTTAAAAAAATGAGTATATGTGGAAATTGTTACTTTATATTAACTCTATTAGGTGTATGCCACGAAACAGTTTACTTTTTTTGCCTTTAAGTACCATCAAGCGGTTAGAACTTGCAAGATTAGAACTTGTAAGAACAAAAGATATATGAGCGCTACAGTATTATGATTTTGTATGTGAAAATCAGCACCTGTTTGAACATGTTGTAGGGGTTTTGTGAAGCTGTGGAGCTCTCTCACTCTTCAGAGCACATTTGCTGGCGTTCCTTGTGTATTACGTGTGCTGCAGGTGAGACATACAGACCTTGGCTGCATCACATGTATCCACATGATGATAGGTATAAATACACACCTGTATAAGTATAACGTGTATCATCATGATGATAGGCACAATACAGACTTATATAAGTATAACTTGTATCCTCGTGATGATAGGATGATAGGCACAATAAACACTTCTATAAGTATAACTTGTATCCTCATGATGATAGGCACAATACAGACTTCTATAAGTATAACTTGTATCCTCATGATGAGAGGCACAATACAGACTTCTTTAAGTATAACTTGTATCCTCACAATGATAGGCACAATACAGACTTCTATAAGTATAACTTGTATCCTCACAATGATAGGCACAATACAGACTTCTATAAGTATAACTTGTATCCTCACAATGATAGGCACAATACAGACTTCTATAAGTATAACTTGTATCCTCACAATGATAGGCACAATACAGACTTCTATAAGTATAACTTGTATCCTCACAATGATAGGCACAATACAGACTTCTATAAGTATAACTTGTATCCTCATGATGATAGGCACAATACAGACTTCTATAAGTATAACTTGTATCCTCACAATGATAGGCACAATACAGACTTCTATAAGTATAACTTGTATCCTCACAATGATAGGCACAATACAGACTTCTATAAGTATAACTTGTATCCTCATGATGATAGGCACAATACAGACTTCTATAAGTATAACTTGTATCCTCGTGATGTTAGGCACAATATAGACTTCTATAAGTATAACTTGTAGCCTTGTGATGATAGGCACAATACAGACCTCTGTGCTGGCCACCAATGTATGACTGTTCATGTCAGCCTTCCACAGGTCCAGCCCTTCCCATCTCACTCTGTCTTTCCCTTCTTCATTTACTACCATCTTCTGCATTTTTTAACTGATCTGACTGCTCTTTTTGACAGTCTGTCATTCTTTGTTCCGGTACATACCCTGCCCGTAACTTGTATCCTCATAAAGGCAGATAATATAACTTAAATTACATAACTTAAAATTAAATACTTGTGTAGAGATATTATACTGATAATACAGACTTCTATAAAAAAAAAGTCACATACTCATAAAGACCTAGGTATACATTTCCGTATAAATTGTGTCTAAATAAATACCAGGACAATATAGACCTGTAATTCACATTTCACAACCTTTTCAACAACATTCACTGTACATACATCTTTGTTTTGTTTTGTTTTTAGATGTCTGGTCATTTGATGGCATTAGCAGCAAACAGTCGAAGATTGTCAAGTACTTAATGACAGTGTGTAGCTGTCTATTTAATTGTTAAAAAAAATCAATAAATTGCAATTTCTTTACAAATTTGATTGACTTGTACTATTGTATTGCAGGCTTGCAGCCACCTGACTTATTTGACTAGATGTAACTTCCACTGCAATCATCAAATGATGCACCATAATGCAGAACCATTTTTGTTATGCTCAGTTTCAGTAGACGTGCCACACCAGAAAGTGACACCAGTTTGAGTTGTTACATATTTACCTATATCCAGATTATGAAATTGATGCAAAGCGCTGCAAACATTTATGGATTTTGCCAATTTATAAAATAAATAGAGTAAACGTAACTTTATATAATGATATCCATTGCTTGTGTCTACTCCGAATGCTTTAATTACTCCCTGGCAGATTGGCAGACCTATTCAGTTGATCATCATCTCATCACCTGAAGCCATTGCTAGCACCTCTTTGAGTGTCCACGTGCATTGTTAAAATCAGTAAGATTTTCCATGGTTTTAGCTTAATTTTAAATATCTGGTGCAGTTATGGTAGGGCTTATTATAAATTGTTAGGTTATGAATTATTTAGTGAGTAGGTGTTTATACTAGAGATGAGATAAGGAGTGTTTATACCAGAGAGAGAGAGAGAGAGAGAGAGAGAGAGAGAGAGAGAGAGAGAGAGAGAGAGAGAGAGAGAGAGAGAGAGAGAGAGAGAGAGAGAGAGAGAGAGAGAGAGAGAGAGAGAGAGAGAGAGAGAGAGAGAGAGAGAGAGAGAGAGAGAGAGAGAGAGAGAGAGAGAGAGAGAGAGAGTAGGGTTGTCAGTTTGTTATCTTTAAATATGCTTGGCAGTTGGTGGGAAACCACATGTTCATATTTATCAGTAGCAGAGTCCATGTCATTTGTTTTGTGTATGCTGGGCGGGAATTATGAATTTCATTGGTTAGTTTGAATGTGTAGTCAGGCTAGCTATGTCTTTGTCTTTATGTATGCTGGAGACACCCATTGGTTAGTTTGAATGAGGTTGAATATGTAGTCAGGCTAGCTGAGATATAAAAGAGTGTAAGAGAAAAGTAAAGGCAGTTGAGAGTTGTCAGGCGCACACAGAGTGCAGGGTGTGCAGCTGGAGGGTTTCCCTCCGGCTTGGGCTGGGAGCTGCAGCTAGTGGCTATTGTAGTTCTAGTTGGTACCTACCCCCCTCTTATCTAGCAGCGGGACCGCTACGATACAGTCTGCTACTCCACAATATATGCATTTTGCCCAGGGCAAAAATTATACACCTGTAAAACATTGCTATTTAGTTTAAACGAAGACAACTTCTTTGGGATGCATTGGTGGTGTCTAGTCCACTATACATTTTACTCACTACATCGTAGAACTTACTATTATATTGTACTATCATCCTATCTTATTATTAACTAATTAATATTTGATTGTCTATTTATTTATTATTTATATTGTTATCGATCTGTTATGCTCAAGTGTCAGATTTTGTTGTTACTATTTTTCTATATATTTCTTGCTACATGACTAAACACCCTTGAACAGAGTGCTATTATATTTTTATACTTTGGAAATGAGTGTATAACAATAAAGTATCATTATTATTCAACCACATTGTTGTGCGAAGATTGTTCCTACTCAATTTCACCATTCTTTAATCAGTTATATAAAGGGTAATAGAGCGCAGTATCAAATCCTTAGGATTGCTCAAAGCTATAATATTATATTCCCTTGGGGATTTTACGTTATTTAGACTACGCCTGGCAACCGTCGTCGACCTGAACCAGTAGTAAGAACAATACATGGTGGCGCCACATCACGGAGTCTTGACTAATCAATGTTGCGCATGTTCCGTTCTTGAAAACGAGGCAGACGCTTCACTACGCCTGCGCAAGTTGTTCTAGGAAACGCGAAAGAAGAAGTGTAAACATTCGTTAATTTCAAGTTTGTTTGATTCAGCGAAACATTTACAGCTATCAGAATGGCGGAAGAAGGTGAAAAGAAAGAACAAGAAACGAAAAAAGTGCTTCACACATACCCATTAGTCCGTGTAAGTAAGCACCAGGATATGTTGAACTTGCTCAGTTGCTGTTGCCGTGTTGGTCTTGATTTCATGCTGTGCAAATGCGTCAAAACAACATAACAACCAGTCATTGGCGTGCTCAGTTTCCACTCACAAGACTGCTTCAGCTTTGTCCCTATGATGACATTATCCTTACGATCAAGTACAGTTTCTTTTCATGCACGATTACCAACTGGAACTCCCTATGAATGATATTGGCTTACCTAAGAAATATACAACTGAGGCTCCAGTAACTTGATTTAATTAATCAAACCCGGCCCATGTGCATGGTGCTCACAGCAGGAATATAGAATAGTTCTTTCCATTAACGATGTAGAATGAAAAACATGTTTGTTGTCCTAAACAAATTAAACAGCACCGTATATTTCTTGGCATTTATGTACAGACACCATTGTATACATGCCGATAGGCCCTACATTGTAACACCTCATCAAGTAAAAATTCAAGGCAAATAACATACTCAACATGCACATATCTATGATTGATATAATTTAGTTTAATAAATAAATGTAGTAATAATACAATACTTATATAGCGCCCGATCAATTAAAATTGCTCTCAGGCGCTTTACAAACATACCTAAAAATAAATGTGTAAAGTATAAAATGTGTAAAATACCTAAAATACAGTATCTAAGAGCATGAAGATAGCATTTGACAAATAGGAACAGAATTAAAAAAATATATATATATAAAATAAAAATACATAAATAAAGTAAAATTATTTTAAATACAGTAATTGATTTAAACATGGTCAAGTAAAACACCAAAAGTTAAATTACAAAAAAGCTTGCCTAAATAAATGAGTTTTTAGAAGTGTCAGTCCTGATCAAAGACGGCAAATTGTTCCATAGAACTGCCGAGCAGACGGCGAAACGGTGATCACCGTGGGTGACAGTCTGTGAGGCTGGTATGGACAAAAGGGGCGGCTGCGAGGCAGATCGTAGAGTTCTGTTTACGTGTCTGTAGTTGAACAATTCACTCAGGTAGTCGGGCGCTACCCCATTTAGAGCACAATAGGTCAATAGCAGCACCTTGTAGGTTGGTCTCAGATGAACTGGTAGCCAATGTAGTATATGTATATATATATATGTGTGTGTGTGTTTTCTTGCAATAAGTGTAAACAGAAATAACAACATTGAGAGTTATCTTAAATGTGAACTGGGAACCGTTTCACTAAGATTTATACACATAAGCAAAATCCATCCTGAAAAAAATCTGATGGAAAATTTCAGGTGAATTTAATTTAAACGTTTCACTTATGTGATCTGTAAATTCTTAAACTTTGGAGCGATATTTCCATCACACCGATATCTACTCAGTGGGTACTGTTGAAAGTGTTTAGACATACATCACACCATGCTAACCATTTGTAAACAGCATATATGTCTTTGTGGTTGCCATGCAAAGAATTAAAGTGCAGTCTTATAAAAGCCATCATTGTATCACCAAGGAAATTGTTTGTGTCACATCCAATAGAAACTTTTAAACATTGTTTGAAATTTATCACACACAGAGCAAACACTTTAAACCAAAATGATGTGGAGTTATATGAAGGTCATGTCAAGTTAGATACAGTCTAAACATGCTAAAAAAAGGTAAATAAATATCAGAACAGCATTCTGTAACTGCAACTGGCAAATGTCCTAGGGACATATCACGCCAGTGCGCATGGTGGGTCGTCTGACTTAATTGTTAAAATGTTGGATTAAATTATTTTGAAATGAGTTTAGTGATTTACTTGAGACAGTGTTTGGGGGGGGGGGGGGGTGGCAGAGAATTACATTCTTTGATTTGTTGTTGGGAGGAAGCTGTTTTCAAATATGTTTGCAGAGTATCTAATTTGCAAGAACTTACTGTCATATTTACGTGAGGATCTAGTGTTGTGTTGGATCTAGTGGGATATCTATAAGGTTATGTTCCAGGTCAATGTAAAAGGTTATGTTTTGTATATTATGCTAAGTCTTTAAATGTTTCTTCTTGTTTGGAGTGTGTCTCACTGGAAGTCTTTAAGAAGTTGGGTTACTGTTCGTGGCTCTCTAGAATAGTATTGCGTACAAAATCTGGCAGCTTGTCTTTGGATTCTTCCTAAGGTTTTAAAATGTTTTAGGCAGTGTGGATCCCATGATGCTGACGCATATTCAAGTATTGGTCGGACAAGGGTTGTGTAAGCTATAGACTTAATGTGGGTTGGGCGTTTATTTAGATTTCTCCTAATGACTCCTAGTGTCTGTTGTGCTTTCTTAGCGACTGAGTTGCACTGTGTTGTCCAATTTAATGTATTTGATATTTGTACACCAAGATAACAATGTGATTGAACAGATTTAAATTGTTGGCCCCAGATGTAGAGATTTGGTGTCGGTTTTCTTGAGGCTAATGTCATTGTGAAGCATTTGGTGGGATTGAATTTCATAAGCCAGGTGTTTTGCCATTCCTCAAGTTTGATTAGATCTTTTTGGAGGAGAGAAGTGTCATTGTCTGATTTAACTGGTAGATATAGTAGGCAGTGATCTGGAAAAAGGTGAACGTTTGAAGTGAGATTGTTGGGTAGGTCATTTATGTAAAGTAAGAAAAATAAGGGCCCCAGTACGGTTCCCTGTGGTACCCCTGAGGTGACTTGAATTGGTATGGATGCAGATCCATTTATTACAACCTGTTGAGTTCTTTCTGCAAGGAAGCTTTCTATCCATGACGATATTGGGCGTGTGATGCCATAGTATTTTAGTTTGTGGATTAGTCTTTTATGTGGAACTTTCTCAAATGCTTTAGTGAAGTCTAGAATGGCCATGTCTACAGATTTCTTTTCATCTAGGGATTTGCTTATGTCATGGACAGTTTCTGTTGATCTTTTTGCATGAAAACCATATTTGTTGGTGACCAGATTTATCACCTGAAATAACACTATGTTAGTCTTCTTTCATCATATCTCTTATCTTGGCTCTTCTGTCGTATTAATAATATGCAGCATAGCTACAAAATTAGCCTCCTTTGGGGAGAGAATATCTGTTACATTTGTCCTCTAGTTGAGAAGGTGGTCTTCACTTATTCTGATGATGTGGCCTTCTCATGACATTTTTCAGTGATGATGTTGGTGCATCGTGGGTAGAAAGGTTGATGGTGACTGAATATCCTGTCATCAGTCCCATCTCACACTCTCTGGGCAGTCATTGAAGTACCACTGAGTTTAGCAGTACATGTACTTACTTTCTTTATAACGCCCTCTCTATGTGAATTATTTTCCCAAGGAAATGAAAATATTTACATAGCAGGAAAGGCAGTGTAGTGTGGGGGAATAAAGGGATGCAAAAGCCACGATGAAAAAGTTTTTTTTTTTGCCATTAATGAACTGTCCACGAAACAGCAATAGAGTAGCATGGATTAATTACACATGATTATAATCAACCAATTACTTTTGTCATTCATTCACATATATATATAATTATTTATATATATATATATATACATGTTCTGATGTCCACATAGTTGTAAAAGTAAAAGGATGTGTGTGGTTGATTAAGAAGGCCATCTGGATACGCCAAAACAACTAGTTAACAGCCAATACACTGAGGCAGCTTGCACACTGTGCACAAGGAAAAACTGAAACCTTACAATTTATTTCCTGAAAAAGGTTCCCGATGACAATGAATACATAGAAAAAACTTTGTGTACTTTTGAGTGGTTTGGGTGGAAGGTCCAGTGGTCTTATGACATCACTCTATGTCCACTGTAAGCTTCCATATATCAGAAACCACTGAGGAACTATTGTTGGTGTTGTAAACAGAAATTACATTTCATTGTAACAGTACTTATTTAACTAATCTTGACATTGTTGCAGCATTCAGATATGCCAGATGAGATGAAGACTGAAGCGATGGAATTGTGTGTAACTGCATGTGAAAAATTCTCAAGCAACAATGAGGTAACTTCACAGTACTAACCAGTTAGAACAATGATGATTGCACATAATGTGTAACATTAGATAGTTTTAAAACAAAATGCAAAGGTCTACCTCTTAAAAAGTTCAACAGTAACATTTTTGATATCGCTGATGATGAAAACATATTTTGTTTTTGGTGGCCATCTTTCAAAATGGCAGCCAAACACTTTTCAGTCTGATATCTGAGATGGCTTTATATTTTTATGCTCTAAGTTTGCAAAACTCCATGCAAAATGCACAAATCAAACACGTATCGGCTTGAGAGCCTAGACAAACGTTGCTAACCAAATCACCATTATTCTGTTTCAGACAGCAGCAAAAATGATCAAGGACACAATGGATAAGAAGTTTGGCGCGTCGTGGCATGTTGTGGTGGGGGAGGGATTCGGCTTCGAAATGACACATGAAATCAAGAACATGATGTATATGTTTTTTGGTGGCACAACAGGCATATTACTGTGGAAATGCTCATGAAAAACAAAAATGTACATAGTTTTATATATATCCATATCAAGACTATGAGACAGGACCACAGCTGAAGTAATGACATCTTATAGATAATTATATATAGATCTCAATCAAATATTTAATGAAAAGTGAACAAATTTTCATTCTGAAAATAAGTTTGTTTTAACATACTGATACATTCAGGTGAATGTTATATATTCTGTTCATAGTCATGATCAATGCCATAACATATGCTTGATTCAAGGTTCTATACATTTGTATATCTTTGCCATGTTCAGTTCAACATTAAAATGTAGCAGTACTAATAAAAATTATATACATGTTTCAATTGCAGTATATTAATTCAGTGATTACTGTATGCACAAGTTTAGTTATTGTACACTTGATTGATACATCATACATGTAGAAGAAAGCATATGATAATACCCATCCTTCTGATTTGTATAGAAATAAACATTATATATAATGAAACACAAACACAAGAATGATTACACTTACACACAATTTAATTACAAATTATAATATTACATGTAAGCCAGTATAACCAAAATGATGAAACATGGTCTAATAGCAAGCACACTGTCAACATCCCTCATCCACTCTAAACATGGTCTGATAGCAAGCACACTGTCAACATCCCTCATCCACTCTAAACATGGTCTGATAGCAAGCACACTGTCAACATCCCTCATCCACTCTAAACATGGTCTGATAGCAAGCACACTGTCAACATCCCTCATCCACTCTAAACATGGTCTGATAGCAAGCACACTGTCGCCATCCCTCATCCACTCTAAACATGGTCTGATAGCAAGCACACTGTCGCCATCCCTCATCCACTCTAAACATGGTCTGATAGCAAGCACACTGTCGCCATCCCTCATCCACTCTAAACATGGTCTGATAGCAAGCACACTGCCAACATCCCTCATCCACTCTAAACATGGTCTGATAGCAAGCACACTGCCAACATCCCTCATCCACTCTAAACATGGTCTGATAGCAAGCACACTGCCAACATCCCTCATCCACTCTAAACATGGTCTGATAGCAAGCACACTGTCAACATCCCTCATCCACTCTAAACATGGTCTGATAGCAAGCACACTGCCAACATCCCTCATCCACTCTAAACATGGTCTGATAGCAAGCACACTGTCGCCATCCCTCATCCACTCTAAACATGGTCTGATAGCAAGCACACTGCCAACATCCCTCATCCACTCTAAACATGGTCTGATAGCAAGCACACTGTCGCCATCCCTCATCCACTCTAAACATGGTCTGATAGCAAGCACACTGTCGCCATCCCTCATCCACTCTAAACATGGTCTGATAGCAAGCACACTGTCGCCATCCCTCATCCACTCTAAACATGGTCTGATAGCAAGCACACTGTCGCCATCCCTCATCCACTCTAAACATGGTCTGATAGCAAGCACACTGTCAACATCCCTCATCCACTCTAAACATGGTCTGATAGCAAGCACACTGACTCTAAACATGGTATGATAGCAAACACTTTCAACATTCCTCATACACCCTCAACATGGCTGAATGCCCACAATGCCAGGAGACAAGTGCATTTATCTGAGTGTTGTATCTTCAGTACAACATCCACCTATGGAAATCGTGTTAGTACCATATGCAGAACTGACAGTATACAAAATACACGTTATACTCAGACAATACTTTAACATTAATCATGATATAACAGTTTCAGGTTTCACATCTTTCTGTAAATTCCTTGAGGTATAGGCACTTGATAACACTCATGTTGATAAGACTGCAGATCTAGCCCCCCTGTTTGAACTTTGTCCATTCCTGACCGAGCTTCATGTGGTAGTAGTCCAACTAGAACAAACAGAAAAGTTTGACAATAGCAACATGCCTAGCAGTCCTAATTGGCTGATTTATTTACCTGTTAAGCATACAATGCAGTGGCCTTTTCAATACATGTAAAATTGTTGTATAAATAGATTGGGTGCAACATCAAATGTAACTTGCAATAATTGTATTACATCATAGTTCAGGCATTCAATTACAAATAACCTTGGACGAATTGCAACAAAAGGTATTTCAATACAATATATCCTGTGTAACATACAAAAACCCTAACAAAATATTTCGAAGGGAAACTATAAATAAGCATATTCTCTATTATACAGACTAAGCACACATTTTAAAAAGGGATCTAGAAAGGTTTATTGTGGGACCTTAAAGGAAAAATTGTAAGCTGTCATCATAAAGATGGGGATTCAGAATGTCTGCCACTCGTCACAATATCTGTTGTACCTGGTTTCCTAAGCTGTGTAAGATTGAAGTAAATTTTGATGGTTATTGCCACATTTTCAGGATTGAGGAGTTCAACTATAATGGTTTCAGTTACACACATGCATAGACGCAATTTAAAAATTCAAGATGACCATCATTGCCATATAATGTTGATATTGTCTTCTCTCTGCAAGTTAGCTTTTGTGGCTATACTTGTATAATCCAAACATGAATCTTATCAAACTGAAATTTCAAAACGGCCACCAACCTACATAATAATTTCTGTCATGTCTAAGCTCCAATTGACATGGTTAATCTCACAATTTGTATGTCTAGCTGTATAATGCTAAAATGTATTGACTCTGAAAATGTGGGAATAACCACCAAAACCTTCAAGATATGACATATAGTGATGGCCATTTTGAATCACCCTGTTGACAATGATGAGGCTAAAATCCAATTGGGTAACACTCATTTTGGGATTCAGGTGGTCAAAATACATAAACATTATATTTTAGTTAACTTATTATATATCTATATATTCTTAATCTTATTTATTTTATTAGCATCATTGGAGTATAGCTGGTATTATTGTTTTGTTTCTAATTTCACATATCTAATAATCCTCTTAAAGAATATAATTTAATCTGTAAATATTGTATACATAGTATATTTTTATCAGAGCATATCATTACTATATAATTTTATTATTATTGGCTTTATTATTTAATCAGTGCAGATTTATCATCATGTTTAGCTATTTACATGTATGTACACACCCGTTGACAGGACAGCCGTCCCGGATTTGATGGTGTGTGTTAAAATAAAGTTTTATTATTATTTACTATAAAGATATTACAACTTTCAAATGCCGCATTACTTTCCTCTTGAAGAATTGTACATGCTTTGTGTGTGGCACGAGACTTCTTCCAGAGTGTACAACTGTTGAAATACACAGCTGTACCTACTGCTTCTACTGCTGTCCTAGGGCAAGTTGATAATGCTGGGACTACCATAGGAAACATCTGGTACACGTTATGCTCTAGAAAACCATCTATAGGAGTAGTGCATACATGGCACCATCCATAGGAGTTTACCTAATGAATAATGTAATATTTAAAGATAAATTTTTATTTAACTATTTAAACAAGTATTTGAAATGCTTAAATGGATCATATGATGTTGACTGTTAGTCAAACAAATAAGCTTAACAGTGACACAACAAACCTCTTGTAAGACGTGTGAGTACGTGTTCTGTAGAGCCGCCATGCGAGTCAGATGCTCACTGTGTGCTGTGGTCGCATCCTCTGCCAGCCTCTTGCAGTCTGCATGCAGTCGACTCAGTTGCATTTCTTCATTACTGTGCTGCTGTCTCAGAAAGGTTTGCTCCCTACAACACACTCAACTCATGACACACTCCCTACAACACACTCAACTCATGACACACTCCCTACAACACACTCAACTCATGACACACTCCCTACAACACACTCAACTCATGACACACTCCCTACAACACACTCAACTCATGACACACTCCCTACAACACACTCAACTCATGACACACTCCCTACAACACACTCAACTCATGACACACTCCCTACAACACACTCAACTCATGACACACTCCCTACAACACACTCAACTCATGACACACTCCCTACAACACACTCAACTCATGACACATGCTCCTGCCACAGGGTACTGCAAAACACTCAACTCATAACACACTCCATACAACACACTCAATTCACACCAGGCTCTCTACAACACTGACAGTTGGAGACGACTGAGGGAGAAGACGGAATGAGACTGACTGTTGGAGGTGACTGAGGGAGAAGACAGAATGAGACTGACTGTTGGAGATGACTGAGGGAGAAGACGGAATGAGACTGACTGTTGGAGACGACTGAGGGAGAAGACAGAATGAGACTGACTGTTGGAGGTGACTGAGGGAGAAGACGGAATGAGACTGACTGTTGGATTCGACTGAGGGAGAAGACGGAATGAGACCGAATGTTGGAGGTGACTGAGGGAGAAGACGGAATGAGACTGACTGTTGGAGGTAACTGAGGGAGAAGACGGAATGAGACCGACTGTTGGAGGTGACTGAGGGAGAAGACTGAATGAGACTGACTGTTGGAGGCAACTGAGGGTCTCCGCAGCAGTTGTCATCTTGTTGTTGTGTTGCAAGGTCAACTTTGAAATCTTTTCCTCCTTTGACACAATTCTGTGTTTCAGTTGTGTTTCCAGCACGCTGCACTCTTTCAACTGGTCCTTGCCTGACTGCACCACTTCTGACACGCCATCAATGTCCAGCATCACCTCCCTGCAAACAACACCTTCAGCAATATCTCACTGCAAGCTACACTTCCAGCAATATCTCCCTGCAAACAGTGTTACCAGCATCACCTCTTACAAACAACACCATCTCCAGCATCACCTCAAACAAACAACATTATCGACATCATAACCTCCTATATACGAACTCCATCTACAACATTGTCAATAATATTGACAAAAGTGTCTATGTAAAGCTTTGTTATGATACTATAGAACATCATGATGTTGTACTTTACACCATTCTGGTGGCAGTGATGCAGACTTTTATTATAGGAAAAAAAAGATGCCTGGGATTACAGTTTAATTTTAGCTTAAAAGTTAAATAAAAAAATGTTTAGCATGTCTATTATATGAACGGCCAAAGTGAGCCGAGGTCGTACTTTTCGCGGTCGACCTGTTCCTTGACGGCTGCCATCAGCCTGCAGGCGGTGTCGATCTCTGACACACGCAGTGTCTGCATCTGGCGCGTCTTGCACTGCTCCGTCAGCTGGGTGAGTCTCAAGTCCCTGGTCTCCTTCAGAGCACTCAGTCTCTGGGCGAGCCGCTCCTGCTCCGTCCTCATGCGCTCCGGAGACTGCACAATGTGACTGGCGAGGCGGGCTCCCTCACTCCTCAGAGCCACCAGCTCCTCCCTCAGACTTGCCTGACAACACAACACAACACCTCACGCTCACAACCACACCTCTCAGTGCCACAGGTACTCTAGGGACACAGTGAGGACTGCTCAAAGCACTTGACTCTGCAGACTTGTTCAACTGAATATCATCTCAACTTTACTGGGCAACATATATATATAGCCACACGGCAATGAATGCAAAGACTGTCTGTACAGGTATTGAACTGGAGCAACAGAGTGACCGCACTTGCCCAAGGTTCAAGGCTGCAGCACAGGAGTCAAGCTTGTGTTATCTTAGTCAACAGACCACAGCTTTAGCCACTGCACAAGTTTAATTACTTTCAGCAATGTCGGACGCACAAATTATTTATGGCTAGGTGTCCACATTTGATCAAAGTAGACTGCTTCACAATATTGTTAAAATTAACATAGATAATTATTCATTAAACACATTTTGTTTGTGATGACTACTTATCTGTAATCTCTCGCCTACTTAACTGTAATCTCTCACCTACTTAACTGTAATCTCTCCTGCTTAACTGTAATCTCCCCTGCTTAACTGTAATCTCTCTCATTCTTAACTGTAATCTCTCTCCTACTTAACCGTAATCTCTCTCCTACTTGACTGTAATCTCTCTCCTACTTGACTGTAATCTCTCTCCTACTTAACCGTAATCTCTCTCCTACTTAACTGTAATCTCTCTCCTACTTGACTGTAATCTCTCTCCTACTTGACTGTAATCTCTCTCCTACTTGACTGTAATCTCTCTCCTACTTGACTGTAATCTCTCTCCTACTTGACTGTAATCTCTCTCCTACTTGACTGTAATTTCTCTCCTACTTGACTGTAATCTCTCTCCTACTTGACTGTAATCTCTCTCCTACTTGACTGTAATCTCTCTCCTAATTGACTGTAATTTCTCTCCTAATTGACTGTAATTTCTCTGCTACTTGACTGTAATCTCTCTCCTACTTGACTGTAATTTCTCTCCTACTTGACTGTAATCTCTCTCCTAATTGACTGTAATCTCTCTCCTACTTGACTGTAATCTCTCTCCTAATTGACTGTAATTTCTCTCCTACTTGACTGTAATCTCTCTCCTACTTGACTGTAATTTCTCTCCTACTTGACTGTAATCTCTCTCCTACTTGACTGTAATCTCTCTCCTACTTGACTGTAATCTCTCTCCTACTTGACTGTAATCTCTCTCCTACTTGACTGTAATCTCTCTCCTAATTGACTGTAATTTCTCTCCTACTTGACCGTAATCTCTCTTCTACTTGACTGTAATCTCTCTCCTACTTAACCTTAATCTCTCTCCTACTTGACTGTAATCTCTCTCCTAATTGACTGTAATTTCTCTCCTACTTGACCGTAATCTCTCTTCTACTTGACTGTAATCTCTCTCCTACTTAAACGTAATCTCTCTCCTATTTAACCGTAATCTCTCTCCTACTTGACCGTAATCTCTCTCCTACTTGACTGTAATCTCACTCCTACTTGACCGTAATCTCTCTGCTACTTGACTGTAATCTCTCTCCTAATTGACTGTACTCTCTCTTCTACTTGACTGTAATCTCTCCTAATTGACTGTACTCTCTCTTCTACTTGACTGTAATCTCTCTCCTAATTGACTGTACTCTCTCTTCTACTTGACTGTAATCTCTCTCCTACTTCACCGTAATATCTCTCCTACTTAACTGTAATTTTCGCTGCCTATGCAACAGTTACATGCAAGTTGTTTAATCGTACTGACTAAGGCCAGTGAACATGAGCAGTTAGACCTATATAACTGTATGGCAATGGTTAAACTTGGTATATTTCTTTGTTTTGGCAGGTGATGTAAACATGAATCTGCCATTGTTCATAACATGACACTTCATATTTGCTTAATTGCAAAACCTTATGAAAAACAATGGATCTTGTCTTCCTTGTGTGATGACAGCATGGCTGTCTCATCAGTGGTTGACGTTTGTGACACAAACTAATTCTGTGAAGAAAGAAGACAATAGAACTGAGGCAGTGTCAAAGACAACCTATTCACTCACTATGGCTGCCTTCTTCTCACAGTTGTTCGCTTTGGCCCCACTCATGGCCTTGCGCTTGGAGTTAGAAGTGTTGTGACCTCTGTTGATGCTTTCATACAATTCATCAATCACTTTCTTCAGCTGAAAATACATAGACATTGCTTTGTGTGAATCAACTAAACACCACCTAACAAACATACAAAAGATGGGCCCCATGGTCCATTTCAGACCCATTACAAATACGTGCCTATGGGTCCCTCAAAATACAGGTATACTGGTGACCATGGCTTCATGCGACGTACAACACCAATGGTCATTACCATGTGGGAGTGTTCAGTTTCAGTTTGTCATAATTAACTTGTAATTCGTAAACAAGATGGTGACTAGTTTCGACTGATAACGCAAGTCCACGTCGTCACAGATTATGTTTAATTGTTGCGTAAGGAGTGACAACTGATGGAAACTATCTATAACAATGGTGAATAATTCCATTGTTGAAACCAGTGGCCCGTTGGGCCAGAAAAAATATAAAAACTGGTGGCCCGATACCCTCAAAACACGCATCGGGCCAGCACTATTGTCGACCCCTGAGACATTTACCCACCTGCATGGTTCATGGTGTGTCCTGTGACCTACATTAGAGATTGACCCACCTGCATGGTTCACGGTCTGTCCTGTGACCTACATTAGAGATTGACCCACCTGCATGGATCATGGTGTGTCCTGTGACCTACATTAGAGATTGACCCACCTGCATGGTTCATGGTGTGTCCTGTGACCTACATTAGAGATTGACCCACCTGCATGGATCATGGTGTGTCCTGTGACCTACATTAGAGATTGACCCACCTGCATGGTTCATGGTGTGTCCTGTGACCTACATTAGAGATTGACCCACCTGCATGGATCATGGTGTGTCCTGTGACCTACATTAGAGATTGACCCACCTGCATGGTTCATGGTGTGTCCCGTGACCTACATTAGAGATTGACCCACCTGCATGGTTCAAGGTGTGTCCTGTGACCTACATTAGAGATTGACCCACCTGCATGGTTCATGGTGTGTCCTGTGACCTACATTAGAGATTGACCCACCTGCATGGATCATGGTGTGTCCTGTGACCTACATTAGAGATTGACCCACCTGCATGGTTCATGGTGTGTCCCGTGACCTACATTAGAGATTGACCCACCTGCATGGTTCAAGGTGTGTCCTGTGACCTACATTAGAGATTGACCCACCTGCATGGTTCATGGTGTGTCCCGTGACCTACATTAGAGATTGACCCACCTGCATGGTTCAAGGTGTGTCCTGTGACGTACATTAGAGATTGACCCACCTGCATGGTTCATGGTGTGTCCTGTGACCTACATTAGAGATTGACCCACCTGCATGGTTCATGGTGTGTCCTGTGACCTACATTAGAGATTGACCCACCTGCATGGTTCATGGTGTGTCCTGTGACCTACATTAGAGATTGACCCATCTGCATGGATCATGGTGTGTCCTGTGACCTACATTAGAGATTGACCCACCTGCATGGTTCATGGTGTGTCCTGTGACCTACATTAGAGATTGACCCACCTGCATGGGTCATGGTGTGTCCCGTGACCTACATTAGAGATTGACCCACCTGCATCACTTCTGGTTCGTGCTGCGCCCTGGTGGCCTTCACTTCATTCACTTTCTCCTGTAACTCGTCGACCTCTCGCAGCAGCATGTTGTGCTGCTCCACCACAGCCTCCTGCACAGACAGAAGTAATCATTACATAAACTAAGATTTACTACTGCCATCAAAACTTGGCAGTAGTAAAACCCAACCAGATACAGGGCAGCCTACCATTATGAATTTTCCATAATCATCCCAGAAATTTACTTCATATTACAGTGTTATGAAAACTGCTCTGCTGGACTGTAAATATTGTGGAAATAAAAATATCACACTCAGGGGTAGAAATAACTAAAAAATCTCGGTAGCCATCCGTGCTACCAGCTTAAAATTTCTGGTAGCCCAAAATGTCTCAATAAATTACTCGGTATATACCTCGCTAACTAAAATTGGTGAGAGAATGGTATTTTTGTTGAAGTGTTGAGGTCCACATGCCTCTTTCTCCCTTCATTCACTTTCTTGCACCATTTACTGAGTGACTTACATTCTCTTTCTTCATGTTGCTGAACACTTCCCCTCTCTCCTCCTGGAACTGCATGAAGTTGACAAAGGCACTGAGAACACGCTGAAGACGCTTCGGCTCTGAAAGTGTCAACAAAGTGTTTGAAGGCAATGACAGTGTCATCAGTGTTTGGCCCAAACAGAGATGTGGGTACATGTTACAAGTCTTGTACAAATGACATAAAGTAGACAAAAACTAACACAAATGTTACAACTTGATGGCATATGCAACTGCATTGTCAACTGATCTGTGTCATTTAGTAAACATGTTCAATCAAATGCAATACATTTAATTGTGCATCGATGATACATTAAAACATCTATCGTTTTATAAGTCAGAGTATTTGCTTAATCATTTCAGTCGCCTACACCAGTCCTCAGAAGTTGTGGGAACCGAACATTGCATTTCCAGTGATTCTACATGAAAATCGAATGCATTGTTCAAATCATAATTTTAGTAGCAAATACATATTTCACTAATAGGAACTGTATATATATATCTGAAAATGGAATAATCAGCAAATAACATTGAAACATATTTTAATGTCATCATTGCCTCGTTAATACGATAACGTATATGTGTATAACAAATGTTTATTAGCTGAGAGAAAACACTAGCGGCTACACCGCTACTGGCTGTGTGGGCAGAGACTAACACATGCTCTCTCGGGACTGGTTATTAATTCAAGCATAGTCTGCATAGATAATGTCAGGGGATACACAAATGTGATACTAAGAACATTTATTACACTGTTGGAGCATGTCACCAATGTGATAGTAAGAACACTTATTACACTGTTGGAGCACTAGGCTAGCGCTGTCGATTGCCATTTGCACCATAGGCGAAACGGTTTGCTATTTGGCAAAAAAAAATGTAAACTCTTCGCCAAATTGGCGAAACGTTATTTCTGTCATTATTATTGATGTTATCAGCAACACATGACTGCATTATTCAACACCCGGCTCTGTTGAAGTCGTCTCAAAGATCGCACATTCAACTGACCTAGTGGTAACTTGACCTGCTGAGTAAACAATAGGTCGCTAATCCCTCCACTTAGCCATGCTCACAGACAATAGGGGGCTTAAATCAATCAAGAATTGTGTTTACTAGACAATGGTGGCACTAATTACAAGTTTGAGACAAGTACAATGCTGTACCTGACAGGTTCAATATTATCAAATTATCGGCGCAGTCACATGGCATTGTCAATGATTAATAAATGTGCCATCTGGTAACTATTCAATAAAATACCAATATAGATTGTAATTCATGTATGTTTGACAAGTTTCACCACCAGAAACATTACAGATAGAAAGATGCATGTCAAAAACGTGTTTTATCACATGTAGCCTGTGTCACCCAGGCCAGGATTACAGTCGACTACAGTAACTAATTTGGTGAATTACTGTATTCATTTAATCAATTACTGAGCAGTCAAGTAATGTTTTAAGATAGCTAATAATTATTATCAATACACTGTTTGAATCACTGCGGGGCAGCAAGAGTAGAGTAGATGGTTCTTAATTATTTTGCCTTGTTATAAAAGTATATCTTTCAATTTGTTATACACACCTGAATGTAAATTGTATTACATTAATAGTATGTGTTAGGTGCTGTTTCTTTATATTTTGCAAAGTTCCCAACAGTTGTTTAGCTTTAATTTTATGGTTAACAATGTTCTGTTAAATTATATGTACTGGATGTTTGTTTGCATTTTATATGTTTAGCTAAATATATAAATGTTTGGTTACTTAAAATTGGGCATTTTTACAAATTTGTGAATATTGTAGATTTAAAAATTTTATTATGTCTTGTTTTGCATTTTATACCGGGTAATTTAATTGATCTAAAAAAATGTCTAAAGAGAATCTCATTTGGCTAAACAAATTTCTGACCTTTAGCCAAATTGGCTAAACAGATTTTAGGCACAGCGCTAGCCTAGGAGCATGTCACCAATGTGATAGTAAGAACACTTATTACACTGTTGGAGCATGTCACCAATGTGATACTAATAACACTTATTACACTGTTGGAACATGTCACCAATGTGATACTAATAACACTTATTACTCTGCTGCAGTATGTCACCAATGTGAAAGTGGAAGTACTTACTCTGCTGCAGTATGTCACCAATGTGAAAGTAGAAGTACTTACTCTGCTGCAGTATGTCACCAATGTGAAAGTAGAAGTACTTACTCTGCTGCAGTATGTTACCAATGTGAAAGTGGAAGTAGTTACTCTGCTGCAGTATGTCACCAACGTGAAAGTAAAAGTACTTACTCTGCTGCAGTATGTCACCAATGTGAAAGTAGAAGTACTTACTCTGCTGCAGTATGTCACCAACGTGAAAGTTGTCGAGTCCGCAGGCGTACACGACTCGCTGCCTGTGGATGAGAGAAGACCTCAGTGAGACCACAGCCTCGGCCTCTCCAGGTTACACACACAATCAGTCCAAATATGTAAGTAGTACTAAGTACAGTATTATTGAAGGGAATATGCAAAGCCATCATCAGATCAACATAACTGCTGCTGTTCAAGTACTTGTACTCTGAACTCAGTACTTGTACTCTGAACTCAGTACTTGTACTCTGAACTCAGTACTTGTACTTTGAACTCAGTACTTGTACTCTGAACTCAGTACTTGTACTCTGAACTCAGTACTTGTACTCTGAACTCAGTACGTATCCTGGTATAGCAGTATTCCGTTTTTGTCCCTTTCTCTTGCAATTCCACTTATAGTTGTACATATATTAAGTGGAATTACGAGAGCATTGGAATACTGCCATATATGTATGCAGACATATATACAATTAATATAATATAAAGAGCATGTTTGCTTTTCAAACAATGCAAGTTTCATGTTTTAAACATTATGAGATTAAATTATGCCATTTTGATGATCTGTTTCATCAGTTTGTGTCAATCAATGCACAGAGCTTTCTGATGTTCCTGGAACTGTGCAGCTGCAAGTCTACATTGTTAAGTGTCTGTTCATCAGGGTCACTCAAGGTCAGACATGGAGTAGTCGTACTCTATAATCTTAATTGTAATCATGGGCAAGTTTTTGAGTAATTGTACTCACACTCAATTACATTGGACAATAAAGCCAAATAATCGTTATCGATTACATTACAAAAGTAACCGTTATCTTGATTACAATTTATTTTCCATACTTACAATCGCAAGCAAATAGATTAGACAGCTGGTAGTGGCAATACCAGAATCTATTAAATGCATTATTAGTAACTGAGCTATTACTTTTTAAGTTCATAAACATTCAGTTAGATTTCCCTAACCACATCTCAGGCTTACTGTCGCAGTACAAAGTTACGAGTGAGTCTATGGGAAGTGCTGCTGCACATACTACATACGCCTCCCCTCCCATGTGCTTTTGTAAGTTCTGAACCTATGCCACCAGTTTGCACATAGTATGGTGTGCATGAATCATCGTGGTTCCTACCTCATGAGTCATGACTGGGTTTCTTAAATGTTATACCAGTGTGTCCTTGCTGCCTGATCATGTCAATGTCAAGTCAGACAAGTCTCAAGTTAA
This sequence comes from Oasisia sp. SBJ-2009, assembly GCA_964017155.1. Taxonomy (NCBI): domain Eukaryota; kingdom Metazoa; phylum Annelida; class Polychaeta; order Sabellida; family Siboglinidae; genus Oasisia; species Oasisia sp. SBJ-2009. The sequence continues at coordinate 34,643,411 of OZ024858.1, forward strand.
TGCCTTAGCTATAGTGCAACATGGTGTTCTTAATGCACATCAATGATTCATCAGTGAAGTATCCACTGTACAGTGTACATGTGCCTAGATGTGCTTGAAACCTTACATTGCTACGGTGAGATTGAAGAGAGGAATAGCATCTTCGTGTAGCTCTGGAAACTCCATCTGCTTCTCTGACATCGGCAACTGAGGCTGAAGACCAAGACCATGGAGAGAACATTAGTTTAATTAATAAACACCAACATCGCATATACATGTTTATGATATATTTTTAACCTGTTTTCAAGAGGCCAACTCCTAGAGAAACATAAAGAACATTCAATAAAACATCAAATCTACTTGTCAGCAGCATTTGGAAAGTACCACTTTGCAAATTAATGGGTGAACTGAGGTCTATTGGACTAAACAGGTTGCTTCCCAAGTATGTTCAATGTAGTCGTTCGACACTGCCTCATTGAAGTTACTCATTAGTCATTACATGTATGAGATCAGTCATTGTTTTTATATATAAATAATATAATAGGTAGACAAATATCACCTACACTTGCTTCTTCTAAATATCATCACAGAACAATGTGAATGCCTTTATATACAAATGTGTGTGAATGCTTGCATATATATATATATATATATATATATATATATATATATATATATATATATATATATATATATATATACACACACACATATATATATACCTGGTATATGCTATTTTGGAATTTCTGCTGGCTTAGGAATTGTCAAACTGGGTGTGAGGCCAGTCACCCAATTTACCCACATCCTTATATGGCCTGGTAATAATGGCCAGTGGTCACTGTGTCCCAGCTTTTTAAGTAAGACTATGTAATATTTCACACATGAATTACGTAATACCGATAAATCACACTTATTAAGTCACATCTGTTGGGTATCCTTCATTGCATGGTGGACAAGTTTGGTACTACGGGAAAGCACAGCGTGTCTACTGTCTGAATCTGGCAATCGGATCATTTTAGCCATTAGCAGTCCCTAACACAGAGACCGCCTATCTTTAGACAAAACTTGTCAGATGTTGGCCACAACTACAAGCGCAGTTTCTAACTTTAAAAGAATTTGGATGAATCAGAGGCAATCGGGATTACCTGTGATTACTGGGATGCTGTTGTCTCAAGAAACTGAATGCAAAGTATACATTCGACACTGACCATGAGTTGGGAGTGTAATATTCAAATGCATTAGTTGGAGAAATAGGAGCAGAACAGTCAAATTTTGAGCGAACAAGAGCTTACATGTATGTATGCAAACTACAAATTGTGTTTTCTCAGTTTAAACTTTCGTGCCCCAGTCATGTTTAGTGTTGAATAACTTTGGCTATAAGTGAGCTAGTTCAATGTTTGATGTACCAATGGAAACTGTGATACGCCTTCTTCTCAACTGTATAGCTAACTAGATTTTTTTATTTTTGGAAATGCAACTCAATTTTGTTAGGACTCAATGTATATATATATATATATATATATATATATATGACCAGAGGAATAAACAGATAGATACACATATTAGCGATGGGATGATTAATCACGGTTCATGGTATTCACGGTTTTAAGGCTCACGGTTCGGTGCACCGTCGTCAGTTTGCGTAGCACGTTTTTTTTCGATTTTGATCAATGGCACATCGTCATCGCCTAATTGGTGTTTCCGAACACGTGAAGACAAGACATCATGGCGGACATGGCCACCGTCGATGGTTACGGGTAACTCTTTGATTACTGTAAAATCCATAATTATTATTGTGTATGATTAAAGTTCAGAAACTTGTGTATGATTAAAGTTTAGAAACTTAGGCTAAGTATTAGGTTAGTTTAGGATAAAACCAGAATCCAGATTTAGTGACACCGTGATAAAATATCGACGTAACGCCATGGTGATCTATGGCCTTCGCGTAAGTTACTGTAACAGTCGCCGGCGATGTCGAGTTTAGTTTAGCAAGATTTTGACTTGTAAATTTTATTCGTCACAGCAATTTAAATGATTTAATTTTATGACCTAGCGTATGTATATGTAATATGAGTTATTAGAGAGCAAGTTTCGTGGCTGTAGGTGGTCGTTTTCATGATTAGATCATAAAGTAAAAGATCGTTTTGCGGCGCTGGAAAGAAAAACAAAATGGCGACCGCGGTGCGATTACCCAGACGCTGTGAGGTGGCAGCACTTTTTAGCCTCTCAGACCGAATTTGAAATAAATTAACTGAGAATAGAATTTATTTCAAATATTATTAAAAAAACAATTCAAAATGAGGATAGTCATTATCAGATATTATTTATAAAAAAAACTATTCAAAAGTAAACTTATACTGAAACGTGTCACAAAATAAACAGAATAAATAATTTTGTTGTGGTTAATATGTTGTCTCATTTATTATTTTCTACTTTTATTTTGTGTATTATACTACTTCGTGGTATCGAACCGTGGGTCAACTATCGAAAATAAAAAATATGTATCGTCCCATCCCTAACACATATATACTTCTAATTGTAGTTATACATACCAAATGGACAATGTCTGGGTTCATGTTACGTAGGATGTTACCTAGGATCATTGTGAAGAAGTGCATCAATCTCTCCTTCTGCAACAAACAACCAGACAATTTATGATCAGACACAACTTACAGAACAGTGTACATGATCAGTCTTGTCTAACTTTGGAATTAACTGAATTATGCATCAATGGTACATTACAAAACAACTTTCATTTTATAAGTGACCAGGGCCGAGAATCGGCCCAAATGCACCTGCCTCTGTTATAACAATTTTCATTTCCATCACACTTAACTGACACGCGAAAACTTGGTATCATTGGATAGCTGAAAGATTTTTTCTAGGTCGTGTATATTTTTCCTTGCGTAGATTCAGTGACAGAGTCTTCGCAGTCGAGTTTACAAAGCACCTGATACAGTTGCTGCTCATTTTTGGGATATTTTACTATATCTTGATGAATGAATTTACGCATTTTCCATTCATAAAGTCTACACCCCCACACATTCGGTATCAAAAGAAAGCTCTCTGAGTGGCCAAGCGGCCAAAAATAAATCACGTGGGTTCGGTCCATTCAGAACCGTAATTTCAAATATACTGTCATCCACCCCATGAAACCAAAGTTGAAGACAAAATGGCGGCGCGGTAAACAACAGTTTATCCACTTCACAGCTTTCCTTTGGATTGTCTCAAGTTTCTGCGTTGATATTTTGACAAAATGCTTGACAGTATTCATAAACAAGGTTATTATATTAGTTCATGTAGTTAGATTGATTTTGGAGGCGTTTTGGGGGTGAAAGTTCACCAAATTAGCAGCGCGACATTTCTCCGGCCGGGCACATGGGTTGCAACGGTAACGAGCGCGACCGCAATCGGCCGGCTTGAATCAACGTATTTTTATGTAAGAAAAAATCATAAAAATAATAGTTCTCAACGGATTTGTTTCATTTTTGTTTTATTTAGCAGCTAAATACATGAATCTACATTTATCTAAATAGTGAAGTATATTCATCCACACCATCATTATCTGGCAGCAGGAGGAAATGTTTGTTTATTTTTGATTTTTAAGCTCAATTTCAAATACAAATATCCCCATGATTTTCATTTGTTCTACAGATATTAGAATGTTATTATAATAACGCATTCTTTTAGCATTAAAATGATACATCATTCATATTTTTATGACCAATATTAGAGAAGTTATGATTTTCATAGGAATAGTATGCTACAGATGATTTTTCTTGGTCACCTCTAGGGTTAATGCTTACCCTTGTGTTACCAATGTGAAATTAGGAACACTTACTCTGCTGGAGTGTGTTACCAATGTGAAGGTAGGAACACTTACTCTGCTGGAGTGTGTTACCAACGTGAAAGTAGGAACACTTACTCTGCTGGAGTGTGTCAGACCAATGTGAAAGTAGGAACACTTATTCTGCTGGAGTGTGTTACCAACGTGAAAGTAGGAACACTTACTCTGCTGGAGTGTGTCAGACCAATGTGAAAGTAGGAACACTTACTCTGCTGGAGTGTGTCACACCAATGTGAAAGTAGGAACACTTATTCTGCTGGAGTGTGTTACCAACGTGAAAGTAGGAACACTTACTCTGCTGGAGTGTGTCAGACCAATGTGAAAGTAGGAACACTTACTCTGCTGGAGTGTGTTACCAATTTGAAAGTAGGAACACTTACTCTGCTGGAGTGTGTTACCAATGTGAAAGTAGGAACACTTACTCTGCTGGAGTGTGTTACCAATGTGAAAGTAGGAACACTTACTCTGCTGGAGCGTGTTACCAATGTGAAAGTAGGAACACTTATTCTGCTGGAGCGTGTTACCAATATGAAAGTAGGAACACTTACTCTGCTGGAGCGTGTTACCAATGTGAAAGTAGGAACACTTACTCTGCTGGAGTGTGTTACCAATGTGAACGTAGGAACACTTACTCTGCTGGAGTGTGTTACCAATGTGAAAGTAGGAACACTTACTCTGCTGGAGTGTGTCACACCAATGTGAAAGTAGGAACACTTACTCTGCTGGAGTGTGTTACCAATGTGAAAGTAGGAACACTTACTCTGCTGGAGTGTGTCACACCAATGTGAAAGTAGGAACACTTACTCTGCTGGAGCGTGTTACCAATGTGAAAGTAGGAACACTTACTCTGCTGGAGTGTGTTACCAATGTGAAAGTAGGAACACTTACTCTGCTGGAGTGTGTTACCAATTTGAAAGTAGGAACACTTATCCTGCTGGAGTGTGTTACCAATGTGAAAGTAGGAACACTTACTCTGCTGGAGTGTGTCATACCAATGTGAAAGTAGGAACACTTACTCTGCTGGAGTGTGTTACCAATGTGAAAGTAGGAACACTTACTCTGCTGGAGTGTGTCACACCAATGTGAAAGTAGGAACACTTACTCTGCTGGAGTGTGTCACACCAATGTGAAAGTAGGAACACTTATTCTGCTGGAGTGTGTTACCAACGTGAAAGTAGGAACACTTACTCTGCTGGAGTGTGTCAGACCAATGTGAAAGTAGGAACACTTACTCTGCTGGAGTGTGTTACCAATTTGAAAGTAGGAACACTTACTCTGCTGGAGTGTGTTACCAATGTGAAAGTAGGAACACTTACTCTGCTGGAGTGTGTTACCAATGTGAAAGTAGGAACACTTACTCTGCTGGAGCGTGTTACCAATGTGAAAGTAGGAACACTTATTCTGCTGGAGCGTGTTACCAATATGAAAGTAGGAACACTTACTCTGCTGGAGCGTGTTACCAATGTGAAAGTAGGAACACTTACTCTGCTGGAGTGTGTTACCAATGTGAACGTAGGAACACTTACTCTGCTGGAGTGTGTTACCAATGTGAAAGTAGGAACACTTACTCTGCTGGAGTGTGTCACACCAATGTGAAAGTAGGAACACTTACTCTGCTGGAGTGTGTTACCAATGTGAAAGTAGGAACACTTACTCTGCTGGAGTGTGTCACACCAATGTGAAAGTAGGAACACTTACTCTGCTGGAGCGTGTTACCAATGTGAAAGTAGGAACACTTACTCTGCTGGAGTGTGTTACCAATGTGAAAGTAGGAACACTTACTCTGCTGGAGTGTGTTACCAATTTGAAAGTAGGAACACTTATCCTGCTGGAGTGTGTTACCAATGTGAAAGTAGGAACACTTACTCTGCTGGAGTGTGTCATACCAATGTGAAAGTAGGAACACTTACTCTGCTGGAGTGTGTTACCAATGTGAAAGTAGGAACACTTACTCTGCTGGAGTGTGTCACACCAATGTGAAAGTAGGAACACTTACTCTGCTGGAGTGTGTCACACCAATGTGAAAGTAGGAACACTTACTCTGCTGGAGTGTGTTACCAATGTGAAAGTAGGAACACTTACTCTGCTGGAGTGTGTTACCAATGTGAAAGTAGGAACACTTATCCTGCTGGAGTGTGTTACCAATGTGAAAGTAGGAACACTTATCCTGCTGGAGTGTGTTACCAATGTGAAAGTAGGAACACTTATCCTGCTGGAGTGTGTTACCAATGTGAAAGTAGGAACACTTACTCTGCTGGAGTGTGTTACCAATGTGAAAGTAGGAACACTTACTCTGCTGGAGCGTGTTACCAATGTGAAAGTAGGAACACTTACTCTGCTGGAGCGTGTTACCAATGTGAAAGTAGGAACACTTACTCTGCTGGAGTGTGTCATACCAATGTGAAAGTAGGAACACTTACTCTGCTGGAGTGTGTTACCAATGTGAAAGTAGGAACACTTATCCTGCTGGAGTGTGTTACCAATGTGAAAGTAGGAACACTTACTCTGCTGGAGCGTGTTACCAATGTGAAAGTAGGAACACTTACTCTGCTGGAGCGTGTTACCAATGTGAAAGTAGGAACACTTACTCTGCTGGAGTGTGTTACCAATGTGAAAGTAGGAACACTTATCCTGCTGGAGTGTGTTACCAATGTGAAAGTAGGAACACTTATCCTGCTGGAGTGTGTTACCAATGTGAAAGTAGGAACACTTACTCTGCTGGAGCGTGTTACCAATGTGAAAGTAGGAACACTTACTCTGCTGGAGCGTGTTACCAATGTGAAAGTAGGAACACTTACTCTGCTGGAGTGTGTTACCAATGTGAAAGTAGGAACACTTACTCTGCTGGAGTGTGTTACCAATGTGAAAGTAGGAACACGTACCTATCAGTGTATGTGGTATTTGAGGACAAGAGAGCGGCTTTTCAGTGCACGTGTCATTCCTGCCAAGCCACATGCCGAGGGACTCACAGGGAAGCGTTGACATAGTATATTGTCAAGACAAAAATCTTGTTCAGTTATATGAAAATATTGGCCACTTACTTTAGGTGTGCTGAAGTCGTGTTCAGAGATTGCCAATTCTAGTGTCTGGTTGAGTGTTTCTAAAATGTGCCTAATTGGCAGTACTGGAAAACTGTAGGATCCCATGTCTGCAAAGAAATATACACAAACATATTACATACAGCAGATAGACGATTGTAAACACTGACCAGATTATGAGAACTGATCAGTGAGACTCACTGGAAAACATTGTCTCTTGAGAAATGCTTATACTCATTGACTAACGTAGAAACGCCAGTTCCAACACCTCAGCAATTGGACAGGCAGCTTCACAGGTCAAGTCAACTGGCAACAAGTAACAATTGTGTCAACCCATAATTTGGACAGTAAGAAATGTTGGCCCTTTTATGTAACTTTTAGATGCATGGTGATGCACCCATTGTAATATCATGGTTAATGTTTTTTGTGTGGCACAAACTGGTAAGATTTCCAGGTACATGATGCAAGGCATTATATAAGTCCCTGTTTATATAATTTAGTTTACAAGATTTGTTTATATAAATAATTGATTCATATTGATTTTGTAATTAAAGAAGACTAATAAAAAACGATGCTGCAAGCTTCATACGGTATTACCACCTTATAAAACATATCTAATAGATATTATTACAACATATTGGTGGGAAGATGGTATTAGATCAATGTTTAACAGGAGCAGGAAATGTTTATTTTTCAATCATACCATCCATTGCAGTCAAATAAACATGATATTTTTTTTAAATGGTAAGTAAGCATTACATCATATAACGGACAGGAGACTCCTAAGACCAATTATAATCAGTGTCACAAGAGCAGGTTTCGCCTGGTATAACGAGTGAGGCTACCCGCTTCACCGATTTTCTACACCGCAAATATGTCGAAATTACAGCCTCGTTCCTATTTCGGCAATGCATTATTTTTTATTTTGTAATGTTTCAACGTCAGTAAGTGGTAAAAAATTATGCCACAAAATCACTTACATTTCTGCAACATTATACATTTAGCAGCAATGTATTTAGTCTTCTAAAGTTGCTCACAGCGAGTTAGGAAGCACCTCCTAGTATTAACGCTACTGAATGATGTGAATGACATCACGTATCGGCAGTCCAATCACATAATATTCATGGCTGCTGGAGTGCCCCGTTTGTCGCCAATGGTGCCACCTCGCAGAGTCTTGACATACAATAATATGTAATGGTGACCTGATTCAAGTTTGGGAAAGGGATTTTGCAATATAAATTAATTGTGCTTCTAAATGTCTGTGACATATTAAACTCACTTTGATCATATTTGTCAGTTTTTCTTGTTATTGTTTGGTTAAATTGAATTTCGCGCGGTGTATATCAACTCATGTTTACCCGTGATAGTTTGCATAGAGCATAAATAAACCGATCTTCGAACAGCAACACAGTCAACAGGTGAATGCCATCCAATGGTCACCATCAGCATGGCATTCACCTGTTGGCAATGTCAACTGGCGCCCAAATGTCAAATGCATCATTGAGCTTGTAAAAATACTGTGGCAGTATAGTAGAATTCCTTGAAATGCCTAATTAAATTCACTCTTCTGATATGGGGCTTTACCCGGAAGTCGGCCTGTCAGGGCACTCAGGGGTATACCACACTATATGAAACGAACTTATATGCAAATTTATCATGATGTTGTCATAATAATTGTAATACTTAGCAACATGTACCAGCTTTAGCGGTTAGCCTAAGTAATCAGGAGGAAAGTACAGCCCCATTCTTCCCTGTTTTTGAACGCCACATCTTCACCCTACAATTTGGTCATGGATGTGCACGGCTCTGCTACCTTGCTGTATGTCGCACACAGTGGCCTGAGCTTGCACTGATTTCATTTCATAGCTTGGGAAGCTAATAGCGATGGAGGAGGTAAGTGGTGGACAGCTTGTTCTGGGGGCATCAGGGGCTTATTGGGTCCACTGTACGTCTCTTGCTGCACATCATACTTAACCGGCTTTGAACGATCTTGCATAAGTTGTCCTTTGATGGTTTTCCACTTGGGTGCCACCTCACCAAGATTGTTAATGCCAGATGGACGAACCTGTGCCATGATAATAGCAAGGCACACCTCTTGCAATTGGGTGACAATATTTCAGCATCAAAATGATCATAGATGCAGTGCTTTACGATGTTACGATCAGACACCCCAAACCTGACTAATTCTGTGCAACATTGACAGCTGCTGAGTACCGAAACAGCCGAACTTCAGCGTATGAGCCACACACAGAGTATTTGGATAACTCAGAGATCAAGATTTTATTCTGTCGCACACAAATATCCCTAAGGCTACTTGGAGGTATGTTGGTTGGGAGAACACTGTCCCTGTTATAATATTCCATATCAACGTCATTGCAAGCGACTCTGTCAAATTTGGATGATATGTTTGACAAAAGCAAAGCAATAGTGTCGCCAATAGATTCACGCACAAGTTCCTTGTCAATGTTTATGTGGTACATGTTTCTCTTTATTTTCAAGGCAAGGCAGAAGGCACTCATTGGTCACAGCCGATGCAACTCGATCTGTCCACGCCAAACTCTACGTCATTATCAGTGTTCTTTACTAAGTGCGATGACTGCGCCAATTCACTTCTGAATACCATGACATTTACGAAGACAGGAGATGACAGAATCAACACATTTTCGCCGTGATATTCACTCAGTTTTCTTAACAGTGTTTTGTGGCACATACACGAATGATCCTCGTCTACATACAGTACAAAAAGCTCAACCAAGCTCCATGTATTTTATGATCGTGTAGCATTTTGTTGCATACACTTCTAAATGCTAGATCTCCGTGGATTTCCTGCTTGTACCACTACAGTGTTGAACATTATGTGTTGAAACATACTAAAGTTGAATAGCTTTCACATACCGGTATGTACTACGACAGTTTATTACAAATTTTATCTAATGGTCAAAACATGAGTTCAATGACATTATAGGGTATTTTGGTGGCCATTTGGCATTTTAAAGAGTGACACAATTGTCGAATTACATAAATAACCCTTCCATTCCATGTACGTAAAAACATAGGTATAGAGCCCAACATTACATCTCTAGCACAAATATTAACTGAATAATGGCCATTTTAATTATATCGGTCAGCGATGGCAACCATACGGCATATTGGATTTGCAAAAATGCCACCGAACGAAATTTGGCACACCCTCCGGAAATGATGACCTTAGGCCATAAGTAACTCATATCAACCGTCAAAAAAAGTATGTACAACATTTCAACCTGAACTCGAAATTCCTCCAAACTAAAGTACCAAAAATTAAGAAATCCTTTTGATGTGTCAGCTAAACTGGAGTAGATCATATCCAAACTACAGGGGTCTGTCAAAACGACACCATCTCAACAATTAAACTCCTTTGATTGAGTCTTCAGTCTCAAAATCGGCGTATTATGACGGTAGTAGCTTAGCAAAAGAAGAACCAGTTAAGTCTTAATCTTAGTCAATACTTCACAATCTCCACTCATGCACCATAAACATCAAAACAACTGCTTACACAACCCTAGACCTGACTAGTTAAATGAGACCTCATAAGATCATACGTTGTAACCACAACATATACAGACTAGTTAGTTAAAGGACAAAAAAAGGCTACGGTTTTGTGTCATACACCTAATAGAGGTTATACAAAGTAACAATTTCCACATATACTCAATTTGTTAACGTCAGCGGTTTACTCAGAATGTGACTTTAAAGTCTAAAATTCTAACGAAATCCACGACGCCGGCATAGGTGAAGGGTTAACTTGGCTTGGCCATTCAGCGCGCGGCATTCTATATCTCGGTCAGCTTCCTGCGACGTTGTTAAAGGTCAACAACTTCGAGACTTCGACAGTTCGTTCAGTTGGCGTGCCATCTAGCAGCTGCTTATAGACGTATATTTAAATTTGTGGTTAAATGTATGGTAAACTTTAGTAATTATGCCTTCGTGTTTGGCATACGGTTGCAATAATAGTTGAAACATCCGGTAGTATTGAAGCAATGGATTCACATTGGTGATTTGTGGGTGTACTGTTTGGAATCCCTCCAGTCCAAGTACAGTTCACTTTGCTCGGTCCATTTTGAGGAGAAATGCTTTGATGTAGACATGTATCATCAGTTGATGGGATGATTTCAGCGATAACAATAATAGATAACTTTATATTTACCGTCATCAGCATGTTACGCGCGTTGCCGAGTTTCATGACAACAGCCAAACCTCATGCAGGGAATCTACGTGGAGAGCGCCTCGATCACCGTCGTGACGTCATTCTTCGTCTAAGATGGGGTAGCGCATAGTATTTGGATGGCTGGGTGTTAAAAAATATTTGTCTGGTAAACCGCTGGCGTTAAAAAATTGAGTATATCTCTATTAGGTGTATGCCACGAAACAGTTAACTTTTTTGTCCTTTAAAAGAACGTTGCCGAGTGCTGGAAACAACTAGAAACTAGACCTAGTCACCTAGTCTAGCCTGGTCCTACTACTCCTAGTTCGACCATTTCTAGAACATTACATTCATCATCAGTAAGGGACCCCCACACCCAGATCCTTACCAACCAAATCGAAATGGTCCAAAGACACGCAGCCCGTTATTGTGTTAACGACTTAAAGACAAGACAAGACTCCAGACCTACCTAGTGACTAGTCTCTTTATAATATCAATTTAGCCTAGATTCTAGACTAGAGTAGAGTCGAGACTAGTAGCCAGTAGGGGGAGGTCTAGAGTAGTTGTAAATATAGTAAAGTAGAGAACAGAGCCACCTTTTATGTAATTGGTACTACATACATCGACTTAGACTAAATTACGGTTGATAATATCCCGAAATCCGAAAAAAAGATGTTTGTGGAAGACTTACTAAAGGTATCGTTTCCCGTTGACGTTTATTTTGAATTAGCGCGGGTCGAAGCTCGAAATGGCCTGTATTTATCACGTGATGCGCACGTTGTACAGCTTCGCCCTCTATCGGATGTTCGAAGCAGTGGCGTAACGCTTTTCCATTCTACTATTTTCCCCGGGGACGTTTCTGCCCATGCGCGAGTCATTTATTGGCATCACTTGTAAATTTTGCAATTAGGTACGTTTACGCTTCCCGCTGAATCTTTATGAAATACACCTTTAGTCAGATATCTCGGACGCTGTGACCAAAAGGACATATACAAACTTTGGCGATCCTTAACTCCAAGACGCCCAACATTCGGTATTTTCGTACAAGCAAAGCCGAATGCGATTTAACGGTATCGACCATACAGAAAGTAACGGGTACATATTTCTAATGAGCATTTTGTGGCTAGTGGGTGTGTTTCAGCAGTTGTTTTTGTTCAGGAACTACCTTTGTTTCTCCCGATGGAGTTAACTGCGATATTGTGGACATAACGCAATTTCTGTGAACACAATTCAAAACACAGAATTTATAGTTTTGTGACCTAGGTTAGTATGTATCACTATATGCATGTTATTAGTAATATTACTGCTAGATGATTGGCGATTAGTTTTTTACTAGGAGTGGGTACTATAATTATTGCCTACAGCCTAGTTAGCTCTAGAGAGGCTAAGCAAAATGTTAGGGTTATTAGACTAATTGATTCTTAAAGGTCTATTTTTGGTAAATTTTAACATATCATTGCTCTACTGGTCGGGAATGTGGTCGGAATGCCCCACTACCTGAATGCCCCAGTCGCAATGCCCCTACTGCCTAGACTAGTCGCAATGCCCCAATCTCAAAGTCGCAATGCCCCAACCGCGAAGTCGCAATGCCCCCACATTTTGGAACACTGGTCGCAATGCCCCACTTTTGGACGGAATGCTCCAATTTCTTGGTAGTCGAGTTTTTAATATATACATATATATATACGTACATATATATTATATAATACTAAAAATAATTGTTAGATTACTGAATGCGTTCCATTTGCACTTGTTTCGTGCGGCAATATATATATAACATATTTTATATAATACTAACATCTTTTTGGTTTCATTATTGAAATCATTCCAGTTGCACTTGTTTCGTGCGGCAATAGATATATATATATAACATATTTTATATAATACTAACATCTTTTTTATTACATTATGGAATGCGTTCCAGTTGCACTTGTTTCGTGCGGCAATATATATATATTTTTGTATATATATATATATAAAACAAAAGAAATGTTGAACTCTGACATTGGCAGACTCTACTGTTCCCATTCAGCAGACATCAGCCACAGCAAGCCTTCTTCTTAGCCAGTGAGTCTGTAGTTGTCTAAATGACCAAGGGACAAATACACACTGACTGGCTAGCGGCCAGCACACAGCTGTAGTCATTGTCTCTGTGAGCCCCATATCAGCTCCAGCTTATTTTTGAACTTAATTTGTCTGTTAGGATCCTCTGCAGGGAAGCCATGTATGACAGCATTAGCAGTCCAGACTAGGCACCAGTCTGGCTCTGTTACTGAAGCACTGATGACTGTTCAGTTAGCATCATGAATGACAGAGGAGGAAGACTATAAGTAATATGATTGTTAAAAACTGACCAGTACTGTTGTGTGTGTATGCGTGTATCATTCTGATGATAGTACAGGTTGTATTGCAGGTTTTTTCTAAATAGCTCTCATCTTTCCAAGAGCTCTTGTAGAGTTTTCCTCAGCCAGTCTGGTATTTACCATGATTGGGGCTTATCCTAGGACATGAATTACTGGTAATTACCACCTGGTATTTACCAGTGTGGGGGAAAACATGCCAACCCTGAATGCTAGCAACAAAAACATGTCCATGCTAACTTGTCAGTCTTCCCCTACTGTATGTCCCATCCAATAGGTTCATAGGCTTCATAGTGCACCATTTTGAAAACAAGTCCACGGGTCATACCACCACATCCCCATAGCGTCGCATCATGCTTTCAGCACTTGCTCAGCTCACCCTACCCACTCTCATTTAACTCTGCTGTAGCACCACCTCTCAGACTCTCATTTAACTCTCCAGTCTCTCCTGGACTTCCACCTTTTAGACAGTTAGACTCTCGTTTAGCTCTGTTGTGGTGCCACCTCTTGGCTCTCACCTAATTTTAGAATAAGATGAAACTATCCAGACACCAGACATTACTATCACTATCACTTTCGTGTAAGTTGAATACTAACTTCTCCAGGTATTATGAGCACACAGTTGTTGACAGTTTTGTACACACATTGTTGTTCTTACTGGTGTAGCTATTTGTTGACAGTTTTGTACACACGTTGTTAGTACTGGTGTAGCTATTTGTTGACAGTTTTGTACACACATTGTTAGTACTGGTGTAGCTATTTGTTGGCAGTTTTGTACACACATTCTTATTACTGGTGTAGCTATTTGTTGACAGTTTTGTACACACATTGTTGTTCTTACTGGTGTAGCTGTTTGTTGACAGTTTTATACACACATTCAAATAGCTACACCAGTAATAACAATTATTGTTATTACTGGTGTAGCTATTTGTTGACAGTTTTATACACACATTGGTGTTATTACTGGTGTAGCCATTGGGCATGTCACCTGACTGTTCTTGTTGTCGTCTACAGGTTTGTGGAGGGGATCATTTGAGATGATACATCCAGTCTGATGACGTCACCAGTTTGTTGGTGCATAAATATATAAGTGCTCACACACAGTGGTGAAGATGTCAACAAATACATTACCAAGTGTTGGGTTGCGAAAGATGTTCAATGTCCACAAACAGACAGGGAGCAGCACCTTCTACCGCGAGGACGGCAAGCCACACAAAACTAAATGTTTAAAAAAGGGCTGGCTGAAGAAGCCTGGCATGATGAGGTCATGGCAGCACCGATGGTTTGTGGTCAAAGGTGACCATATGTGCTGCTTCACTTCTGAAGACGAGACGAAAACGCCAGCTGGGAGAATATTCCTGCCAAGCTGTGATGTTGTTGAGCAGCCGCATACAAGTAGTGATGCTGACAAGTATCTCTTTCAAATTGTGCCAGGTGATATTTCAGTGTTGTTTGTGCTTGAAAATTACTCATGAACTTGGATTTCATTTTAGTATAATTATGTTTTCCTAAGGCTGTGTCTAATTGTTTTGATGATATAAAATGTGCTGTTTAACAGAACGTTATATAATACTGGTTGCTTCTTGGACTGTATCTAACTAGAAATATTATAGTATTTTTTAGTACAGTTGACATGCATGTGAAACTGCATAGTTTCCAATACAGAAATAATGAATAATTATTTATCTGTAGGTGGTGATAAGACTCAGAGAGACAATGGACATGAAACCCATGTTTTAGCAGCAGCAACTGAAAACGAACGCAGAGAATGGATACGAGTCATCCGTAAAGTCATCTATGCTGAGAAAGGTGGAGGTATGGTATCATAGTGACTATTTTAGATATTGTCTCATACTTTAGATATTGTCTCATGAACTATAATTTTATAGAAGATAATAGATGGATACAAAACATGCCTGTTCATGGAGGAAGGGCACTGATGTTGTGTTACACATGCCCCATTTGAGCTACATTTAAGGTGTGTAGCAAATCTGTTTTTGTGTTGGCAAAGGCAAAACGTCAGTGTAATAATGGTATCACCTAATTCGTGGATCTCCTCTGGGAGGAAGTTTGTTCTGTGTCATTTTTATACAATATGCCTCATTTTATGAGCAACATCTAACTTGACATGTGCATGTTTCAGCAATATTTGGACAGTCACTGAGAGAGACAATGCAGTATGAATACCACAGAAGCCACCGCAGTGTGCCGCAGATTGTGGAGCAGTGTGTACAGTTCATCATGCAGCATGGCTTGCAAGTTGAAGGTATATTCAGGTAAGTTTATGTAGTCATACAAGATCATCTAACACAAATTTTAATTTCAAACAAATATACCAACAGTTTAGGTCACTGATGTTTAACTGCAAAATTTCACTTGACTCGAGTTGATAGCAGTTGCAGGTTGGTGCTAACAAGTAAACAGACAAGGCCATTCAAGCACATTGAGTACTCTGCTGAAATATGGAACTATAAAAATGCAATTGACTCGTATACCTAACAATATATATATATATATATATATATAATTATATATATATAATATATATATATCTAATATATATAATATATATAATATATATATATAATATATATATATATAAAATGTATAATCAACTATGCTCAAATGTGTACTGTAATGAAAATGTAGTCAATTAGTGTGCTTGCTGTGAGAGGAAACAGTGACCATGTATGTTAAAGCACTAAATCTGTCATACTTTGTATATTCACCAAAACAGTCACTCTATAATGCACCACATGTGTTACTTCTCACAATCTCGGTGTATTAATGCTCTCATCTCACCACTGTATAGCAACTGTTCTGAACCTGGGTCCCAGCAGCACAGAGAACTACCAGTGAGATGGCAGAACATTTAATTTAAAAAAAAAAAATATGAGAACCAAACATTTCCATTTTGAAAACGGCTAGACATCTTGTGTAACTAACAAACATACACACCACATTAACATGGCCGTAAATTTAGTGCATATAAAAACAATAACTATTGATATAATTGTAGCAAAATTGTGTGGGATCTTGTTTCTTTATGAGGGGATCCCCAGTTTTTTTTTATTTGATACAAGGGTAGACAAAAAGGTTAAGAACTGTTGCTGTGTAGTGTACATTTTTACTACGTGAGCTACATAAGTATTAATGTCTTTTTTTGTTTATTTGCTACACTTGACATCACACACATGCTGATAGGGTATGCAGTAGTTATATTCAGTAATGAAACGTTTTTGTTGTAATGTTGATGTGAGCCTGTGTCTGCCATTTCAGACTGCCAGGCCGAAGCATCCTCATCCGCAGTCTGCGGGAAGAGTTTGATTGTGGCCGTCAACCCAGGTTCTGCCTGCCTCAGACAGACATCCACAGTGTGGCCTCTCTACTGAAGCAGTTCCTCAGGGAACTGCCTGAACCCATCATCCCCTTCCAGCTGTATGAGCGCGTCATCCAAATATGCACGCGTGACATGCATACTAATGAAGAGGAGGCAGTCACGTCTCTGTCTGCCCTGCTGAGGACAATGCCACGCCCACAGTACAACCTGCTGCGCTACGTGTGCACCTTCCTGCACACAGTCAGTCAGTCCGCAGATGTAAACAAGATGACAGCGATGAATCTCGCCACTATCTTCATGCACTGTTTTATACGTCCGGAAGAAGATGATCCTGTGCTGTTGATGGGCACATCGAGTGGAAGAACCCAGGCTGTGTTCATCCTCATCAGCAACTGTGAGCAGATCCTCACGACAGAAGCTGATGTGTTGGACGAGACGGTTGCAGTTGATGACCTGCTGGGTCTGAGCATCAGCAGCACAGCCTCAGAACCACAGCTGGTCACTGCAGTCACCCTAGCAGGCTACACACAGGCCGAACAGCAGCACGCAGATATTTTTGAGGCAGATCTGGAAGATGCCAAAGTATCAGCCAGCTTACCAGAGCCCTTGTTCCCAGCAGTGCCTCAGGACGACAGCGATGTCAAGAATAATATTTCTCCAGTCCCGCATCCAAGAAGTTCTTTCTCTAAGAGAGAAGCCATTTGTTATGATCCAAGTAGTTCAATTCGTCGATATTCACTATCAAACTCGGAGCCTATGCGTCCAACTGTCAGCCCTAGATTCCACCGCTGTCAATCCCATGACACAATAGCACAGGGAAGTGCCCCGATACCACCGGCAAAGCCACAGAGCCTCCGTTCTTCTACATCCTACAATGGTCGTGACGCTGGTACGTTGTCCTCCACCAGCAGTCCATTGATGCAGCGAACATTGTCTACCACCAGTGTTGAGACCTCTACCAGTGAGTCAGTCAAAAGAGACACTGAGCCTGATGAAGATGATGAGGCACTGGACGCACTCATCAACACGAACATATCCCAGTTCTCTCAAGATGAACTCTACGCACATGTCGACACTCTCTGCTCAGAGCTACGCGAACAACGAAATATGATCAAAGAGTTGAATGCAAAAGTGCTTCGACTAGACGAGAGACACTCACGACAGCAGGAGAAGATGGCAGAGAAGGTGTACATGGAGAAAGCAGCAACAGCAACAGCCGTCCAGCGAATAGTGGACCTCCAGGCCGACATACAGAGCTACCAGATGAAGTATGGACCACTTGATTGACCCACAGGATTGATGACCCAGGTGTTAAGAAATTCGTTTCAGCATCAACCATAGATCGTGAAACTGTCGAGCAGTGGTTGTAAGGCATCGTAGGTTGATGCATACAACCAATTCTTCTGTCAGCAGACAGAAGGAACATTATTTTATTTGTGGCTTGAGTAGCTGCTTTGTTGCTGCGACTTGTTGGCTTATTCAAGAATTTATACGCAAGATAAACAATGGTGAATTGACACCGAAGCTGTACATTAAGTAATCCACTGCTTCTCCAATGACGTCTCGGCCGACACACATGTCACTTGTTGTTTTGCAGGACCATTGAGTGAAGCCTGATATTATTTATTGGCTAACACCAACCTGCATGTTATGATACAAGTGGCTTACTCGTGCACTCTTACGGTGATAGCATTTACGGCTCAAGTTTGTTTCACGCAGTCTTGTAAGCCATTCATTTAAGAAAAGGTATTTTGTCAATACACTAGAATCGTGACTAACTAACATTATTTTATGTATTTTGTTTTTATACATATACTGTATGTATATATTGAGTGTGTTTTAGTTTAAAGGTTTTCTCAACTTCAAGATTCACATGGTAACTGTGAGCGAATGAAATGTGTGTATATATGCATATCAAAAAGTGATTAATTATGAACTGCTATATTCCTTATCAACAAAATGTATACACTTGCACTTACATAAAATCAGTTTATACAGCTAAATAAAGAACTTAATTTATACTCAAGTGTTTATCATAATTTTTACAAATATATAACTTTTTCATTTTTGTCATACTTATTATAAACCACTATAAAACAAGGAATAAAACAGTCTACTGATTTGATACATTTGTACACATGACAGTGAATGACATGCCACCCTACAGTGGATGAAACACAATTATGTTGTCATAAGGCTAAGAAAGGGTTACCTATAAATAACATGATAAATACTGACAGGCCAGACCAGCACTGGTTGAACAAGCCATGAAATGGTGGTGAAGTTTGTTTTGTGACTGCCACTCCCTCTGGTGAACCCCAACTACAATGAACCTCCCACCCCTTAAGTGACAATGATAAAATAAGATTAGTTCTATAAAGTTTATGCAACAGTCTTCATAAGTTGTAAATCAGGTTAAAACAAATGAAGATTAACAAGATATTGTCATAACTCTGCATAGCCAACAGTAAAGCATGTTTTGTATAATCAAAATAATTGTTTATTATTGCACAGTACGTCAGAATTTCTAAACACTTAATCAAAATGCTCTCAAAGTTGTACAGATTTATAGCTTGATCAAAACAAACAAATTGTAAATGCACTGTTCCTTTTTGTACATACACAGTAAAAGTAGTTCATAAAATGACACATAATTATAAGGAATGCTTTAACTTTTACAGTTACTATAGCCTGTAATGAAGACTTACAATTCAATTCCACAATGCAGTTTAATGTGAGGTTGACACAATACAAATGAACAGACCAGTACTGGTTGAACAAGCCATGAAATGGTGGCGAAGTTAGAATGTCTTGTGACTGCCACCCCCTCTGAAGCCCCGACCCCTGCTGCCATTGAAGCGACCACCCCCACCCCCACCCCCACCCCTGCTGAACCCTCCTCGGTCACCGAAGCCCCCCCTTCCTCTGCCGCGACTGAAGCCACCTCCACCTCGACCTCCCCTGCCTCCAGACCATGCACCTACAACACAACCAAGTTATGTTAACACCATGTCATGTTACACAACCACATCTCTGACAAGTTATGTTAACACCATGTCATGTTACACAACCACATCTCTGACAAGTTATGTTAACACCATGTCATGTTACACAACCACATCTCTGACAAGTTATGTTAACACAACTGCATCAGTTACAAGTTATATTAACACCACATGTCTCTCATTACACATCACCCCCCATCATGAAGCCTTCCATCATGTCAGGACTTTTCTTGGTATTTCAGTAGCCGTTTGAGAATTTAGTATGCAATTGGTGTTTTTTAAGTTTTTTCCACTTTGTTAAAACTAATTATTAGAATACATTATTTGTATTGTCAAACACAAATTCCAGAGGCACTAGAAGTTCGCAGTAAGATAGTCATGTGTTACCAAATGGTTTGACGGAAGATAGTTGATGATGAACACAGACGAGACAAGTAAACCTGTAGACAATACCTCGTCCCCCCCTTGGGGTGCCCCCCCGGCCCCGACCACCTCGGGCCCTCGGCTGGCCAGGCAGGAAACGTTGTAGTGGCAGCAGTTTCATTGGGTCTATGTAGAACTACAACACACGAGCGCACAGATTAGTTCTACTTACAGAACTACAACACATTACAGCACAGATTAGTGCTGCAAGTAGAACTAAAACACATTACAGCACACATCAGTATTGCAAGTAGAACTAAAACACATTTTAACACACATCAGTGCTGCAAGTAAAACTACAACACATCACAGCACACATCAGTGCTGCAAGTAGAACTACAACACATTACAACACACATCAGTGCTGCAAGTAAAACTACAACACATCACACATCAGTTCTGCAAGTAGAACTACAACACATTACAACACACATCAGTGTTGCAACTAGAACACATTACAGCACACATCAGTGCTGTAAGTAGAACTACAACACATCAGTGCTGCAAGTAGAACTACAACACATCAGTGCTGCAAGTAGAACTACAACACATTAGTGCTGTAAGTAGAACTACAACACATTAGTGCTGTAAGTAGAACTACAACACATTAGTGCTGTAAGTAGAACTACAACACATTAGTGCTGTAAGTAGAACTACAACACATTACAGCACACATTAGTGCATCAAGTAGAACTACAACACATTACAGCACACATTAATGCTGCAAGGAATTGGAGTGAGAATTTCTTGAATGGAATTGACCCAGCCCTGGATGAGTTTAGAACTAGCTGGATGCAGGTTCCTTTTGTGTCTGTTAACTTCAGCCACTGTGACTACCACAAACAGTGCACAGTTGGCCACACCAGTCTGCTACAGCAACTCTCACTGCTGCACTCAGTCTAGCGTGTTCACTGAGCTACATGTGGCTGTCACTGCACTCAGTCTACCGTGTTCACTGAGCTACGTGTGGCTGTCACTGCACTCAGTCTACCGTGTTCACTGAGCTACGTGTGGCTGTCACTGCACTCAGTCTAACGTGTTCACTGAGCTACGTGTGGCTGTCACTGCACTCAGTCTAACGTGTTCACTGAGCTACGTGTGGCTGTCACTGCACTCAGTCTAACGTGTTCACTGAGCTACATGTGGCTGACACTGCACTCAGTATAACGTGTTCACTGAGCTACGTGTGGCTGTCACTGCACTCAGTCTAACGTGTTCACTGAGCTACGTGTGGCTGTCACTGCACTCAGTCTAACGTGTTCACTGAGCTACGTGTGGCTGTCACTGCACTCAGTCTAACGTGTTCACTGAGCTACGTGTGGCTGTCACTGCACTCAGTCTAACATGTTCACTGAGCTACATGTGGCTATCACT
This sequence comes from Oasisia sp. SBJ-2009, assembly GCA_964017155.1. NCBI lineage: Eukaryota > Metazoa > Annelida > Polychaeta > Sabellida > Siboglinidae > Oasisia > Oasisia sp. SBJ-2009. The sequence goes on from OZ024858.1 coordinate 34,664,960, forward strand.
GACTCTCATTACAATGGTGTATTCATATTTACCTTCTGTTTGCTGCTGAATGAGTTTGCCTTCATGTCGTCAGAAACTTTCACAGAGAAAAACTGGCGACTAGTCAAGGAAATATTACTACAATAACAGAAAAATTGAAATGTAAAATATGTTATACACATTTATGAGTCAAATATGACTTAGAGTACAATGCCAAGTAACAAAACAGGGACAATTTAAATAATAGTTTAGTGCCAAAAAATTGTACAATGTATTATATGGCAATATAATACAAGAACCTTTGATAGTTCCAAGTGGCCTTGATTTCATTTAAGAGTAAATATAGGTGGCTATTGCAATTTCTTAATGCTGTGACAAATAGCTTATGGCAATATTAACCAGTCACAATATGTTCCATGTATGTAGCAATAATTCGGTTTTAACTAATAAAATACCAGGCTAAGCTTCTGAGAACAAACATTCTGACTTAATCATATTATACTGTAAATCTTACAGTGTAACATGTTGGGAATTGTGATTAAGATCTGTGATCACCAAAAGTCTGATTAGAAATAATGCAAATTTAGCCATTAGAGGGCGCCATGTGATGCCCAAAGAGGTATAAATTGTGAAATGAAGCAGTTGACGAGTCGTGAAGGTATTGAGTGGGCGTCAAACACTCCCACTGAACAACAAGGATTCTCAAAGGTAACATCACATTTACATTATCATAAACATAACTGAAAGGATACAAAATCTCGGATGGGGCCAAAGATTTCATCCACTTTGCCAATTTGTTGCTTGTTCTGTAGGTAGATTGGAGCATTAAAATATGGTATTTTCTCATTTGTGCACTTGCAGACGAGGTCTTCCTCACAGGGGTGGAGGTACTCACCCAGCTCTGAAACAAACCAACAGGAGTATACAGCCACTCCTTACAGGGTACTGTGAATAAAACTGTTAAATAACTCTGATTCAAATCATTGTTCAGTTTGTTGTCAGCACAGCCAGGGTCTGTGTTTGAGAACATTAGCCCAGTCTCAGACTCGATTGCAATTAGTGAACTGGCATTGCCATTGTGAGTGACACAGAAAACAGGGAGACAATACCCAGCCAGAAATAAAAATAATTATCCATACCCAGTTAGGTAAATTAAGTAGAATTTGTTTGTTTGGATTTCAAAAGAAGTTTACCCTGTGGTTTGTCACACTGCACGGGTCACGATGTCCTGTGCTCTGCCACCATGTATTCAAAATATTTTGTGATTTTTGCCGTGTTTTCGCTTACCAAAATATGACCAAAATATCCTGTCGCTGTCCGCGTCCGCATCCGCATCCACAGGGTGTCCCCTCACCAGGGGGACATTAACATGGCAAAACAGTTTGTACATTGACAAATTGTCCTGACACAGGGGGTGTCCACTCATCAGGGGGTCCACTGAAGAGGGGGACTACTGTATTCCCAGGTCAACAATAGTGACTGAACATCCAATCTTAAGCTGTAAATAATTTTTTAAATATTGTGATTTCTCAGCAGCAAAGAATATACTGAAGCAACTATAAGATCCACTGAAACTTATTATAAGATGAATTATAAGATGACACCAAGATATGACTTACCTACAACTTGCTCAGGAGGTCCGTAGTCTTGCCAGCCACCCCCGCCACGACCTACAACAGTCACCACAACACGTCACTTCTCTCACCAAATAGATGGCGTCAATTATTATTTGGCAATTCACCCAGAAATAATGGTAATTGCAAAACCAAGTTAGCCAGTGAGGGACCAGCCAGGCACTGGGACCTTATTTACATAGATCAGAATATTATAGTGTTGAGGGCTTGAGGCCCTCACAAACCCAGGGCTCATAACGTCAATGAGCGTGTAGCAGCAGATTAAACAAACCAGCTGTGAAGTGATACATAAGACAAGACCTACCTCTGCCACCTCTGAATCCACCGCCTCGCCCTCTGAACTCTCCTCGCCCTCCTCTGCCTCCACGCCCTCCTCCACGGAATGACATCTCACCTGTGAGACAAGTGTGCAGTTCAGGTTAAAACAATGCATTGCTGTTGAAGGTTCAAACAATGGCGTGGTTGTGCCATGGACATAGCTAGTGAAGATGGCAGATGTAGAGCTGAGGCATAACCCAAAACACACCAAACTGTGTAGGACAACCATGGCTATGAATGCAGGAAATAAAGTTACAGAGAGGAAAGAGATAAGGATGTTCTGGTTGGTGATGTCGGATTTAGGCCGGAGATGTTCATGAGGTGTTAGTAGGTACCCGGTACTCCAAACCGACATCATGTCTATGCAGTCAACAGTGTGATTGACCTACTTATGCATTGTTCTACCATCATCCATTTGCATTGCTGTATAATAAAACGATATACCTCTAACAGTCTGATGTATTATCTTTGGATCTGTGTGCTAAATTTATTGCTGGTGATGACGGATAAGTAATTTAAATATTTTTTTGAAGTGGCGTACTGTCTGCGCCTCTGCTGGGCTGCCATAAAAGCTGTCCGCGTGTTTCTTGAATAGTGACGTTTTTAAATGGCTGGTGATTCGCATGTAGGCCAGATACTAGAAATATCTCCCAATGACATGACAGAAGAGATTCCAAGCCTAATTTTGACTGTAAACTTGACGCCTTAAATGCTGTGGTAAACTGGTAAAGACTGGTAAAGAAATTCGTTTAAAAAGTATTTAATGGGTTTTCAGCCAGACCAAATAAAAATATCAAACTTATCTCCTAGATTGTATTATAGATAAGACTTTTTTCTGTCCGAATTTTATATGAAATAGTGAATTAAATTCAGCCATGCGAATCATCAGAAGAAATGAGGCTCTGTAGGCAAAAATCCATTCGACGCGGCACTTGTCATGGCGGACACTGAGAGCCCGACCTCGAACCAGCCCGGCGAACAAACATCGTTGAATTTGGCAGAATCTTCGTTTCTACTTTGTATGAAATATCTGCCCAGTAAATTTTAGGATGTATATTTAGAATGGCACTAAACAACAAGTGTTACCCCTGGGGTAGTTATGCTTGTAAAATGTGCTTCTCTGTTCTTAGGAGCTATGCAAGCTCATCTTTTCTGGAACTGAGTAATTGAAGCTTGTAGTGTAGTGAAAAATAGCTGCCAAGTATGGTTTTCATGTTTACCACAATTCTTTTTTATTAATTTCTTTTTTAATATTTCCCGTCGGTAGAGATCTCCTAAACTAATATTAGCTAATTAACTGAATTAATTAGCATGAAAATACATCAATAATGAACATTTATTACTCCATTCAATGTATTCAAAATACTTCAAACAGTATGTTAATAGGTATATAAATAACAAAGTTATGTCAATTTAAAGTCGCTTTTATTAAAATATTGATCAACAGAAAACACAAAAATGAGCTCATTTTACCTTTACCATTATAAGAGATACACACATTTTGCGCCATTTCCACGTCTTTATATTGCAATAACTTTGGTTATAATAAAGGTATCGTAATAAAATTAGCAGTTATGTGATCTGTAACTTATTACCTTTCATTTAAGGCAATTTCCAACATCATATGAGGATTGTGAATTTTTTTTTGAAGTGCCTAGTACTAGTACTAGTAGTGGGGCGGGCATTCAGGCACTGATGCATTCCAACTAAAATCGTATTGGATTGTTGATATGTAATACAGTCATTAAGATTCCAGCAATAAGAAGACTTTTTGCCGAACCCTGTCCTTTGCCGAATGGAACGCACCATCAATATTTGTACTAGCTAATCCTAAGGTTAAGAATGAGAACCACATGTTGGGAGACCCCACATGTTATCTATATTATCGCTCACGATATAATCACATAACTTACCACAGCTTAGAATATATTTATTTTGACAAGTTGCTCGTAAGCTCGGTCACATGTATTCATAACAGGCAAACACTATCATCAAGTAAATACTTTACCAACCGCACTGACAACTTTAGATCACACTCAGAAACGTCGATGCAGACACGTGATAACAAATTGTCCGTAAAAATAGTTATTATTTGTCCGCTGTGTAGCGCTACTAGTAGCGTTCATATATCTATGGACTCCGTGCAAAACGGGGACAGATCAGTATTTTATTACTGATTCAATTTCAGAAACACATTGCCCAATCTAGCAACATGTTACATTTTGATAACACCATACATATAGCTAACATGCATCCAGAAAATATAGATCCTATGAGACCCTACTTATGATGGCAATCCAGGTAATGGCAACAGCTTTAAAATATAGAAAACAAATAGACGTACTGGTAATAATTCTGCATAACCCATAGATATATGTGGCTTAACCACAGGGAAGCCTTTGATAAAGTACCACACAAGCATCTTCTCTACAAACAAATTTTCTTGATGAAAAGAAAACTGTAGACATGGCCATTCTAGACTTCACTAAAGCATTCGATAAAGTTCCACATAAAAGACTAATTCACAAACTAAAATACTATGGCATCACAGGCCCAATATCATCATGGATAGAAAGCTTCCTTACAGAAAGAACCCAACAAGTTGTAATAAATGGATCAGCATCCACACCCATCCAAGTCACCTCAGGGGTACCACAGGGAACGGTACTGGGGCCCCTCTTTTTCCTACTATACATAAATGACCTACCCAATAATCTCACTTCAAATGTTCGCCTTTTTGCAGATGACTGCCTACTATATCTACCAGTTAAATCCGACAATGACACTTCTCTCCTCCAAAATGATCTACTCAAACTCGAGGAATGGCAAAACACTTGGCTTATGAAATTCAATCCCACCAAATGCTTCACAATGACATTAGCTTCAAGAAAACCGACACCAAATCACTACACCTTCTGTGGCCAACAACTTAAATCTGTTCAATCTCACTGTTATCTTGGAGTACAAATATCAAATACTTTAAATTGGACAACACAATGCAACTCAGTCGCTAAGAAAGCACAACAGACACTTGGAGTCATAAGGAGAAATCTAAATAAATGCCCAACCCACATTAAATCTATAGCTTACACAACCCTTGTCCGACCAATACTTGAATATGCGTCAGCATCATGGGATCCACATTGCCTAAAACATATTAAAACCTTAGAAAGAATCCAAAGACAAGCTGCCAGATTTTGCACACAAAACTATTCTAGAGAGCCAGGAACAGTAACCCAACTTCTTAAAGACCTCCAATGGGACACCCTTCAAACAAGACGAAAAATTAAAAGACTTAGCATTATATACAAGATGGAACATAACCTTATAGATATCCCGCTAGATCACTATATCCAACACAACACTAGACCCTCACGTAAACATGACAGTCAGTTCTTGCAAATTAGACACTCTGCAAACATATTTGGAAACAGCTTCTTCCCAACCACAATTAAAGAATGGAATTCTCTGCCCCCAAACACTGTCTCAAGTAAATCACTAAACTCATTTCAAAAAAATTTAAACCAACATTTTAACAACTAATCCAAATGACCCACCATGCGCACTGGCGTGATGTGTCCCCAGGACATTTTGCCAGTAAACATACAGATACAGATACAGATGATTATTATGGTGTGATTTTTGTTGGTCAGACAACCAAGCAGTAGATGGACGACGACACTTCCTACCAAACAGACACTAGGTAACCTTCCACAGTAAGTTGGCCCATTGAAGGTATGTCAACGCATGCCTATATTATATTATAATTATAATGAAAACAAGAGCATAAGCATAGTATACAACGTTACTCCAACCTAGCGTGTAATCTCTACGCTTGCAAAATATCAACATGCTATAGAAGCCAAGCAGAGAAAATTAATATGCTTTATAAAGTTTTATTTTACCGGAGTGTGACAGCCATGCGTGGTGAATACAATCTACTAACCCTACAGGAATGCCAAGCACAGGCACCAGTAATACGTACTGTTCTAATGTGCAGCCATCAAGCTGGTCAACATTGATCTTCAACATTATCTATCTCCAATGACTACACATCAAAAAGAGATCACAATCTTAAATAGGCGTACAAAATTTCACTTATAAGAATGGCATCTTACCAATATTGTTGTACTTTCCACCGTGCGGTGGAATGCCCAACCTACAGAACTTGTGACAAGAGACACTCTTGGAACCCTTCAGACTGGTTAATGGGACTTAACCAGAAGATGAAACTCCAATATAAAAACCAAGAAAAAATGGGCCAAAAATGAAGTCCTTTGGACTATATTATAGTGAGGTTGTAATTAATTATGAATAAAATGTGTTTTGGTGAATCATGGTCACTGCCTAATCTCTTCACCACAATCACCTAACTGGCATTTTCTCTGGTATTCATATGAGATGACTAGAAACACATTGTGTGAATACTGTACAGCAACATGACTGGTCTTTAGTGGTTTTAGTCAAGATGGAGTTATATGGTTGAAACTACCAAAATACTTTTGCCAGTAGTAAATGTTGTGTCTTTGGTCTATAAAGTCAATGGCTTTAATAGGAATAGAAATAGCTTAGTCAAATGGAGCTCGGCTTGCTCTTTCTTGCAATAGTTGTCTTTCTATGGTGGTATGATAATGTGTCTACGAAACATACCAAAAATCCCATTTTGGCTTGTCCACAGCAAAGGGTAGTATTAAAAAAGACAGTAATCGTAATATTCAGTAACTGTTAACAGCATTCAGTAACTATTAACAGCACGTAATATTCAGTAACTGTTAACAGCATGTTTTAGATCATTCTGTAAATACATACCTATTATTTTATGATGTTCTCTGAAACATTTGCATATATTACACTTGTATAACTTGTCCACAAGTAATGTATTTTTCGTTATTTGCATAATTTATATCATAACTGTGTACAAATGAAGTGTTTTCTGACTGAAAAGTATGTCTACTTAACACATATACATGGGGTTGTCACCTAAAAACAAAAGTGAACTTTTCTGATCATCAGAAGACATCAAAGTGACAGAAAAACAGCGTCCTCGTTGAGAATGTATTCTACGTTATCCATTTTTATCATATACATGGTTTCCCCAGTACACATTCAAGGTATACTATATGACGGTACCTTGTTTTCTTTGTGAAATAGAAGTTGTGCATAAAAGCAGCATAATATACATATACCTAATTTAATAACATATGGTTCAACCAAATGGTGTATTTTACGTTATCCAATATTCTACATTATCGCAGGGAAGGAAACATTGTAACACATTCCATGGCATTCTTACGGCAACGTTTAGGTCGGATCCAAACGAAAGTGGTTCTGCTGCGGGTCTGACACCCAATTTGCAAAATCAAAGATAACTTTGTATTTAGCAATGCATGCATGACAAACAAATGTGATACTGTAGTAGCTAGATTCCCTTCATAGTGAGAGAATTGTCTTTCCCCAGATGACATTCCATGTATATTATATGAAATTACCTTGCTTATTTTGTGAAATAAAAGCTGTGCATGATATATATACCTAATTTAATCACATATGACTCGAAATACCAAATGGCATATTTTATGTTATCCGGTATATTCTATGTGATCGTGGGGAAGGATACATTGTAACACATTCCATGGTGCTCTGATGAAACGAACGTAGTTCTGCTGCGGGTTTAACACCTTGAAATGCATGGATGCCTCCAAACCGCCTTCAATATGAGAACCTTGCCATTCATAAAACAGTCTCACAGAAACCAAATGCACCTTACAAGTAAATTTCTCCGAGAACTACATGTGCCTTTTTCTGGGTGCTGTCAGATGAAATGGCGCAGTGTTGCATCATAAAGGTCATCCTAGGTTGGATGAAGCAAGTCAGTACTGGAACAGCACAATCTTGAATCTCATGTCGATTGTACAAGGTCATGTTTGACCTCTCTGCGCCATGGCAGTATTTCTAAACCGCGCAAGGTAAAGGACCATGGGATGGCAGATGTGGGCTGTGAAACGAGAAGCTGATACAATGTTTGCAATATCTTGGGTTGTTTCCGCAGGCCCACGTCCTGATGATATATGGGTAGTTGGTCAGGACAACTTGGCAACATTAGCCCCACCTGCTCCAACAGGCAGGTCACAACATGTCCATTAAATGCCAAGATCTTATCTCACCTGAACTGATTGGTGGTTAGCCAATCTACGTTATTTGTATTCAACGTTACCCAAATTAATTAAACTCATTTTGCGAAACAACGAATGGTCATATATGACAGCAGTGTGGTCTTGTAATAACACGACAGTTATATCCATATTTAATGTAAAAACGCTGCTAGAATGCATAACATTTGTAGTCTACGTTATCAGCGAATGCGATTGCTGGAGCATGAACACAATACACCTGTTCTATGAATATTTACATATGTGCTGCAATAGATTGTAATAGTTTGAGTATGTTTTGAGGTAATCTTATATTTAACAATATCTTTCAATAGATTAATGATAATAAATTATTGCATTTGTATGTATTTTATGTTATCCGCATGTTGCAGTGTATACTTTAATTTGTCATAATAATTACATTACTGCATCAAGACGTTTTAGTTGTTGATGTTTCCATAAATGTTCCAGATGTCAAAATAAGTGTTAAGTGATATAATCTACTGTGTATTTTATCAGTTAAACATTTTAAGAACACACTATCACAATTTAGTTAATTAATCTCATTCATTACGCATGTATTTAACACAAATGTCTGAATCATTTTGATAACAATTATACCAAGGTATCAAACCAAAATCCATTAAGTTTTCATTATATTACATTTGTAAAATGTTGCTTTTCAGGCAGGCCACCTGGCCTTCAGTGTGTGGTTGACTGGTGGGGCAGTCTCAAATATACACATATTGCTTCCCAGTCTTGCAGACACAGGAACATATGGACATGTAGCTTTTTGGGAGGTCCTGAGGTGCCTTTAGAAACATTCATTCAATTACAAATTGTTTGTGTACTACCTACGTACATTTTCTGCACTTTTGAAGCACTCGGTCTCCTGAATCGAAGAAGGTTTAGGGTTGCAATTAAGGGTAAGTTACATTTGACAAGATTGACATGCATTTGTAGGAGAGACATACAACTATCACCTTCATGGTATGTGAGTAAAATGCTGTTACTTATTTGAAGTCAAAGCTTTTTACAATTTGGTACATTCCTGATACTTTGAGCACACATTTCATGTTAAATTCTTTGATGAATAAGTAATATTGTGCCACTTCTGTGTGGGTGCTGGCAGTGACTGCAGTTAGTAGTAAGAGAATAACTCTATATCATCATTGTGTATGACATCCTTGAAGCATTAGTTTGGGAAACAGAATCACTCTATATCATCACTGTGTATGATATTCTTGAAGCACTAGTCTGGATACCAGGACGGCCCAAGTGAACAGATGATAAGATAAGAAATGAATGTGGTAAATACATAGGTAAATTCTCTTGTGGGCTCATAATTATAAAAGAATGCAGTAAAGCTTTTCCAGCAAGTAAAAATACATTTCCGGACATGTAAAAAATTGTAATAACTAACTTTTTAAACAATGAATAGTAGAATATGCCATCACAGATCCTGCAAGCACATTTGTTCAGAAGAAACAAGCAACCATCAAACAAGCATATTTAAATACATTTTATTAGATTGAATAAGCATGGCTGAACTTCACACACTGACGTACCACAACACAGCTGATAAAATACATTTCCATTTGTAGAATGTGCTAGTGATACATAAGTAATATTTATACAAATCAAAGTTAGTATGCCACTGATGACAACATGGTTGCAATGTGCCTGTATGTGTATGTACACGTGCGTATTCCTGCATGTGGGTGTTATGTCACTGAAAGAGTTTGTCGGACGGTGCACGCAAACACACATACCACAGCATATAGACCAAACATTCCACAGCAGCGAATGAGTAACATTTGGTTTGTAAACAGTTCTACACATCTTGTCTTACTGCACTCAAACTCTGACTCCTGCATTTGGCACTCACATGTCAGTGGAAGGCAGAGTAGAACAAAACATTATTTCAGGCACAACAAAGGTTAAATAAATAAATATAAAGCACTTTATTTCAAGGCATCAATAGAACAAATTATATGTAACATACAAAGAATGAGAGACTGAACTGCAGATGTTGTTCCATGTTCTCAAATGTCACCTTGCTTAACTAAATTATCAACATCTTTGTTTAATTTTCATTATATGGTCTTAATAAAGAAATAACACATTTGTGAGACAATCTATTATGTATGGACATCACCTCTGTCCAATGTTACATGGCTTGTTTGATTGTTTTAACACAAAGTTCACCAGCCACTGGTGGGTGGTGATATTTCACAGTAATTATATTTTCACAAACTAGAACACGATGACAACAAATCTCCACACTATGTCTATTACACAAACTGTAAACCTTCATTGTGTGGTAAAAAGTCATCAGGGTGGGGTGGGGCAGGGTGGGGCAGGGCGGGGCATGTCCGTTGTTGGTGCTAGGCTGCTACTGAGGCACCTCACGGTGTTTACCCCAACCATGGAAGCACTTGATGAAGTTGCGTGTTTCTTTGTTCTTCAGTGCAAGAAGTAATTTACGTTGATTGTCGGGTTGTTTGTTTCTCATGTGTTGGATGTAAACCTGAAGTGAAAATACAATTTCTGAATATAACCACATAATACAAGTAAGTCAACTCATCACAAACTACTTTAAATATTGCAGCAAACCAATGTCTGCCTGAAACAAAACCTACAAACACGCTTGAAATAAGGGGAGCAAGTCTACGGATTGTGTAACAGACCCAGCCGTACACTCTAAACTGTAGAGACAGTGTGAGCAATAGACCCAGCCGTACACTCTAAACTGTACGGACAGTGTGAGTGACAGACCCAGCCGTACACTCTAAACTGTATGGACAGTGTGAGTGACAGACCCAGTCGTACACTCTAAACTGTAGAGACAGTGTGAGTGACAGACCCAGCCGTACACACTAAACTGTACGGACAGTGTGAGTGACAGACCCAGCCGTACACTCTAAACTGTACGGACAGTGTGAGTGACAGACCCAGTCATACACTCTAAACTGTACACACAGTGTGAGTGACAGACCCAGTCGTACACTCTAAACTGTACAGACAGTGAGTGACAGACCCAGCCGTACACTCTAAACTGTACAGACAGTGTGAGTGACAGACCCAGTCGTACACTCTAAACTGTACAGACAGTGTCAGTGACAGACCCAGCCATACACTCTAAACTGTACAGACAGTGTGAGTGACAGACCCAGCCGTACACTCTAAACTGTACAGACAGTGTGAGTGACAGATCCAGCCATACACTCTAAACTGTACAGACAGTGTGAGTGACAGACCCAGGCGTACACTTTAAACTGTACGGACAGTGTGAGTGACAGACCCAGCCATACACTCTAAACTGTACAGACATGGTGAGTGACAGACCCAGTCGTACACTCTAAACTGTACGGACAGTGTGAGTGACAGACCCAGTCGTACACTCTAAACTGTACAGACAGTGTGAGTGACAGACCCAGTCATACACTCTAAACTGTACAGACAGTGTGACAGACCCAGTCGTACACTCTAAACTGTACGGACAGTGTGAGTGACAGACCCAGCCGTACACTCTAAACTGTACAGACAGTGTGATCGATAGACCCAGCCGTACATTCTAAACTGTACAGACAGTGTGAGTGACAGACCCAGCCGTACACTCTAAACTGTACAGACAGTGTGATCGATAGACCCAGCTGTACATTCTAAACTGTACAGACAGTGTGATCGATAGACCCAGCCGTACACTCTAAACTGTACAGACAGTGTGAGTGACAGACCCAGTCATACACTCTAAACTGTATGGACAGTGAGTGACAGACCCAGTCGTACACTCTAAACTGTACGGACAGTGTGAGTGACAGACCCAGCCGTACACTCTAAACTGTAGAGACAGTGTGAGTGACAGACCCAGCCATACACTCTAAACTGTACGGACAGTGTGAGTGACAGACCCAGTCGTACACTCTAAACTGTACACATAGTGTGAGTGACAGACCCAGTCGTACACTCTAAACTGTAGAGACAGTGTGAGTGACAGACCCAGCCGTACATTCTAAACTATACGGACAGTGTGAGTGACAGACCCAGCCGTACACTCTAAACTGTACACACAGTGTGAGTGACAGACCCAGTCGTACATTCTAAACTGTACACACAGTGTGAGTGACAGACCCAACCGTACACTCTAAACTGCACGCACAGTGTGAGTGACAGACCCAGTCGTACACTCTAAACTGTACAGACAGTGTGAGTGACAGACCCAGCCGTACACTCTAAACTGCACGCACAGTGTGAGTGACAGACCCAGTCGTACACTCTAAACTGTATACTCTAAACTGTACAGACAGTGTGAGTGACAGACCCAGCCGTACACTCTAAACTGTACACACAGTGTGAGTGACAGACCCAGTCGTACACTCTAAACTGTACACACAGTGTGAGTGACAGACCCAGTCGTACATTCTAAACTGTACATACAGTGTGAGTGACAGACCCAGTCATACTCTAAACTGTACACACAGTGTGAGTGACAGACCCAGTCGTACACTCTAAACTGTACAGACAGTGTGAGTGACAGACCCAGTCATACACTCTAAACTGTACAGACAGTGTGAGTGACAGACCCAGCCGTACACTCTAAACTGTACAGACAGTGTGAGTGACAGACCCAGTCATACACTCTAAACAGTACGGACAGTGTGAGTGACAGACCCAGCTGTACACTCTAAACTGTACACACAGTGTGAGTGATAGACCCAGCCGTACACTCTAAACTGAACAGACAGTGTGAGCGACAGACCCAGCCGTACATACTAAACTGCACAGTCTGTGGGTATGATGTACTTACCTGGGCACTCTTGAATGACAATTTGATCTCTACGTCACTTGTCTTGCGACCAATCCACAGGAATACTTGTTGACCATTGTCCAGAATCATAACGTCATCATCAGCCAAGTCATCCTAACAACACAGGATGATAACAGCATCAGCCAAGTCATCCTAACAACACAGGATGATAACATCATCAGCCAAGTCATCCTAACAACACAGGATGATAACATCATCAGTCAAGTCATCCTAACAACACAGGATGATAACATCATCAGCCAAGTCATCCTAACAACACAGGATGATAACATCATCAGCCAAGTCATCCTAACAACACAGGATGATAACATCATCAGCCAAGTCATCCTAACAACACAGGATGATAACATCATCAGCCAAGTCATCCTAACAACACAGGATGATAACATCATCAGCCAAGTCATCCTAACAACACAGAATGATAACATCATCAGCCAAGTCATCCTAACAACTCAGAATGAAAACATTTTCATCAACCAAGTCAACCTAACAACACAGAATGATAACATTATCATCAATCAATTCAACCTAACAACATAGAAAGATAACATTATCATCAACCAATTCATCCTAACAACATAGAATGATAACATTATCATCAGCCAAGTCATCCTAACAACACAGAATGATAACATTATCATCAACCAAGTCATCCTAACAACACAGAATGATAACATCATCAACCAAGTCATCCTAACAACACAGAATGATAACATTATCATCAGCCAAGTCATCCTAACAACACAGAATGATAACATTATCATCAGCCAAGTCATCCTAACAACACAGAATGATAACATTATCACCAACCAAGTCATCCTAACAACACAGAATGATAACATTATCATCAACCAAGTCATCCTAACAACACATAATGATAACATTATCATCAGCCAAGTCATCCTAACAACACAGAATGATAACATTATCATCAGCCAAGTCATCCTAACAACACAGAATGATAACATTATCACCAACCAAGTCATCCTAACAACACAGAATGATAACATTATCATCAACCAAGTCATCCTAACAACACAGAATGATAACATTATCATCAGCCAAGTCATCCTAACAACACAGAATGATAACATTATCACCAACCAAGTCATCCTAACAACACAGAATGATAACATTATCATCAACCAAGCCATCCTAACAACACATAATGATAATATTATCATCAACCAAGTCAACCTAATAATACAGAATGATAACATTATCATCAACCAAGTCATCCTAACAACACAGAATGATAACATTATCATCAGCCAAGTCAACCTAACGACACAGCCAAGACATCCAAACAACACAGAATGATAACATTATCATCAGCCAAGTCATCCTAACATATAATGTTATCATCTGATGTGCGCCGTGACAACACAGTCCTAATGTCACCAACATCCAAGTCATCGTATCAACAAAAAGAAGCCCTATGAGAATTGAGATGATGAAACAACAGCTCTTAACCATCCAAGTGTGGTTCTAAATATGCAAAAGAAAGAAGTGAAGAAGTATGAACAAACCTGGCAGAAGTCAGAGCACTTTTCCGAGACTGTGAAGTAACCTTTCTCGTTGGAGCACCGGAAGAGACGTGCATATCTCATGTACTCCGCATGCTGCAACATCATCACCACATGCAACGCACACTCCACATCTGCACTTTGAATAGCATTTACGTTTATTAACTTGTTGAAACTATGCAAACTATGTTAGATTATTTTGCTGATTATTACAAATATATAATAATTGATGCAAGTAAGCAGCTGTATTTCCTCATCCGCATCCATACGATTCAAGATACAATACCAAAGTAAAAGTGGCTATCGCAGAATTATAACACTTATTGAACCAGTAGCCTACGGTGTTACTGATTTAATATTAAAATAAAAGTTTATAATCTTTTATGAAAGACGAATATTTTATTGGTTTGATGTTGATGAAGCATACCTCATCATATTTCTTCTTTCCTCCAAGACCAACCCAGAAGAAGTTCTCTGGCTCCTCTCCCTCATTCAGGATCTGCAGGGTGTGACTCTCCTGCAACAGACAGTGGACACGTGACAGTCATGTGACAGTCATGTGACAGTCATGTGACAGTCATGTGACACGTCACCCTGCAGCACACTGGCTTAGGGCACAGTGAGAAGTACACAGTAACAACCAGCAGTGTTGTCACAACACAGTGACAACCAGCAGTGTTGTCACAACACAGTGACAACCAGCAATGTTGTCACAAGACAGTGACAACCAGCAGAGTTGCCACAACACAGTGACAACCAGCAGAGTTGTCACAACACAGTGACAACCAGCAGTGTTGTCACAACACAGTGACAACCAGCAGAGTTGTCACAACACAGTGACAACCAGCAGTGTTGTCACAACACAGTGACAACCAGCAGTGTTGTCACAACACAGTGACAACCAGCAGTGTTGTCACAACACAGTGACAACCAGCAGTGTTGTCACAAGACAGTGACAACCAGCAGAGTTGCCACAACACAGTGACAACCAGCAGAGTTGTCACAACACAGTGACAACCAGCAGTGTTGTCACAACACAGTGACAACCAGCAGTGTTGTCACAATACAGTGACAACCAGCAGAGTTGTCACAACACAGTGACAACCAGCAGTGTTGTCACAACACAGTGACAACCAGCAGTGTTGTCACAACACAGTGACAACCAGCAGTGCCGTCACAACACAGTGACAACTAGCAGTGTTGTCACAACACAGTGACAACCAGCAGTGTTGCCACAACAACATTCTTACACTACAGACTTGAGACTGCATCAAGTATTACACATTAATAAAATGATGAACACTTTGTTTATAACCAAAAAAAAAGGTCAAGTGGCCCTGAAGTCCTTTGGACTATAAATTATAGTGAGTTGGTAATTATCAACAAAATGTGTATTGGTGATTCATAGTCACTGCCTAGTCTTTTCATCATAATCACCTGGTTATTCATAGGAGATGACCAGAAACATATTGTGTGAAAACAGCATAGATTCAATAAAGTGTATGATTTTTCACTTTATAGTTGTCTGGAATATATTTTTCTATCCTTGTCAATTTCCACTGACATGTGCCAGGGATCTACTGGGCTACTGATACAGCCCCTACCACTGCTGTTGGAGAACAACTAGGCACAGTCCCATGTACAAACATACAGATAACCCAAGGAGGTTGTGCTCTCATGTCTGCTAAAAGTCTAGGCAGAAACAGGTAAAATTATAACACGTTGCTTTTCGGGGAAGTTCTGAGATGCGCTTGCAAAAGATTAGTGAACTACAGATTTCTTGTGTACAGTGTACAAGGAAAATACCCTCAGATACATCCATGCAAAAATGGAAGAAAAGATACAGAACAATATTTGATTAAAATAGGAAAACGTAAAATGTACCATTTTTAGACCCTAAAGGACCCTAGGAGGCTTAAATCAAATTTACATTTCTTGTGCATAATGACAGTACACTAACAAATGTATAGCAACATTTGAAAAAAATAGCTTCAGTAGTTTCTGAGATCTGACGGCGGATGGCAGATGGGCTACGGCACATGCATAAGTCCACTGGACCTTCAGCACAGAGGACTAAAGATTAACAAGACATCTTGTAGAAGTCATCTGTTGTGTAAACTTGATGAATTACCACATGCATGTCGTGTGCTATGTGAACCTGATGTCTCACCCCATACATGTCATCTAGGTAAGATCTGGGTTACCCTGTAACTGTCACCTGCTGTGTGAACTAGATAACTTACCCCATACATGTCATCTAGATAAGATCTGGGTTACCCTGTAACTGTCACCTGCTGTGTGAACTAGATAACTTACCCCATACATGTCATCTGCTATCTCCTCAGCCAACCGAGCCTCTTCAGCATTGGACCTCTTTCCAATCCAGACGTACACAATGCCCTGGCTGTCAGCCGAGTCAAATGGCACTTTGAGGATGTAGCTGGTGGGTAGACAACACAGCAACTTTAAAAGTACGTATAAGGCCCTTTAAAGTTCAACAAACAGGGATCTTAGGCTGTAACAAAGTGCTAAATATATTTATATTATTAATAATAAAATGGGTAGTTATTATTTTATATAATATAATTATGAATCCATTATTATAAACAGCATCTACCAATCATGTGAGACATATCTTTGTTCAAACAGCCTCATTTATACACATCTTTTGGATAGCAAAATCACAGAGAAAACTTACCAAAACTCTGAATTCAGATGGGTGGCAGATGCTTGAATCTGGCAGAAACATAAAGCATTAAGTTTGATATGGAAACATAAAGAAAGCAATGTGCAGTTTCCACAGAGAAAACACCAAGCAATGTGACAATGTCTTGAAGAAACATACAGCAATCTGAGTTTGAAATGGAGCGAAACAAAAGGCAATGTGAGATTGACATGGAGAGAAACATAAAGCAAAAAGAGGTTGACACCTGAAATGGAAAGTTGTAGATAACTAACTGTAAATAAGTTCTTTATGTGAGAGGACAGAGCAAGTAAACTAATTGTACAGAGCTACCAGTAGAGAGAGCCACACTGCTGCCCACTCGTGCAGCATGGCTGAGCAGAAACTGGAGTAAGACATCACTGATGAAAGCAGCCTGTTGTGGCGAGACTTGTGCCTGCGTGTGTTGTGTGTGAGTGCCCCCCACCTGCACGCAGCGTGTGGTCAGCAGGCTGCCGTTGGAGCGGATGTGGAAGAACTCGACAGGTGCACTTTCCCCCTCGGCGCGCACAGTCTTGCGCTTGCCGTCGTGGATGATGAACTTGGTCTTGAAGTGTGACAGAAACTTCAAGTTCTCTTGTTGCTGCAAAATACATGCTAGACTGGATGATGTGTTCACCTAGTGCATAGAGGTAGACAGGTTGTCAGGAGTGGACCAGGTTGTCAGGAGTGGACCAGGTTGTCAGGAGTGGACCAGGTTGTCAGGAAGTAGACATGTCATTGGTAGCGGCACACATCATTAAGAGTGGGACAGATCATTAAGGGTAGAACATTGTTTGAAGGGGACAGTTCGGTATGAATAGGACAGATAATTAGAAGTGGGACAGTTCGTTATAGCAGATCGTGAGAAGTGGGAGATTTTGTCATGACTTACGGGACATATCATTATGTGAGGAACACATCATCAGGACTGGGTGGGATTGTTGTACTGGGAATACTGTTATGATTGGATAAACATGGGACCAAGAGACCCTGAAGTTCATTGGATTATTATAACTGTTATAACTATTATAACTATTAGTTGGTAACTGTGACTGGATTGTATTCTGGTGAATCATAATCTAGTATCTTCACTATAATCAAAGGCATTTTCTCTGGTTATTCATATAGAATGACCAGAAACAACCAAATTGTATAATTGCAGCAACAAGACTGGTCATTAATGGTCTCAATCAAGGAATTGTTTACTTCCACTAAATTCAGCCAGTCCAGACCAGAATGCATTTTATATCAATAATGTGCATGACAATTCATTCTATATTTGTTGCCCAGAATTTAAAATGTCTATGTTTGTCACCTACAAGTAAGATTATATCTTTAATCTACAGACAATGCAGTTATACTATTTTAAAATATAATTAAATAAGCATCAAAATAAGCACAACTTGCATTTACAGCAAATCAATGATCTTAAGATCTGCAGGCATCTGTCTAATCTACCATATGAAAGAAGCAACTGCCACTGGACAAGGACAAGACAAGGACCTAAGATGGCTGTGAGAAGACAAGGACCTAAGATGGTTGTGAGAAGTCAAGGACCTAAGATGGTTGTGAGAAGTCAAGGACCTAAGATGGATGTGAGAAGACAAGGACCTAAGATGGCTATGAGAAGACAAGGACCTAAGATGGCTGTGAGAAGACAAGGACCTAAGATGGCTGTGAGAAGACAAGGACCTAAGATGGCTGTGAGAAGACAAGGACCTAAGATGGCTGTGAGAAGACAAGGACCTAAGATGGCTGTGAGAAGACAAGGACCTAAGATGGATGTGAGAAGACAAGGACCTAAGATGGCTGTGAGAAGACAAGGACCTAAGATGGCTGTGAGAAGACAAGGACCTAAGATGGCTGTGAGAAGACAAGGACCTAAGATGGCTGTGAGAAGACAAGGACCTAAGATGGCTATGAGAAGACAAGGACCTAAGATGGCTGTGAGAAGACAAGGACCTAAGATGGCTGTGAGAAGACAAGGACCTACCTGACACGTCCTCACCACTTCAAGTTTGTTGCCAAACAGCGACTCAAACTTCTTCTGCAAACTGCAACATGTCACCACAGGCGTCATCGCATGAGCAGGGACAGTGACGTAATCTAGTGACTCCTCCTGTCAACTTACTGACAGTGACAACAGTAACAATGAGTACTTAGTCACTCTAACATGACATAGACACTAAAGTGTGCTAAACTTGTATTGCTAGTTGTGTGAGGTGATAGAGCAGCCAAGGTCACCTGAAGGTGAAGGTCAGCCAGCCGATGTTGGAGGCCTCACGCCCCTGCCAGAAGTAGACGACACACTTGAAGTCATCCTCCGCCACATCCTCTTCCTCCTCCCCCTCACTTCCCGCCTTCTCCGAGCCTCCCTCAGGCTCCTCCAGTGGCATCCAGTAGCGACAGAGGAACACATAGCAGTCCTGGCTGTGGAAGTGTCCTGTCAGAACACACAAACACATAGCAGTCCTGGCTGTGGAAGTGTCCTGTCAGAACACACAAACACATAGCAGTCCTGGCTGTGGAAGTGTCCTGTCAGAACACACAAACACATAGCAGTCCTGGCTGTGGAAGTGTCCTGTCAGAACACACAAACACATGGCAGTCCTGGCTGTGGAAGTGTCCTGTCAGAACACACAAACACATGGCAGTCCTGGCTGTGGAAGTGTCCTGTCAGAACACACAAACACATAGCAGTCCTGGCTGTGGAAGTGTCCTGTCAGAACACACAAACACATGGCAGTCCTGGCTGTGGAAGTGTCCTGTCATAACACACAAACACATAGCAGTCCTGGCTGTGGAAGTGTCCTGTCAGAACACACAAACACATAGCAGTCCTGGCTGTGGAAGTGTCCTGTCACAACACACAAACACATAGCAGTCCTGGCTGTGGAAGTGTCCTGTCAGAACACACAAACACATGGCAGTCCTGGCTGTGGAAGTGTCCTGTCAAAACACACAAACACATAGCAGTCCTGGCTGTGGAAGTGTCCTGTCACAACACACAAACACATGGCAGTTCTGGCTGTGGAAGTGTCCTGTCAGAACACACAAACACATGGCAGTCCTGGCTGTGGAAGTGTCCTGTCAGAACACACAAACACATAGCAGTCCTGGCTGTGGAAGTGTCCTGTCACAACACACAAACACATGGCAGTCCTAGCTGTGGAAGTGTCCTGTCACAACACACAAACACATGACAGTCCTGGCTGTGGAAGTGTCCTGTCACAACACACAAACACATGGCAGTCCTGGCTGTGGAAGTGTCCTGTCAGAACACACAAACACATGGCAGTCCTGGCTGTGGAAGTGTCCTGTCAGAACACACAAACACATAGCAGTCCTGGCTGTGGAAGTGTCCTGTCACAACACACAAACACATGGCAGTCCTGGCTGTGGAAGTGTCCTGTCACAACACACAAACACATGGCAGTCCTGGCTGTGGAAGTGTCCTGTCACAACACACAAACACATGGCAGTCCTGGCTGTGGAAGTGTCCTGTCACAACACACAAACACATGGCAGTCCTGGCTGTGGAAGTGTCCTGTCGCAACACACAAACACATGGCAGTCCTGGCTCTGGAAGTGTCCTGCTACAATACACAAACGTAGCAGTGTACTGTTACAACACACAAACACATGGCAGTTGCAGCTGTATAAGTGTCCTGTCAGAACACACAAACACATGGCAGTTGCAGCTGTATAAGTGTCCTGTCAGAACACACAACACATGGCAGTTGCAGCTGTATAAGTGTCCTGTCACAACACACAAACACATGGCAGTTGCAGCTGTATAAGTGTCCTGTCACAACACACAAGCAGCTGTATAAGTGTCCTGTCCGGACACAAAAAGACACAGCAGTGATGACTGTAGAAATGTCCTGGTATGTGCAATGTTTGTAATAGTGACAGTGATAATGACAGCAGTAAGTCTGCTGCTGACTTTTTTTAATAAACTGAGGGCTTCATGAGATACCATTCCATGTACTTTGTACGCACTTTTTAATGATGAGATGATGTTACTTGTGCCCATGTTTGCACATCACATACAGTCAAGTTTTGATGTAGAGGCTACACGTCACACATTATGTTATCTTCAACTCACCAATTTCCTCTTCCGGCAATCGCACAAACTTCTTCCCTTCAAGGACGAAACTTTCCATGCCATCGAGATCCTCGTTCCATTCCTGCATCAACTGTTCCTGTGATGACACATACAGATAGTAGTATTCCTTGCTCCATTCCAACTTCACTGATGTATTTATGGGTTAATACCAACACCATTACGTAGGGCATAATATTTTGGTTGAATATAGCAGTACTACAAAGTCAATGAGAACACCATTTAAAAAAGGCATAAGTTAACTGACTATGTCAGTTTACATCAGCGCTGATTTCAAAAGTATCCAACTATGATACTTTAAGGCCTGGTCTTGGCTGTTTAATGCCCATTCTGGAAATGACACTCACTGTTGTCTTGACTTCATTTTTCACTTAATTCCAAAAGCAAAATTTAGGCCGCACATTTACAGTGCCGAATTATAATATTGCAATTTACATTTTGACCCACCAGTAAAAGGGTTTACTGTAGTGAAAAACTAACTTTTGAATTTGCTAAGCACTGTTTGCATGCCATTTCAGCCTAATGTTACATAGATTTTTGCCTTCTGATTTGTAATAAATTTAATTGCAATTTACAAGCAGCGAAGGCATCTGTTCACAGAAGCCACAGCAGCTGACAGGAGATCAACATGACTGAGGGTGGTGCAAAACAAACAATGTCTTGTACCACATTTACCATACCTACCGTTAATGAAATGAAATAAAAGCAATTGGTCACATTATAAACAAACACTTCAGTGATCATCACACAAAGCAAGGACCAGTTACAGATCAGAAAGGAGTGAAACCAATCAGATTGGTGCCAGGATGACACAGTGGCAGAATCCAGAGCACAGCGAACAATGAACTGAGCAATGCAATTGTACTTCTTCGTAAAATTTCTTGTCTGTCAACAAATTGTTTCAAGATACGTTTGTTACAAGACAAACACGAGAATGTCATAAAACAAGCACCAGTTATTAATGTGTTATTGTTAGCCGTAATGCCTATTTCTCCCCTGGTGGCAGAAATGTGGGGTCCATGACTAACAGCATTATATCCAATCTGCATTATAAACATCTGCACGACTATATATATATATATATATATAAATATATATATATATATATATATTTATATACATATATATATACATATATATATACATATACATATATATATATATATATATATATATATATATATATATATATATAAATATATATATATATATATATATATTTATATACATATATATATACATATATATATACATATACATATATATATATATATATATATATATATATATATATATATATATATATATTTAATTTGAGAAGTGTGCTTTTGCAAACTGACCCAGAATTAGTATTGTGAGACAATGTAATGCTTACTGCTTCCTCCGCTGACATGGGTGGTTGTCTCGGCATGAACAGTGCTGACAGGTCTGTCTTGATCTTGTCTTTCTGCATGATGGCCTGTTACACACAGCACAGCTACTGTTACAGGATACAAGGCCACTGGTGTTGAACAACATGTACATTAATATTGTAACACACACAAAAAATACTAATCTACAGCACGAAACAAAATTAAAAGCATCATCAATGATTAAATAATTTAATCTATGCTACTTATCATAAATAAAAGAGCAATTTTACAATGCTAAAATATACGCTGCTGTCTATGGGTGTGTAGGGTATGATGGGTAGTTTGTTGTGTCATGGGACACTAAATGTGTGGGTGTAGGGTAGTTTGTTGTGTCATGGGTCACTACATGTGTGGGTGTAGGGTAGTTTGTTGTGTCATGGGACACTACATGTGTGGGTGTAGGGTAGTTTGTGGTGTCATGGGACACTAAATGTGTGGGTGTAGGGTAGTTTGTGGTGTCATGGGACACTAAATGTGTGGGTGTAGGGTAGTTTGTTGTGTCATGGGACACTAAATGTGTGGGTGTAGGGTAGTTTGTTGTGTCATGGGACACTAAATGTGTGGGTGTAGGGTAGTTTGTTGTGTCATGGGACACTACATGTGTGGGTGTAGGGTAGTTTGTGGTGTCATGGGACACTAAATGTGTGGGTGTAGGGTAGTTTGTTGTGTCATGGGACACTAAATGTGTGGGTGTAGGGTAGTTTGTTGTGTCATTGGACACTACATGTGTGGGTGTAGGGTAGTTTGTGGTGTCATGGGACACTAAATGTGTGGGTGTAGGGTAGTTTGTTGTGTCATTGGACACTACATGTGTGGGTGTAGGGTAGTTTGTGGTGTCATGGGACACTAAATGTGTGGGTGTAGGGTAGTTTGTTGTGTCATGGGACACTAAATGTGTGGGTGTAGGGTAGTTTGTTGTGTCATGGGACACTAAATGTGTGGGTGTAGGGTAGTTTGTTGTGTCATGGGACACTAAATGTGTGGGTGTAGGGTAGTTTGTTGTGTCATGGGACACTACATGTGTGGGTGTAGGGTAGTTTGTGGTGTCATGGGACACTAAATGTGTGGGTGTAGGGTAGTTTGTTGTGTCATGGGACACTAAATGTGTGGGTGTAGGGTAGTTTGTTGTGTCATTGGACACTACATGTGTGGGTGTAGGGTAGTTTGTGGTGTCATGGGACACTAAATGTGTGGGTGTAGGGTAGTTTGTTGTGTCATGGGACACTACATGTGTGGGTGTAGGGTAGTTTGTGGTGTCATGGGACACTAAATGTGTGGGTGTAGGGTAGTTTGTGGTGTCATGGGACACTAAATGTGTGGGTGTAGGGTAGTTTGTGGTGTCATGGGACACTAAATGTGTGGGTGTAGGGTAGTTTGTTGTGTCATGGGACACTAAATGTGTGGGTGTAGGGTAGTTTGTTGTGTCATGGGACACTAAGTGTGTGGGTGTAGGGTAGTTTGTTGTGTCATGGGACACTAAATGTGTGGGTGTAGGGTAGTTTGTTGTGTCATGGGACACTACATGTGTGGGTGTAGGGTAGTTTGTGGTGTCATGGGACACTAAGTGTGTGGGTGTAGGGTAGTTTGTTGTGTCATGGGACACTAAGTGTGTGGGTGAAGGGTAGTTTGAGGTGTCATGGGACACTAAGTGTGTGGGTGTAGGGTAGTTTGTGGTGTCATGGGACACTAAGTGTGTGGGTGTAGGGTAGTTTGTGGTGTCATGGGACACTAAATTTGTGGGTGTAGGGTAGTTTGTTGTGTCATGGGACACTACATGTGTGGGTGTAGGGTAGTTTGTGGTGTCATGGGACACTAAGTGTGTGGGTGTAGGGTAGTTTGTTGTGTCACGGGACACTAAATGTGTGGGTGTAGGGTAGTTTGTTGTGTCACTGGACACTACATGTGTGGGTGTAGGGTAGTTTGTTGTGTCACGGGACACTAAATGTGTGGGTGTAGGGTAGTTTGTTGTGTCACTGGACACTACATGTGTGGGTGTAGGGTAGTTTGTGGTGTCATGGGACACTACATGTGTGGGTGTAGGGTAGTTTGTTGTGTCATGGGACACTACATGTGTGGGTGTAGGGTAGTTTGTGGTGTCATGGGACACTAAATGTGTGGGTGTAGGGTAGTTTGTGGTGTCATGGGACACTAAATGTGTGGGTGTAGGGTAGTTTGTGGTGTCATGGGACACTAAATGTGTGGGTGTAGGGTAGTTTGTTGTGTCATGGGACACTAAATGTGTGGGTGTAGGGTAGTTTGTGGTGTCATGGGACACTAAATGTGTGGGCGTAGGGTAGTTTGTGGTGTCATGGGACACTACATATGTGGGTATACGGTAGTGTGTGGTGTGTGGACACTTGCCTTCATGTCCACCCCTCTGCGCTGCACTGACTCGGATGTGCGTGTGTAGTCTACAGCGATGACATCGTCCCAACCCGCAAACTGCAGCTTGAAGATGTGTGGCTCCGTGCTGTGGGAGAGAGGGAGAGGGAGAGTGACGGAAGAGTGGACACATAACAACACACAGCAGTCAGCTGGTCACACATCTGTACACTCAGCCCCAATGTGTACAAAGCAAACAAGTGCTTATAGGTTCAGATCATTGCTTCAAATCTGCACACTGTGGAGCTGCTGTTTCCATGCAGCAGCCATGTAAAACCCAGGACCAGGTTAATAAGAATACATCAACTACTTCAGTAGGATCAACTGCTTTAGTGGGTGCCAGCATTAACACCCCTGTGAGTGGTGAGAGCAGTGAGGTGAGACTGACCCCTCGAGACAGCGGGTGACGGTGGTACACTCCGGCCGCTGCAGCATGCTGCACACCTCCTGCGACAACTTCAACGCCGCCGCACGCACCAGGCGCGCAGACTTGCGACCAATCCTGCAACATAACCGTAACCATGACGACCACAGTCATAACAACTACACAACACACAATCACTGTGGTAAAGGTTTTGATAGAGACATGATTGTGACAGGCTGTGAGTCAGAAACATGATTGTGACAGGCTGTGAGACAGAAACATGATTGTGACAGGCTGTGAGACAGAAACATGATTGTGCCAGGCTGTGAGATAGAGACATGATTGTGACAGGCTATGAGAGAGAGACATGATTGTGACAGGCTGTGAGACAGAAACATGATTGTGACAGGCTATGAGATAGAGACATGATTGTGACAGGCTATGAGATAGAGACATGATTGTGACAGGTTGTGAGATAGAGACATGATTGTGACAGGCTGTGAGATAGAGACATGATTGTGACAGGTTGTGAGATAGAGACATGATTGTGACAGGCTGTGAGATAGAGACATGATTGTGCCAGGCTGTGAGACACAGACATGATTGTGACAGGCTGTGAGATAGAGACATGATTGTGACAGCTTGTGAGACAGAAACATGATTGTGACAGGTTGTGAGATAGACACATGATTGTGACAGGCTGTGAGATAGAGACATGATTGTGACAGGTTGTGAGACAGAAACATGATTGTGACAGGTTGTGAGATAGACACATGATTGTGACAGGCTGTGAGACAGAGACATGATTGTGACAGGTTGTGAGAGAGAGACATGATTGTGACAGGCTGTGAGACAGAAACATGATTGTGACAGGTTGTGAGATAGACACATGATTGTGACAGGTTGTGAGACAGAGACATGATTGTGACAGGTTGTGAGAGAGAGAGAGAGAGAGAGAGACATGATTGTGACAGCTTGTGAGACAGAAACATGATTGTGACATGTTGTGAGATAGACACATGATTGTGACAGGCTGTGAGACAGAAACATGATTGTGACAAGTTGTGAGATAGACACATGATTGTGACAGGCTGTGAGACAGAGACATGATTGTGACAGGTTGTGACAGGTTGTGTGAGAGAGAGAGAGAGAGAGAGAGAGAGAGAGAGACATGATTGTGACAGGCTGTGAGACAGAAACATGATTGTGACAGGTTGTGAGATAGAGACATGATTGTGACAGACTGAGACAGAGACATGATTGTGACAGGTTGTGAGAGAGAGACATGATTGTGACAGGTTGTGAGAGAGAGACATGATTGTGACAGGCTGTGAGACAGAAACATGATTGTGACAGGTTGTGAGACAGAGACATGATTGTGACATGTTGTGAGATAGACATGATTGTGACAAACTCTGAGATGTTGGGTTAGGCTATGCGATAGAGACATGACTGTGCCAGGCTGTGAGATAGAGACATGACTGTGCCAGGCTGTGAGATAGAGACATGACTGTGCCAGGCTGTGAGATAGAGACATGACCGTGCCAGGCTGTGAGACAGAAACATGATTGTGACAGGTTGTGAGAGAGAGACATGATTGTGACAGGTTGTGAGAGAGAGAGACATGATTGTGACAGGCTGTGAGACAGAAACATGATTGTGACAGGTTGTGAGACAGAGACATGATTGTGACATGTTGTGAGATAGAGACATGATTGTGACAAACTCTGAGATGTTGGGTTAGGCTATGCGATAGAGACATGACTGTGCCAGGCTGTGAGATAGAGACATGACTGTGCCAGGCTGTGAGATAGAGACATGACTGTGCCAGGCTGTGAGATAGAGACATGACTGTGCCAGGCTGTGAGATAGAGACATGACTGTGCCAGGCTGAGAGATAGAGACATGACTGTGCCAGGCTGTGAGATAGAGACATGACTGTGCCAGGCTGTGAGACAGAAACATGATTGTGCCAGGCTGTGAGATAGAGACATGATTGTGACAGGCTATGAGAGAGAGACATGATTGTGACAGGCTGTGAGATAGAGATATGATTGTGACAGCTTGTGAGACAGAAACATGATTGTGACAGGTTGTGAGATAGACACATGATTGTGACAGGCTGTGAGATAGAGACATGATTGTGACAGGTTGTGAGACAGAAACATGATTGTGACAGGTTGTGAGATAGACACATGATTGTGACAGGCTGTGAGACAGAGACATGATTGTGACAGGTTGTGAGAGAGAGACATGATTGTGACAGGCTGTGAGACAGAAACATGATTGTGACAGGTTGTGAGAGAGATAGACACATGATTGTGACAGCTTGTGAGACAGAAACATGATTGTGACATGTTGTGAGATAGACACATGATTGTGACAGGCTGTGAGACAGAAACATGATTGCGACAGGTTGTGAGATAGAGACATGATTGTGACAGACTCTGAGACAGAGACATGATTGTGACAGGTTGTGAGAGAGAGACATGATTGTGACAGGCTGTGAGACAGAAACATGATTGTGACAGGTTGTGAGATAGACACATGATTGTGACAGGTTGTGAGACAGAGACATGATTGTGACAGGTTGTGTGAGAGAGAGAGACATGATTGTGACAGCTTGTGAGACAGAAACATGATTGTGACATGTTGTGAGATAGACACATGATTGTGACAGGCTGTGAGACAGAGACATGATTGTGACAGGTTGTGAGAGAGAGACATGATTGTGACAGGCTGTGAGACAGAAACATGATTGTGACAAGTTGTGAGATAGACACATGATTGTGACAGGCTGTGAGACAGAGACATGATTGTGACAGGTTGTGACAGGTTGTGTGTGAGAGAGAGAGAGAGAGAGAGAGAGAGAGAGAGAGAGAGAGAGAGAGAGAGAGACATGATTGTGACAGGCTGTGAGACAGAAACATGATTGTGACAGGTTGTGAGATAGAGACATGATTGTGACAGACTGAGACAGAGACATGATTGTGACAGGTTGTGAGAGAGAGACATGATTGTGACAGGCTGTGAGACAGAAACATGATTGTGACAGGTTGTGAGAGAGAGACATGATTGTGACAGGCTGTGAGACAGAAACATGATTGTGACAGGTTGTGAGACAGAGACATGATTGTGACAGTCTGTGAGACAGAGACATGATTGTGACATGTTGTGAGATAGAGACATGATTGTGACAGGTTGTGAGACAGAAACATGATTGTGACAGGTTGTGAGACAGAGACATGATTGTGACATGTTGTGAGATAGAGACATGATTGTGACAGGCTGTGAGACAGAGACATGATTGTGACAGGTTGTGACAGGTTGTGTGTGTGAGAGAGAGAGAGAGAGAGAGAGAGAGAGAGAGAGAGAGAGAGAGAGATGATTGTGACAGGCTGTGAGACAGAAACATGATTGTGACAGGCTGTGAGACAGAAACATGATTGTGACAGGTTGTGAGATAGAGACATAATTGTGACAGGCTGTGAGACAGAGACATGATTGTGACAGGCTGTGAGACAGAAACATGATTGCGACAGGTTGTGAGATAGAGACATGATTGTGACAGACTCTGAGACAGAGACATGATTGTGACAGGTTGTGAGAGAGAGACATGATTGTGACAGGCTGTGAGACAGAAACATGATTGTGACAGGTTGTGAGAGAGAGACATGATTGTGACAGGTTGTGAGAGAGAGACATGATTGTGACAGGCTGTGAGACAGAAACATGATTGTGACAGGTTGTGAGACAGAGACATGATTGTGACATGTTGTGAGATAGAGACATGATTGTGACAAACTCTGAGATGTTGGGTTAGGCTATGCGATAGAGACATGACTGTGCCAGGCTGTGAGATAGAGACATGACTGTGCCAGGCTGTGAGATAGAGACATGACTGTGCCAGGCTGTGAGATAGAGACATGACTGTGCCAGGCTGTGAGATAGAGACATGACTGTGCCAGGCTGAGAGATAGAGACATGACTGTGCCAGGCTGTGAGATAGAGACATGACTGTGCCAGGCTGTGAGATAGAGACATGACTGTGCCAGGCTGTGAGATAGAGACATGACTGTGCCAGGCTGTGAGATAGAGACATGACTGTGCCAGGCTATGAGATAGAGACATGACTGTGCCAGGCTGTGAGATAGAGACATGACTGTGCCAGGCTGTGAGATAGAGACATGACTGTGCCAGGCTGTGAGATAGAGACATGACTGTGCCAGGCTGTGAGATAGAGACATGACTGTGCCAGGCTGTGAGATAGAGACATGACTGTGCCAGGCTATGAGATAGAGACATGACTGTGCCAGGCTGACTTACCAAACAAACACCTCTGTGTGACAGTCGAGGATGTAGACAGCTCTTGTGCTCAGCAGAGGTTGACTCAACTTGTGCTGGGGCAGCTCCACTGAACAGAACAGTCTGAGTGAGACATCTCGGAGACAAGCACTGTCACAATGTAACTATAACTCAACACATTTCTGTTCCTGTACAACACACAATAAATAAAACTAGAAACAAAACATATTCTAACAAACAAAGCCACATTAACAGTGTCAGTTGGCAACTGCCACTCACAGCAACACTGTTGAAGAGCAACACCACCTTACATAATACACTACCATTTCAGACCACACGTGTGTATGTAATGACCAATGTGTGTATCTGTGTTCTAAAAATGTACATTCTATCCATTCGTACCATTGCATATACTACATCTGTACACTAACTGTACATGAATGTACACAAGAACATTAGTGGTTCAACTGAGCAAGAGGTTTGCAAGGCTGTATTACCTTGGGGTAGTTCCAAGTACCCCATTCCCAGACCCACTTTGTAGAGCAGTGGGGAAGGAGGCTTCCAGTTGTCTGGCACCCATTCCTACAACAACAACACAATAACAACAACACAATAACAACAACAACACAATAACAACAACAACACAACAATAACAACAACACAATAACAACAATCTAAACAATAACAATCTACACACATAATATCATGAGGATCCAACTATACCACATAAGATCACGAAAATCTATCTCTTCTGCATATGATCACCAGAACCCAGCTATTCCAAATAAGATCTAAAGAACTGTGACAACATGTATCCCCCATGGCCGTACACTGGCCATGCAATCTGCAGCTACTGTGGTCAGTATTCTTGGTGAGTGCCGGGACAAGTGCTTGTGAACAGCTGTAGCAGCAGTTACCTTTATTTTGCCTTTGTCAACCTTAGATCCCAGTTTCTCCCAGAATTCATCCGGCTCAAATCCACATATGATGTTTATGATCTCGGCCATGTTTTTCCTTTCATTCTTGTTAATCTTTTCTGCAATCAGCCTACAAAGACAGACACAATCACATTAGTGCACTACACTGACACCCCCTACAGGCACTACACTGACACCCCCTACAGGCACTACACTGACACCCCCTACAGGCACCACACTGACACCCCTACAGGCACTACACTGACACCCCCTACAGGCACTACACTGACACCCACTACAGGCACTACACTGACACCCCCTACAGGCACTACACTGACACCCCCTACAGGCACTACACTGACACCCCCTACAGGCACTACACTTACACCCCCTACAGGCACCACACTGACACCCCTACAGGCACTACACTGACACCCCCTACAGGCACTACACTGACACCCCCTACAGGTTCTACACTGACACCCCTACAGGCACTACACTGACACCCCCTACAGGCACCACACTGACACCCACTACAGGCACTACACTGACACCCCTACAGGCACTACACTGACACCCCCTACAGACACCACACTGACACCCCTACAGGCACTACACTGACACCCCTACAGGCACTACACTTACACCCCCTACAGGCACCACACTGACACCCCTACAGGCACTACACTGACACCCCCTACAGGCACTACACTGACACCCCCTATAGGTTCTACACTGACACCCCTACAGGCACTACACTGACACCCCCTACAGGCACCACACTGACACCCACTACAGGCACTACACTGATACCCCTACAGGCACTACACTGACACCCCCTACAGACACCACACTGACACCCCTACAGGCACTACACTGACACCCCCTACAGGCACTACACTGACACCCCCTACAGGTTCTACACTGACACCCCTACAGGCACTACACTGACACCCCCTACAGACACTACACTGACACCCACTACAGGTTCTACACTGACACCCCTACAGGCACTACACTGACACCCCCTACAGACACTACACTGACACCCACTACAGATTCTACACTGACACCCCTACAGGCACTACACTGACACCCCCTACAGACACTACACTGACACCCACTACACTGACACCCACTACAGGTTCTATACTGACACCCCTACAGGCACTACACTGACACCCACTACAGATTCTACACTGACACCTCTACAGGCACTACACTGACACCCCCTACAGACACTACACTGACACCCCCTACAGACACTACACTGACACCCCCTACATACACTACACTGACACCCCCTATAGGCACTACACTGACACCCCCTACATACACTACACTGACACCCCCTACAGACAGGTCAGCGGATGTGTTTGATGTGCACTTGACAAGTGGTGTGGAGGACCAGCTGGCCTAACCATCTGTCAATAACGTAACAGTTGACATATATTGATAATAGGAGCAAGGCAAAGTAGTATATAACTCCTTCCACAGTGAACCTGACATCATACTTTTGACAACAGCTCCTTTCTACCTGACGTCATATCTAGATTATGACACCTGTTCAGTGACATGTGATGTTATACCCAGACTATGACACCTGTCGTCATATTTTGACAATGATACATGTCCATGGTAATACTTATGAGTCCTGTTTATAGTGACAATAACATCTGACTGCACACTCAGAGTATGACACCTGTCTACAGTACCACCTGATATCATACCTGGCCTTGGATCGAAGCATCAGCGTTGACTTCTTGCCAAGCCACAGGTAGATGCGCTGGTTGCAGTCGAGCAGATAGACATATCGCAGGTCAAGGGACTCAACATCCACTGGACACTGAACACAAACAACAACATGTACTGGGCACTGAACACAAACAACAACATATACTGGACACTGAATACAAACAACAACATGTACTGGACACTGAACACAAACAACAACATGTACTGGACACTGAATACAAACAACAACATATACTGGGCACTGAACACAAACAACAACATATACTGGACACTGAATACAAACAACATCCACTGGGCACTGAACACAAACAACAACATGTACTGGACACTGAACACAAACAACAACATCCACTGGGCACTGAACACAAACAACAACATCCACTGGGCACTGAACACAAACAACAACATGTACTGGACACTGAACACAAACAACAACATATACTGGGCACTGAACACAAACAACAACATGTACTGGGCACTGAATACAAACAACAACATGTACTGGGCACTGAATACAAACAACAACATATACTGGGCACTGAACACAAACAACAACATGCACTGGGCACTGAATACAAACAACAACATCCACTGGACACTGAATACAAACAACAACATATACTGGGTACTTAATACAAACAACAACATGTACTGGGCACTGAATACAAACAACAACATATACTGGGCACTGAACACAAACAACAACATGTACTGGGCACTGAACACAAACAACAACATGTACTGGGCACTGAATACAAACAACAACATGTACTGGGCACTGAACACAAACAACAACATCCACTGGACACTGAACACAAACAACAACATGTACTGGGCACTGAATACAAACAACAACATGTACTGGGCACTGAATACAAACAACAACATCCACTGGGCACTGAACACAAACAACAACATGTACTGTGCACTGAATACAAACAACAACATGTACTGGGCACTGAACACAAACAACAACATCCACTGGGCACTGAATACAAACAACAACATGTACTGGGCACTGAATACAAACAACAACATGTACTGGGCACTGAATACAAACAACAACATCCACTGGGCACTGAACACAAACAACAACATGTACTGGGCACTGAATACAAACAACAACATGTACTGGGCACTGAACACAAACAACAACATGTACTGGGCACTGAATACAAACAACAACATATACTGGGTACTGAATACAAACAACAACATCCACTGGGCACTGAACACAAACAACAACATATACTGGGCACTGAACACAAACAACAACATGCACTTGGCACTGAATACAAACAACAACATGCACTGGGCACTGAACACAAACAACAACATGCACTGGGCACTGAATACAAACAACTACATCTACTGGGCAGTGAATACAAACAACAACATCCACTGGGCACTGAACACAAACAACAACATGCACTAGGCACTGAATACAAACAACTACATCTACTGGGCAGTGAATACAAACAACAACATCTACTGGGCACTGAATACAAACAATAACATGCACTGGGCACTGAATACAAACAACTACATCTACTGGGCACTAAATACAAACAACAACATGCACTGGGCACTGAATACAAACAATTACATCTACTGGGCAGTGAATACAAACAACAACATCTACTGGGCACTGAACACAAACAACAACATGCACTGGGCACTGAATACAAACAACAACATGCACTGGGCACTGAATACAAACAACAACATCTACTGGGCACCAGGCAAAATCAATGCATAACAACGTCCATCGAGTAAAAGGTTAGAATGTGAATAACAAAAGTATAACAATGTGGTGCTGGGCAAAAGAACAAGAAGTGTTTAAACACCCAGAGTGGCCCCTTACAGCAGCCAACGCAGGGGACGTCAACAGGCACACTGTCCCAATGCTTACTCAATCAGAGTTTTTTATTTGAGTACACATAAAGCATAACACAACAAATGTAACTGCAATGAGAAGGCACATTCAGAAATGTCTTTCAATTACTACATTTAAAGCAAAATTGATCAGTTTTGTATTTTCTGAGATAGTGCGGGGTGACAACGAGTGAAGTGTTGGAGACCCACCGAGTCAAGGCGAAGGTTCTGTTGTCCTGACACTCTGTACAGCTTGAGAGGGTTGTCCTGTGGCAACAACAGGTACATGTATTGTCTCAGTACTGGTCTACACTATCTCAACTGTCCACTGCTGTCAATGGTCTACTTGCAACACATGCACACAACATACAGTGTCCACTGTCTCAAATGTCCACTGCTGTCAATGGTCTACTTGCAACACATGCACACAACATACAGTGTCCACTGTCTCAAATGTCCACTACTGTCAATGGCCTACTTGCAACACATGCACACAATATACAGCGTCCACTGTCTCAAATGTCCACTCCTGTCAATGGTCTACTTGCAAGACATGCACACAACATACAGTGTCCACTGTCTCAAATGTCCACTGCTGTCAATGGTCTACTTGCAACACACACACACAACATACAGCGTCCACTGTCTCAAATGTCCACTGCTGTCAATGGTCTACTTGCAACACATGCACACAACATACAGTGTCCACTGTCTCAAATGTCCACTACTGTCAATGGTCTACTTGCAACACACGCACACAATATACTGTGTCCACTGTCTCAAATGTCCACTACTGTCAATGGTCTACTTGCAACACATGCACACAACATACAGTGTCCACTGTCTCAAATGTCCACTACTGTCAATGGTCTACTTGCAACACACGCACACAACATACAGTTTCCACTGTCTCAAATGTCCACTGTCTCAAATGTCCACTACTGTCAATGGTCTACTTGCAACACATGCACACAACATACAGTGTCCACTGTCTCAAATGTCCACTGTCTCAAATGTCCACTGTCTCAAATGTCCACTACTGTCAATGGCCTACTTGCAACACATGCACACAATATACAGCGTCCACTGTCTCAAATGTCCACTCCTGTCAATGCTATTGACAGGAATGGTCTACTTGCAACACAGGTAAAATATAAACCACTGCCTCTTTTGCTCATATTTAATATATGCAGCATAATTCATGAAATATTCTTTTTAATTAAAAATAGCTTAGGTTATGATAATAAGGTTAATGAATGTGATAGTATTTGTGCTGCCTAAATATAACAGCAAGTGCCAAGATGTTAACATGACATGTCCCTTTGTTAGAACTACATCCTACACCCTACACACTCACGTTCTCCTCGACGGTGTAGAAGCCACTGGCGGTGCGTCCACCCTCTATGTATGAGATGCCATTCTCAAAGAGGTCGAGGAAGTCATCCGTCTCATCCCCCATCTCTTCCCTGAGGGTGCGACAGTTCGCCCCCAACAGGTTGCGTAGGTTGACGGCATGGATGGCTGCACAGGCCTTCTTGTCCAACTAGTCACATTCAAGCAGTACTCATTAATTATTGTTTTAGCCCTCTTCTTAAAATTCATTGTATGACATCATTCATCTTCAAAACAGTGAATCATCGTGCTCCATATGCCATGTCAGTTTCCTGTTCATATAATCTGCAATTTTAAATAGATAAAACGATGCAAAAGAAACAAATTAGGACAAACATGCTGAAGGATTAGGACAAAAAACTGTATAAGGTTACTGTTGTTATTTCACTGATGAAAATGTTTTCCTCTAATAACTGCCAAGTAGAGAGACAGAGAGAGAGACAGAGAGAGAGACAGAGAGAGAGACAGAGAGAGAGAGAGACAGAGAGAGACAGAGAGAGAGACAGAGACAGAGAGAGAGACAGAGACAGAGAGAGAGACAGAGAGAGAGAGAGAGAGAGAGACAGAGAGAGAGACAGAGAGACAGAGACAGAGAGAGAGACAGAGAGACAGAGACAGAGACAGAGACAGAGAGAGAGACAGAGAGAGAGAGACAGAGAGAGAGACAGAGAGAGAGAGACAGAGAGAGAGAGACAGAGAGAGAGACAGAGAGAGAGAGACAGAGACAGAGAGAGAGACAGAGAGAGAGACAGAGAGAGAGAGACAGAGAGAGAGACAGAGAGACAGAGACAGAGAGAGAGACAGAGAGAGAGGCAGAGAGAGAGACAGAGACAGAGAGAGACAGAGAGAGAGACAGAGAGAGAGAGACAGAGAGAGAGACAGAGAGAGAGACAGGGTGGGAGAGGGATAGGAAGAGGAAGTGGGAGAGGGAAGGAGGACAGGCAGAGGGAGAGAGTATATGCCAGGAACACACTGCCGTGTTCTGGCCCAAGACGTCACTCACTGGTGCCTTGCCTCCGATCCAGTACCAGATCCTCCAGTCGAGGCTGCCCGAGTCATCTATGAACGTCTTCAACAGGATGTAGCAGTCCCCCTCGTAGAACTTGCCAAACAGCGCTGTGTCAAAATATGGATTTTAAACACCACCAAATGCACGGCATGGGTAGATGTTTGTTTTATTTTACTGATGTGCCTTTTAGCAATTCATAAATAATGTTTTCAATTCTTCTTTGTTATTTCAGTCAGCACCATTGCATGCTTGATTGCATAATAAACTGTTTAATTTGTTTTTAAAGTACCTACATACATAATGAACATTGATAATATACTTTCAGTTTACCAGAACAATGAAATATCTAATAACTGAATAATTAACATTATTGTGAAACAATAATTAACATTATTATTATTAACATTCATAAATTGGTCAATGGGAATAGTTTATTTAAACAGGCAGAACCAAGAATATACGATGAAATGTGAAAGAAATTTTTGGATATAAATTAAGTAGTAGGTATTATGAAAACAACTGAAATATTTACGTTGAAAATAGCCCCAGTTATCTAACATTCTTACCTATTAGAAGTCCACAAAGTGCAGTTAAAAAGCATGTTAAAAAGCAAAGCAGATTTTCTACTATTATCATTAGTAAAAGAATGAAATATGATAAGACACTACATTGACTAGAACTGACTAGCAGTTGTACTAGTGATGTGGTTGTTTAAAAACTAATAAAGTGCATCCAAAATGCTACTTTGTTTTACAATAACATGTATCTACTGTGCTGGACTATGTCGTCTCAAACTGACAACAACCAAAGGTATCTATCTACCAGTGTTGCTCTATATATCCACAAGTCATACTGACTGAAAGTAGATATTGTGTTGCTCTATCTACCCACAAGTCATACTGACTGAAAGTATATATTGTGTTGTTCTATGTACCCACAAGTCATGGTGACAGAGAGTGTCTATTGTGTTGTTCTATATATCCACAAGTCATGGTGACAGAGAGTGTCTATTGTGTTGTTCTATATATCCACAAGTCATGGTGACAGAGAGTGTCTATTGTGTTGTTCTATATATCCACAAGTCATGGTGACAGAGAGTGTCTATTGTGTTGTTCTATGTACCCACAAGTCATGGTGACAGAGAGTGTCTATTGTGTTGTTCTATGTACCCACAAGTCATGGTGACAGAGAGTGTCTATTGTGTTGTTCTATGTACCCACAAGTCATGGTGATAGAGAGTGTCTATTGTGTTGTTCTATATATCCACAAGTGGGGAGCGGTGGTCGCGCAGTATTGTCAATCAGGGGGATGGTGGGTCAATCCCACTTACCCCAGTTTCAAAACTTAGGGACTTTTGTTCACCCTTCATTTGCCTTTGTCTTTCAGAAGAGACACTAAAACCAGTGCTCCCTTCTATCTGGTGTCTATGCCAGGGAAGTAAAAGATCCCACACAGGGGGTAAATGTGTAACCTGTAGTGGACTCACTAATTCTAGAGAAGGACAACTCCTGCGTTAGCCCAAGTTTGGACTGTTTGGAGGAAACCACCTGAGACCCAAGTTCCAGCATTGATCAGTCATCTATTGTGTTGTTCTATATATATCACAAGTCATATTGACTGAAAGTATCTAGTGTGTTGTTCTATGTATATCACAAGTCATACTGACTGAAAGTATCTATTGTGTTGTTCTATGTATATCACAAGTAATATTGACTGAAAGTATCTATTGTGTTTGTTCTATGAACACCACAAGTCATATTGACTGAAAGTATCTATTGTGTTGCTCTATGTTCTCTATAAGTCACAATGACAAAAGCTATTTACTGTATCGCGTTGTGTGCCCTACAAGTGACACTGACAGAATGTGTCTACTGTGTGACTCTATGTGCCCTACAAGTGACACTGACAGAATGTGTCTACTGTGTGACTCTATGTGCCCTACAAGTGACACTGACAGAATGTGTCTACTGTGTGACTCTATGTGCCCTACAAGTGACACTGACAGAATGTGTCTACTGTGTGACTCTATGTGCCCTACAAGTGACACTGACAGAATGCGTCTACTGTGTGACTCTATGTGCCCTACAAGTGACACTGACAGAATGTGTCTACTGTGTGACTCTATGTGCCCTACAAGTGACACTGACAGAATGTGTCTACTGTGTGACTCTATGTGCACTACAAGTGACACTGACAGAATGTGTCTACTGTGACTCTATGTGCCCTACAAGTGACACTGACAGAATGTGTCTACTGTGACTCTATGTGCCCTACAAGTGACACTGACAGAATGTGTCTACTGTGACTCTATGTGCCCTACAAGTGACACTGACAGAATGTGTCTACTGTGACTCTATGTGCCCTACAAGTGACACTGACAGAATGTGTCTACTGTGACTCTATGTGCCCTACAAGTGACACTGACAGAATGTGTCTACTGTGACTCTATGTGCCCTACAAGTGACGACAGCAGCTATATCCCGTGCACATTGAAAGCAAGAAGCAGCGATGAGCACCACTGCACAGACACCACCTGGTGGTAGATATAGAGCTGCTGAAGCAGGAACTGCATTTACAGCTGGCATAATGTAAAACGTGTTACCTGTTGCTTCAATATGCATGCAAAACAAGACAGGCACATTAATCATGTGATCATCACCACAGTCCGTCATACAAACATTGCCTTAATGTCAAAATAGAACAGGAGTTGTTAACAATAACTCTGTTGCTGTTTTTTTCCTGTCTGCTGGTACAAATAAGACACAGATTAGAAACAGTTATTCTTGTGAGAATGGTCCTGGAATTCATATGCAAAACCATTGACACTGAAACATCGATACAGCATCTCAAATATACATTAGCATGAAGGTTATAGACAATTACAAAATAGTATGTTATATTGTAATTGTAACCATCTCTCCATGGCACTTATGTACAGTTGCTGTGACAAATGTGCACAAGCTATGATGACCTCCATTTCAACAAGACTCCTGACATCTAAACCAGCTCATTCCACCAAGAAAATCAGCTCACATGGAAAATCCATGATTAAATAGAACCTGTTGTAAAATTTACGGGATGTTTTTAAAATGCAAAAACCACCATTGTATTAGCAAGGACACTATTCATGTGACACTGGTGACAATATCCCTGTGGTGCATTGTGACCTTGGCAGTGTTTAGTAGAGGTCAAGAACAGTTACTGAAGAATAACTGAAATTTGGCAGAAGTGACCAAGTGACTCACGAATAACTCTTACAAACAGTTCAACTATGGACATCCATGAAACCATTCCTGTACAATCCACCAGCAATGACATGCAAGTATCATAACCTCATGCAAGCATGCATTCACTGGAAAGGTACACACAGGTTGAATACTAACACCAGTATACAAGACTTTGATGAGAGCGGTCACATTGTGTATAGTATTGTCATCATTACAAGCCCATGTTGGAGAAACTACTGCTGTTTCTTTTCTTTTAAATTTTTTACTTACCATCATTAATTTCATTTGGTAAGAAATTTTCGATTTCCCAAACTGCCAGTCCTGCAAAAGATGACAATAGTGAATAAACATGTCTGGGAAGTAATACACATGACAACATGGCAACTAAAACAACATGCATTTATAATATTAGGAGGGAGGGAGGGAGCAGTAACTCACCTGGGATATAGACTTACAGGAAACTTAAGAGTAAACTTATGAGTAGCACTGGGCCTGTACTTGCCTGGGATCTGAACTTAAGAGTAAACTTATGAGTAGCACTGGGCCTGTACTTGCCTGGGATCTGAACTTAAGAGTAAACTTATGAGTGGCACTGGGCCTGTACTTGCCTGGGATCTGAACTTAAGAGTAAACCTATGAGTGGCACTGGGCCTGTACTTGCCTGGGATCTGAACTTAAGAGTAAACCTATGAGTGGCACTGGGCCTGTACTTGCCTGGGATCTGAACTAGAGAGTAAACTTATGAGTAGCACTGGGCCTGTACTTGCCTGGGATCTGAACTTAAGAGTAAACTTATGAGTAGCACTGGGCCTGTACTTGCCTGGGATCTGAACTAGAGAGTAAACTTATGAGTAGCACTGGGCCTGTACTTGCCTGGGATCTGAACTAGAGAGTAAACTTATGAGTGGCACTGGGCCTGTACTTGCCTGGGATCTGAACTAGAGAGTAAACTTATGAGTAGCACTGGGCCTGTACTTGCCTGGGATCTGAACTAGAGAGTAAACTTACGAGTAGCACTGGGCCTGTACTTGCCTGGGATCTGAACTAGAGAGTAAACTTATGAGTAGCACTGGGCCTGTACTTGCCTGGGATCTGAACTAGAGAGTAAACTTATGAGTAGAACTGGGCCTGTACTTGCCTGGGATCTGAACTTAAGAGTAAACTTATGAGTGGCCCTGGGCCTGTACTTGCCTGGGATCTGGACTTAAGAATAAACTTATGAGTGGCCCTGGGCCTGTACTTGCCGGGGATCTGAACTCGAGAGTAAACTTATGAGTAGCACTGGGCCTGTACTTGCCTGGGATCTGAACTTAAGAGTAAACTTATGAGTGGCCCTGGGCCTGTACTCGCCTGGGATCTGTCCCACGTCCTCGTCGTAGATGTCCCTGTAGTCGAGGTCGGGTCTCTCCAGTGCCTCGTCCCACCTCTTCCCTCTGTCACACACAGCCTTACAATATGCTACATTTGTGTAATTATGCAATTCTATGATTATCAGCACCTTATATTATTTTATCTCAACTTTGTCAAAGTCTAAAGAGGTGCAATATTAATGATGTCATTATAGACATTTTATGAGTGAGCAAATATTGGGAACAGACATGAGTACCGATTCAGCTGTGGCAGCGTCATGCCAGGTCTGTACAGCCAACTGATTGTCATTCTTTATAATATTCATCAGAACCACAACAAATGAGTCATGTCAAAGTGAAGATGAGTCTTACTTGAGTGCCTCTGCCGACTCTCGCCCCGAACTCTTTGTTGAGTCCTTCTCCTTGGCCACATCTTGCATTCCCTGCATGCAACAGAAACATTCCGTTCCTTATGTGGGGAGCGGTGGTCGCGCAGTATTGTCAATCGGGGGGATGGTGGGTCAATCCCACTTACCCCAGTTTCAAAACTTAGGGACTTTTGTTCACCCCTCATTTGCCTTTGTCTTTCAGAAGAGACACTAAAACCCAGTGGTCCCTTCTATCTGGTGTCTATGCCAGGGGAAGTAAAAGATCCCACACAGGGGGAAATGTGTAACCTGTAGTGGACTAACTAATACTAGAGAAGGACAACTCCTGCGTTAGCTCAAGTTTGGGCTGTTTGGAGGAAACCACCAGAGACCCAAGTTCCAGCATTGATCAGTCAATCACAGCGTTCTACTCACTCTACACTTGCTGTCGAGAGTTTCATTATTCTTACTACTGTTGCTATCATAACAAATTAATTGTCTAGTTCTAGAAATAATCATTGTACAGTTGAATGTCACTCAATGGTTACATCCATACAACACAACCTCACACCCAAGTTCACCTTAGGACAGTCTCAAATGATTTGTGTAATATTTTAGTACAGGAAATGAGTGATGTTGACACAGATATCTTGTTGGTGGGTTACTTTAGACCAGTGGCGGGGGTGATCTTACTGATGTGTTGTACTCTACTTACTGATGTGTTAAACTCTACTTACAGATGTGTTGTTCTCTACTTACAGATGTGTTGTTCTCTACTTACTGATGTGTTATACTCTACTTACTGATGTGTTGAACTCTACTTACTGACGTG
The DNA here is from genome assembly GCA_964017155.1 of Oasisia sp. SBJ-2009. NCBI lineage: Eukaryota > Metazoa > Annelida > Polychaeta > Sabellida > Siboglinidae > Oasisia > Oasisia sp. SBJ-2009. The sequence goes on from OZ024858.1 coordinate 34,707,414, forward strand.
TTGAACTCTACTTACTGACGTGTTGTACTCTACTTACTGATGTGTTGTACTCTACTTACTGATGTGTTGAACTCTACTTACTGATGTGTTGTACTCTACTTACTGATGTGTTGAACTCTACTTACTGATGTGTTGAACTCTACTTACTGATGTGTTGTACTCTGCTTACTGATGTGTTCTCTACTTACTGATGTGTTGTACTCTACTTACTGATGTGTTGTTCTCTACTTACTGGCGTGTTGTACTCTACTTTCTGGTGTGTTGAACTCTACTTACTGATGTGTTGTTCTCTACTTACTGATGTGTTGTTCTCTACTTACTGATGTGTTGTTCTCTACTTACTGACGTGTTGTACTCTACTTTCTGGTGTGTTGAACTCTACTTGCTGATGTGTTGTTCTCTACTTACTGATGTGTTGTACTCTACTTGGTGATCTTACTGATGTGTTGTACTCTACTTGGTGATCTTACTGATGTGTTGTACTCTACTTGGTGATCTTACTGGTGTGTTGTACTCTACTTGGTGATCTTACTGGTGTGTTGTACTCTACTTACTTGGTGATCTTACTGGTGTGTTGTACTCTACTTGGTGATCTTACTGGTGTGTTGTACTCTACTTGGTGATCTTACTGATGTGTTGTACTCTACTTGGTGATCTTACTGGTGTGTTGTACTCTACTTGGTGATCTTACTGGTGTGTTGTACTCTACTTGGTGACCTTACTGGTGTGTTGTACTCTACTTGGTGATCTTACTGATGTGTTGTACTCTACTTGGTGATCTTACTGGTGTGTTGTAGTCTACTTGGTGATCTTACTGGTGTGTTGTACTCTACTTGGTGATCTTACTGATGTGTTGTACTCTACTTGGTGATGTTACTGGTGTGTATACTCTACTTGGTGATGTTACTGGTGTGTTGTACTCTACTTGGTGATGTTACTGGTGTGTTGTACTCTACTTGGTGATGTTACTGGTGTGTATACTCTACTTGGTGATGTTACTGGTGTGTTGTACTCTACTTGGTGATGTTACTGGTGTGTATACTCTACTTGGTGATGTTACTGGTGTGTATACTCTACTTGGTGATGTTACTGGTGTGTTGTACTCTACTTGGTGATGTTACTGGTGTGTTGTACTCTACTTGGTGATGTTACTAGTGTGTATACTCTACTTGGTGATGTTACTGGTGTGTTGTACTCTACTTGGTGATCTTACTGATGTGTTGTACTCTACTTGGTGATGTTACTGGTGTGTTGTACTCTACTTGGTGATGTTACTGGTGTGTTGTACTCTACTTGGTGATCTTACTGATGTGTTGTACTCTACTTGGTGATGTTACTGGTGTGTTGTACTCTACTTGGTGATGTTACTGGTGTGTTGTACTCTACTTGGTGATATTACTGATGTGTTGTACTCTACTTGGTGATGCTACTGATGTGTTGTACTCTACTTGGTGATGTTACTGGTGTGTTGTACTCTACTTGGTGATGTTACTGATGTTTTGTACTCTACTTGGTGATGTTACTGATGTGTTGTACTCTACTTGGTGATGTTACTGGTGTATGGTACTCTACTTGGTGATGTTACTGGTGTGTTGTACTCTACTTGGTGATGTTACTGATGTTTTGTACTCTACTTGGTGATGTTACTGGTGTGTTGTACTCTACTTGGTGATGCTACTGGTGTGTTGTACTCTACTTGGTGATGTTACTGGTGTGTTGTACTCTACTTGGTGATGCTACTGGTGTGTTGTACTCTACTTGGTGATGTTACTGGTGTGTTGTACTCTACTTGGTGATGTTACTGGTGTGTTGTACTCTACTTGGTGATGTTACTGGTGTGTATACTCTACTTGGTGATGTTACTGGTGTGTTGTACTCTACTTGGTGATGTTACTGGTGTGTATACTCTACTTGGTGATGTTACTGGTGTGTATACTCTACTTGGTGATGTTACTGATGTGTTGTACTCTACTTGGTGATGTTACTGGTGTGTTGTACTCTACTTGGTGATGTTACTAGTGTGTATACTCTACTTGGTGATGTTACTGGTGTGTTGTACTCTACTTGGTGATCTTACTGATGTGTTGTACTCTACTTGGTGATGTTACTGGTGTGTTGTACTCTACTTGGTGATGTTACTGGTGTGTTGTACTCTACTTGGTGATCTTACTGATGTGTTGTACTCTACTTGGTGATGTTACTGGTGTGTTGTACTCTACTTGGTGATGTTACTGGTGTGTTGTACTCTACTTGGTGATATTACTGATGTGTTGTACTCTACTTGGTGATGCTACTGATGTGTTGTACTCTACTTGGTGATGTTACTGGTGTGTTGTACTCTACTTGGTGATGTTACTGATGTTTTGTACTCTACTTGGTGATGTTACTGATGTGTTGTACTCTACTTGGTGATGTTACTGGTGTATGGTACTCTACTTGGTGATGTTACTGGTGTGTTGTACTCTACTTGGTGATGTTACTGATGTTTTGTACTCTACTTGGTGATGTTACTGGTGTGTTGTACTCTACTTGGTGATGCTACTGGTGTGTTGTACTCTACTTGGTGATGTTACTGGTGTGTTGTACTCTACTTGGTGATGCTACTGGTGTGTTGTACTCTACTTGGTGATGTTACTGGTGTGTTGTACTCTACTTGGTGATGTTACTGGTGTGTATACTCTACTTGCTCCAGTTGAAGTCCTACCTTGAGAACCTTGGCACTTTCCTCCTGACTGTCCCTGCGGCGTCTCAGTCGTCTGAGGCGGGCCACCGGGTCCCTCTTCCCTGACACCAACAACACAACTACATTTACCACCTGTTTCTTTCTTTTACAATGTCTTTTCTTTTTTCAACTACATAGTTTTCCCCCACCATTTTTCTGTGACATCAACAACATAAATACATTTCGCTTTCTTTCTCGTCTGTCTTCCTGGACACTACATTAACACAACTCAACCACACTTTTGCTTTCCCCACCCTGTTGCTGTTCTCCAACACACAGCCACTGAACACTCGCTCTATTTCTAATCCCTCTTCCTTGACACCCCAACACATACCAGCCACACTTTCTCTTTCTTTAATGTTCCTGACACATTAACAATTCAATCATACTTCCAATTTCTTTCCCAGTCCTATTTCTCACAGCCCTCACAAACAGATCAGCTGATATGTGACAAAATATGGCTAGATTGTGCGTTTTAAGATACAAATTTTCTTGTATATGAAGATTTGCACATTTGGTAACAAAAGCATAGGCTTTCCAGGACAAAGATTTCAAATATGTTACTTTTGACCTTCTCCAACATTCACATCCGCCATTTAAAAAGATGGCTGCTACGAAGACTAATGTTCCTATATCTCATGAACTATGCCATCTAGAGCACTGATTGTTTGTCAAAACATAGGTATGTGGATAGCCAATTCCCCTATTGTGAAACATTTTTTATTTGACCTTAAAAACATAAATACAACAATCTAATTTAGTTAGGCTGGATTATGTTAATTCACTGCATTAGATCTAATGAAAGGGTCAGGGTCACTGGTGCAGGAGTTGTACATGTGACAGTAGCAAATATTGACCAAACTACACTGCAGTTGTGTGCAGCCACAAGACCATGGCATGGCTACAACTAAGTGAAAACCAAACACATGCGACCTACTTGTTGTCTCCGCGGAGGACGGGGGAGGAGCTGCTCCCGCCAGCTGCAGCTGGTGACTCAGGGAGAAGTCAATGTTGTAGAACTCCATGTTGGCACCATTCATCAGTTCTGCTGGCTTCGGAGGCATCACCAAGTCTGGGTTCTCACGTACATCCAGAGTCTGAAACAAAGTGACCAGGCACTCCAGCGAAGGCTAACCAATAAAAGGCTCCAAACTTATGTAGGGTTCTGTGTAATTGTTATTGTTGTGTGCTGCGCCACCAATGTCATGCAGGCTGTGTAAGAGAAGAGGTAGCAGTGAGGGTATAGAAGAGGTAGCAGTGAGGGTATAGAAGAGGTAGCAGTGAGGGTATAGAAGAGGTAGCGGTGAGGGTATAGAAGAGGTAGCGGTGAGGGTATAGAAGAGGTAGCAGTGAGGGTATAGAAGAGGTAGCGGTGAGGGTATAGAAGAGGTAGCAGTGAGGGTATAGATGAGGTAGCAGTGAGGGTATAGATGAGGTAGCAGTGAGGGTATAGAAGAGGTAGCAGTGAGGGTATAGAAGAGGTAGCAGTGAGGGTATAGAAGAGGTAGCAGTGAGGGTATAGAAGAGGTAGCAGTGAGGGTATAGAAGAGGTAGCAGTGAGGGTATAGATGAGGTAGCAGTGAGGGTATAGATGAGGTAGCAGTGAGGGTATAGAAGAGGTAGCAGTGAGGGTATAGACGAGGTAGCAGTGAGGGTATAGAAGAGGTAGCAGTGAGGGTATAGAAGAGGTAGCAGTGAGGGTATAGAAGAGGTAGCAGTGAGGGTATAGACGAGGTAGCAGTGAGGGTATAGAAGAGGTAGCGGTGAGGGTATAGAAGAGGTAGCAGTGAGGGTATAGAAGAGGTAGCAGTGAGGGTATAGAAGAGGTAGCAGTGAGGGTATAGACGAGGTAGCAGTGAGGGTATAGAAGAGGTAGCAGTGAGGGTATAGAAGAGGTAGCAGTGAGGGTATAGAAGAGGTAGCAGTGAGGGTATAGAAGAGGTAGCAGTGAGGGTATAGACGAGGTAGCAGTGAGGGTATAGAAGAGGTAGCGGTGAGGGTATAGAAGAGGTAGCGGTGAGGGTATAGACGAGGTAGCAGTGAGGGTATAGAAGAGGTAGCAGTGAGGGTATAGAAGAGGTAGCGGTGAGGGTATAGAAGAGGTAGCGGTGATGGTATAGAAGAGGTAGCGGTGAGGGTATAGAAGAGGTAGCGGTGAGGGTATAGAAGAGGTAGCGGTGAGGGTATAGAAGAGGTAGCAGTGAGGGTATAGAAGAGGTAGCAGTGAGGGTATAGAAGAGGTAGCAGTGAGGGTATAGAAGAGGTAGCAGTGAGGGTATAGAAGAGGTAGCAGTGAGGGTATAGAAGAGGTAGCAGTGAGGGTATAGAAGAGGTAGCAGTGAGGGTATAGAAGAGGTAGCAGTGAGGGTATAGAAGAGGTAGCAGTGAGGGTATAGAAGAGGTAGCAGTGAGGGTATAGAAGAGGTAGCAGTGAGGGTATAGAAGAGGTAGCTGTGAGGGTATAGAAGAGGTAGCAGTGAGGGTATAGAAGAGGTAGCAGTGAGGGTATAGAAGAGGTAGCAGTGAGGGTATAGAAGAGGTAGCAGTGAGGGTATAGAAGAGGTAGCAGTGAGGGTATAGAAGAGGTAGCAGTGAGGGTATAGAAGAGGTAGCAGTGAGGGTATAGAAGAGGTAGCAGTGAGGGTATAGAAGAGGTAGCGGTGAGGGTATAGAAGAGGTAGCGGTGAGGGTATAGAAGAGGTAGCGGTGAGGGTATAGAAGAGGTAGCGGTGATGGTATAGAAGAGGTAGCGGTGAGGGTATAGAAGAGGTAGCGGTGAGGGTATAGAAGAGGTAGCGGTGAGGGTATAGAAGAGGTAGCGGTGAGGGTATAGAAGAGGTAGCGGTGAGGGTATAGAAGAGGTAGCGGTGAGGGTATAGAAGAGGTAGCGGTGAGGGTATAGAAGAGGTAGCGGTGAGGGTATAGAAGAGGTAGCGGTGAGGGTATAGAAGAGGTAGCGGTGAGGGTATAGAAGAGGTAGCGGTGAGGGTATAGAAGAGGTAGCGGTGAGGGTATAGAAGAGGTAGCGGTGAGGGTATAGAAGAGGTAGCGGTGAGGGTATAGAAGAGGTAGCGGTGAGGGTATAGAAGAGGTAGCGGTGAGGGTATAGAAGAGGTAGCGGTGAGGGTATAGAAGAGGTAGCGGTGAGGGTATAGAAGAGGTAGCGGTGATGGTATAGAAGAGGTAGCGGTGATGGTATAGAAGAGGTAGCGGTGAGGGTATAGAAGAGGTAGCGGTGAGGGTATAGAAGAGGTAGCGGTGAGTATACTGGTGAGGTAGTGGTGAGGTGACATAAGTAGCCAAGAGGTGATAGAAGAGGCAACAAGGCAGTGGCACTTACCTCCAGGTCTGTGAGGAAGTGAATTGTGTCTGGCAGCGTGATCAAACGGTTTGTGTTTAGAATAAGCTTTTTCAGCTTGCCACATCTATCAGAAAAAGAAGTCGTGAATTAATAATTTCCAGCCTAAAGAATGAAACATTGTCAGCCAGGAAGATATGTATATTGCAAACTTATATAAAATAATCGCCGTCTTAAATTGAACTACATCTACAAGGATCAACTTGCATAGCTACTTAAAGAGAGTTCTGGTATGATCCAAGTGTTTTACGCCACAGATCAGATCATCTCTGCACCTGATGTTTGATGAGTCATACATATTACCCCCCAAATAACGCTCCTAAAGTGCTAACATATGTAAAAACACAAAACAATTATTAAACATTGTATTAATAATGATATACAAATGGAAACTAAATAAACACAATTTTTCATTGATGGTAACTTTGGCTTAGTGCACACACTTCCCCAAGACATACACACCCCTCAAGACATACACACCCCTCAAGACATACACACCCCTCAAGATATACACACCCCTCAAGACATACACACCCCTCAAGACATACACACCCCTCAAGACATACACACCCCTCAAGACATACACATCCCTCAAGACATACACACCCCTCAAGACATACACACCCCTCAAGACATACACACCCCTCAAGACATACACACCCCTCAAGACATACACACCCCTCAAGACATACACACCCATCAAGACATACACACCCCTCAAGACATACACACCCATCAAGACATACACACCCATCAAGACATACACACCCCTCAAGACATACACACCCATCAAGACATACACACCCCTCAAGACATATACACCCCTCAAGACATACACACCCCTCCAGCCCTACACACCCCTCCAAACCTATATACCCCTCCAGCCCTACACAGCTATTCAATCCTCCAGATCTCGCCCCTCCTCAACTGCATACCCATCTCAAATCTCACCCTTAGGGAACTGTCACCCGTGATCACCCTTGCCCCCTTACCTACAAACGCCCTCTGGGATTGTCTCAAGGTTGTTGTTGGCGATGCTGAAGATCTCGAGGTTGTGCATTTTGCCAATGCTTGCTGGGATACCATTGAAGTCAATCTGGTTGCTGTTGACATACAGCTTGCGGAGACTTGTCAGTCGACACAGTGAGTTCTGTAACATGTCACATCTGTGCTATACGAGACTACGAGTGTACGTGTCACTTAACACTTCACACAGAATCTGTCCTCTACATACATTGTAGATGTGTCTTGGCCCAACATCTGTTCCTGAGCCCAACAGCTGTCCCAAAGGACAAAACATATGTATCTGAAATTCTGAATATATGCTAGGTTTTATAAAACATATCTGTCAAGTTTATTGCATGTCAAATTATAATCATAAATTAGAATTTCACTGTAATTTGTGAGTTTGTTTTTGCATTTATGCAGAGAGGGTGGAGTGGATGTGTAGCATACTGTCAGACATACATACATCATACCCCCCCCCCCCCCACACACAGTAATTGCAGTGACAGCCTTTCACAGGTGACAGGATCATTGTCAACAATGCTCAAGTTAATTACTCACCGGTAATTCTGTCAACTTGTTTCGTGACAAGTTTAAAAATTCCAAGTTAGCCCAGGTATCTGTGAGAACAAACATGTAATTAGGTGTGTAAAAACAATGGCATTATGTGAACCTGACTCTAACCAAAGGTCTGAAAGTGACGGCATCTGATTGAGGTAACAGAATGACAGGAGGATGCTGACAGTTGGCAGGAGACACTGACACCACACTGGTGGAAACTGGAGGGGCTGAATGAAGTGTGACACCAAGATGTCACAGTTTATGTCACAGAAACAGTGCATCATCATGATTTAAACCTGATACGGTAGAAGAAAAACCAAATGAAATCAAAACAAGGCATTAGCTAAAATCTGTTTTGCATAACATTGCATATTTTCATTTGATATTAAAAACTCCAGACAAATACACATGTAGTACACGTTTGATTAAAACCCTATCTGTGTAGCATTTCCCGTGTACAGCTGACATTTAATTAGCTAGGTGATCATGTTGTATGGTAACATCAGAGGCAACACAGGCCTTTCCATGCCTTCTGTGCACATACGTAATGTTAGCGTTTGGGTCAACTGTGCCTATTTCAAAACCAATTATCACGGGTTCAAATCCCACATGGTGATTTCCTGTTCACATTTATTTCCTAAAGTAATATAAACCAAATGTTTTTATACAACGCTGCACTGTTTGTAAATATTTTTTTATTTTATAATAATCATATTTGTCACAAAATTTAAAATATTTAAATTGTGTATAATGACAATGTTTGTTTACAATTACAACAAAACTACAAGATTGCAGCTATGATTTTTTGTACTAATCATTATTTCTGCAAAACTGTCTGAACATGTAATCTGTTAAACTGTAGTAGACTTATGATATATCTTCATTTAGCGAAATGAGACTTGTGAGAGGTCATACCTATGAGTGAAGACAGCTCTGTGATTGCGTTGTTGCTGATGTTGAGTCTCTTCAAAGACGAGATCTTGTAGAGAGGCTCGGGCACACGCGGCAGGTCGTTGTAGGACAGGTCGACATCTAGGACACACAGGACATGTCAGTGTAGGACAGGTCAACATCTAGGACACACAGGACACGTCAGTAAAGGACAGGTCCACATCTAGAACACACAGGACATGTCACTGTAGGACAGGTCCACATCTAGGTCACACAGGACATGTCAGTCACTGAGTGTAAGACAGGTCCACATCTAGGACACACAGGACACGTCAGTGTAGGACAGGTCGACATCTAGGACACACAGGACATGTCAGTGTAGGACAGGTCCACATCTAGGACACACAGGACATGTCAGTGTAGGACAGGTCCACATCTAGGACACACAGGACATGACAGTGTAGGACAGGTCCACATCTAGGACACACAGGACACGTTAGTGTAGGACAGGTCGATGTCTAGGTCACACAGGACATGTCAGTGTAGGACAGGTCAACATCTAGGACACACAGGACATGTCAGTGTAGGACACGTCGACATCTAGGACACACAGGACATGTAGTGTAGGACAGGTCCACATATAGGACACACAGGGCATGTCAGTGTAGGACAGGTCCACATCTAGGACACACAGGACATGTCAGTGTAGGACACATCGACATCTAGGACACACAGGACATGACAGTGTAGGACAGGTCGACACTAGGACACACAGGACATGTCAACATCTAGGACACACAGGACATGTCAGTGTGGGACAGGTCCACATCTAGGAGACTCAGGACATGTCAGTGTAGGACAGGTCCACATCTAGGACACACAGGACATGTCAGTGTAGGATAGGTCCACATCTAGGACACACAGGACATGTCAACATCTAGGACACTGAGGCCCTTACTTTGGATATTTATCTGTATGAACATTGCATGTGAGGCTCTTACTGTGGATATTTATCTGTATGAATATTGCATGAGAGGCCCTTACCGTGGAGGTTTATCTGTATGAACATTGCATGTGAGGCCCTTACTGTGGATATTTATCTCGATGAATATTGCATGTGAGGCTCTTACCTTGGAGGTTTGCGAGTGAGTCGAGTCCCACGGGGAAGTTGCTCAGTGTCCTCTGGGTGTTCCTCATGTGCAAAGTCTCAAGTGACACCAAAGCTGGCAGCTGACTGCAAATACCACATCACAACGTCTCAAAATGACACTTCCAAACAGGCTGTCTGTGTGGGGGGCTCATCTAGATATGTCACTGTCTGGGGGGCACATCTAGATATGTCACTGTCTGGGGGGGCACATCTAGAGATGTCACTGTGTGGGGGACACATCTAGATATGTCACTGTCTTGGGGACACATCTAGATATGTCACTGTCTGGGGGACACATCTAGATATGTCACTGTCTGGGGGACACATCTAGATATGTCACTGTGTGGGGGACACATCTAGATATGTCACTGTCTTGGGGACACATCTAGATATGTCACTGTCTGGGGGACACATCTAGATATGTCACTGTGTGGGGGACACATCTAGATATGTCACTGTCTGGGGGACACATCTAGATATGTCACTGTCTTGGGGACACATCTAGATATGTACTGTCTGGGGGCACGTCTAGATGTGTACTGTCTGGGGGCACGTCTAGATGTGTACTGTCTGGGGGCACGTCTAGATGTGTACTGTCTGGGGGCACGTCTAGATGTGTACTGTCTGGGGGCACATCTAGATGTGTACTGTCTGGGGGCACGTCTAGATGTGTACTGTCTGGGGGCACGTCTAGATGTGTACTGTCTGGGGGCACGTCTAGATGTGTACTGTCTGGGGGCACATCTAGATATGTACTGTCTGGGGGCACGTCTAGATGTGTACTGTCTGGGGGGGGGGGCATATGTCACTGTCTGGGGGGCAAAATAGATAGTCACTGTGTGGGGGTGCACATCAAGATTTGTCACTGTGTGAGGGGTGCATGTCTTGATATGTCATTGTGTTGGGGACACATCTAGATATGTCACTGTGTCACTGCATGTATAGATATGTGTTTATTAGGGGGTTGTATGTCATAACTCACTTGACCTAGGTGTTGAGCAGGGGGTTGTATGACATAACTCACTTGATCTAGGTGTTGAGCAGGGGATTGTATGACATAACTCGCTTGACCTAGGTGTTGAGCAGGGGGTTGTATGACACAACTCATTTGACATAGGTGCTGAGCAGGGGATTGTGTGACACTCGAGACATAACTCACCCCAGGTGTGCATGGAGCAAGGTGTTGTGTGGGCTAACTTACCAGTGCTCGATGACAAGCAGCGGGTTTGTTAGGGCAACTCACCGAAGCTGTGCATGCAGCAGGGGGTTGTCATCCAGTATGAGTGTTTGTAGCTGTGTGAGTCGCCTGAGCTGTGGGGGGAGCGTCTCTGGGAACAAACAGGTTTCACTGATCAGGAGCCACTAACATGAAACTGTAGAAACTTGTATAAGTAATTAGCCCAAGTACATAGAGACATGGCTGAATCAACATGATCAATGTATGATCAATGAAATGAACAATTTTGCTGCATGAAACAACAGTAAAAGAATGACTAGACATTGAGTTTTGGTAGAAAAGACAGAAATAATATCAGTACGACACTGACACGATACAGGCTTATGTACAGTCCACAGGGTGGCAGACATCGACTTGGTATCAAGTGAAAGTATAAAATAATGATCCTGCTATGGCAGGTTTCTTATGCATCAATGTAACTGCTGACTTAGAGGTGAGATTATGCGGCTGTTCTAGTTGTGTACTCACCAAGACTGCTAACTTAGAGGTGAGATTATGAGGCTGTTCTAGTTGTGTACTCACCAAGACTGTTGACTGAGAGGTGAGATTATGAGGCTGTTCTAGTTTGTGTACTCACCAAGACTGTTGACTGAGAGGTGAGATTATGAGGCTGTTCTAGTTTGTGTACTCACCTAGACTGTTGACTGAGAGGTGAGATTATGAGGCTGTTCTAGTTGTGTACTCATCAAGACTGCTAACTTAGAGGTGAGATTATGAGGCTGTTTTAGTTTGTGTACTCACCTAGACTGTTGACTGAGAGGTGAGATTATGAGGCTGTTCTAGTTGTGTACTCATCAAGACTGCTAACTTAGAGGTGAGATTATGAGGCTGTTTTAGTTTGTGTACTCACCCAGACTGTTGACTGAGAGGTGAGATTATGAGGCTGTTCTAGTTTGTGTACTCACCCAGACTGTTGACTGAGAGGTGAGATTATGAGGCTGTTCTACTTTGTGTACTCACCCAGACTCATGACTGAGAGGTGAGATTATGAGGCTGTTCTAGTTTGTGTACTCACCAAGACTGTTGACTGAGAGGTGAGATTATGAGGCTGTTCTAGTTTGTGTACTCACCCAGACTGGTGACTGAGAGGTGAGATTATGAGGCTGTTCTAGTTGTGTACTCACCAAGACTGCTAACTTAGAGGTGAGATTATGAGGCTGTTTTAGTTTGTGTACTCACCCAGACTGTTGACCAAGAGGTGAGATTATGAGGCTGTTTTAGTTTGTGTACTCACCCAGACTGTTGACTGAGAGGTGAGATTATGAGGCTGTTCTAGTTTGTGTACTCACCAAGACTGTTGACTGAGAGGTGAGATTATGAGGCTGTTCTAGTTTGTGTACTCACCAAGACTGTTGACTGAGAGGTGAGATTATGAGGCTGTTCTAGTTTGTGTACTCACCCAGGCTGTTGACTGAGAGGTGAGATTATGAGGCTGTTCTAGTTGTGTACTCACCAAGACTGCTAACTTAGAGGTGAGATTATGAGGCTGTTTTAGTTTGTGTACTCACCCAGACTGTTGACCAAGAGGTGAGATTATGAGGCTGTTTTAGTTTGTGTACTCACCCAGACTGTTGACTGAGAGGTGAGATTATGAGGTTGTTCTAGTTTGTGTACTCACCCAGACTGTTGACTGAGAGGTGAGATTATGAGGCTGTTCTAGTTTGTGTACTCACCCAGACTGTTGACTGAGAGGTGAGATTATGAGGCTGTTCTAGTTGTGTACTCACCAAGACTGCTAACTTAGAGGTGAGATTATGAGGCTGTTTTAGTTTGTGTACTCACCAAGACTGTTGACTGAGAGGTGAGATTATGAGGCTGTTCTAGTTTGTGTACTCACCCAGGCTGTTGTCGGCCACATCCAAGTAAGTGATGTCTGTGACACTGATGAACAAGTGGTTAGGTAGGGTGGAGATTCTGCAATGAGTGTAGTCACAGTAATTACAGTAACTCAGTCACATTACCCTCACAGCAACAACCACAGGGTAACTGCTACTACAGCACTAGTGTTGTTTGAAATGCACTGCCGTATGTTAGATGAGAAACCAGTGGCCTAAGGTCAGAAGATGAATGAACTTAACAAATGTGATTGACCCCAGCACTTCAGCAGGGTTACACTTACAATGATCCCAAGTTATTATCATATTATCCCCTCAGACGTCCACTGCCTAATAGATACCCACCCCCTTTTTACACAGGTGAAGCCACGCACAAGAAGATTTCAGGTGTAGCAGGTGGCTGTAAAATTATGCAGATACGATAATGCCTGACTGTGCCACCTGGCTGACACTTTATAGATAACAACCATATATTTATAGATAACACTGATGTACAATCACTTTCATTTTATTCTCACCATCAAAGATATTGTCTCATAATCATATAAACCTTTCTAACAATGCAGAGGAAGAATTTAAATAATTTAATATTCATTATCACATAAATGTCTGTAGGCATGCGGAATGGTCTAAGCAACAACCAGCAGCATATTGATGATATGGCTGTCCAAATGAACACATTAGACAATGAGCCACTACTTCCAGAAGCAGTTCACTTGCCCCAAATGGGTGTTACATCATTGGCAAAGCAAACACTAAAATTTGTTTAGCACCAATTCAGTCAATTCGCTCAGACCAGTTGCCAGTTAGTAGATGCACTTACTGATTGTGACTGAGGTTGAGAACAAGGAGATTCTTCGACCTGTCTAGGTCTGATGGCACTTCCTTTAGCTGGTTGTAGCTGAAGTCCTGAAACATTCAACAGACAAACGTGAACAATGTATTCCATAAAGTATTAAGTATATAAAAAGGTAAACTCTTGATGTCAGAATCTGTACTACAGTGTATTAAAGAGATCAAATAACTTGATACATTTGTTACATATTTAATTCACACATTTAATCTCCATTTAACTGGTGAATTAGTTTATACTTTGTCTTGAGAATATCACCCACCAGGACAGAGAGGTCGTCGTGCCCAAAGAGGTCAGCAGGGATGCCCGAGTTCTTGAGCCTGTTGTGTCGACAATTCACCACTCGCAAGTTGGGCAGTCGGGCAACTTCATCTTGGATGTCTCGCACGTTGTTGTGAACAAGTGACAGATGTTCCTGACATCACGCATGATCAGTTAAATACGAATTGTCTTCGTGACTTCACTTAACTAAGCTACATTAATAATCTAATCAATGTAATTTCCCCCCGAATAATTTAATTAATAGACATTTCTGCACACATAAAAATATGGTGAATCAAATTATTTAAAATATACCATGGTTCTGAGCTAATCAAATCATGGTCATGTATGTTTGGGCAATGATTATTCAAACATTTCAGTCCCCTTTAACTCTTTAATTATTAGGCCCACATATTCCTGTGCCTGGTGACTTTATGTAAGCTGATATGTCGTGACATGGGATGTATAACAGTGTATCATGACATCCCAACCCATAAGTCACATTCACAAAACATCATATCCATGACAATGGTAGTTGGAGATGCTTCACACAACAGAGAGATCTGCTTCAGCATGATTAAATGACAGTACTGTAAAACTCTACATGTCAAAATAGTTAAGAAAATATTGTAATACAAAAACATATTAATGGGTAAAAGTGATGTTTTATGTAGTCAAGTCAAATAATCATGGACTGTGTTAGGGTATCATCTTTCAAACATGTGTAACACTGTACAAAGTGATCCGATTTGCAAATAGCTTGTAAACCTAAACACCTCAATATGTAAACATGACCAGGGCACTGTGCAATTTTAGGTCCCTTTTTCTTAAATTGGTCCGAAGTAAAAATATGAGCCAAGAGGACTTGAAGTCCCTTGGATAATATAGTGTGTTGGTAATTATAAAGGAAATGTGTTTTAGTGAATCATAGTCTCGGCCTGCTATTTCTTCACCGTAATCACCTAATTGGCATTTTCTCTGGTGATTCATATGAGATGACCAGAAACACAGCCAAATTGCATAAATGCAGCAGACAATATCAGTAAAGTGTATGAATTTTCAAAGTATTTTAAAAGTCCAGAATATTACTTTTTATGTTTGTCACTTACAGGTGACAATATATCTTTAACCATTAAACACCCGTCATATAATTTTAAAGATATTTAAACAAACATCAAAATAAATGCAACTTGCATTCATAGAAAATCAGTAGTTTTGAAGATATAGCTTAATACATGTAGACATGGTACTATCCATTCAACAGGGATTTACTGGAGTATTGATACAGCCCCTGTCACTGTTGCAGGGGAGCAATTAGTCCAGGTGCCACATTAACCATAGAAGGCTGGTATCAGCAGAAGTTGGCTGAGAGGAGGCAAAGGTCCAGGCAAAGTGTTAACATGTTGCTTTTGTTGGAGGCCCTAAGATGCCCTTACAAAACACTAGTCAACTATACATTTTTTGTGTTCCATGAACGTCAGATACGTTTAGGCAAAATTAGATGAAAAGCTACAGAACAGTTTTTTTAATAGGAAAACTGAGCATACACCACATTTAGGCTCTAGAGGATCTTAAGCTTAAAAAATGAGTGAATCAAATGTTTAAATTATTGTGCATAATGACAGTACTCGAAGAAATGTATATGCAAATATTCTAACAATAGATCTTTAATGTTTCTAAGATATGAAAGCTAATGGCTGATGGAGTGATATCACAAATCCATTAAAGCTTCAGCCCAAAAGACTAAGAACTCACCCATAAATTATTCAATTATTAAATGAAAAATATCTTTCATACTGCTTTACAGCATTGCTGAAAACTCCCCATAGATGTCGTGATGGTGTTCAATTAAATTGTCTGCCTGTTAGTAAGGACTGCATAGTGAATAATCTTACTGCATACCATGCTGAAATAACTGCTATAAATATATATGAACTTAGTTTATGGAGACATGTAATAAATGATAATTCTTAATGCACTAATACCAAGCAATTACAGTCAGTTACAGTACCTAATGACTTTGCTACATAAAACGTAGTTATGTATTGAATGTGTATTAATTATAATAATATAAGCAAACATTTATTACAATTTACAAGTTATTATGGAAGTCGTTCCCACTAGCAAATATAGTTACCAGTTTCTCGAGCTGTGCCAGTTCTTGTGGCACGTTGTCAATGCCAGTGCGGTTGAGACGGATCCACCGCAGTCCAGCCATGTCAGCAACATAGTGTGGGAACTTGCCGTCCTACAGCACCAGGTGCACCAAACATCACCAATGAGACACGGACACACAAACATCACCAATGAGACACGGACACATAACCATCACCAATGAGACATGGACACACAACCATCACCAATGAGACATGGACACAACCATCACCAATGAGACACGGACACACAACCATCACCAATGCGACATGGACACACAAACATCACCAATGAGACACGGACACATAACCATCACCAATGAGACATGGACACACAAACATCACCAATGAGACACAGGACATGTAACCATCACCAATGAGACATGGACACAGAACTATCACCAATGAGACATGGACACAACCATCACCAATGAGACACGGACACACAAACATCACCAATGAGACATGGACACACAAACATCACCAATGACACACGGACACACAACCATCACCAATGAGACATGGACACACAATCATCACCAATGAGACATGGACACAACCATCACCAATGAGACACGGACACACAAACATCACCAATGAGACACAGACACACAACCATCACCAATGAGACAGAGACACACAACCATCACCAATGAGACAGAGACACACAAACATCACCAATGAGACATGGACACACAAACATCACCAATGAGACATGGACACAGAACCATCACCAGTGAGACATGGACACACAACCATCACCAATGAGACATGGACACACAACCATCACCAATGAGTCATGGACACACAACCATCACCAATGCGACATGGACACACAACCATCACCAATGAGACATAGACACACAAACATCACCAATGAGACACAGACACACAACCATCACCAATGAGACAGAGACACACAAACATCACCAATGAGACATGGACACACAAACATCACCAATGAGACATGGACACAGAACCATCACCAGTGAGACATGGACACACAACCATCACCAATGAGACATGGACACACAACCATCACCAATGAGACATGGACACACAACCATCACCAATGCGACATGGACACACAACCATCACCAATGAGACATAGACACACAAACATCACCAATGAGACATGGACACATAAACATCACCAATGAGACATGGACACACAACCATCACCAATTAGACATGGACACACAACCATCACCAATGAGACATGGACACACAAACATCACCAATGAGACAGGGAAACCCAAACATCACCAATGAGACCCAGGTCTACTGCAACTCTTTTTCATTCTTAACTTCTACTGAAACTCTTTCTTTCCACGTGGAATGCCCTTACAATGAACATGTTGATGGTCCTGGTCGCTATCCAGGCCTTCAGTGGAGTGACCGTTTCACACCTCCAAGTTGTGCTCTATGCTTTTACACACACTGTTTGACTTCCACTTTGACTATACCTTTTCTCACACCTTCACATCTGGCACAGCACAATGGCGCTAGTCGCAATTGAGCCGTAGGTTTAACTATAGACTGTGCGACTGCGCCTGCGCCTGCGCGGCGGGTATCTTCGAGTCGGACAAATTATAGGTCGGACAACGTGAACGAAATTACAAAAGCTGCGAGTGTTTCATGTTATATCGCGTATGAAATACGATGGTAACTACAAAACACTGTTTGCTATGGTGTGTGCCATAGTAATTCACATTATGGCAATTGGGAACACATAAAGTGTGACTTTCATGCCGTTTCCGAAGCCGCACATGGACCGTGCAAAATCGTAGCACAGCTTGTATTTTTATTAATTAATTAATATTAATTTGCCAAGTGTTTTTGTATTGTATTATACATGCATAGCTCTAGTAAAGCAGACTCTATAGAACTGTAAGCTGCTTCTACTGTACAATAAATGTTCACACTGTCACGGTTATAATGAATTCATGTTAGAGCCTCTTGGGAAATACTTGACGACATTTTCAGTTACACAACATAAATGACATAATTGAATGTGATGATACCAATCACACAAAATGCACATGATTTGAATGGTATTGATATGTATACATGTGCAAACAAATACCATATAAAGACAGTTTTTAGAAAAGAATGACGTTCTGTTACAATATACAAATCTTAATTAATGTATGTACTCATGTAAAAACAGATGTATAAATTACATGTCATCATGTGATATTGGACATATAACAGTAGGTATCTAAAAATGTAATTAATGCATTACAGTTACCAACTCTGCCACTTAATCCACATTTTTGTGTTGAATAAAATGAATACTTCTGTAATCCCATCCTGCGATTGTTACTTGTAACAGTGTTCAACACTGCCATTCATAGTTTCAGCAGAGATAATTGTCTTGGCAGTCTCATCAGAAAGTATTCTGGACAAAACTAGCACCTGGGACGTCTTCTTCACATAAAGTAACCGAATGATTAGTGTAGCTGCAGGCCATTTTGGCTTTAGCTGCACACTGCTTGTTCGACTGACTACCCGGATGTAACATCTATGAATATTCATGATGGCGCGTGTCGTCATTCGCGACAAGCGCTATTGTACTCATGGCTATTGTACTCATGCACGCACTCACACACAGACATATGCACACACACTGCCATCATCATAAAAATTATGAATATTATGACTTTAATCCAATTTAGCAGTAGCCTGGTGTAATTGGCAGTGGGGTTAAAGTGTCTGAGACAGCTCAACAGCTCAGTGCTGGCTTCCTACTGGCTTGAAACAATTGTATCCAATTAACCACTTCAAAGACTTTCATGAGGAACAAGACAATCAAGTAGGCCCCCTTCTAGACCACCCAGATGCAGCCTGTTCTATTGGCTCTATTACTGGGTGATGTAATACACTGATGTTGTTGACAAGATGAAGTAGTTTAAAACATTGTAGCAAATGATTTGACTGCACTTCCAAGTACTTGAATGTCAACTTCTATGTAATCCACTTGTACTAGATAATAGGGAAACTTTTTCTGTTGTACATGAAAAACCTTTTTTTTGTAATTTATTTAGACATGGGAAATGTTAAACTGTTTGCATAAAATAAATGCTAAAAGGATACAATATCAAGGCCTATCTGTGTTATATAAACAGTGATGTTTGTGCTATTTAAACAGCAATGTTGTATTCAAACTGAGAAATTGCCCCTGAATGTTTGTATATCTGAATACATGTACAGTACTATATGAGTTAATGTTATTATTATGCAATCTGGAAATGTCAGTATGCCACGTTTAATGGAAAACTTTCAACAACACAATAATTGGAAACTTACAAATACATGTTAAATATTGTAGAACATTTAAAACAAATTATATACTGTGTTATACATTATAATTATTATTACAAATACAAAGTGACAAGTGTTTTATTTAATATATTGGAAGTTAAATGACAAGTAATGCCATTAATAATAAATGTCCACTATCTTATACTTTTTAATGAAGCCACATACAAGTGCTGCAGTTGACTACTAAGTTTCTATTATAGCCAGTTTTAGGATGTTAAATTGATATTTCCCAATAAAACAAAGGTAATGCAACAGTGGTTCCACCTGGAGAGTGGCTCTTCAAATTTGTCCCTGGTATCTAGAAATGGATATAGATAAGTAATTATAATTAACCATTTGTTTTTAATGCGTTGCAAATTGGCGAATGAAGACAGAAATAAGTATGTGGATCTCAATGTCTCAGAGAAGAGACTACCACTCTGCGTCAAAATATTAGTTAGCAATTTATATACAGACAAATGAGTAAGGAATTGTTGGAATGGAGTGCTATCCAATGGATTACACACACTACATTATTTGTGTTGACAATAAAACACCTTGTAACCTACTAATGTTCATTTGACTGTGTAATGTACTATGATACATCATGCATGACCTGATTTTGTAACAACTATGTCAGTGACAAATGGTTGCCAATATAAGTATGCTGAATACAGTTGAGCTGGGTTTGGGACGTCTGGTACATATGACTGCATTTCCCCTGGGCAATCCTGAGTTACTTAGCTAGCAGTAATTGGTCATTATGATACTGCCACAAGCTCCATTTTATGAAAATTGACTAAAGTTAAGTAAATAAAAACGAATTTTTATGATGTGCCCTCATAAATGTCGTTCACACATAAAAGTGCCCTCCATCTGCCAACTGCACCCTGTCCTTTTCAAGACCTAGCTGGAACACTCATGTAGAAGGTATATACACCCATTTGATTCTTCACATAATAAATATTTAGATGAAATGAGAAGTGCAAACAGTATTTTAGAAAGCACTGTTATTGGGTTATGGTTTGTGTAGACTATTGTAGTTCTTTTAGTCTCTCATTTGTTGTGCCTGGAGTAATGGTGAAATTAAAATGTTGACTTTGATACTTTTAGTTTTACTCCTACTTCAAGTATTTCTGAAAGTTACTTCCTGTTTACAACTGAAGTAAGATTTTCAGTGAACTTTTACATAGTTTTGAGGTGATCAAGTTACTTATAGTTTCACTCAAGTACAAAATAAAACTAATTCAGTTAAATAATTGTACTGTGAAAGATAGACTCTATCAGTCACTGTCTTGTTACTTGTATGTGTTTTACACTTGGAGTGTTGGCCAGTATACATACAAGACAAGACTTGAAGTTGAATCCAGGGTAGACAGGGCCAACCTTAATCAATACACCGTGAATATTAATTAGGAAACTGTGAGTGTAATGATCATATCTACCGCGCATGACAGCCGCCAATAAACGTATCAAGTTACCACACACTGCCACTGGCACACAGCCATCCTGAGTACGGGTCCCGTTATGCTAAGCCTACTACCTACATAGTACATACACTGATACAGCCAACACACTTACACAGGGTGTCACCAAACTTCCCAATCCTAAAACTCGATGAGTAACCGAACATTAGCATACTTTAGGGTATGATTAGTAGTTCATGTAATACGGATATCCTCCAGCTAACTACACTGCAATTACGAAATCGGATGTTTCTTTAATATATTTATCGTGTACCTTGAAATCATTTCGAGAAAAATCTACTCCCCGAACGAAAGGAAGAACACCCGTCCCCGCCATCTTGAAAACGCGATCGGGCTACTCAATGACGTCATGGTGAAGGGAATCCCCATAATTTAGAGAATATATTTTTGGTTGGTGCTGCCCCTTAGCGATAAACGGGGTCGTTAACTAATTTACAGATAAAGGTTTACTCCTTTACACACAAGAATGCAACGACTTACAATGAATCAACGGAACAGTGTAAATGAACTATTTATGCATGAGTATTTTAGACATATAGACATGGTTATTTATGTTAATGTTAAAATATGTGATCGCTACGTTTGGCCATTTGATTGCCACCTAGTGACTGAACCGCGTTCATCCTCCGATAGGGTACCAATAACGTCACCAGGGGGCGCTAATAAACAGGAACTAACAATTAAGACATCCGAAAAGGTTCAGCCTGTTGAACGCAGCCGGTATCTGGTAGAAGAAGTAGACGTAGCCTAGAAGAGTAAGTTCGACCAGTAGTCACATGGTTTCATAATTCAGTGCAAATTAACTAGACATTAAGAGGTTTAGCTTTACCTAGGCCCTCCCACACACAGGCACAGAGGCAAGCCCAGGCCAAGATAATCATGATAAGATCTTACCTCAACTCAAGTCAAGACCGGTCAGTAGTTGCCCAAACTGAGCATTGAGACCGTCTCAAGATTTGTTTTCTGAAGTCTATTGATTTATTTGTTTTTTCATATGTTTCTTTTTGTATTCCGGTTTGTCAAGGCTGGTTAATTTGAAAAAGTATAATAATGTACAGGTCTGGGTGACCTCTTCAAAGGAATATTTATATTGACAGTTCTCTTTCGATTCGATGTTTCGTCTATACTAGTTATAAACTTACTTAATTACTTAATCCTCTTCGTCCCCAGTGGGACATAAGGCCACAACAATTTTTCGCCACAAGGTCCTGTCCTTTGCTGAGGCCTGAGCCTCACCCACGACAGCCCCATCTCTCTCAGCTCGACCAACTAGTTATATAAAGCTCTTTGTAAAAAACCTTAATATGATTTTGAAACTATGACGTATATATAATTATATATACTAATGTTGTTGTTAAGTAATGTGCCAAATGTGATGTTAGTTCACTGCGAACTCTTATCACTATGCCTGCTGAAACAGTTGCATATGTCACAACCAACAGGCTTGGCAGATGTTCAGTGTTATCATAGAAGGAAGTGGCAATAAGTCTTAAGTGTGACCTATGACTTAATAGGGACATTGTGGAACTGCTTGGTGTATCTTGGTGTACTTGAAATGACTATTCCATAATGTATTTTTGTAATATCACTGTATTTAAAGGTAATTAATACATCTATATAGTCTAATATAACACTGGTTATAAACATGTTCCATTTTACTTTTTATTTGATATAATATATCAACTTATGGTTTGAATATAGCACATTCATTATATATTATGAACAGCTGTTTGACACCTATATGCCACACACACACACACACAATATATATATATATATATATATATATATATATTGTATATATATATATATATATATATATATATATATATATATATATATATATATATATAATATAGCTAACTATTTGCATGGCATATAAGTGCTGTTGATGATATATATATATATATATATATATATATATATATATACACACATATATATTGCAGGATTAAGCATTAAAAAATTCCAAATAGTAATAACTAAAAATTTAACTGGGTAAATCCAGCATAATATATTGCTAGACAAGATTATCATCTTTAAGGTGATATTAAACAATTATTCCATTATTACAATTTAATCTATTGTAGCTTTACATGAAATTGGAATGTATAATATGTGTGATGTTCAAACAGCTAGAATTAAACAATAAAATCCTGTCATACATCCAGCAACACATTTGTAGATGAGTTTGTTATCTTTATGGTGAGATTAAAAAATATGAAATTCCTTGTATAGCATGACACAATATACTTCACTGCACTGCAGCGCCCTGTGTTAAAAATACAATATGTTCAGCCTCTGTTGGTATCACCAGTACTTTTCGCATAAACTGCCGAATTTTGTGTAGAAATGCACAAGAGAAAGGGACTCTAAATAAGGTGACAGAGAGTATTAACACATTATTTGAAAAGCAGGACACTAATTTTAGAGTACATTTAATTCAGATTTGAAATAAAAAAGTTTGTTTCACTTAATCATTGAAGTTTTACGAAAATACCTAAACATCAAGGCAAGTAGCTGAGGTGGAATGTGCTGGCAGTGTGCACTCTCCAGCAAGGAAAACCTCCTTTCTAAGTAAAATCAAATAAGGATTGGCAGCTGTTGTTTAGCCTTATCAAATGCAAATGCCTACATCATGGGTAGGTAGAAACCAGGTAGGTAGGTGCAAATTGATTATTTTCTGGGAGATGAACATATATATTGTATTGATGTGTGTGGGTGGGTGTGTGCATGTGTGCATGTGTGCGTGCGTGATTATGTGTACACCAATCACTGAATGCAAAGGAGCAAGGACTGTCTTCATAGTCAAGAAAGCACATAAAATACTAGTGACAATTCATAGGACACCCAGACAAAAGCTCAAAAAATCATCAACAATTTGTACATTACCCTGTCCCGAACAATCCCTGAATAGTTTTAACAGTCCCACATCTCCCAAAAGGTATATAGGACAACTAGACAATGTATAGACGAGGGCCACTAAGATGATCACTGACATCTCAACATTAAGTTATCTAAGAATTTATGCTTGCTTCAGACTTTTTCAGTAATCTAAATTGTCATTATTCTGTTCACAACTTCCACTATTTAGTGTAGGCCAATCTCTGCTGTGGAACTGCATTGTTATGATAATATACCAACAGATGTATTATGACTTTGTCACATGGTGTATGTACATGATTGTTTTGTGTGTTTACAAAGACTAGCGCCCCACACACATGGACAAGTCAGACCAGCTTCGCCTAACAAAGAACTGGGGTGCGTTGGCCTCTGACCTCGATGTCAAGGACATAGTTGATTACCTCATCCAAGATAGCATCTTGACCCTGGATGATGTGGCAGAGATCAAAAGCAAACCTGTGCGACGGTCTTGTGTTGAGGAGTTACTCACAAAGTTGATGAGAAAGGGCCCACAAGCATATACCTGTTTCAGACAGGCATTACAACACCAGTACTCCTGGCTGGTCAAGCAGCTGGATGCCACTGATGTCACTGAGGCTGCACGAGCCTCAGCAGCTGGCCTTGATTCACTTACTGGTGGGTCTTGCTACTGCTTATGAACATTATTCGTAATACACCAATAATAATTTCTACTGTCCACTTAAGCCAAGGCTGTTTCACATTTTAAATATCATGTTCGTAGTGTTTTAAGCTATATCTTCATTTAAAATACTGATACAAGCTGTGCCTATATTGAGGTTTGTTTAATTATCTTTAAAATTAAGTGACTTTGGTATCTACTAGTTAAATATATTATTGTCACCTATAAGTAACAATTGACAAAGATATAAAATTAGTATTCTATACAAGTGTAGATTGAAATTTCATATGTATTTTATACATACTATTGTCTGCTGCATCTACACAATGTGGCTGTGTTTCTGGTCATCTCATATGAATAACCAGATAAAATCCCAATTAGATGATTATGGGCTAGGAACAACACTTTGTATTTACTGAATGTTTCCAAGGCCTCCCAAAAAGCTACATGTCCACATTTTGCCTGTTTGCCTGAACATGCTGGGAAAGAATAGTTCTTCTTTTGGGACTGCTTGGCTTGACCTCCAGTAAGCTAGGTGGCCTGCCAAGAACCATGGCTAACTGATAATTGGATATTGGTGAAACTGCCTACTGCTGTGCATTGAAGGCCAGGGAGCCTGTCTGGAAAACATAGCTAATTGGTATTCCAACAATTAAGCTGTATATTCAAAACTATAATTTGTTGTAAATGCAAGTTTATTTAATTTTGATGCTTATTTAATTATCTTAATTATCTCTGTGGTATATTATCAACTGTTGCATACAAACACGAAATATTTTTATTCTGAACAACTGTTTAATGAAATATCATACACTTTATGGATATCAACTGCATTCTGATCACTTGGCTGGCTGAGTGGATTGGAAATAGTTAACTCCATCTTGACTAAAAAATACTAATGACCAGTCCTGTCGCTGCATTCACACAATTTGGCTATGTTTCTGGTCATCCCATATGGATATCCAATAAGTAATTATGGTGAAGAGACTAGGCAGTGAATATGATTAACAAAAACACACTTATTTATAATTACCAACTCACTATAAAAGTCCACAAAAAACGTCAGGGCCACTTGGCCATTTTTTTGCTAACAAACATGTAGGTGGTATATATCAATCAGGGGTTTCAACTTTACCTGTAGTTTACCTTCCTTTGTATCGTTATGTAATTTCTCAATGTGTGTCTCAGCGTGTTTTTACTCCAACACGGCTCAATGTACAATGTATCTCTTAATTTTTGACCCATCTTAATATCATGAACCATTCAACATTGTACATACTGTGTGCACGTGTAATCTATTCTCATCCTACTTCTTGCATGTTTTGTTAGACACAAGCACAACGACATTGATGAGAATAAGTAGACATGAGACTGCCATGAGAAACTGGAGGATGCTAGGTCTCTCCCTGGGTGTACTGGAGGCAGATCTGGTGAACCTGGAGTACGACAACAGACAGAGGAATGGCAACCTCAGTGATCTAGTGTTTGACACTCTCTCCAGGTGGAAACAGAATAAGGCATCAAAAGCCACACTTGATGAACTGAAGACATCCCTCCAAAACATTGGGGTTACCAGCTTAACATAGACCACTGTACGCTGTCCATATAGAAATGCTACAATGTATTATCTAATTTGTTTTAACTTTTACACAATTAACAACCATCGTCAATGTTTACATTGTTGACAATTCCATCAAAACACAGTCTCTTATGTGTATTGTAGTAGTAATTTTAGAAATTAACTGAATCCTTAACTTATGCTCGAGAATTAGTATGCTTCTGTGCACTACTGACACCATACAAAATTCATTACAGCATGTAATTATAGGCATACATATAACTAATAAAAAAATGACTAACTATACAGTTAGCGTAATATCACTTTGTAATTGTGCATGGACCCGTGTTGCTATTAACTTTTGCATATCGTGCTCATGTTTTGTTACGCTGTTATGAATATTTTTTAAATATTTGTTTTATACCACCAGCAGTGCTTAACTGGAGCTAATGCTGAATGTGTGTTGTATTAATGGTCATGTAGGACAATTGGAAGATAATGTCTTGTAATTAAGCACTCTGCATGCACTACATGTAAACATGTGTTAGGAGAAATCACAGAGGCAGTGCTGAGGATTTGGCTGTAGGAGAAACTACCAGCTACTGACTGGTACTCTCTCACTGTGACAAGTGGTGATGCTTCGTTAAGAGAGGGCAAGCATACGCACTTTATCACATAATATGCACTTTTAAGATCAATAAAACAGTGCAAAATAAAACTTGAGCACACATATCTCATATGTTTATTATTCTACTGGCTGGATGTAGTTATGGGTAATTTGCAAAGGCAAACATTGTATAAAAAAATTGCAGAGGTACAAGTTTTTTAATTATATATTATTGCTAAGGTGGTATATGGCAGCAACTATGATCAAATAAGTAAATATTGTTCATGTTGTAAATGCACTTTCGTAAATTCAACCTGGAATACAATAATGCCTCAATTGTGCAATGTGTAGACGAGGAAGTATTAACTGGCAGTAATCACAGAAGAAGCTATAGTGATGAATTGAACAAAATGACTGAACGTGTGGAATGACTAAAATTAGAATGTTTGGCTGCGAAAGCTGATGGCCGGAGAGTGGAAGGTAAAAATAAATAAGGGTGACTTGGATTGCGTTTGAAGGAGAGTAAAGAGAGATTTGGAGGGAATGGCAGAGGAGAAGAGGAGAAGAGCGAAAGGTGGGAGTGGAGACAGATGTGCATTACTGGGGGAAAGTGGAGGGGAAATTACAATATGTAACACCCACGTTAGGCCTTCATGTACGATTAAAACATGTTTTTAATATGGCCGATGCAATGGTAGGATAATCGGATTACAGTAAGTGGCGCACAAAATACTGGAAACATAAATATATCTAAACTCGCCCAAATTCTATACAAATTACATTCACATAAATATAGTTATCTATTATTATAATTTCATATATATTTACTAATAATAATACAATTTAGTTGTATAGCGCCAGAATCAATAGTATAATTGCTCTCAGGCGGTTTACATAAATTTACAAATAGTAGCTAAAATTGGATGATAATTAGTATTAAAATAGATATATGTATACATGGATGATAAACTATTATTAAAATAAATATATATATATATACACACATATATATAAATATAAGCCTATACATGAAACAGTAAAATAAAATAACACAGTCGTTGCATTACTTAATATTTCTCGGTATGCTAAAATAAAATAAAAAGTATATGATTAAAAAAATATATTTATATAACATAGCTAATCAATCATAAAAACTATCATACTAAAATGCTAATAATGATACTAATTGCATAATAATTATGTGATATAAATTGTATAACTTATTGGTAAATGTATTAAAGTCCACATGATCACGTCACAGAAACGCTAATCTAAAAAGGTGTCTTCAGGTGTGTTTTATACTGTGGCTGTGCCTTTGCCGTCCTAACACTGTCCGGCAGTCCATTCCACTGCAGCGTTGTCTGCGGAAGGCCGTATAGCAGCGAATTCGCGTAGTCGAGGCGTGCAGTAACAAGCGCGTGTACCAGGGTTTTGCACGCATCATCAGTGATGCTTGACCGGATTTGTCCAAAGTTGCGTATCTGGTGATAGCAAGACTGCTATCTGAGCAACCTGCGCTTGCATAGTCAGTCTACTGTCGAGTTTGACTTCAAGGTTTCGTACAGATGGCTTTGGCACAACTCGATGTCCACCAATTGTCACGGATTTTTTTTAATATCCGAGGGCAAATCGTTTCGGTTTAGATGACTGCCTCTGACTTATCAGTGTTCAACTTAAGTTGGTTCTTTCCAAACCAGTCAGTCACCTCCGTCAAACATTGTTCGATCTTTGTCATTCTTCTGTGATTGGCTGCATGGACCCCATGGTTATGCTTCACTGCCATATATATTTGTGTGTCGTCAGCATAACAATGGTATTTCAGGCCATGTCGTGCAACGATGTCACCGATGGGTCTCGTGTATGTCCAGTACAGAATTGGTCCAAGTACTGACCCTTGTGGCACGCCACATTTCATGATACAATCAGCTGGTGTTGCGCTGTCCACGACGACTCTCTGGTAACGTCCAGTGATGTACGAATGGAGCCATGAAAGCTAGTGCTGCGTCTGTAATGGCGACCGAATGTTGCAGTCAACTCATCAAGATGTCGTGGTTGATTGTGTCGAATGCACTGGACAAATCGAGCATCACAAGTACAACCTTGCCCTTCTCATCCAACGTCGCGGCTATATGTCGTTCGATCTTCACTCGATCGCAGTAGTGCCGTCTCCGTTGAGTGTCCATGACGGTATGTGCTGATTGAAATGGATCGTGTTATGTCTTGCTAACAAAAACTCATATAGAAACAACTCACATTTTGTCCAAAACCAGTTTATTAAAAAAAATACCGCAAGTGCCGCACGGTACCTAACACTATTTAAAATACCGGCAAGTGCCGCACAGTACCTAACACTCCCCCGCCCCTTTTTCTTTGGATCCAAGCGTCTCTAGTACACATAGTCCTTTAGCTTACCCGGAGCTCGGGACACCCGTCCAGAACGAGTTGTCTTTTCCCCGGAAGCTACCGCACTATCATCCGCTACAGCACGATCGTCCACTACCGGTGGCATGTCTCGCCCGTGCTCTTCCGTCAGTTCCGGTGGTTCACTTGTCACGGGTTGAACCGCGGTCTCGTTCGGTTCGGACGACGGCTCTGCCGTTTCGCTCGGTGCTTGCGTTGAGGAGTAGTCATAGTCCCTGTACTCTACACCCTCGGATCCTCGCAGCTGATCCACGTGGCGTCTCCACGTAGCCCCGTCTACGAGAACCCTGTACAGTACCGAGTACCAATACCAAGTACCGAGTACCAATTCGCTCCAATACTTCTCCTTTTAGCCATTTCGGTCCTCTATGATAGTGTCAAATCATGACCTTCTCTCCATTCTGAAAAGAAACCAAAGTTCCTTTCACATTTTTCAGAAGTTTCCCACCAACTACTCGTTTGATGTTCGGCTTCAGAAGATCCAACCTCGACTTCAGATTTCTGCCAAACAACAGTTGAGCTGGACTCTGCTGTGCGATACGCAAACATAAATCTGTCGAGCTTGTGTTGGATAGATCGATCCGATCTGTCAGCCTTGACAGCGTTCTTGAAACTTTGAACCATGCGTTCCGCTAAGCCGTTGGTGGATGGATGATACGGAGCGCCAGTCACGTGTCGGATACCATTCATTTCTGTGAAATGTTTGAATTCTCCAGACACGAACTGAGGTCCATTGTCTGACACAACTTGCTCTGGCAGACCCATTCTTGCAAATAAGGATCGCAGAGTAGCTACAATTTCTGCTGCAGTTGTGTTCCGCATCTCAACAATGTCAGGCCACTTGGTGTGTGCATCCACTACGACCAAGAATTTTTTTTGCCTTGAAATGGTCCTGCAAAATCGATAAGCAGGCGTTGCCATGGGTGCGCTGGGTATTCCCATCTGTGTAGCCGGGCTTGTTTCGGGTTGTTTGCGACACCTTGACATCCTCCACATCTCTTTGTCACGCCTTCGATGTCTTCGTCCATTCGGGGCCACCAGACATACACTCGTGCAAGTCCTTTCGTTTTTACAGTCCCCATGTGTCCCTCGTGCAGTGTCTGCACTCTGCCTCGCAGTTTTATGGGAACAATCACTCTGTTACCCCACATCAAGACACCATGATGCATTGTCAGTTCGTCCTTGCGACTGAGGTAAGGTGCGAAGTTTGGTTGCGATTCGACATCTTCCCAAACTGACTCCACCAGTCGTACCACACGAGAAAGCAATGCGTCTCTGTGAGTTTCTCTTCTGAGCTCTCTTTCCGTGACTGATAACGTCTCAACAACGGTCACGTGAAACATTTCGACCTCTTCAGGCTTGTCTTCTGGCACCTGACGAAGCGGTAGACGAGACAATCTATCACAATTTGCATGCTGTTTGGAACCTCGATACTTAATCTGATACGCAAATGTACCAAGGAAGAGACACCAACGCTGCAGTCGTGCTGCTGTTGTGACTGGTACTGCCTTTCCAGGGTCCATAATATACTTCAGAGGTTTGTGATCTGTGATCAGTATGAACCGACGACCCTCCAAGTACGGCTGAAACTTTCTGACACCCCAGTAGAGTCCGAGAGCTTCCTTGTCGATTTGTGCAAACTTCTTTTCCGTTTGTGTTAGTGAGCGCGATGCATACGCTACTGGTCTTTCACTTCCGTCCGTCATCCGATGTGATAAGACGGCGCCCAGGCCATACGATGAACTATCGCATGCCACAACCACAGGCAAGCCCGGGTTGAAGTGAGTAAGGACTCGATCCTGAAGCAGCATTTCTCTCACGGTTGTGAACGCACACTCCTGCTCTTTGCCCCAGATCCAGCGTTCGTCTTTCTGCAAAAGTCTATGCAGTGGTGCAAGATGTGTAGCCAGGTCTGGTTAGAACCGCTCATAGTACTGCACCATTCCCAAGAACGATCTCAACTGTCCAACGTTCTGAGGACTAGGCAAGCCTGCCATAGCTTGCACTTTCTTTGGTGACTGGTGTAGTCCCTCGGCAGTGATGACATGACCCAAGTACTCAACTGAGTTCTGCAGAAATTTGCATTTCTCTCTGTTGGCCTTTAGTCCATATTCCTCCAGTCGTCCCAGTACTTTGTCAAGGGCTTTCAGATGTTCTTCTCGAGTTCTGTCTGTGACAATGATGTCGTCACGATAGCACTGGACACCCGGAATACCTTGTAGGACTTGGTCCATGGCTCTCTGCCATACCGCTGGTGCTGATGCCACTCCATACGGTAATCGCTGATACTGGTACAGTCCACGATGTGTGTTAACAGTCAGGAAAGTCTTCGATTCTTCCTCGACCTCCATATGAAGGTACGCCTGTCGTAGATCAATTACGCTGAACTGTTGACCACCACTCAGATTTGCGTAGATCTCTTCAATTCGTGGCAGGGGTACTCATCCACGTCGAGTTGTGGATTTATTGTCACTTTGAAATCGCCGCAAATTCGAACTTCACCGTCCTTCTTGATTGGTGTGACGATCGGTGCTGCCCACTCGCTGTGAGTCACACGCTTCACGATCCCTTCTGCTTCCAATTGGTCCAACCCTCGCTCAACTGCTGGCTTTCGTGCAAATGCGACAGGTCTGGCTTTCTGGAATCGTGGTTTCGGCTCTTCTTTCAGTTGGATTCGTGCTTTGATGTTCACTAATCGTCCGAGTTTGTCAGAGAACACCGCTGCATGTCTGTCGAGCACATCTCGGAAACCAGACTGCGTCTCTAGATGCATTAGAGGCCAGTTCAAACGGATGGAGTGCATCGCATACAACTGAAGATGCTTGCTTTGTTCTCCATAACGAACTCTAACTGACATCACGCCCAACGGTTTCACCGTTTCTCCTGTATACGTGTGTAGCTGTAGAGTGGTGCTTTCTAACGGTGCGTGCCGCAGCTGTTCGTGATATTTCTTCTCCCCGATGACAGAGACAGCTGAGCCCGTATCTAGCTCCATCACAAGTTCTCTGTTTTCAACTTCCATCGTCACGGAGATTAGCTTCCGGTCGTTTCCTTTGGACACTTGGTACAGTCCTGTCCAGTCCTGTCGATTGGCGTCTTCGTTGCCTTGCATGACGTGCAATGACGTTGCCGGTGGCTGTTTGCTAGCCTTCTGTCGGCATGCCTTTCGAACCTTACCACACTGGTAACATTTCTCCTTGATAAATGGACATCCTTTTGGATTGTGTTGTCCGTTGCACCTGTAGCCCTTTGACATGGTGTCTGCACGCTGAGTCTGTCGGTGGTTAGTATTTCTTGGCATCGCTTTACTGTTCTGTTGTCTAGGCTGTCTACTGCAGCTGTCTAATTTGTGCACTTTAGTCTCCTTACCAGTCTCGCCTTGAAATACCTGGACGTCTCGGTTGGCTTGTTCTATTGCCAGACATCGTCTCACGGCAATTTCGAATGTCAAGTCATCGAGTTTCTCTTTCAGCAGATCTCTGAGCATCTTGTCATCTCGGATGCCAGATACCAAACGGTCTCGCAGACGTTCGGCTCGCGTTACGTCACTGAATTTGCATTCACTTGCCAAATGCTTCAGCGTTGCGACGTAATGGCTGACAGATTCACCAACCTGTCTCGATCGATTGTCAAACTCATATCGAGCAACCAATGCTGATTTTACTGGCCTTGTGTGCTTTTGCAACCGGTCCACTATCACCGAATACGTTACGTCGGCGTCTTTCGGTGTGGCTGGTACCAACAAGTCTTTGAGCAGCTGATATGTCTCCGTGGACACATTCGACAATAAAATAGCCTTTTTGGTTTGATCGTCAGTTACTGCGTTCGCAAGGAAGTAACAGTCCAACTGTTCCGTATAAGCTTCCCAGTCGGCACCATGGTTATACTTCATTGCTTTGCCGAAGCTGAACAACGTTCTGCCCTCTTCGCCCATTATCGACTTATCTTTCGAAGCAGAAAACCACGCCGCATCAAAGTCACTTTGTTTTACAACATTCGTTGTCTAAACACACTCACAGTAGTCTTGCCTGATCCGGGACCCACCAGGATCCCATCCTCGTCGCCAATTGTTATGTCTTGATAACAAAAACTCATATAGAAACAACTCACATTTTGTCCAAAACCAGTTTATTCAAAAAAATACCGGCAAGTGCCGCACGGTACCTAACATATCGCGTAGGGTGTTCATGTCGAGATGAACGTTCAGTTGTCTTTTTGCAATCACTTTTTCATCAAGCTTTGACAAAAATGGCAAGTTCAAAATTGGACGGTATAGCTGCATAAAGCATCGATCTTCATCAAGCGTAACCCTTTTTAGGACACAGGTCTAACGACCGCTTGCTTGAATGCGTCAGATACAGTTGAACTTTCGAGGGAGTTCATTGTACAAGTTCAGACGAACATAGTTCCAGGAGCCATGTAGGTAGTGGGTCTAGTCCGCATGACTTGCACGGTGAGTCTGCGATCAACTTTGAAACGTCGGAACCATTAACACCTATGAAGGCTGAAGCGTGTCAATTTAGCACCGCGGAAAACAATGTCATCACTGAATGCAGCGGCAGTAGCATACGAAGTTTCTTCTCGAAGTGGTTGCTGAACCGTTGGGCGAAATCATTTGAAGACACATATGACGGCAGTCGTGATATTAAAGAGCTGCTTTTGGTAGCCGTGCATGTCCGCTCCGCTCGCCGTCTGTTATGCTTCTCGCGTCGCAGCTCGTCGGTATTCCACGGCGATCGCGAATTAGCTCTCAGTGTTACTGTTTTCACGACCAAGGGAGCATGGTGGTCAACAATGAGATGTAATCCGGTGTCGTACGTTTCGACCATTTCCCCAACTGGTCCGTCGACGAGAAGATCTGACAGAGATGCAAATCTGTCATGAAGTCAGAAACGCTTATATGTCGCAATATGCGAAACGTTGTTGTTTTCCGCACCCAGACGGCTTCCTTGCGTTTACGTCAAAACTTATGGCTAGATGGTCTCCGGACGAGTTGCCATGTGTATTGCATAAACATGGGTCGTACATATTTGGCAGTGCGGGTACTATGCAAGTATTGTCTCTAACAATGCGTGACCACATCCAAAATGTGCCCCTTACTGTGGGTGGCTTCATTGACGAGTTGTCTCATTCCACGGTCGCAGAGTGTCTCGGAAAAACGTTGCACGTCCAGTTGTGTTGGGATGTCCAAAATTAATGAAAGTTCAAATCACCAGTGATAACGACATCATGTATATATGTCCAGCTTTACATCGTCTAAAAACGCAGATATCACTGGTAAAAGAAAACGGTTTTAGAAAAACCGTTTCGCTTCGATGGCGGCGGACGATACACAACGCACAGCCTAATATACTTTAGTTTTATCAGTTCTAATGCGCTTATTGTACCTTTAGGCCGCCATGGCTGCCACAGTGGCACAGAAAATAAACTTTATTATTATAATTCACATATCTTGCGAACTATACGCGGTGGCGCCTCATCGCGGACAATCAAAGCTAGAGTAGCGTCCTCTGGTAGTTGCTACAGTCACACTGCAACCGGAAGTACGCATTGGTTGCTTCCTTCTGAAAAATCGATGAACGAACATACGTGGATTGGGGTTGTAAACTATCGTAACATTTTCGGTTTAGTGTTACATTTTTTCAAGATCTTTAACATTTATAAAAACAGATATGCACCTAAATTGGCTACAATCGGTTGGAATGATTTTTGGTACGTATTAACGTGAATCTTTTAAGGATAAAACGTTTTGTTTTGATCGGGAATTCCGACACATTCATGATTCAATCACACTCATAGTCACACTCACAGTCACACTGTCACAGGCAGACTAACATTGAGACATACACACACAGCCACCAACTAATGCACTAAGCCGGACGGAACTCACGGTACAATCTGGGTCAAATTTCAACCCAAGAACAAAGTCACTCAAGTCCAGTCACCCAAACACCCAAAGCAATGACAATGTCAATGACGGATGATCTCGGACTCGTTTGTTAATGTTACTTATGTCGACCGTTTATTATCATTCATTTCACGGTTTTAGACTTAGTTTTGCAGTTTAACAATGGGCTTTAGCCCAGACCCGAGCCTAAAAAACCCCATAAAAACAACAGCCAGTTTCCCATCATACAACTACTGCACTCAGTACTTTTGCAGTTTAGGCCCGCACCTCGAAAAAACCATCAAAATGTTCACCTACGATGACCAAACTTCGTATGGTTTATCTACTACACCTGTACTACGCGTATGCATTTGTCACGTGATCAAAAAATAATAATTAATGCCTGAAATCGATCAAAATGTGTAAGTAAATAACGCGCTTTCCTCGTCGAGTCCCTACTGCCACAGTGAACTCCGTCAGGTGGCGCCTGGAAAGCGCGTTATTTACTTACACATTTTGATCGATTTCAGGCATTAATTATTATTTTTTGATCACATGACAAGTGCATACGCGTAGTACAGGTGTAGTAGATACGTCCTGCGAAGTTTGGTCATCGTAGGTTATCATTTTGTTGGTTTTTTCGAGGTGCGGGCCTAAACTGCAAACGTACCCACTTATACTACAATTGTTGGTATACCCAATTGTTACATGATAAAAGTAAATACAGTCACCACTACCGTTGTAATTCTAATATATCATTTTGCCTACATTGCATGCCATTAGATACATCTGATCACACTAATGGTAATCATCCACATTTGTGCCTTACAAATATTGCATCTTAGGCACATTTTTACACACAAAAAATGCTCCGTTGTGTGTCAGCTGCCACATATTACTGCCCCGTGCACTTGGAATGACCAAAGTTTGTTTATGTTTGATTGGGTGGTTTATTCAATCTAAAAATGTAATCTTGTACACACATGTATATGAACTTAAATAATATTTACAGAATACACAATATATAAGGATGACATAAGACAGTGTGTGCGTGTACTTGGAATTATAGTCGCAATGCCCCACTGCTTGAATGCCCCATGACCGGAATGCCCCAAACCTAGTCGCAATGCCCCAATCGCGAAGTCGCAATGCCCCCAACCGCGAAGTCGCAATGCTCCAACCGCAAAGTCGTAATGCCCCACCTTTGGTCGGAATGCCCCAGTGATTTTATTATCAAAACATGTTAAAACATTACATTTTATTATAGTCAAACTTATGAATGTAATATATAATACAATAATAGACATTACAACATGACATAAGTAAATTTATAATGAATACAAAATACGTTTCGTTGATTATCTGTACATTATTGAAAGTATAACTGAATTTATGTTTTGTCTCCGTATATGTTTCATGTTTGTGCGATTTGTCAAACCTATCATGAAAATTAATATCGATTACAACAAATAGTATTTATCAGTCACATAACAAAGGTCTCCTGCTCATGCGTCATGGTTACATGTTTGTGCGTGACCTACGCATGTACAACTATCACCAAATAGTTTAACAGTACGCCCCAGATAAACTCAGCTCAACATAATTATATCAGAATATGACATATACATAATAATTATAAAATGAGTGCAGTGCAAAAGCATGCTACATTTGCGTTTCTTCTTCTATTTGAAGTATCAACTCGACGAGACAATGAAGAAGTGGAACTTATATATATCTGCAGAACCCGGTTACCCAGCCCTTTCATGAGGATTACATGAATCCAAAAATTAGAGTCGCTGTTGCAATATTATTTGTTTCAGTAATGAAAGTTATTAAAATTTATTAACTTACAGTATAAGTATAAAAGATATGCAATGAGCAGTTTGGCAGTTGCAGGTTGTCATTTTCATAGTTAGGTGAAATTAAAGTTATCTCAGAGCTTATATCGATCTTCACTTCACACAGCAACTTCACACATTTGGGCTGTCTTTGTTCACATGAAGAAAACGGCAAACAACACAATTTGTTTTAGAAGTATCTGCTCAACGGAACAATGACAGAGCAGTGAATTAAGCAGTTAGCTCAGTGCGTCTCTTCACACATTTGCGCCGTATATAAAATATGTTATATATATATATATTGCGAAACAAGTGCAAATGGAACGCATTCAGTAATCTAACAATTATTTTTAGTATTATATAATATATATATATATATATATATATAAATATATTAAAAACCCGACTACCAAGAAAGTGGGGCATTCCGTCCAAAAGTGGGGCATTGTGACCACAGTGTTCCAAAATTTGGGGGCATTGCGACTTCGCGGTTGGGGCATTGCGACTTTGAGATTGGGGCATTGCGACTAGGCAGTAGGGGCATTGCGACTGGGGCATTCAGGCAGTGGGGCATTCCGACCACATTCCTGTACTTGTTGCTATTGTGGTCCTTGACAACCACACCATATTTTCAGCCTCAAAGTGCTATGTTGTGCTCTTTAAAGTGTGCTATATGTGTATATATGTTTTTTAATTATACAATTTATTCACTTATCTAACTTATTACCATATATAATTTTATCTACTCATATTTTAGAAGTTATTTTTCTCAACGTGTTAATTGTACATTGTTTTTTACCTGAATTAAATAAATTCATATTCGTATCACTAGATATAAATGAAAGACAATTTAAACAATGTCACTGCCACCTTATTCAATGGATTATAATCAGTATAACTAAATGATACTGCTAATTCAACTACTATAATTGACACAGATATAACCAGTCCTGAAATTTTTCATACCACTTGTTTATGCCCAGTAGTAGTAGTATGCCGGCAATATTTTTTTTCCAATTTACGTCCAGTGGAATTTCTACCCGTCCAAAATGGGTTTTATCCATCCAAATGACACGTGGACAGGTTTCTAGATAAAGCTATGGCAGAGCCAGGCAGACAGACACTAAACTAGTAGGCTTGTGTAAAAAGATAGTTTGTATGAGAATAAATTTCCTTCTGTCCTTTTAGCCACACTTCAGTTTTTCCTGCTGTGTACTCTTGTAACCTCCAGAGTGAAACTCACCAGCATTCATGACTCATGGGGTGGGCAATCATAGAAACCTGGTGAAACTAGTGGTATATATTTTTTCCTTTTAAAACAAATACACAGAGAGCAAACAAACGTACTTCAAATAAAACATGGAAATGTTCAATGGCAAAAGTTATATATAATTCCTGTTACATTGCTATATATTAATTACTATTACATTCTTTTTGTTCAACCTATTACTGTACTATTACATATACTGATATAAGTACTTGTAATTATTACCATTACATGATATTATTATTATTATCCCAGGCCTGGTGTTTTAATTTTTAGTGTTTTGGGCTGAAAATCCCATAGACTTGGCATGATTTTTGGCATCATTCTCTGTGTGCTCTCATATCTGACAGTGCAAGTTGTGTTTATTTTGATGTGTATTTAAGTATCTCTAATACTGGTGTCATTTGGTTAAATATATATTGTCACCTGTTGGTAACAAACAGAAAATTCATATTCTGGACAACTATTGAATATTCACATTATTGTTATTAACTATGTTATGATCACTGTGCTGGCGGAGTGGTGTGGCCCGTGTGGGAGTAGATCATTCCATCTTGAGTTCTTGACCAAGACCACTAATGACCAATCGTGTTGCTGCATTGACAACAGATCTCTCATATGATCACCAAACACAATCCCTATTGGCTGAGAACAGTCTAGGCAGTTACTGCGATTCACCACACTCTATAATATATATATATATATATATATATATATATATATATATATATATATATATATATATAGTCTAAGGCTTAGGGCTTCTTGGCAGTTTGCACATTTTATTATCTAAGAAGTGAAAATAATTAAACTAATACACACACACACGCATACACACAGCTAATAATACCCATTTTGTTGGTGTTGTTGAACATATTTCATAATTAGCAACTTGCGTAGGCAATTATTTGCATGTAGCTGAATACATTGTTGCTTCTTATTGTAGGTGTTCGGCGACACACGGGAGGTGTTTAAATGGGTACATGCTATTCGACTCACACCACCGGTGCTTCAGCAAATATTCACCATTTGCCTTACATTCATCCTTCCGACATGAACAAAAATGGTGGTTCACAGCATTCCTTTGGCTTCCGCAAACCCTACAGTGCTGCTCGCCATTCAGCCACATACAATAGAAACAGCAGTGAACAGTTACAAGTAAATGAACACACATCCCACACAAGCCATCTTCCACAGCATGGGGGACGAAATGTGGGGTTTGCAAGTCGCTTTGGCTTCCATACACGTTCAGACTCCAACAGCAATGTAGCATCTTCACACACGTCAACAGATTCGCTCAATAAAACACATTCCAAAGTAAAATGCCAAGCACAGTCACAAGTTGGTACAAAACGATCACTCTCTTTTGAGCCTGATGATCATGATGGTCCATTCCTCATGATTGATGATGAATCAAATATTCAGACAAATGATATGAGTGAATCCAAGCCAAGTGGATACTACACAGATTCCATACAGAAGCGAACACAGTCATCAGACTCTCTTATGATGAGGAGAAAGTTAATTAGCGAAGACTTAAAGAATGCCAATATCATTCCAACAAGGTCTCCTTCCCACAACCCCAGCCGAAGTCACACAAAAAGTATGCAAGATACAGTTGGTCGCACTCAAGATGCAAAGGAAGGTGGCAAAGGCCCTCAGCACGGTTGTCCACAGTCAGGTTCAGGGGGCAAGAAGGGAACAAGCAAGACACGCAAGTTCACAGACAAGATTAAGCAGCCATTTCAGAGGTTCTCCAACGGAGGGACAAAGAGGGAGAAGGGACAGAAAGTTGAGAATCCTGAGATAACTGACAAAGAAAAGTGTGCAAGCAAGAAAGGCAGTGTCATCAGCAAGATTCGTACCAGTTCACGGTCGTCGGTACATACAAAAAGTAGTTCTGACAGTGGAACATCTACTGTCAAGCAACGGTCTGTTTCATGTTCAACAGAAAATGGGGATGACAGTGTTTTCTTAGGTGATAAGAAAACCAACAGTGGCTATTATGAACTGGAGATTGGGAAAAGAGCAGTAGCTCCTATAGCCATGATTGACTCATTGGAGACAACATCAATAGGAAGTTTAGATTCAGAAGATCTGATGTTGGAGACGGACATTTGTGTAGATGACTACACTGAAGGCTATGGCCATGGGAACTCACTCACTGGACGCATCATATCCCGACGCAGTAGTCACAGAAATAGGTCACTCTCGGGGGAAAGACAAGACGTTAAAAGCACTAGTGTCACTGAGGAGAAGGCCACAAAGATGGGGGCAGAAGGTGCAATACCAAAGAGACCTACTAGTTTGAAGATTGAAGATCACACTACTGCTGATCCCCAGATGGAGCCACTACAGGAGCTGGCCACACTGCTGCGTGAGAATGAAGTAGTGAAAAGGTAAGTAATACCTATACATCTTGTACACACTTGGATGTTTACAGAACCAGTTAATGTAGTAATACTATTAGTTCTGGTAATTAGTAATCTGTGAGGCTTAACGGGAATAATTTGTATGTGTGCCTTGTATTGCCTTTATTGCTTATACACCTAAACAATTTCAGTAATTTCAGTCTACACACACACACACACACACACACACACACACACACACACACACACACACACACACACACACACACACACATGTGTCCTTCAATGAAAGTTGATCATCACGTTTTGATAGTTTCTTGAATGATGGACATGTTTCAGCAAATTTGATGTATAGCCGTAGGTAAAGTAGGAAGACAGATGCCACGGTAGTGCCACCAAACGACAGATACACGAACCTTGGTTTGGATAACCAAGGCTAAGCGAAGGCTGACCCAGGCTAAGGTCGCGCACAGAAAACAGTTATTATACAGACTTACTCTACAATAAAGTTTTAGAAAACAATTCCCATTTGATGTTATATTATTTTTTAAACAACCTCGCCTAAGTCAAGTTATGCAGCGAAGCGCTGTAGTGTTAGCTCCTGTAGACAACGATGTCAACAATGTTGCGCCTTCACGTTGACATCGTTGAATGGACTCTCAATATCGAAGATATCGTAGGTATCGAGGTATCAAAATATCGTAGGTATCGAACAGTGGGCGTTCGATACAAAAAATATCGAAGTATCACGATACCACTAAATATCGGTATCGAACTTTCATAAGTATCGCGATACTTTGATATATCGAATATCGAACCAGCAATAATTTACACACACTAGGTTACAAAATAAAAACATTAACATTTCTTAAACAAATAAACTTCACACAATAAACACATGGAAAACTTGCCGGCAATTCAGCGTTATCACTGCCGGCGGCGATTACACATAGTTCTGTAGTACCGTAATATCGGTATTGTGTCAAAAGGTCGTTTATTAGCCTTGTCAGGTTAGGGTAAGTTAGGATTAGTTAAAGTTAGATTAGGGTTAATTATGGTTACGGTTTATTTAGGGTTAGCATAAAACTGAAATTTGTGAAGATCATTAATTTATGTAGCAACCCCTTCGATATATTACCCGCTCTACGCATAGCCACTGCAGACCTGATAGATCTTTCACGTGTGTTTGTTTCATTAGTTTTATTCTTAACAGGAATGTAAATTATAATATTTTGTAACCGTGTGTGTGTGTATAATACATAATATATGTGAGGAGAAGTTTGGCGACTGTAAGAAGTCATTTTTATGGTTTGGTCAGAAAGTAAACAAAAAGATTGACGTGTATGGCCACGATGCAGACGACTCCAGCCGGGACTGATGTCCGTGGTCAGGGGATGACGCCACGTCCCGGCTAGACATCTCAACACCATTCAGTACTCTAATCGAATTTGAAGCCACTGAATATTCGTATTTGATTCGATATTTGATTCGTATTCAAAATTTCGAGGATATTTGATTCAAATGAAATTCCAGATTCGTCCCATCCTTAACACGCACCGCACCACACACACACACACACCACACATACACAGTTTAGACTGCAACTAGGTGGTACTTAGAAAATTCGGGGCTATATAAACGAATATTGCTCGAATATTTTCCTCCGTCGCACACGCGATACCAGGCGATCTTACTTAACTATGAAAACGACAACATACAACCGCCAAACTACTCCTCACATATCTTATATACACACACTAGGTTACAAAATAAAAACATTAACATTTCTGAAACAAATAAACTTCACACAATAAACTCATGCAAAACTTGATATTTGATTTGTATTCAAAATTTCGAGGATATTCGATTCGAATAAAATTCCAGATTCATCCCATCCTTAACTCACTCACGCACTCACGCACGCACGCGCGCGCGCGCGCACGCACGCACGCACAAACACACACACACACACACACACACACACACACACACAGTTTAGACTGCAACTACCCCAGTGGGTAGGTGGTACTTTTTCTAGCCCATACAACCTTTACGTCTATTCATCATAGTCATTCAGGTATTCATTATTTCATTATAGATGTGTATCATGGATTACACAAGTTAGCTGCAAGCACCCTGCTGGCCTGATAGTGCTGTCTGTCACCCCTATCATAAGTGTCTCTTATCGCTGCCCTCCAGTAGGACCTGCAGGCTGAAGACCCATGTTTCACCTTAGACCGGTGTTTTTATGTGCACATCTATGACAGCATTTGACATATTGACCTGTTGGCCAAGCCTGAGAGAGCTCTTTGTGTGGTTGTTCCTAATCTCTTCATGATCATTTGTGAAGCAAGGGATATATAATAATTGCTTTAAGAAACAACTGTGCAAGATGTGATGTGTAGATAAGACGTGGCTGCAGGTCAAACAAAGGGTGTCCTAGTTGTGTATAAAAGGGTGCTGCAGTGTTGACTGGGTGGCAGTGAGACCGAGATTGGTGACATGGTCAGAGTCATGTGAGCCAGGACTTGCTGTTGGTTAGGAGTCTCTAGTGCCATGTAGTAGCTGTTTTCAAGTAAGGCTTACGTAACCAGATGGACATAACCTGTTGAATGCAATTGTGGTTTGGAGTGGCACAATGGAGCCTGAAGATGGTGTGATTACTGTGAGCGGAGGTGGAATTGCAGAGAGGATATGCCAGTTGGGGATGCAGCAGCATACAACTAGTTCTCAGAAAGAGGCAGAAATTCCAAAGGCAATGAAACTGCAAGAGAGCCGGATTCCATACAGAAGTGCGAAGGGTGGTGATGTGACAACTTATCCTCTTCGAC
This sequence comes from Oasisia sp. SBJ-2009, assembly GCA_964017155.1. NCBI lineage: Eukaryota > Metazoa > Annelida > Polychaeta > Sabellida > Siboglinidae > Oasisia > Oasisia sp. SBJ-2009. The sequence continues at coordinate 34,750,555 of OZ024858.1, forward strand.
CACTTTACAGGGCAGCTGTTGGTCTTGACCTGAGCAAGAATACACAGAGTGATATGTTTACTAATACAAGGCATAAAATGGCTGGTGAAGAACGAGTGCAACCAAGTAAGTGTGATGTGACTGACGGGGTGGACCCTTATGTTATGGTCCCTTATAGGGGTGCCTTAGATGAAGGGCAGTCAGCTTTCCAGCCTAAATGCCACAGTTCTCCGCGTGTGAGTCGACGACGTGATCAAGAAAATGTGGCAGTATTAAATGGGGAAAGTAATGTAATGCCTTCATACAAAGCTATTGTTATGGAGCAACCATGGACAATGATGAAACCAATGTCATCTTGCAACGACCATTATGACCAGGAGCAAGATTCTCCACTTGCACAACAAAACAGATCAGTTTTCTCAAACAGAACAAACCAATGTACAAAAACTCAGTTGCAGTTTCCATGGGGAATCCATGTCTTGAGGAGTAAGTCTGATGACGGCAAGAGGCAGCAGTTGGATGGAACAGACACAACTCCAAGTAGGCGACTTCTTCTGCACAGCCCGAGTTCAGCAGATGAAATGACAGCACATGAAAAACATCTGCAGCGTCAGCGACAACAGGAACAGGAGGAGGATGTATGGCAACAGCAGCCAAGACTTGCACAACAGCAAGGACACCATAAGAGACCTAGGCAGGAAGTACAGCAGCTACGACTTGTGCAAGAACACAGTCAAGTAAAACAGCAGCAAAGGTTCACTGAAGACGAGCAATGGATTGAACAACAGCAATGTTTGGAGAAAGACAGCGAAGTACATGAGCCACAAGTGAAAGAACAACAGAAACAATTTAAGCAGGAAAGACAGTTTGGAAGACAACAGCTGATAGAACAGCAACATCAGCTGGAGCAGCAGCAGTGGGAAAGACAAAGACAACAACAGTGGCTAGAACAACAACGAAATATGAAACGGCAAAGGCGGATAGAACAGCAAAGACAACTGGAAGAACAGATAGAACAAGCATGGCAGATGGACGAGCACCATGGACAGAATCATCAGTCTGAAGATAAAAGACAAGTACAAAAACAACTGCATTCATTGGAAGAAGAACAACAATTACAACATGACAAACATGCACAGCAGCAGCTATGCCAACAGCAGGACCAACACAAAGACAAATCGTCACAACAAATATTTCAGGCAGAGCAACGGCAACCACAAATTGTCCTAGAACAATCATGCCCCAAGAAATATGACCAGTTATGGCAAGATAAGCATGAGCATGAAGAGGAGGCTCAGAGTAAACTACACCATCAGAGAATGCAGCGACAACAGCAGCTACAACAGAAGAGGTTGAAACTACAACAACACAGGCAAAGGTACCAACAAGATCAACAACAAGTGGAACGGCAACTGCAGTTGAACCAAACACAATTACAAGAACAACTGCATGAAGAGAGACAAGTGGAACAACAGCACCAGCCAGACCAAAGGCTGAAACAGTATTTACAAGAGCAAGAACATTCCCGTGTACTAAGACAGCAAGTGCAAGAGGTGCAACCTGAGTGGCAAGAACAACACCATCAACAGCAGCTACAGTTGCAGAAAAAGCTACACGAGATGGAGAAAGCAGAGCAACAGCCACAAGTCCAGTTGAAGCCACAAGAACAACAAATGCAACAACTACAGATGAAACAGTTGCTGGGTGGAGCAATCTTGCCCTATGGCCAGCAGCAACAACAAGTGCAACAACATCTGCACCAGAGGAAACTTCAGTTGCCAACACAGAAATCTCTTTCACTGCTGCCACACACAGCTTCAGAGGATGATGTGGTACAGAACACACAGTCAAGTAAGGCAAGAAACAGTCATGTAAGTCACAACTATACAAAACAACACAAATCTTCAGCAAATAGTTCTACCAGCAGTGTCCTGGACAAGAGCACCAGGAGACAGCAGCAGAGCCACTGTGGACAATTGCAACAGCACAGACATGTGCCACAGTCAGCACAGACTCCCCAGGTGTATTATGTTCTGTCTGCTGGTGAGCTCAGTGATGTTGATGACACAAGTTCCAGTTCTGGCAGCAACCCCAGGCAAGTGTGCCGTGCTCTCATTGCCCTGCTGGCTATCATAGTATTGCGTTGTTTGTAAACGTAGGCACTACACCAATATTGATTAGTAGAGCAACACAGATTGTCACAGTACATTAGCACATCTATCTAACTTCAGTAATATCACACCTTTGAAGTATGTTTCTCACTTTTCCCCAGTTATATTGACTCTTGATTTAAATTATCTGTATTTATGGGATGTTTTGCTATAACAGATATATAATTGTAATGTAGTCTCTTAAGTGGCTAATAATATCCATCCATGATTATTCAGATTAAGTTTTGTTGCCAAGTAGGGCAAGTAGCATTAAAATGTACAAGGAATTGTTAATGTTGTGGCACCAACAATGCCATTACACATTCCATATTCAACACATGCTTGTCTCTGCCCAGCCTCTCCTTACAGCCTGTACAAGACACATAGATCATATGTATGCATATATGTTGGAACAATTTCTTTGATGCAGTAATGTCAAGATAATGTTGCATAATATCCATTCAGTCCTTAGAACTGCTCAGTGTGCTTTATTGCACAATGGTGCTTTAATTGCTGCATTTGCATGCATAGCAAACCTGTTTAGTCGAACACCAGCTGAATTCTTGGAAGCATGCTGCAATTAATGCATAAGGACTAATTTGTAACAATGTTATTATTACAGATTGAGAATATTAAAAACAAAAAAATATTCCTTGCCTTAACATTGAAGATATTTGTATAAAAAAAATATTTTAAGATAACAGGTATAAATACACGCACGCACGCGCGCGCGCGCACACACACACACACACACACACACACACACACACACACACACACACACACACACACACACACACACACCCTTGCTCACTCACTCACTCACCTCACTCACTCACTCACTCACTCACTCACTCACTCACTCACTCACTCACTCACTCACTCACACACTCACTCACACACACACACACACACATTTTACAGATGTATATTACACAGGGTCTCACACCAGGGTATTGCAATTGGTCTTTATTCAAAGTAACAGTATGTAGTAGACTGAATAGAGACATTTGAATGTGATGAGTCACACAAAGGAACTGCCTATTACATGGCTACATGAGCACACACAATGTTGAGTTTCTAAACGGGGGTGTGCCCTGTGCAGTCAGCTATGGGAGGTGTGGATGGAGGTCACGCCAGGTGGCTGCAGTTTCTGTGCTCACAGGGCGGCATGTAACATTTCAGTGCAGATGTTTGACTGCGGCCTACAGAGACGTGGACCAGTTTGAACTGATGCACCCATCAGTAGCTGGCATTCCGCTATTGGCTGCTTACGTAATTATAGCATCCACAAATAACCCACATCCCTGCAGTCTGCTGCTGACTCTACCGGTTCTGTGCCTCACAAGACAGCAGTGTACTGTGCAGTTTGCTGTTGTCATAAGTTGCTATAGGATTGACATTTTTTCGTGTGATCAGGTGTCCGACATCAAGCCAGGAGCGGGCGTCTAGACCCTCATCGTTTCCTGGGTCTGAGGACAGTGAGAGGCGAGTGGCAGCGAATGCACGCAGCAGGCACCACTCAAGTATGCTGAAGCCACCGAGACAGGCCGCAACCATGGAGGATGAGGAGGCCAAGGTAGGTCACTTCCTTGTATAAGTCTAGGAAGTACCCGTGACCTGCCAGTCTACCCTGTGGCCTGCCAGTCTACCCCGTGGCCTGCCAGTCTACCCTGTGGCCTGCCAGTCTACCCTGTGGCCTGCCAGTCTACCTCGTGGCCTGCCAGTCTACCTTGTGGCCTGCCAGTCTACCCCGTGGCCTGCCAGTCTACCCCGTGGCCTGCCAGTCTACCCCGTGGCCTGCCAGTCTATTGTGTGGCCTGTCAGTCTATTGTGTGGCCTGCCAGTCCACTTTGTGGCCTGTCAGTCTATCCAGTCCACTCTGTGACCTGTCAGTCTATTGTGTGGCCTGTCAGTCTATTGTGTGGCCTGCCAGTCCACTTTGTGGCCTGTCAGTCTATCCAGTCCACTCTGTGACCTGTCAGTCTATTGTGTGGCCTGCCAGTCTATTGTGTGGCCTGTCAGTCTATTGTGTGGCCTGCCAGTCTATTGTGTGGCCTGTCAGTCTATTGTGTGGCCTGTCAGTCTATTGTGTGGCCTGCCAGTCCACTTTGTGGCCTGTCAGTCTATCCAGTCCACTCTGTGACCTGTCAGTCTATTGTGTGGCCTGTCAGTCTATTGTGTGGCCTGCCAGTCCACTTTGTGGCCTGTCAGTCTATCCAGTCCACTCTGTGGCCTGTCAGTCTATTGTGTGGCCTGTCAGTCTATTGTGTGGCCTGTCAGTCTATTGTGTGGCCTGTCAGTCTATTGTGTGGCCTGCCAGTCCACTTTGTGGCCTGTCAGTCTATCCAGTCCACTCTGTGACCTGTCAGTCTATTGTGTGGCCTGTCAGTCTATTGTGTGGCCTGCCAGTCCACTTTGTGGCCTGTCAGTCTATCCAGTCCACTCTGTGACCTGTCAGTCTATCCAGTCCACTCTGTGACCTGTCAGTCTATCCAGTCCACTCTGTGACCTGTCAGTCTATCCAGTCCACTCTGTGACCTGTCAGTCTATCCAGTCCACTCTGTGACCTGTCAGTCTATCCAGTCCACTCTGTGACCTGTCAGTCTATTGTGTGGCCTGTCAGTCTATTGTGTGGCCTGCCAGTCCACTTTGTGGCCTGTCAGTCTATCCAGTCCACTCTGTGACCTGTCAGTCTATCCAGTCCACTCTGTGACCTGTCAGTCTATCCAGTCCACTCTGTGACCTGTCAGTCTATCCAGTCCACTCTGTGACCTGTCGGATAATTACCTTTACTACCAGATTAGATGTTATCTTGCTTATGCATATTTTGATTTTCAGTAAACACACCAAGACTATGTAGTGAGACTAGACAGGACATGTAAACAGCCATGGTAGTTCCCTAGCCCTTGGGCCAGCACCAACATGCTCCTCGTACATGCACATGGACAACTTGAGCTTGTCAATATAAAACAATATTTTATATTGTCATAGTATTGCTTGCATCATTTTGTTATTGATAAATGCAGATACACAGGTCAGGTGGTGTGACAGTTTGTTGTGGGAACTGGATTGACACCGAGTGTGTGACCATAAAGCAGCAGCCTGTGTGTAGACAGCTGTACTAGCCATTCATGGAACTAGGTCAAGTGAGGGCATGGCACTTAATAGTCCTGATGGCTGCAGCACAGACATAGCTACATGGCATTTGATCCTGTATGTCCTCAGTTACACCTTATTCATAAATGCTAAATTTTATAATTCTCTTATGTATAATATGTATATTACCATTAGCCTTAGATTAAGAGAACATAATAGTTATTTTATTGTAACAGTCATTCATTGTGTCACTATTTCCAGTCAGTCTATTAGCTTTTAACTATTACATTGAAATAGCTCAACACAAGTCCCCCAGTAGTAGTGAGTATGACAATGACTAGTGTCTTCCATGAGCTGTGAGCAGCAGGGATGGCTGGAGTCATGTAGGGATGAGTGTAGCTGGCAGTGAACTTGTGCATGTGACCTTATCTGTCAGACAGAAGCACTGCAGGCATCCAGACTGTTCAATCACTTGCATACATTCCTCACCAGTGATAACAGCTACCTACATGTGTAGTGGGGGAGGGTAGACTTCCTTAGTCTGCTGACACACAGATACCATCTTACTTGTAATGATTTGTTTTACAAGAACCTTGTAGCAAAATGTTATAACTTTGCCTTATGTTTTTGTCATAACGATAACATATTTATTTGTAGGTAGATTTTCTACATGTTATATAACATAGTGTCCTGGTTTCTCACTCAATGTTTGTGTTTACTGCAGGCATTTGTACAGGACACAATTGTTGCCATTCCCAAATGTTTTGGTAGACATGTGTGTGTGGTAGCTGACACAAGACACCACAAGTACAAACACCCATTTTCAAAGCATAAATGATAATATCTATGATTTTGGAAAACTGTTTTTGCTCTGTTTTTTACCCATCCATCACCAATGATATTTCTACCCGTCCACACTGGGTTTATCTGTCCAAATGACAGGTGGATGGGTCTCTACATCAAGTATGGTTTCCTGTGAACCAGTCAGTTCACTTCAGGGGTAACAGTGTAAGAGTGTGGGTCTTCTTGGTTTCTAAGAAAATTGATGTGCTTTCTCAAACTTTACAATGAACTCGTCAATACAACGGCTCATTCTTAAACCTTGTTTTTACTCCAGGGTCTGTTTAGTAAGCACCTCAACCTAATGCAGGCCTCACTGTGTGTGTTTGGTTTGACTGCAGGTAGTGATGGATGGCTTCACTTACCGCCATCTCATGCAAGACCTCACCATGTTCAAGACAATGCTGCTGAGGTTAAGGAGAGTTGTGCAAGAGGTAGGATTCAGAGAGATCACTTATGTGTAGTTCAAATACATATTTCTATTTGAATACCAAAATTTGGTGTATTTGTATTTGAATTGAAAATCACAAAAGGGCACGTATTTGTATTTGATATTTGGTCTGTATTTGAAAAATATCAACATTTCTGTTTCATGATCACATGATCATGTTTCATGATCACAGCCTACCAAACTGATTAGTTACCTTTACTGCAAATCACCTTTGACTAAATAATTATTTTCTTCAAAATACCCATTGATTGCAACTACATGTGTAGTAACATTATAGACCCATGTCTTCTTCAAAAAAGAACATTTAGCCACACTTTTGAAGTTATATGTTGGATTAGGGTTAGACAAAATTCCACCCACCGTGATACACTTGAACTATATAATGGAAATACAGTCCATATATTTTAATCGTATTTTAATCAAATTAAAAAATGGCAATGTATTTTAATCGTACATGTATTTGAATAAAAAATGGCAGTATATTTGTATTTGAATTGAAACACAATTAAAAAGAAAGTAATACATGTGTATGTTGTATTTAACTATGCTTAACTGCATACCGTATTCATCCATCAATTTTATACTTATTTTTATTTCAAGATTGCTGAATCCCTTTTCATTCTGATGTTTCTTTGAGTAGCAAGTAACATAACACAGTTGCCAAGTTTACAACAATTTAAGAAAAGATTAAAATCGATGTTACTTTCTTCGTATTTATGAACATTGAACATTGAACAATGATACAAAATACCATTATTGTTGCTTTGTATTCAATCTTGTAACTCTTATTACTGCAACTACTATGCATTTTTGTTGAAAACGGCATAGCGCATTAGATTACAAGTCATATGTCATTTAACAGCAGCAGCGATTCACCAATCATGGAATTGTATTGTATTATTTTCCCATAATATGTTGTATATTCCTGTGTTGTTGTTAAATAACCTTTCATTCATAACAATACTCCCTAGCTGGTCAGCAAGACACTAATTATGCCTATAAACTAGATAACTCAATATATGAGTAGCTTACCATTTACATAGTAATACATCCTGAAAATGAAAAGTATTTAAAAAAATATTTGTAATACTTTCAAATGTATTTGTATTTAAATACATTTGTATTTAAAAGTATTTGTATTTTAATCCTTCAAGAGTATTTGTATTTAAATACATTTCAATGTATTTGACCCCATGTCTGCTATTCAGTATATAACTAGATTATACTACTGTGATATTAGAACTTGTGTAAGACGCAAGGAGCATGCATTGACAGGGCTGTGGCCATGTCTAGCCAAGGGACATGTAACTACCACCCACCTGGTTAATGTGTGGTTCAGTGTCATCAGATAGGAGGTTCATGGGTGACAGTGATTCACAAAGTAGCCTCGCCAGCATGGCAGCCCCAGAGGTCAGTGGAGATTACTGACATTCCTCAGTTGCCACCAACAATACTCTCCCAACTACCAGGGACCATGTGTCATCTTGATGTAGCAGGCTGCGAGTGCCCAAAGTTGTTATTCTAATGTCAAACTGGTTACTCAATATTGCTTAAATAATGCACTCCTAAGGAGCAACAACCCAAGCACACAAACATAAATCGGCGGTACAAAATGATGGTGTGTTTGTATTCCTGCCATCGTGACACCACAACTGAGAAGACTGGGTGTGTAAATAACCCAAACCAGACAGGTAAACTGGGCACTCTGAGACACCTCCTCTTGGCACTGCACCCACTGACGGTCCTTGGGATGTCTCCAACTGCACCCACTGACGGTCCTTGGGATGTCTCCAACTGCACCCACTGACGGTCCTTGGGATGTCTTCAACTGCACCCACTGACGGTCCTTGGGATGTCTTCAACTGCACCCACTGACGGTCCTTGGGATGTCTCCAACTGCACCCACTGACGGTCCTTGGGATGTCTTCAACTGCACCCACTGACGGTCCTTGGGATGTCTTCAACTGCACCCACTGACGGTCCTTGGGATGTCTGCAACTGCACCCACTGACGGTCCTTGGGATGTCTTCAACTGCACCCACTGACGGTCCTTGTGATGTCTTCAACTGCACCCACTGACGGTCCTTGGGATGTCTTCAACTGCACCCACTGACGGTCCTTGGGATGTCTCCAACTGCACCCACTGACGGTCCTTGGGATGTCTCCAACTGCATTGTTTGCAACACAACAAAAACGTCCAGTTGTGTCCACTCTTAGGACAGAAAATGCAGTAGTGTTGTGGTTTCCATTTCTCTTGCAATGTCTTTTTCTTTGTTACAGCCACTCCCACAACAGTTGTTAATGTTATGTTTGTTTATCATATGCCATAGTGTGCGTGAATACCTGCAACGGTGAATAAATAGTCAAACACATAACTCTAAAGGATGTCATTGTGTTGTTTCAGGAGGAAATTGGCTCTCCCTTTGGCAGCCAGCCATGGAAGATACCGGTGGGTGTAAGAGGCATATTTGTAATGTAGATTAGCTTATTCCAAAACTTCTGATTCACTGATCTTGCATTATCCTCAACACCACTGTGTGCAATGCAGCTATAATTGCCATATAAATCCATCCTAAGCTCTTTCTCATTTGTGACACTAGAAGGCTATCCATCCTAAGCTCTTTCTCATTTGTTATGATAGAAGGCTATCCATCCTAAGCTCTTTCTCATTTGTTATGATAGAAGGCTATCCATCCTAAGCTCTTTCTCATTTGTTATGATAGAAGGCTATCCACCCTAAGCTCTTTCTCATTTGTTATGATAGAAGGTTATCCATCCTAAGCTCTTTCTCATTTGTGATGTTAGAAGGCCATCCACCCTAAGCTCTTTCTCATTTGTGATGATAGAAGGCTATCCATCCTAAGCTCTTTCTCATTTGTTATGATAGAAGGCTATCCACCCTAAGCTCTTTCTCATTTGTTATGATAGAAGGTTATCCATCCTAAGCTCTTTCTCATTTGTGATGTTAGAAGGCCATCCACCCTAAGCTCTTTCTCATTTGTTATGATAGAAGGCTATCCATCCTAAGCTCTTTCTCATTTGTTATGATAGAAGGTTATCCATCCTAAGCTCTTGCTCATTTGTGATGATAGAAGGCTATCCACCCTAAGCTCTTTCTCATTTGTTATGATAGAAGGTTATCCATCCTAAGCTCTTTCTCATTTGTGATGTTAGAAGGCCATCCACCCTAAGCTCTTTCTCATTTGTGATGATAGAAGGCTATCCATCCTAAGCTCTTTCTCATTTGTTATGATAGAAGGTTATCCATCCTAAGCTCTTGCTCATTTGTGATGATAGAAGGCTATCCACCCTAAGCTCTTTCTCATTTGTTATGATAGAAGGTTATCCATCCTAAGCTCTTTCTCATTTGTGATGTTAGAAGGCCATCCACCCTAAGCTCTTTCTCATTTGTGATGATAGAAGGCTATCCATCCTAAGCTCTTTCTCATGTGTTATGATAGAAGGCTATCCACCCTAAGCTCTTTCTCATTTGTTATGATAGAAGGTTATCCATCCTAAGCTCTTTCTCATTTGTGATGATAGAAGGCTATCCACCCTAAGCTCTTTCTCATTTGTTATGATAGAAGGTTATCCATCCTAAGCTCTTTCTCATTTGTGATGATAGAAGGCTATCCATCCTAAGCTCTTTCTCATTTGTGATGATAGAAGGCTATCCATCCTAAGCTCTTTCTCATTTGTTATGATAGAAGGCTATCCATCCTAAGCTCTTTCTCATTTGTTATGATAGAAGGCTATCCACCCTAAGCTCTTTCTCATTTGTGATGTTAGAAGGCCATCCACCCTAAGCTCTTTCTCATTTGTGACACTAGAAGGCTATCCATCCTAAGCTCTTTCTCATTTGTTATGATAGAAGGCTATCCACCCTAAGCTCTTTCTCATTTGTTATGATAGAAGGTTATCCATCCTAAGCTCTTTCTCATTTGTGATGTTAGAAGGCCATCCACCCTAAGCTCTTTCTCATTTGTGACACTAGAAGGCTATCCATCCTAAGCTCTTTCTCATGTGTTATGATAGAAGGCTTATCCACCCTAAGCTCTTTCTCATTTGTTATGATAGAAGGTTATCCATCCTAAGCTCTTTCTCATTTGTGATGATAGAAGGCTATCCACCCTAAGCTCTTTCTCATTTGTTATGATAGAAGGTTATCCATCCTAAGCTCTTTCTCATTTGTGACACTAGAAGGCTATCCATCCTAAGCTCTTTCTCATTTGTGATGATAGAAGGCTATCCATCCTAAGCTCTTTCTCATTTGTTATGATAGAAGGCTATCCATCCTAAGCTCTTTCTCATTTGTTATGATAGAAGGCTATCCACCCTAAGCTCTTTCTCATTTGTGATGTTAGAAGGCCATCCACCCTAAGCTCTTTCTCATTTGTGACACTAGAAGGCTATCCATCCTAAGCTCTTTCTCATTTGTGATGATAGAAGGCTATCCATCCTAAGCTCTTTCTCATTTGTTATGATAGAAGGCTATCCATCCTAAGCTCTTTCTCATTTGTGACACTAGAAGGCTATCCATCCTAAGCTCTTTCTCATTTGTTATGATAGAAGGCTATCCATCCTAAGCTCTTTCTCATTTGTTATGATAGAAGGCTATCCACCCTAAGCTCTTTCTCATTTGTTATGATAGAAGGTTATCCATCCTAAGCTCTTTCTCATTTGTGACACTAGAAGGCTATCCATCCTAAGCTCTTTCTCATTTGTGATGATAGAAGGTTATCCATCCTAAGCTCTTTCTCATTTGTGACACTAGAAGGCTATCCATCCTAAGCTCTTTCTCATTTGTTATGATAGAAGGCTATCCATCCTAAGCTCTTTCTCATTTGTGATGATAGAAGGCTATCCACCCTAAGCTCTTTCTCATTTGTTATGATAGAAGGTTATCCATCCTAAGCTCTTTCTCATTTGTGATGTTAGAAGGCTATCCATCCTAAGCTCTTTCTCATTTGTGATGATAGAAGGCTATCCATCCTAAGCTCTTTCTCATTTGTGATGTTAGAAGGCCATCCACCCTAAGCTCTTTCTCATTTGTGATGATAGAAGGCTATCCATCCTAAGCTCTTTCTCATTTGTGATGATAGAAGGCTATCCATCCTAAGCTCTTTCTCATTTGTTATGATAGAAGGCTATCCATCCTAAGCTCTTTCTCATTTGTGATGATAGAAGGCCATCCATCCTAAGCTCTTTCTCATTTGTGATGATAGAAGGCTATCCATCCTAAGCTCTTTCTCATTTGTGATGATAGAAGGCTATCCATCCTAAGCTCTTTCTCATTTGTTATGATAGAAGGCTATCCATCCTAAGCTCTTTCTCATTTGTGATGATAGAAGGCCATCCATCCTAAGCTCTTTCTCATTTGTGATGATAGAAGGCTATCCATCCTAAGCTCTTTCTCATTTGTGATGTTAGAAGGCTATCCATCCTAAGCTCTTTCTCATTTGTGACACTAGAAGGCTATCCATCCTAAGCTCTTTCTCATTTGTTATGATAGAAGGCTATCCATCCTAAGCTCTTTCTCATTTGTGATGATAGAAGGCCATCCATCCTAAGCTCTTTCTCATTTGTGATGATAGAAGGCTATCCATCCTAAGCTCTTTCTCATTTGTGATGATAGAAGGTTATCCATCCTAAGCACTTGCTCACTTGTGATGATAGAAGGCTATCCACTAAGCTCTTTCTCATTTGTGATGATAGAAGGCCATCCATCCTAAGCTCTTTCTCATTTGTGATGATAGAAGGCTATCCATCCTAAGCTCTTTCTCATTTGTTATGATAGAAGGTTATCCATCCTAAGCTCTTTCTCATTTGTGATGATAGAAGGCCATCCACCCTAAGCTCTTTCTCATTTGTGATGATAGAAGGTTATCCATCCTAAGCTCTTTCTCATTTGTGATGATAGAAGGCTATCCACCCTAAGCTCTTTCTCATTTGTTATGATAGAAGGTTATCCATCCTAAGCTCTTTCTCATTTGTGATGATAGAAGGCTATCCACCCTAAGCTCTTTCTCATTTGTGATGATAGAAGGTTATCCATCCTAAGCTCTTTCTCATTTGTGATGATAGAAGGCTATCCATCCTAAGCTCTTTCTCATTTGTGATGATAGAAGGCTATCCACCCTAAGCTCTTTCTCATTTGTTATGATAGAAGGCTATCCATCCTAAGCTCTTTCTCATTTGTGATGATAGAAGGCCATCCATCCTAAGCTCTTTCTCATTTGTGATGATAGAAGGCTATCCATCCTAAGCTCTTTCTCATTTGTGATGATAGAAGGCTATCCATCCTAAGCTCTTTCTCATTTGTGATGATAGAAGGCTATCCACCCTAAGCTCTTTCTCATTTGTTATGAGAGAAGGCTATCCATCCTAAGCTCTTTCTCATTTGTGATGATAGAAGGCTATCCATCCTAAGCTCTTTCTCATTTGTGATGATAGAAGGTTATCCATCCTAAGCTCTTTCTCATTTGTGATGTTAGAAGGCTATCCATCCTAAGCTCTTTCTCATTTGTGATGATAGAAGGCTATCCATCCTAAGCTCTTTCTCATTTGTGATGATAGAAGGCTATCCATCCTAAGCTCTTTCTCATTTGTGATGATAGAAGGCTATCCACCCTAAGCTCTTTCTCATTTGTGATGATAGAAGGCTATCCACCCTAAGCTCTTTCTCATTTGTGATGATAGAAGGCTATCCACCCTAAGCTCTTTCTCATTTGTGATGATAGAAGGCTATCCACCCTAAGCTCTTTCTCATTTGTGATGATAGAAGGTTATCCATCCTAAGCTCTTTCTCATTTGTGATGATAGAAGGCTATCCATCCTAAGCTCTTGCTCACTTGTGATGATAGAAGGCTAATGAGGTCATTTATAAGAGTGTGTTGTTCTTCCAGAATGGCTACCGACTGGGTAGTACTGGCGGGTCAAGTCAGGTGGACAGTCCCCATGCTCAGGACTCTGACCCATTCATGTCGACAGCATCTCTCGACACTCTCAAACAGGTACTTTCGTACTCTATTTTATGTGAATTGCATTTTGGACATTGTCATGGGTTGGTGTACTATTTAAATTAGTTATTGCAGGTACCCTAACTAGCTTTTTGTTTCTATTACATGTAAAGACTGTTATAGGAGTTGATGCAGCAGTTAGACCGAACAAACACTTAAGACTATCTCAGTGCTGTAGAAGAATGTATTTTTATGCAGCAGTTAGACCGAGTGGAGTGTTAAGACTGTCTGTGTGTTGTTGGAGAATGTGGAATAATTTATTATCAGTTAGACTGAGTGGAGGCTTAAGACTATCTCGGCATTGTATAAGAATGGATTTAATGCTGCAGTTAGACCGAGTGGAGTTTAGACTGCCTGTGTGTCATAAGAGAATGTGGAGTTGATGCAGCAGTTAGGCAGAGTGGAGTCTTAAGACTGCCTGTGTGTCATAAGAGAATGTGGAGTTGATGCAGCAGTTAGGCAGAGTGGAGTCTTAAGACTGCCTGTGTGTCATAAGAGAATGTGGAGTTGATGCAGCAGTTAGGCAGAGTGGAGTCTTAAGACTGTCTGTGTGTCATAGGATAATGTGGAGTTGATGCAGCAGCTAGGCAGAGTGGAGTCTTAAGACTGCCTGTGTGTCATAAGAGAATGTGGAGTTGATGCAGCAGTTAGGCAGAGTGGAGTCTTAAGACTGCCTGTGTGTCATAAGAGAATGTGGAGTTGATGCAGCAGTTAGGCAGAGTGGAGTCTTAAGACTGCCTGTGTGTCATAAGAGAATGTGGAGTTGATGCAGCAGTTAGGCAGAGTGGAGTCTTAAGACTGTCTGTGTGTTGTAGGAAAATGTGGAGTTGATGCAGCAGTTAAGCATATTGCAGCAGCAGCTGCAGGAAAAAGACAGTACGATTAAACTTCTTCAGCATCAGATGGTGAGCACCAGGAACTGTCTTAATTATGCTATTAAGTATGTTAGGAAGTGGTTATTTTTAGAGTTTTTGTAGTGTTTTACGTATTTTTGGATGGCCGTAATTATATCTGTTCTTGCACTAAAACATTTTAAGCCCAAAAGCACCACTCCACGAAAAATGCTCTCAAAAACTTCAGAGATAGTTTTGGTGTGGAAATAATTATTGATATCATAAAATGTTATGGTTACTGTTTATATTAAGAGTTCAAATAAACTCCCAAGTCATGTTTGTTGTCAAAGATTTATCATGCTAACTAACTAATCATACATTTACTGAAATTATTACAAAATAATCCGAGTATTTAGCAATGTTTTCTAGCAGCGACCCGCTCGATGACACTGTGTACAGTTAGCGAGTCCTCACTGTGCCTGTGCCCTCAGCTTTAAGCCAATCCAGTATTCTCTAACAGCCGCTCCCTCGCGTCTAGTGACGTTTGTTTACAGATAGGCTTCTCGCATAAGTGCTGTTATTGGCTTAAGTTGACGTCGGTGGGGATTCCTGCTACAAGAATCTGAAAGAGGGCATCCTGGGCTTTCCCGTAGTACCAAATGTGTCCGTCGAGGGAAACCCCGTACAATGCGATTCGAACAAATGCGATGTATCGGTTTTTTTTTTTACGAAATTCATGCATGAAATGTTATGTAGTGTTTCTAAAAAGGCTATAAAATATACTAAATAATAATATAAATGGGAAATAAGCATTGCTAAATATCAAAGTATACTTTGGTGACAAAAAGTCAAAATCATCAGAAATCATCGTTGCATGTTTATGCAGTGTTTTCGCGAAATCAATTTCGCTGACATACGACTCATTTCGTTAGAACAAGTCACATATGTATATATATATATATATAATATATGCTAAAATGTGTTAAAAAATAATGTGTGTGTGTGTTTTGTTGCAGACTAAATATGAATGTGGCCATCTGGGTCCTCAAAGTAAAGTTTTCACAAATGCTGCTACACAGACTGACAGAGTAAGTAGATCTTTTGAGATGTATGTGCCTGGTTGGTTGTGTTAATGTGAAGGCTGTGATAACAAAGTGGCTTCTCGCATGTGTGTCATGCATTATAATAACATCATTTTCATGTGATATTATCAACAAACAACTTTATCACGTGAATATGTCAAAAAAGGTGATTAGGTACATAGTTCTTTTATTACAATAACATATTCCATGTACATGTATATACAGCATTGTCGTTTTCTATGCCAAGCAAAGGAAGTAAGATGTCTTATATAGACAGTGTGTTTAACATGGACATTTGATTCACATACTCACACAGTGAGACTGCATCAGTACTGTCCTCACCCACACAGTGAGACTGCATCAGTACTGTCCTCACCCACACAGTCAGACTGCACCAGTACTGTCCTCACCCACACAGTCAGACTGCATCAGTACTGTCCTCACCCACACAGTCAGACTGCACCAGTACTGTCCTCACCCACACAGTCAGACTGCATCAGTACTGTCCTCACCCACACAGTCAGACTGCACCAGTACTGTCCTCACCCACACAGTCAGACTGCACCAGTACTGTCCTCACCCACACAGTGAGACTGCACCAGTACTGTCCTCACCCACACAGTGAGACTGCACCAGTACTGTCCTCACCCACACAGTCAGACTGCACCAGTACTGTCCTCACCCACACAGTGAGACTGCATCAGTACTGTCCTCACCCACACAGTCAGACTGCACCAGTACTGTCCTCACCCACACAGTGAGACTGCACCAGTACTGTCCTCACCCACACAGTCAGACTGCACCAGTACTATCCTCACCCACACAGTGAGACTGCATCAGTACTGTCCTCACCCACACAGTCAGACTGCATCAGTACTGTCCTCACCCACAAAGTGAGACTGCACCAGTACTGTCCTCACCCACACAGTCAGACTGCACCAGTACTGTCCTCACCCACACAGTGAGACTGCACCAGTACTGTCCTCACCCACACAGTCAGACTGCACCAGTACTGTCCTCACCCACACAGTGAGACTGCACCAGTACTGTCCTCACCCACACAGTCAGACTGCATCAGTACTGTCCTCACCCACACAGTCAGACTGCACCAGTACTGTCCTCACCCACACAGTCAGACTGCATCAGTACTGTCCTCACCCACACAGTCAGACTGCATCAGTACTGTCCTCACCCACACAGTCAGACTGCACCAGTACTGTCCTCACCCACACAGTCAGACTGCATCAGTACTGTCCTCACCCACACAGTCAGACTGCACCAGTACTGTCCTCACCCACACAGTCAGACTGCACCAGTACTGTCCTCACCCAC
Organism: Oasisia sp. SBJ-2009; assembly: GCA_964017155.1. NCBI lineage: Eukaryota > Metazoa > Annelida > Polychaeta > Sabellida > Siboglinidae > Oasisia > Oasisia sp. SBJ-2009. The sequence continues at coordinate 34,767,340 of OZ024858.1, forward strand.
ACAGTGAGACTGCACCAGTACTGTCCTCACCCACACAGTCAGACTGCACCAGTACTGTCCTCACCCACACAGTGAGACTGCATCAGTACTGTCCTCACCCACACAGTCAGACTGCATCAGTACTGTCCTCACCCACACAGTGAGACTGCACCAGTACTGTCCTCACCCACACAGTCAGACTGCACCAGTACTGTCCTCACCCACACAGTGAGACTGCACCAGTACTGTCCTCACCCACACAGTCAGACTGCACCAGTACTGTCCTCACCCACACAGTGAGACTGCACCAGTACTGTCCTCACCCACACAGTCAGACTGCATCAGTACTGTCCTCACCCACACAGTCAGACTGCATCAGTACTCTTCTCAGTTACCATTACAACATAGTGTCCATCTCACAAATATCTAATGGCAGTAAAGCTTGGCCCTTGGGCACAGTGCTCTTAATTGCCATCCATCATTACAAATATTTGCATTGCCAGGTGTTTTGTTGGAGTTGTAAATAAGCAGTCTGTTGTCGAGTGGTTCTGGTAACACAGTATTCACTGACTGATGTTTCAGTCTCGATCCCTTCCCATATCGAAGAGTGTCTTTGAGGCGGTGTCCTCTCTGCCCCAGTCAACCTGTGCCGGCACTGCCAGTTGTATGACCAGTTCCTCAGCACAAGCCACAAAGACATATCCTCGTCGTCAAACTGAATTGAGGTAAGTCACATTTGTCTTATTAAGACAGTTCATATCACACCAATGTCACATCATGTTATATAAGATAAGATAAGATAGATTTATTGCCATGTGTTCACATTGTAGTTACAATAAAACATTGGAATATGTAAAGATATTAGTCGTCGTACTAGTACATTCACATGTGTGTCTGTGAAGGCATAAGTAGTATATGACAATAATTGAATTATTGGCTATCATGATGTAAAGAGAGTTCAATTTGAACATGTCAAGGAGGGGTCAGAGTCATTCACATGTCACAGAGGGGGTAAGAGTCATTCACATGTCAAGGAGGTGTCAGTGTCATTCACATGTCAAGGACGGATCAGAATCATTCACATGTCAAGGAGGGATCAGAGCCATTCACATGTCAAAGAGGGGTAAGAGTCATTCACATGTCACAGAGGGGGTAAGAGTAATTCACATGTCAAGGAGGGATCAGAGTCATTCACATGTCAAGGAGGGGTCAGAGTCATTCACATGTCAAGGAGGGATCAGAGTCATTCACATGTCAAAGAGGGGTAAGAGTCATTCACATGTCACAGAGGTGTCAGTGTCATTCACATGTCAAGGAGGGGTTAGAGTCATTCACATGTCAAGGAGGGATCAGAGTCATTCACATGTCACAGAGGGGTCAGAGTCATTCACATTTTAAGGAGGGGTCAGAGTCATTCACATGTCAAGGAGGGGTCAGAGTCATTCACATGTCAAGGAGGGGTCAGAGTCATTCACATTTTAAGGAGGGGTCAGAGTCATTCACATGTCAAGGAGGGGTCAGAGTCATTCACATTTTAAGGAGGGGTCGGAGTCATTCACATTTTAAGGAGGGGTTGGAGTCATTCACATATCACAGAGGGGTCAGCGTCATTCACATGTAAAGGATGGGTCAGAGTCATTCACATGTCAAGGATGGGTCAGAGTCATTCACATATCACAGAGGGATCAGAGTCATTCACATGTCATGGAGGGGTCAGAGTTATTCACATGTCATGAAGGGGTCAGAGTTATTCACAGTTATTCTGAATGATTATCGCGTGTTACACATTTGAGCTGAGATTCATGATGATATGGGTGACGTAAATGTTGCTATTGTTCCTCATGAGTCATCTCCTTTTCAGTGGCAGGTTGGCCCGGAACACTGGTGACAATGTTGACCAAAATACGCAGGTTAGTCTGCTCTATTCAGCCCGTGGTGTATATCCTACTTCTATCTGTCTGTCTGCCTGTCTTCTTTTGTCTGTGACTGTCTGTCTCTCGATGTGTCTCTCTGTCTGTCAGTGTCTCTGTATCCCTGTCTGTGTCTGTCAGTGTCTCTGTATCCCTGTCTCTGTCTGTCAGTGTCTATGTATCCCTGTCTCTGTCTGTCAGTGTCTCTGTATCAGTCTCTCTGTCTGTCAGTGTCTCTATATCCCTGTCTCTGTCTGTCAGTGTCTCTGTATCCCTGTCTCTGTCTGTCAGTGTCTCTGTATCAGTCTCTCTGTCTGTCAGTGTCTCTATATCCCTGTCTCTGTCTGTCAGTGTCTCTGTATCCCTGTCTCTGTCTGTCAGTGTCTCTGTATCAGTCTCTCTGTCTGTCAGTGTCTCTATATCCCTGTCTCTGTCTGTCAGTGTCTCTGTATCCCTGTCTCTGTCTGTCAGTGTCTCTGTATCAGTCTCTCTGTCTGTCAGTGTCTCTATATCCCTGTCTCTGTCTGTCAGTGTCTCTGTATCCCTGTCTCTGTCTGTCAGTGTCTCTGTATCAGTCTCTCTGTCTGTCAGTGTCTCTATATCCCTGTCTCTGTCTGTCAGTGTCTCTGTATCCCTGTCTCTGTCTGTCAGTGTCTCTGTATCAGTCTCTCTGTCTGTCAGTGTCTCTATATCCCTGTCTCTGTCTGTCAGTGTCTCTGTATCAGTCTCTCTGTCTGTCAGTGTCTCTATATCCCTGTCTCTGTCTGTCAGTGTCTCTGTATCAGTCTCTCTGTCTGTCAGTGTCTCTATATCCCTGTCTCTGTCTGTCAGTGTCTCTGTATCCCTGTCTCTGTCTGTCAGTGTCTCTGTATCAGTCTCTCTGTCTGTCAGTGTCTCTATATCCCTGTCTCTGTCTGTCAGTGTCTCTGTATCCCTGTCTCTGTCTGTCAGTGTCTCTGTATCCCTGTCTCTGTCTGTCAGTGTCTCTGTATCAGTCTCTCTGTCTGTCAGTGTCTCTGTATCCCTGTCTCTGTCTGTCAGTGTCTCTGTATCAGTCTGTGCACACTAGTTCCCCCCGCTTCTATATGTATTCCTCCAACCAATTCCCCTCACACCGCCTACGCAGGTGCAGTATATGGTGACCTGAAGCGATTTACATAGTAAGAACAGTTGATGTTACCAATCATATAAATGATGTAGTTGACATGTAAGAAGTACGTGCCCTGCTGCCAAGTAACACATCTCTGGTGACCACCAGTGCCACACCTACAGTTGTCTTGTGTCAGCTGTGAGGTCGTTCTGTCGCAGGGCAAGCAGCGTGTGTGTGTGCAGCAGCCAGGGGCGAAGGCAGGCAAAGTGACTTCAGCAGGCGACGCAAGGCAAGGCAGCAGCACGTTGTCGACAGAACAGACAGCGCCCTCCAGTGGCTGTGTCTCGTCAGCCAGCACACGGCATACATCTAAACAGGTGACCCGAGGACAGCCCAGGATCTTTGAAGCAGGTGTCACTCGGAAGACGGTAGAGTGTGAGTCAGTCGCAGACAAAGCTAGACCTACGTCTCAGCTGCGGCGGCCCACCACTAGGCTTCCCAAGTCCACTGATGTTGGCACAAATAACAGCAATTCATCTGCACCTGGGGCAGTGAGAAAGATTTCACGTGGCACTTCACAGTTGAAGTCATTCGCTGGCATAGCTAAGACATAGAGCTATGAAACAATGTTTGCATTCCATTAACCTTAGTTTGCTCAATATTCCTATTAAATCTATGTTATCATTTTAAACCAAGGTTTGTTCAATTACCTAGAACCTGTAAGCTAGGTAATTATTAGCAGGAGGTTTATTGAATCAGTTGTGTTGAAAGGTGGAACATCACAAGTGTGTGGTGGCCCCGTCAGTGGCCCCGTCAGTGGCCCCGTCAGTGGCCACGTTGTTGGCAGTAGAGTCGGTCTAGAATCGGAAAGTTTTCTTTAGGGCTTGAACTTGCTATGGTCAAAATGCTTAAGTTGCAAATGCTGTTCTTGAATTACTAAAAGCAGTTTGGAAAATAGTTATTACAAACATGTATTACTAAATTAGGACCACATAATATTATAGTTAACAATGGTTTAAATTGTGTATTAATTTTATGCGCTGCACTTTTACTGTTAGTCTTCTGGTACACGCCTGCCACGGCTCATGTTGTCTCTGGTGTTGAGAACCAGAACTGCCTGTTTGCAGTAGGGCATGCATTCATATTAGTTCATTCATTCCACAGTTATTTAAGAACATGCCTTTGACAAATGGTGACAATAATGAATATGCCTTACAACACAGCACCATCATTTGCAAATGTAATATTACTTGACATAACATGGAATAAAACATTTAAATATTAGCATGACAAGTGTCCTGCCATGTTCAGTGGCAGTTTGGGATGTTTGACTTATTTGTGTAGAAAACATGTTATTATAGGCATCCTGGTGTACTTATAGCATTTTGGCTAATCTCAGACATCACTAACATGTTTGATAAAGCACATATATTTTATGTTCAATTCACTAATGAAAATGTTTGTATGGAACAGTGTTATGCCAACAAAGACATGTTGCATGTTTATTAATGACATGCTTCTAAGCAGTATGTATCTTACTTTAACTATTTTCATAGAGCAGTGCTAATTATAATTATTTTATATTATGTCAGTTGTTTGCTTAATGAAAACACAAACAGTATATTCAGTAAAATAATAAATTGCCCAGGCCCATTCAATATTGCTAATACTTACAAAAACGGTTGTAAGAATTTCCAATGTTCTGCTGAAAAATATTAGTTGTATTTGAAAAGATGAGCCTGTATGTCATTGCCATCCTTCATTTGTGAACATGGGGTGGTGAATGGATGAGCCTGTATGTCATTGCCATCCTACATGTGTGAACATGTGGTGAATGGATGAGCCTGCATGTCATTGCCATCCTTCATTTGTGAACATGTGGTAAATGGATGAGTTTGTATGTTATTGCCATCCTACATGTGTGAACATGTGGAGGTGAATGGATGAGCTTGTATGTTATTGCCATCCTTCATTTGTGAACATGTGGTAAATGGATGAGTTTGTATGTTATTGCCATCCTACATGTGTGAACATGTGGAGGTGAATGGATGAGTTTGTATGTTATTGCCATCCTTCATTTGTGAACATGTGTTGGTGAATGGATGAGCATGTATGTTATTGCCATCCTACATGTGTGAACATGTGGTGTTGAATGGACACAATGTATAATACTGAAGTGTGCGCTGGGCCAAGTAGCTGGCAACTGGAGGACAGCTGGGACGGTGTCTTCCTGATCACACACACTTGGCAGTTGCTTGTGATTTTGTTGAGAATCACCTGTACAGAGCTGACACATTCTGTATGTTGTTAATATAAAGGAGGAAATGTTGTCTTGCTTGTTTTATCAACTCCCTCTCTGTATCAGTGAGCTTGTTCATGTATCATTCTGTAAGAGGCAGTCCAAAGTAACTGGTCTATGGTCTTGATTTGAAACCTGTGGCACTCATGTCTGCATGCCTCTTGCACTCTACACTAAAGTCAATGGAACAAGTTGTGTGCTCATCTCAGACAGTCGGGTATGTTTGCCTGGATGTCCCTGGTCTGAGATACTTGTCATGTTTTCCTGCCAGTTATTACTCAAGCGTAAAATTAACTATTACTTTGGGTATATCTTTTCCGATACTTTGTCTAATGTGCTAAAGAGATATTAGAAAAAAAATATGTTGCTTATGTGTATGGTGTGTAATTAGTAATTGCATATTTAAATCTAAATATACAAAAAGCAAAACATCCTTAAACAATTGGCATTAAGATAGTGATATGCTACTATTGATTTTTACTAAAATATAAAATGTGTCTCTTATTTACATTATCCAGTCAGAAGTAATTTTATGATACTGGTGGAGTGTAATGATGTAAAGTTATCTAAAATAACTGATTTATAAGTGTAAATGCAACTAAATTGTACTGTGTGTAAACATAGATAGATGAGAGAGAGAGAAGGACCCTCGGTTGTATATATTGTCATGTATGACTCAGTAAGTTGTCATTTATTGCTGGTTATGTAGAAAGTGTACATCAAGTTATATTTTATATGCATATTCCGTGTTGCCTCATGCACTAGGAGAGTTGTTGGAGAGTTTACCGTCAGTCTTGATCAATATTGTAACATTCTAATCGTTGTATCTGAGAGCTGTTTATCATTGCTTGGAAGCAGTCAGTGTTAATGTTTGATGACTACGGACATCTTACAGAGTGGTTAACCACATTGTTGTCAGTTGCCCAAGTTAACCTGCTCCTGTTGCATAGCTTGGTAAGTTTTGCTTGTATTCTGCGGAAGAAATTGCAGGTGTCATCTTTATAAGTTAATTGTAATTGTAGAGTAAAATGCTGAAATACCTTCCTACCCCAAATATATCCACTTGAAACCGATTGCAAGATCGTAGCTTTATATAACATCTTACTAATGTGTATATTATTGTTACTTTTAAAATGACATTGATTAAATACAGATGACTAACTGTGGCCACTCATGATGTACAGGCTACAAGTTATACGAATTTAGTAATCGCTCTCATCAAGTTTAACATCAACAGTGATAATAATGTTGTATCAATACAGGACTAAGTTAACTGTTGCAATAATTTGTATAATTTGAAACTGGTGGTGAGCCCATGCATGTTTCTGTTGCATATCTTAATATTATATCATGCACATTAAGGATTCCAGTTATCCTCATTTTTATCGTTGTTTGACTTAACAATTCCACTAGTCATTGTGTTTTATGAAACACGTTGTGATTATACTGTTTCATTCTAATATGTATATATTAAGTAGATTGTTTGTGTACTGTATGTTCTATGCATTGTTGCATTAAACTTGAAAGACATTCACATCTACATTTCGTATATTCACTTTGGCTTCACTTGAGGTATGAATCATTCTTTCAGTGGCAGCATAGACGTTACAGCCGACTGACAGAAATCCAGACACTACATGTTTATTTCACTAATGTAGAACCATCAGTATCCACTAAGCAATATACACTTGCTATATGCACTCCACCAATACTCACTCCACCAGGTACCACTCCACCAGGTACCACTCCACCAGGTACCACTCCACCAGGTACCACTCGGCAATATCCACTCCACCAGGTACCACTCCACCAGGTACCACTCCACCAGGTACCACTCCACCAGGTACCACTCCACCAGGTACCACTCCACCAGGTACCACTCCACCAGGTACCACTCCACCAGGTACCACTCGGCAATATCCACTCCACCAGGTACCACTCCACCAGGTACCACTCCACCAGGTACCACTCGGCAATATCCACTCCACCAGTATTCGATCATTCCAGCAGTAACCATTCAGCAATATCCACTCCACCAGTATTCGATCATTCCAGCAGTAACCTATCAGCAATATCCACTCCACCAGTATTTGATCATTCCAGCAGTAACCATTCAGCAATATCCACTCCACAAGTATTCGATCATTCCAGCAGTAACCACTCAGCAATATCCACTCTACCAGTATTCAATCATTCCAGCAGTAACCATTCAGCAATATCCAGTCCACCAATATTCGATCATTCCAGCAGTAACCTATCAGCAATATCCACTCCACCAGTATTCGATCATTCCAGCAGTAACCATTCAGCAATATCCACTCCACCAGTATTCGATCATTCCAGCAGTAACCATTCAGCAATATCCAGTCCACCAGTATTCGATCATTCCAGCAGTAACCACTCAGCAATATCCACTCCACCAGTATTCAATCATTCCAGCAGTAACCACTCAGCAATAACTGCTCCACCAGTATCCACACCATCAGTAATCATTCATCAATATCCACTCCATCAGTATCCACACCATCAGTAATCATTCAGCAATATCCACACCACCAGTACAACGCTGTACCGCAGTTGTTTCGGATCTTGCAATTACACGCAATTACCTTTCTCTACTGAAACGCTTAAGTACGTTAACGCTAACGCACACACGCACGCAGCACGCGCGCGCACACACACCACACACACGCACAGACACAGACACACACAGAGACACACGCACACACGCACACACGCACACACGCACACACGCACACACGCACACACACTCACTCACTCACAAACACACAGTGTTTAAATAAGAAAACAATTGGCGATAATATCGGTTTATTTTTGTAGCACACACACGCAGCATTTAGCCACCATCTATGTTTGGCCACGTTACACAAACAAATCTACAGGACAACTACCACGATCTCAGAAGATCAACGTTTGCTGACGACATATCAACACATAAACAGATAAACGAAACATCAACGAATTCGCGCATTAACAGATCTGAAATGCATCACTACTCTACACATTTTCCATGTGTATCCGAAACGTAAATTGATTCAGTTTCTATTCGCACAAAACTATAACTTGGATGACTACGAGTCACCGTTCTTTTGACCGCATTATGTGGCGGGGTTGTTACTTTGACTCCCATCTACATGCCACACTTGCTGAGGTATGTCTTGTCCAAACGGCTCCGCTGTTGACACAGGTTTGTTGCCGGATTGAAGAGGAGCGGCTCCTTGCACGTTAGCACACTGCACTTGCCGGCTTTGCACAGTAGGTACTTACTGCAGTTAGCGGGGTTCGGGTAGTAACCTTCTCGACGCTTCGTGTTGACGACTGGAGGTCGCATTTCTGTTGGAAACGTTATTACAACTAACTAATAATGTAATAAGTGGTCCTGCAGAATAATATAATAACTTTTGCTTGATAATATAATAACATACATATTTCATAAAGGACTTAGTGGTTTTTGTGGATTTCATTTTGATTTCTTGCACTTAGTCCATTTGATCTATTTCGGGTTTTTTCCGCAATACTGCGATTTATGCTAGCCATTTTCGTTGATTTGGTTGATTTCTTGTACTTGTCCATTTTGTCTATTTTGCAATACTGAGGATGAATTTATGACACTGGAGAACAACTATTTTGCGAGTGTGGAAAAGCTATAGTGTTTTAAACTAAATCAAGTATGCTGATTCCAAATTTTATAAGTCAGATTTGTCCCAGCACATCAGTATTTTTATATTGAATACAGCGAATAGTTGCATCTTTTTGACGAATATGGCACTTTTTGACAAAAGCACGAAACTTGGTAGGCCTACATAGTTATATCTCACAAATAACAGAACGGGAGCATCTCTGAATTTGCCCCGGACACTCTTGGTGGTAATTTTTGTAAACAGCTGCAAAAACTAGTTTTCTCCATATCTCAGGAACTGTTTCACATAGAACCATAATATTGCACTAAGATACACATATCAGGGTGCACATAATTAAAATAGTTTATATCTGACTTTGTCCGTTATTCGATTACAACCACCATGCTTAAAGATGGCGTCCGTCAACATTAATATCTTCTAAAATACGTCTCATATAACAGCACAACCGCGTCAAAATATAAACAAGTGGACTGGAATTTGACATTTTTGTAACATTTTACAGTTGATCTTAGTCAACTTTCATATCTGCCATTTTTCAAGATGGCTGGTTTAAAAGCTAATGTCCCTTATATCATCTGAACTATGCCACTTTGCATAGATGAGCGGATGCGGATTTCAATTTAATTAAACATTTGCGTCTGATCTTCCGCCACTATATCCGCCAACTACACTACATAACTGGTATTTGTCTTAGTAATAATATAGATTTAGAAAGGAAAAAAATTCAAATAGATTACCTTTGTCCAACATTCATGTCAGCCATTTTAAGAAGGTGGATGTGTATAGATAATGTACACATAGCAATACTGATTACGTCATTTAGAAAAGAACCATACTGAACTCATAATATAGGTAATCGCGTGTTCCGATCTCAAATACGTTATTTTTTACCTTCACTGACATTATCATCGATTAGATGCATAGGCCCTACTATACTCGTTAGAGCCAGTATTTTATATTTCAAGAATACGTTTCATCTAGTCAAAATTATGGAGCATATTGTATGCAGCCAGATTGGTCGTCACCTAGATCACAATAATATACTGCATCCAAACCAACATGGCTTCCGAAAGGGTTTATCTTGCGAGACGCAACTTGTTTATACCGTACACGAACTAGCTTATTCAATTAATCAAAAGACGCAAACGGATGTCATCTTTCTGGACTTCAGTAAGGCTTTCGACAAAGTGTCACACGACAAACTTCTGCATAAGATCCGTTACTATGGGATAGGCGGAAAGACCAATACATGGATCAGTGCATTCCTATGTTCTCGCAGTCAACAAGTTGTCGTCAACGGACAAACATCGCAGTCAGCTGGTGTGCTCTCGGGAGTCCCACAAGGAAGTGTGTTGGGGCCTATATTGTTTTTAATGTATATCGACGACATCGCGGAAGGAGTGACTTCGCAAATGCGCTTGTTCGCTGACGACAGTATTGTTTACTGTCAAATACACACTCCCGCTGATCATTTCACACTCGCGTCTAACCTAAGCAAACTTCTCTCATGGGCAAAGACATGGCAGATGGATTTCAATGTGTCAAAGTGTGCCGTCTTATCGGTTAAGTACTACCAAGAGGAACATATCAGCCTATAACTACTTCATGGGGAGCCAACAAATACCACGGACTGACAACCAGGACTACCTGGGGGTTACCATCAACACAACATGTGGCAACTACATATCAACAAAGTGCAGAACAAAGCCAGCAATTAAGACACTTGGCTTACTCAAAAGAACACTGCATGCGGCGCCACCGCAAATGAGACAAACAGCGTACGAGGTACTCGTGCGACCAACACTCGAGTTTGCCACATGCGCCTGGGCACCTCACACAAAGAGTCAAAGACAGACATTCAGACAATAGAGCGCGAACAAAGATCCGCTGCGCGGTTTGTCAGCGGTGATTACCGCAGAACTTCATGTGTCACTGATATGTGCACTAACCTTATGTGGAACTCCTTGTTTATTACGAAGGCGCATAAGAGATGCCACTATGTTTTTTTTTAAATTCACTACGGACTAATGCACATCAGCTTCCCTGTCATCATCAGCACAGCAGATGCGCAGTCGTTCTACGTACGCTGTATTCCACTGTGGAACGCACTTACCGAGAAAGTTGTCACCACGTCTACCGCAAAAGTGTTCCAGAGAGCCGCCATTCCAGTCATTCAGACATTGACATTATAGTAGATTGTCTTAGTGTTAATCATGGACTGCCTTTTTTTATTTAATGTACTAATAATTGTATTGATCTATTTATTGTGATATTTTAATAACTTATTATTTTAGCTCACAGTGTTGTATCTTTTACATTGCATGTCCGTGAAATTTAATTTACAAATAATTAATTTATCTATTTATTATATTTATTGTATTAATTTATTCATCGTATTAATGTACACTTAATATACAGTAAACTATATTGTATTGTTCGTATTTATCTATTTGTCATCCGCATACACTAACACATGAGACGTCTTGTAGGTCTTTGCCATTTGGTGCCGAGGTGATAATTGCTTTTTCAATGCGTATTCGACGCGACAGACTGCATCACCACCTTCTCCGCCCCGCGCTCCACTCCGGACAACATACATCTGGGTGTCATCTGCATAACGATGGTATTGAAGTTGATACTTTCTGAAGATAGCACCCATTGGCTGCGTGTAGACGGAGAAGAGGACTGCGCCCCACCCCCTTGTGGGATGCCTGATTCGATCAGCGTCCTGTGTGAGTTGAGACTGCCAATGCGCATTGTTTGAGTCCGGTTCGATATGTACGAATACAGCCATTTCAATGCAGTGCCTTCAATGCATATGCTGCGCATCTGGTCGATTAACAGCGAATGGTCAAAAGTTGTCAAACGCAGCACTGTCAGCACGCCATTCTTTCTGTCGATGGAATTAGGGAGTCTTTTTGATGCGCACTAACGCTGTCCCGGTGCTGTGATGTTATCGGTATGCACTTTGGAAAATGTCAAATATATTGTTGTTGTCTAGATGCTAACGAAGTTGGACTGCTATGTGACGCTAAAGCAACTTTGAAACAAAAGACAAGTTTGATGTTGGCCGGTAGATGTTCGTCAAGAGTGGACCCAGGTTTGGTTTCTTTAGTAGCCTCTAGTTTTGATCACGACATGTTTGAATGTGGCTGGCACGAACCATGACTCGAGATATATGTTGATGATTGTAGGTAATGTCGGCGCAAGAATGTCAGTTTTAATTTTCACGAGTGAGGCGGAAACAGGATCAAGCACGCTTGTTTTGTTGGACGCTTCCTTACTAATGAAATAATACCATCTGTGGTAATGCCGAATAACGCACTTACTGAGCAAGTCTGTTCACAATGCACATAGTCAGCGTTAGCTGTTAGAATGCGTCTACTTGATAGCTGGCTCCGAATGTCTAACACTTTCCCTCCTTCTGCAGTGACAGACACACGACAGGGCAGGTTTTGAGCATCTTTTCTCTTCATCAGGTCATCCATCACTTTGAATAGTGCTTTGCTGTTTCACGCACATTCTTCATGATTTTGGCGTACAACGTGGCTTTCATTGACTGTATATCTTGTTCGTACCATTCCAGTGTAGATATCTTGATGAACCTGCAGCTTCATCAAACTCCACTTCCGCTCCGCTTCGCTTATGAGCAGGGATCCCACCTCCACTGACGTCACAAAACACCCAGAGGATGGTGAAATTAGAAGGTCCAGAATGTTGGCGATAATACTCTAATTTGTTGGACTTTATAGTCGCCATCTTCAAACATATCATTATAAATTTAAGATAATGTAGAAAATAATTTGTTCACATCGCAACATGATTACCTATGTTTTGCCTCTAACATGACTGCTCCACATAATGCAGTTCTTGCGGTAGGGGAACATTGGTTTTATACATTCTCCGTCTTTGAAAATGGCGGATATACATTTTAGATAAGTGCGAAAGGGATATATTTGAAATTGTTACTGCCCCAAAGGTAGGGCCTATATGTTTACACAAACATAACAGTTATGAGTGATGTGGTTTTATGGTGTGGCAAAATTGTTTTGACGATCGCTATTTTGTAAAATGACGGATATAAAGATATCCAAATATCAAATGCAAAATATTTGATTTGATAGCTATTAAAAAATTACCGCTACGGGCGTCCGGGGAAAATTCGAAGATTGTCCGCCGTATAATTTTTTTGTTATTTGTGATCGAGCTATAACCATATAGCAAGATTCGTACTTTTTATAAACAAAAGTGCACGATTCGTAAAAAAAGATGCAGTTATCCGATATCCGATAAAAATCTTTACGCGCTGGGACAGATCTGACATCAGATTTGAAATCAGCATATCCCATTTAGTATCAAACGCTAGTAATATGTTGGTCCTCCAGGTTGGGGGTTGGGCGTGGGGCTAACAACCCCACCCTATAAAACAAATTATCTTACGGAAACTACAACAATCGAAACTACTACAAGGGGCCCTATAGCAGACTTGAGCCAGCCTGGCAGTATGACCACACCTGCTGAAAGCCTACCCCAGGAAGGTAGGTGTGCGAAAGATAGTTTGCTCTGGCCCAGAACTAAGATCAGCGTAGGGACATGGAATGTCCGTACAATGAACGAGGCCTCAAAGCTAGCACAAGTCATCCGCGAGATGAAAAGATACAGACTGGATATCCTAGGGTTTAGTAAGTGCCGATGGACTGGGTCCGGGGGACAGGTGACCCATGATGGTTCAACCATACTATACTCAGGACATGAGGACATACACATCCGTGGAGTAGCCCTTGTAATCTCCAAGCAGAAGGCCATCACCTTGCTGGAATGGGAACCGATCAGTGATAGGATAATAAAAGCATGCTTCAAATCCAAACACTGCAAGCTTACAATCATTCTGTGTTACGCCCCAACCAATGAATCTGACACAGAGGACAAGGAAGACTGGTACGAACAGCTGCAACAAGGAGTCGCCAAAGTGCCACAACATGACATGCTTCTGATCATCGGAGATATGAATGTCAAAGTTGGTTCTGAAAACTCCAACTGCGAAAGAGCCATGGGCAGACATGGTTGTGGCGTGATGAATGACAATGGTGAACGCCTTGTTGACTTCTGCTTGAACAACAACTATGTAATTGGAAGTACCATCTTTGCACACCGGGACATCCACAAGCTCACCGGGAAATCACCTGATGGTAGGACAAGCAATCAAATCGAACGCATTATCATCAATGGAAAATGGCGTAGGTCCCTCCAAGATGTGAGAGTTTGCCGTGGAGCTGACATTTATAGTGACCACTATTTGGTAACCGCACGCATAAAGTTGAAGCTTCACAAAGTGGTACCAGAGAGCCAGCGCCGTAAACAACTAGATGTCACAAGACTCGCATGCCCAGTCACCAAACAGGAGTTCGTTTTGGAGCTGAGAAACCGCTTCAGTGCATGAACAGACACATCAGAGGAGACTGACCACGACGCTACCAACAAGTGGGACACCATCAAGAAGACCTATGTCGAAGTAGCTACCAAAGTCTTGGGCCACAAGAAGAAGAACCACAAGGAATGGCTAACACCGGAAACATGGAAACAGATTGAGGAGCGGAAACAACTCAAAATCAAGAACCAAATCAGCGAGAATCAAACAAGTCCAAGAAGCATACAAAGGCAAAGACAATGAAGTGAAGAAGGGTGACAAGAGGGCCTACGTAGAAGGACTAGCAGCAGAAGCTGAGAGTGCTGCAGCAAGAGGTGAACTCAGCACTGTCTACAAGATCACCAAACGTCTCTGTGGTAATTACATTACCCACTCTGCCCCTGTGAAAGGCAAAGATGGCAGCACTATTACAACTGAACGTGAACAAGCTGATAGATGGGTTGAATATTTCTGTGAAGTCCTGAACCACCCTCAGCCAGATGAACCCGCCGACCCCCACCAGTGCCAGATGACCTCAACATCGACACCAGTCCCCCAACAGAAGCGGAAGTTAGAAATGCCATCAAAGCTATGAAGAGTGGAAAAGCCCCAGGCGTAGACTCCATCCATGCTGAAATGTTGAAGGCCGACCTCAGTACAGCTACAAGAGTCCTGACTAACTTGTTCGACACCATTTGGGACAAAGAGACTATCCCAAGTGACTGGGGCAAAGGACTCATTATAAAGATCCCTAAGAAAGGCAACCTCCAAGTCTGTGACAATTGGCGAGGAATCACACTCTTGTCCATCCCCAGCAAAGTCTTCTGTAGAATCCTTCTTGGAAGAATCGAGACAGCTATTGACAAGAAGCTGAGGCAAGAACAAGCGGGATTCCGGAAGAGAAGAGGGTGCACTGATCAGATCTTTGCACTGAGAAACATCATAGAGCAGACTCTAGAATGGAACTGCCCACTGTATATCAACTTCATTGATTTCAAAAAGGCCTTTGACAGTATCCACCATGACACTCTGTGGAAGATCCTAAGATCCTATGGAGTACCTCTAAAGATTGTTTCACTGATAGAGACGTTCTACAACCACTTTGAATGCAGTATCATCCTCAGTAATACATCCTCTGAATGGTTCCCAGTGAAATCGGGTGTTAGACAGTGATGCATCCTCTCGCCCATCCTCTTCTTGGTCGTCATCGACTGGGTTATGCGGAAAACTACATCAGATAAACCCAGGGGTATCCAGTGGACTCTCTTTTACCAGTTAGAAGACCTCGACTTTGCTGATGACCTTGCATTTCTATCAGTAAAGCTTGACCATCTGCAGGAAAAAAACTGATAGATTAGAGAGATATGCAAAGCAAACTGGGCTTGCCATCAATACATCCAAGACACAAGTGATGAGCATCAACACCACACCAACCGCACCTGTTACCGTAAATGGTGAACCACTTGAGTTTGTACAGGATATTACTTACATGGGTAGTCTCATCAGCAAAGACAATGGAGGCCAAAAAGACATCAAGGCAAGACTCGGTAAAGCCCGCTGTGCTTTCGCCAAACTGCAGAACTTCCAACAAGTACACCACCAAAACAAAGATAAGACTTTACAACAGTAATGTGAAGTCCATCCTACTGTATGGCTCAGAGTGCTGGCGAGTGGCTAAAGGGGACATGGCAAAGATCGATGCGTTCCACAATGGATGTCTGAGAATGATCTACCGAATATTCTCTCCAAATAAGATTTTCAACGTGGACCTCTATAAGAAGACGGGCTGCAACAGTGCTGTCCTCGAAATCAAACGCCGACGGCTGAGATGGCTAGGACACGTCCTGCGAATGCCCGGAGACAGCATCCCCAAAGTGGCACTGAGATGGACACCACCTGGAAAAAGGAAGCGAGGACGGCCAAAGATGATATGGCGACAGACAGTGGTGCCCGAGCTGAGAGAGATGAGGCTGTCGTGGGGTGAGGCTCAGGCCTCAGCCAAGGACAGGACCTTGTGGCGAAAGATTGTTGTGGCCTTATGTCCCACTGGGGACGAAGAGGAAAAGTAAAAAGTAAAGCTAGTAATATGTTAGTTGTCGAGTGTTATAAACTCATATGTTGGAATGCGGAACAGGCAAAATAGACAAGATTGACTAAAAACAAAAACAACGAAATCAACGAAAATGACAAAGTTCACATGATATTTCTATGTTATTACATTATCGGATAAAAGTATTAAGTTATCGGACTGGAGCATGTTATTACATAGTCACTCAACATTTATTATAGAATATGTTTATTTGTTTGGAGTAAACAAATAGTCAAAATGATATGTTCAATAATTGCTATTTCCAAAGGTTCTACCCTACACATTTATGAGTTTATAATTTTATTGCAGATGAGATATTATTGTTTTGGCGTGTACGGAAACAAAATTATGTTTAAAAGTGAGACGTCAATAGTACATAGCATCGATTACCAGCTTAGAATGGTCCATTATATTGATTTATTATTGACGTTAATTATTTTACTATTATTTCGCCATATATTCGTTTAACTGTGTTAACGAAGGTATCATTATAATTACATCAATGACCGGGTTAATCTAAATTTGAGGGAAATGTCCATAACAACGAAAGGGGTATTTAATTGCATGTTCAACTGCGTAGACGGAAAGGGTTACCTACACCTAATCGTGTTTACCTACCTACCAGATACCCATTGCTGTAACGCCTTCGATGTAATACCAATATTCACGCTATTTCCTGATGACAGGAGAGAAAAAAAGTTACGAAAACTGAGAACTAACGCTCAGACCACGTGCTCAGACCATTTGCTCAGACCACGTGCTCAGACCATTTGCTCAGACCACGTGCTCAGACCACTTGCTCAGACCACGTGCTCAGACACATGCTCAGACCCTGGAGATAAAAACTTCCGACATGTTACGAGAGCAATAGACCGATGTTTACTTAGTTTAGATACTAAACGACTGAAGCGACTATGGATACAGTAAATGAAGATCTTCAGTACTATCTTTGGCGATATTACTCTTACAAATCATTGTAAATATGTCAACAGTCAATACTAACAATGAAGTTGATATGCGAGTAAACTGATCTGCGAGAAACCCAGACGTCTAAGCCGTTTACAATGGTCTCCACAGGACATGTATGTATGTATGTATGTATGTATGTATGTATGTATGTATGTATGTATGTATGTATGTATGTATGTATGTATGTATGTATGTATGTATGTATGTATGTATGTATGTATGTATAATATGTATGTATGTATGTATGTAGGTATGTATGTATGTATGTATGTATGTATGTATGTATGTATGTATGTATGTATGTATGTATGTATGTTAGTTTGTATGTATGTGTGTATGTATGTATGTATGTATGTATGTATGTATGTATGTATGTATGTATGTATGTATGTATGTATGTATGTATGTATGTATGTATGTATGTATGTATGTATGTATGTATGTATGTATGTATGTATGTATGTATGTATGTATGTATGTATGTATGTATGTATGTATGTATGTATGTATGTATGTATGTATGTATGTATGTATGTATGTTAGTTTGTATGTATGTATGTATGTATGTATGTATGTATGTATGTATGTATGTATGTATGTATGTATGTATGTATGTATGTATGTATGTATGTATGTATGTATGTATGTATGTATGTACGTACGTACGTACGTACGTACGTACGTATGTACATATACATGTGTGTATGAACGTATGTAAGTATGTGTAGAAGTGGCGCAGTACCTACAGCTTGGGATCGCGACTAATTCGGATTCGGATGAGTAAAAATGCTATAGACAGTGGTGGCTATTTGTGTACATTCGTACACAAATAGCCACCACTCTCTATAGCATTTTTACTCATTCATACATTTGGGTGAACTGGCGCAATGTAGAGTGAATAAAACATGCCGTAAGTTTAGCACGGCAAAACAGGGTTCGAATCCGAATTAGTCGCTCAGACTTAGTCTTTGTGTATTAATTGCAGCATGGCTGGATGCTTCCACAGAGAACCCTAAATCGTGTTCGATTGAACAGGTCTGCTCGGGAGTACAGTGTAAAACTCTTTAAGCAATCCTGAGGATTGGAAATTCCACTATATAATACATGTATATCACACTGTACACACGTTTAGTCTTCCAAAACACAATGCGTCAGTGGATCTCGCAAACAATGTGAGTAACTCTGGCGTAAGTGAACTTGTCCACAATTTCTAGCTTCAATCAATTCTCGATGCTTGCTAGGGCAACTGGCTGATGCATAACTTAGGTTTCATCGGCATTAATGATAAGGCTGAATTAGAGTTTTGCCGAAGTTATCATATATGTCCATGTTATTCTGCACTAGTTGCATAAATCTGCTGTTGAGAGTACATTCACCAATGGCGATGACATTGTAGATAACATCCTGCAATATCTTTATCTTCGCCTGAAGTCTTCTCAACTTGGGTGTCCTTTAGTGAATCAGTGCGATATTTGGTGTAGATACCATTATCACTCCCTCTGAAGGCGCCGTACAGAACAAATCATGCTGAATAGAGTAGGTCCAAACATACACCCTTGCCTTACCGAGTTGCTAACTGGTAAAGATAAATGCTCTCGTGAAACTGTCTGATCACGCCAATTGATTTGTCAGGATGAATAAATTTTGTTATTACTTTCCAGAGGCTATTGTAGATCATTGTGTCCAAAGCTTTGCTTCGATCGACACGGTTGATGTAGAGATCGCGATTCTGCTCCGGCCACTTTTTCAGGAATTAGCAAACTGCAAATATCATGTCAACTAGATCTGCCCATACTTGCCATGAAGCCACACCGGCTCTCTGGAAGAAGGTAACTTTACTTCAAATGGAGGAATATGCGGTTTAGGGGTTCGCGAGAAGGATCTTTCCATCGATAGACAACGGGGAGATCCAAGGTTGGTTGACGATTGTCTTTTCTTTTGTACGGATGCATAATAGAGGTGCCCTTTGACTTATGATGGATCAGTTCTGCTGACCACTTACATGGAAAAATCTCAGTGAACCTTTTGACAAAGCATGGATCAAACTTATAGTTGGATAGCATTTGTTCTAGGGCATTTGCCAGTGTATAATAGACTGATTGCTTTTCGTACCTCAACTATAGTAACATATTTGTTCTGCCAAGTACATATTTATGTCCAATTGTGGCATAGCTGTATTTCTGATTTCATGGAAACAGGCGGCTGGGGATATAAAATGTTATAAAATGTAAAACGTATACAATAACATACAATTTAAGGCTAACATAATTATAATTTGATGAATATACATCCAAAACGTCAGGCGCAGATACAGTGTCCCCCTTGTCCCCCCCCCCCCGTGGATGACCGTGGCCGCTTGGTGATGCTGGTTGGACCTGAACTATTAAATAGGAGCTGGGGTATTCCCCCCGATGGGACCAAACGCGCACAGATCTCGCTCAATCTCGGACGTCTCGTGGTTTAGTACGGTATCAGTTTTAAGTTTTGATCCCATCAGCGTGAGGGCGCCGTATGTTGAAGAGCCCCTGCTCGGATGTATAAGCTCTGGTTGGACATGCCAAAGTGACAAAATGTAAAGTTATTACAAATATGACGATACGCTCTAATTAATTGCTAATTTTAATTTGTTTACATACTGGCATAGGCATTTTGTATTTGTCAGGAAATACCTAGCTTCGACAATTATGTAACTGTGCGACGAGTTAGACACCGAAAACAATAAACACAGTGTAAGTAAACAGAGGCAATTTAGGCCTATTTGTTATGAGAGGGAGTGAGGGTGTGAGGGAGTGAGGGAGAGAGAGGAAATAAGTAAACATGGAGAGAGAAAGAGAGGCGGAAGAGAGAGGGGGAGACGGGAGAGAGAGATTTATAGAGAGAAAGAAAGAGGGAATAGAGATGGAAGAGAGATGGGAGATAGAGAGAGAGAGAGAGAGAGAGAGAGAGAGGGAGAGAGAGAGAGAGAGAGAGAGAGAGGAGAGGAGAGCAATACGCCAGCGAACGTTAGTTGACGACTAAATGACCGATTACTCACTCTTGCTGCTTGGCCCGCTCGGCCCATTCGGCTCACTCGGTTCGCTCGGCCTGCTCGGCCCGCTAGGCGCACTAGGCGCGCTAGGCGCGTTAGGCCCGCTAGGTCTGCTAGGCGCGCTAGGCCCGCTAGGCGCATTAGGCGCACTAGGCCCGTTAGGGACTACCGCCGTCGGCACTACGGCCGTCGTGTTCACGTGGGTCTCGTCTACGGCGGACACTCGCGCAGGGCTCACGGTGACTGTGACGCCCCTGTAACCGATACACACCGCTTCACTTAACACACGCAGCGTCTGAATACATTGCCGAACTCAGTGGTGACATTCAATACTAATGCTGGATCAAAATAAATGTAATTCTACAGGCAATAATATGTATGTATTAATTAAACAACGTACGACTACCACACAACCATCACCGCAATAGAAACGGGTACAAACTAGCATAATAAATATTCTCTAGTAACATGTTATTAACCACTCGAGATATTCGATTAGAAAAAGTCTAACTAAACGCCTCAAAGATATATACACCTACATGTGACAATGGCGACTTAGTGACAGCGACATGAAAACTATCACCGCCGGTTGATATGTTCTCCAAAATGAAGAAACACATTCTCTGCTATTGCACCGCACAGACAAAAGGCAAAGTTGATGTCAGCATGAACAACACGCAGCAATTCTTTGGAGGAAACTTACGACGCGCCCCTAGACATTTGGAATTTGCTTTACCTCGTTGACTTTTTTGAATGTGCCCCGTTACGTCGAATTTGAAGTTAGGCAATAAGGCTGCTTGAACAAATCAATACCACGATTTGCGTCGACAAGTTCGATATCAATGAAGCCCCACATTCGTAAAGTAGCAACCCGCCATTCGTAAATGGTGTGAGAATGTATAACTCATGGTGCGAGAATGCTTAACTAAACATCCTGAACTGCTAGGAGAAATCTGACTTCCGATTTGTAATCAGCGTATCTGATTTAATCTAAAAAAAATACTGTTATACCATTACCGATAATAGACAAAATAGACAAAATGCACGATATAAAAATGAAAGGAGCACGTTATTACCTATCAATAAAAAATATTATATTATCAAGTCGCAAGTTTATTACATTTTCAGGTATTACATTATCAGGCAGTTATTACATTATCGGGCGTTTTTATTATATTACTAGACACTTATTGCATTAACAGGCGATTATTACATTATCGGTTGTAACAGGTCCTATCCACGGGGCGTCAGCAGAATGGACACATAATGGCATACTAAACAAAATAAATTAGTGTAGTGCATACAGAAGTACGTACACCCTACGCTGGTTCACATCGTCTACGAACGGCTTGAATCAAATTAAACAACTGAGAACTATCGAAGACTCGCACGTGACGCAGTGAGAGGAGCAGACGACACCGTCAACGCGTCCACCTCGACGGCGTACATGCTTGCGTATGTGCGTGCGTGCAATATTAAGGTGACATTTATTTACCCGTTTTGATTATATGCCGAACATTTTAAACAGTGTGATAAATGGATTGTGCATTTACTTGCTATATGTATAACAGTTTTTTTTATATGGATTTACCCTGTTCTTTGTTAGGACCTATCTGGTGTGCTTGTTCCAATTATCAAAGACTACTGCTATGCCCAAAACAGTTACCCATTGACCTATTGCTGTAGCCAGTATCATGTCAAAAAAGTGGAAAACGTATTGTTGAACAGAATGTCAGTTACGCTATAAGCAATGTCCAAACATAGGGCATATTTATGTATTTATGTCTTAAAGGATGTTTAAAGCTTATGAATCCAAATGGGTCTATGTTTTTTAGCTCTTCTAAAGCCGTTGATAGAGTGAAACACTATTTTATTTCAGAAGGTGATTGACTAGGGCGTACCTGGATGTAATGGTAGACGGCTTATATATATATATATATATATATATATATATATATATATATATATATATATATATATATATATATATATATAATTATATATGATTTAATCATATCATTAAACAAATGTAACACAGGATGTGTTATAGATACGACACATATCAATCATCTTATGTATGCTGATAACGTAGTAATTATATCCCCATCTGTATAACGACTGTCTGAACTGATGCATATTTGTGACTCCTATGGGTAAATGATAGTAAATACAAATTCTAAGAAAAGTGCTAAATATGTAATGTAAATGTAATATGTAAATACATGAAACAATGATATTCCATTTTTTGAGAACCATGGTGAAACAATCAAGAGGTTGATAATGTAAATTATTTGGGTAACATTTTTAGAATAGATTACGTAATGACAAGGACGTTTGCAGCAATGCCGACAAATTTATGTTAGGGGTAATGTGCTATTGAGAAAATGTTACATGCGTTTCACAGAAGTGAAACTTACCTCACTTAGAACTTTCTATTCTCCTGTATATACTCACCAGCTATGGTGGAATTAACCGGTAACAAGTATCCATAAACGTCTTGTTGCATAATTATACTAATGTATTTCAGTTGTTGCTATGTCAGATAAAACTATTTTGTTGCCCCCACCATGTTTGTAGAATGTCGTGTACCAAATAGTAAAGTTGTCATGATAAACCTTGTATATAAAGCCATGTTTGGACTTGATGCGTCTTGCAATAAGTAATTGCAATTATTAGCATTCAGTATTCAGCACTAGTTATCGAGGATACGACGACAGTCTTGTATGTCCATAGAATGTTTTGACCGGGCGTACCACATTATATATGTGCATTACCTTTTATATATTTTTTTATTTGTATGTTTTTTCCCCTTTAATGCTTATAATGGGCTTCTGATGCACAAATAGGTCTGAAATGAAGATATTGAATTGAAACAAACTGAACTATCTGATGTACCTCATATTGCATGTCTTCAACAAATCCTTGTTGACTTCATTGACGAAGTGGCAAGCCTTGCGCGTGATGTCGAAGACAGTGTTGGCTGGACAGTAATAGCTGTACTCTTTGCCTCCGATACAGTGGTAGAACATTTGACAATCGTCTTTCGAAGCGAAAAAGGAGTTATTGTTCTCTTTCTCGCATGAGAAGTTTTTGGCTGCCACTGACGACGACGTGAGCTTGCTGGTTGGGGTAGCGTTCGTTGGTACCTGCTCTCTGAAAGAGTAGTTCTCTGTGTACTCCAGTGCAACATGATACGCTTGGTCTGTAATTTTTATTTGGTCGTGGCATGACTAAATATATCGCAACAAAATGCTAATGTGTTGTATACACAGTTGTTGCACAGTTATGCTTTCGCGATTTATAAAAGGTCAATATCCTAAAAACTATGCCACATTGTCCACACATCCAGTGACTTGATTATATGTGGCATAAGTATTTTGATGTCTCCGAAGTTCAACACCCCCGGTGAATGTCTAATGCACGAAACATCCCAACTAGATTACATGCAAAAATTCAGCCCGACATACGCAAAACTGTTGCAGATGTAGGTCTATATGAACATGCATTCTTGAATGGATACATACAAACACACACTGATATACACATGTACACACATTATATACATGCATATATATATATATATATATATATATATATATATATATATATATATATATATATATATATATATATATATATATAATGTGTGTATATGTGTATATCAGTGTGTGTTGGATATATATATAAATATATAAATATATAAATATATGTATGTATGTGTGTATGTATGTATGTAAGTGTGTGTGTGTCTATATGCATATATATATATACACACCTGTATATATATATATATATATATATATATATATATATATATATATAATATATATATATATATATACATACATACATAAGCAAAGAAAATGATGAAAGACAAGTCGCTAGTGGCTGAAGCCATGCGTGACGTCACGAGTTATGATTTGGTATGAACGCTAATGGTGTGCACTCCGACGATGAATAAAATGTACATGTTTGATCACAACTGGTACCAGTGTATAAAGCAGAGTAACTGTACGCAATTTCTTATATAGCGGCAATATCCAATCCATAGGTTTGCTCAAACCGCTTTACACATTACTCTCCGGCAGATCTTTTCAATCGAACAGTACTTCGGCTTCTCTGGGAAGCACCCAATTACGCTGCAATTAATGCGCGAAAGCTATTCGTACAGAAATATCCATTGTAGTTTACATTCCTACAGCTGAGTGAACAAGAACCATGCAGAATAAAAAAACGAGCTCGAGGTTTGACACAGCACCACAGGATTCGAAGCTGGGCTCTCTTAGTCGAGAGTCCGAAGCTCTAACCTACATATAATGCACCACTATAGGCAAATTGTGTATTTAAAGGTATATTAAAACATTTAATATTTCTATTATGCCCATGTTCATATTTCAGGACGAACCATTTCCGAGAGAAAAACTGTATGTTCTCTTACGGCGTTGGAGGCAAGGTGGCCAGTATTCCTCCCAGGGCTCTGTTGACGGCCT
>OZ024858.1:34797262-34824762 GCA_964017155.1 Oasisia sp. SBJ-2009
AAACGGTACTCAAGACGTTCAAGTTATCTGACACAGTGACAAACGGTACTCAAGACGTTCAAGTAATCTGACATAGTGACAAACGGTACTCGAGACGTTCAAGTAATCTGACACAGTGACAAACGGTACTCGAGACGTTCAAGTAATCTGACACAGTGACAAACGGTACTCAAGACGTTCAATCAATGTGACACAGTGACAAACGGAACTCAAGACGTTCAAGTAATCTGACAAAGTGACAAACGGTACTCAAGACGTTCAAGCAATCTGACACAGTGACAAACGGAACTCAAGACGTTCAAGCAATCTGACACAGTGACAAACGGTACTCAAGACGTTCAAGCAATTTGACACAGTGACAAACGGAACTCAAGACGTTCAAACAATCTGAAACAGTAACAAACGGTACTCAAGACGTTCAAGTAATATGACACAGTGACAAACGGTACCCGAGACGTTCAAGTAATCTGACACAGTGACAAACGATACTCAAGACGTTCAAGCAATCTCCCACAGTGACAAACGGAACTCAAGACGTTCAAGCAATCTGACACAGTGACAAACGGAACTCAAGACGTTCAAACAATCTGAAACAGTGACAAACGATACTCAAGACGTTCAAGTAGTCTGACACAGTGACAAACTGTACTCGAGACGTTCAAGCAATCTGACGCAGTGACAAACGGTACTCAAGACGTTCAAGTAATCTGACGCAGTGACAACCGATACTCAAGACGTTCAAGCAATCTGACACAGTGACAAACGGAACTCAAGACGTTCAAACAATCTGAAACAGTGACAAACGGAACTCAAGACGTTCAAGTAATCTGACACAGTGACAAATGGTATTCAAGATGTCCAAATAATCTGACACAGTGACAAACGGTACTCAAGACGTCCAAGTAATCTGACACAGTGACAAACGGTACTCAAGACGTTCAAGTAATCTGACACAGCGACAAACGGTACTCGAGACGTTCAAGTAATCTAACACAGTGACAAACGGTACTCAAGACGTTCAAGTAATCTGACACACAGACAAACGGAACTCAAGACGTTAAAACAATCTGAAACAGTGGCAAACAGTACTCAAGATGTTCAAGTAATCTGACACAGTGACAAACGGTACTCAAGACGTTCAAGCAATCTGACACAGTGACAAACGGTACTCAAGACGTTCAAGTAATCTGACACAGCGACAAACGGTACTCGAGACGTTCGAGTAATCTAACACAGTGACAAACGGTACTGAAGACGTTCAAGTAATCTGACACACAGACAAACGGAACTCAAGACGTTCAAACAATCTGAAACAGTGGCAAACAGTACTCAAGATGTTCAAGTAATCTGACACAGTGACAAACGGTACTCAAGACGTTCAAGCAATCTGACACAGTGACAAACGGTACTCAAGACGTTCAAACAATCTGAAACAGTGACAAACGGTACTCAAGACGTTCAAGTAATCTGACATAGTGACAAACGGTACTCGAGACGTTCAAGTAATCTGACACAGTGACAAACGGTACTCGAGACGTTCAAGTAATCTGACACAGTGACAAACGGTACTCAAGACGTTCAAGTAATCTGACACAGTGACAAACGGTACTCAAGACGTTCAAGTAATCTGACACAGTGACAAACGGTACTCAAGACGTTCACGTAATCTGACACAGTGACAAACGGTACTCAAGACGTTCACGTAATCTGACACAGCGACAAACGGTACTCAAGACGTTCAAGCAATCTGACACAGTGACAAACGGTACTCAAGACGTTCAAGTTATCTGAAACACTGACAAACGGTACTCAAGACGTTCAAGTAATCTGACACAGTGACAAATGGTATTCAAGATGTCCAAATAATCTGACACAGTGACAAACGGTACTCAAGACGTCCAAGTAATCTGACACAGTGACAAACGGTACTCAAGACGTTCAAGTAATCTGACACAGTGACAAACGGTACTCGAGACGTTCAAACAATCTGAAACAGTGACAAACGGAACTCAAGACGTTCAAACAATCTGAAACAGTGACAAACGGTACTCAAGACGTTCAAGTAATCTGACACAGTCACAAACGGAACTCAAGACGTTCAAACAATCTGAAACAGTGACAAACGGTACTCAAGACGTTCAAGTAATCTGACACAGTCACAAACGGAACTCAAGACGTTCAAACAATCTGAAACAGTGACAAACGGAACTCAAGACGTTCAAGTAATCTGACACAGTCACAAACGGAACTCAAGACGTTCAAACAATCTGAAACAGTGACAAACGGTACTCAAGACGTTCAAGTAATCTGACACAGCGACAAACGGTACTCGAGACGTTCAAGTAATCTAACACAGTGACAAACGGTACTCAAGACGTTCAAGTAATCTGACACACAGACAAACGGTACTCAAGACGTTCAAGTAATCTGACACACAGACAAACGGAACTCAAGACGTTCAAACAATCTGAAACAGTGGCAAACAGTACTCAAGATGTTCAAGTAATCTGACACAGTGACAAACGGTACTCAAGACGTTCAAGCAATCTGACACAGTGACAAACGGTACTCAAGACGTTCAAACAATCTGACACAGTGACAAACGGAACTCAAGACGTTCAAGCAATCTGACACAGTGACAAACGGAACTCAAGACGTTCAAGCAATCTGACACAGTGACAAACGATACTCAAGACGTTCAAGCAATCTGACACAGTGACAAACGGAACTCAAGACGTTCAAACAATCTGAAACAGTGACAAACGGTACTCAAGACGTTCAAGTAATCTGACATAGTGACAAACGGTACTCGAGACGTTCAAGTAATCTGACACAGTGACAAACGGTACTCGAGACGTTCAAGTAATCTGACACAGTGACAAACGGTACTCAAGACGTTCAAGTAATCTGACACAGTGACAAACGGTACTCAAGACGTTCACGTAATCTGACACAGTGACAAACGGTACTCAATACGTTCAAGCAATCTGACACAGTGACAAACGGAACTCAAGACGTTCAAGTTATCTGACACACTGACAAACGGTACTCAAGACGTTCAAGTAATCTGACACAGTTACAAACGGTACTCAAGACGTTCAAGTAATCTGACACAGTGACAAACGGTACTCAAGACGTTCAAGCAATCTGACACAGTGACAAACGGTATTCAAGACGTTCACGTAATCTGACACAGCGACAAACGGTACTCAAGACGTTCAAGCAATCTGACACAGTGACAAACGGTACTCAAGACGTTCACGTAATCTGACACAGTGACAAACGGAACTCAAGACGTTCAAACAATCTGAAACAGAGACAAACGGTACTCAAGACGTTCCAGTAACCTGATACAGTGACCAACGGTACTCAAGACGTTGACGCGCTATTATGTGGAATATATTGTTCATGACTCCAAGAATTGGTTATCTTGTAAGAAATTAACTTACTTAGGAGCACAGCTTTTGAAATGTACGACGTTTCGACGCATCAGGTAAGTACTGCTGTCACGTGTGTTGGCTCATGTTTCGGTGGGCTAATTTGGTTGTAGATGGCGGGCAAGTGGTATCCCTGGTCTCTGTTCATGGTGGGGGGGGGGGGGGGGCTCTCTGTTTGATATGTATGTGGCCTCCTTAACTTTTCTGTGGTGTCAATTAGATTCTCGGGCCAGTATTTTGGTGTTATTCATGGACACGTACTGTTGGTGGTTTGTCCAGGCTTGTGTGTTCTTTGAAACTCTAGCTGAGTGAGTTATTTTCACCAAAGTATGTGTGGCTGTTGTCGTTGTCGCATTGTAGGTGTCGAAGATCTATAGCTGATGGGGCGAAACGTCGTACATTTCAAAAGCTGTGCGCAAAATTAAGTACATTTATTATAAAATAGCACTATTAGTCAGTGACATGACCCCATAGTTATAGGGTTGTTTGCATCCTGAAATAAGAAAGGGGTCTTTGACATTATTCTAAGCTGCAGTGAACCACTGATTGGCCCAGTATTAGTGCTGATACAGTGTATACAAGATCACTTATTTTACGCCTATATATATATATATATATATATATATATATATATATATATATATATATATATATATATATATATATGTGTGTGTGTGTGTGTGTGTGTATATATATATATATATAACACAGAGTTGCAGTTTCTTATTTCTGGATTTAAGCTATTACAAGTGAAATAATTCACATGAGAATTTTCATGCATACATTAAGATAATAATTGCTAACTTAGTTCCACCCAAGATTACAGGAACTAAGGCACAGTTCAGAAATTTGTCACAAGACCAAGCAACTGAATTTCATATGGTAGCCATTACGTTCTTCATCATCAATATCCAAGTCTTGATCGTGCAACAGATGTCTTCTGTTGCACGCTTCTTTGTGCTGACGGAATTTGAGCAAGCACATGCTCAAAACAATCTTCTATCATGTTGGCGCGCCATGTAATCACAGTTTCCACCTCAAAGCATGCGCTCTGTTACGCAGTCACACCTGGCCAACTTAAGGATGTGTTCGGGAGCGCAGGATACTTCTTCCGTGTTGGATGTTGGTGGATCTCCACTCAAAGCATTGTACTATTGAGCAACCTGGCGGTGTGCTCTGCGAAAGTTCTCAACTGCTTCAGTTGTTGGGGGCAAACTACACAACTTTGGTGCTGCTATTGATTTCCCAGTCTTCTGAGCCCAAAGGTATCCGGTATCATATAGCATATTGACCCAGTGGAAAGGTGACTCGAGGGGGTCACTATCCTATATAGAAGAATGACCACCGGGTCACTTTTCCATAGATTTACAGTTACGAAAAATTACACACCCTATACAAAATTACTCATCCCCATATTTTATGAATATGTATTTGAAATAATGTTTTTATTACAATGTTCAATTGCAGTATATAGCCAACTATTTCTTTTCAAAAGACAATATTTAATCTTCAATTTGGGTCATAAAATAATGACGAAAAAAATATTTAAAAATAGTGTCTTTTTTCAACCTATTAGCAATTCTCACTGATATTAAAAAAACATCCAATTATTTTATACTGCAACCATTTCCAATAAAAAATTCGCAAGGATGTCAGTGTACCCTATTATTTGTTGATCTAGTTAGCAAATCTAAAATGGATTTTTTACAATATATTTATTATGAACATAGGTCAATATACTAAACCATAGAACTATGACCTTACGTGTTCAGTAATTTTCAAATGGATCGAGATCGAATCATACACTGCCACATAACCATCTAAACTGGCAATTGTTTTACAATTTACTGTTATGCGCCATGGGTGAATATATTATAACATAGAAACATGACCCCTCCACCCCATTTAAAACAGTTATTGTTGTAATTATCAGTTTGCTGCGATGCTTGCATGATTCTTTCACAGGCAATAATCATCTAAACTGGATTCGTTTTTACAAGACATGGATCAAAATACTGTACTATAGAAACATGTCATTTATTATATTGTAGTTATCAAATGGGTATTTACTATGATGCTTTTATGATTCATACTCTGGCGCATAACCATCTAAACTGGAATTTGTTACAATGTATTATGAGCCATGGGTCAATATACCATGTCTATTGCCATATAATATATATATATATATATATATATATATATATATATATATATATATATATACACACACACACACATATATATATATATACATATCTGTAACAGTCAAGTGGCCACCCAGCCAGAAGTTCATCTAAACATTAAAAACTAACGAAAAGTCAAAACAGACTGTAAACAAACATTGCAAGGTTCCCGGGCTGTGCCACCGGACTATATTGACGGTCATATACTCACGACGTTCATTTTGCGGTCGTCCTTCATTTCGCTGCCCCGGTGGTAGAGCGGGGCGTTCATGCCAGTCTTGTCTTCCCAGTGGCCGTGCAGGTTGTACGCCATCAGATTCACAAAGTCTAAATATCTACAACACGGAACAGGGAGACATACAGTGTGTGTGTGTGTGTGTGTGTGTGTGTGTGTGTGTGTGTGTGTGTGTGTGTGTGTGTGTGTGTGTGTGTGTGTGTGTGTGTGTGTGTGTGTGTGTGTGTGTGTGTGTGTGTGTGTGTGTGTGTGTGTGTGTGTGTGTGTGAGGGTATGGGGCGTGTGTGAGGGTACGGGGCGTGTGTGAGGGTACGTGGCGTGTGTGAGGGTACGTGGCGTGTGTGAGGGTACGTGGCGTGTGTGAGGGTACGTGGCGTGTGTGAGGGTACGGGGCATATGTATTGACTGTCCTTGTTATTCCCACTTTAATGATTTCATGGTTTCGATATTGTTGCGAAACGTTATTTTAGTAAACTGATTGTTAATTTGGTTTGTGACTATGACTGTTATCGGTGGGGTAGACTTGCAGCCCTGATTGTCTTTCATGTTCATTGCAATTTGATTACGTGTCGCATCTGCATGGCTACAATACGTTTGAGTTCGTATTGTCCTTCGTGGCTGTAACAACGACGTATTCATCCAGTTCCGATCTATAAACCCTACTTGCATATGCCGCTGATCTGATAGGCTCTGCGCGTAGTATTTTGGTCGGCAGCCACCGTCGCCGATAAGATAAGTTGTTGTTTGCCAGATAGTCGACTCTCTCTCTTGAAAGCGCGGCTCAACTCCTGACGTCAGGTGACACACAGACATGTAGGGTAGGCATGCATCAATGAGTTATCTGGAATGTGTGTGCGTGCGTGAGTGTGTGCGTGAGTGCGTATATGTATGTACGTACGTATGCATGACTTATATGTATGTATGTATGTATGTATGTATGTGTGTATATATGCGTGTATGTATATATGTATGTATGTATGTATGTATGTATGTATAATATATCTGGTCATGACATCGGAAATTGTAAGAAGGACGAAATGCCGTTTATAATAGGATCGCTAGGCGGCGCTGATACGCAACTCGAGCCTATGACGTATTCGCGCTCTTTGTGCGCGCGGTGTTTATATTTTAGTTCATCTTTAAGTTCTTTTAGACTCCAACTGTTACAACTATATGGAATGTCTACAACGTGTGTTAATGTATGTTGGATATAATAAATGATTGCGGCGTAACGAAGAAACGGGACGCTGGCGGTTGACGGAACGCGGCCCGAGTTACGTGACGGCGCCACCTGGCAGATTAGTTCTGTAGATGCCCCATTGTTCGCCGCTACGAAAAATTGCCACTTGAGTCTTCGAAGACGGGGTGCAGGGGTCCTGGATCACAATTCACAGTGTAACATTCCACAGGGAAAATATTTATGTTTTTCACACTGAAAAATATACTCTATTGTATAAATTATTAAGTGTTGCGTGTTGGTGGTATACGTAAGTAGAAATCAGCGAAGAGATCGACATTTATAGTCACGTGTCACCATTTCGCGAAGAAAGCGATACTTCAATCACGGTTCGCTAGGACAATATGTTTAAATTACGCTTTACGCTGTTGCGTAAGGCTTTTGTGGGAATAATGCGGGAAAATATCTAAATGTATAGGATAGCAGTGGACACCTGCGCCCAGCCCGCCAGAATAGCCTCTGCAGCGCCACCTGGTGGATGTGGATTGTTGCTAGTTACCTTAGTGAGCAGCGTGAACCTGGCTTTATCTCTAGACGGACTTCCTCGGTTCCCGGGGAACTCAAAGTCCAGGTCGAGTCCGTCGAAGTTTCGCTTACGCATGAAGCGGACGCTGGTCCTGACGAACCGTTCCCGCGTCGCTCTCGACTGCAGCATGGCCGTCATGTTGGCCGTGCCCATGTTCCAGCCACCCACGGACAACGCCGTCGTCAGGTGAGGATTCTTCACCTTCAGATTGTTAAACCTCTCGTACCTGTAGCATGTTGCAGGGTAATTTGCTAACGCATACAAACGTGCAAGCACGCACACGTGCACGCTTGAGTGCACGTGTCGACGGAAAGTCTAAACATCTGAGTCTTATTTAAAAAAAATTCCATGTTGAAAATTATTTTTCTAGCAGTAATGCATTTACAATAAAACATGGAATTACAATAAAAGAATATGATTTATATAAACGTGATATTAGTTTCATATACTGTCATGTCGTTTTTAACCAAAACATAATAATAAAGGCCAGGATACACTGATGTTTTTCGCTCGATAGCATCAGATCAGTTGGTGTTGGTTTAGTCAGGTGTTGTCAGTCGGTCTGCTGTAATCTGTCGTTGTCAGTCTGACGTAGTCGACGGTTAAAGGATTCTAACATCAATCGGAGTCAATCGGTGTTGTATAACTAGATATACATTGTCACCGTAGGAGAGCCTGGTCTGGTCGGGCCGGGTCTGGTCTGGTCGGGTCTGGTCTGGTCTGGTCTGTCCTGGTCGGGACTGGTCGGGCCAGACGTAATGTGCTAGTGTTTCTCGTTGGCTAGATTTGTACCAGACGGGAGCAGCAATAAGTGAATTAAGTTGTCACCATTAATTTACTAACAACTGAATACAACTTCAGGCTAATACGTGGACAGCGAAGAAAGAGACACAACGCACATGCCAGGTTTGTCCCCGACCGAGTCGTCGTTCCACTCCGTCGGGTAGATCATGTGGTCCTTCACCTTGGCGAATGCGTAGATGATATGTGAGCAGAGGAACGGGTCGACGTCCTCCGGCAGGAACTTGCCGAAGCCAGACCGGTACTGAGCCCAGTTCGTGTAGAAGCACACCCGCTTGTACTCATACCCTGAGGACGACAGCCGCGCCACAGCGGAGTCGTGTTGTTTGTTAGTGACAGTACAACGAGTAAGGGTGGAGTTGGCACAGTGACGGGGAGAATGTCAACGACACCTGGCTCATAACACTAGTGGGTGCGACGACGACGGTGACGTGGTGATGAGACGTAGACAGAGCTGAGCATGCAAAAGGATGACACAATGGTGACATATATACACAATGGTGATAGATACACACAATGGTGATATATATATATATATATATATATATATATATATATATATATATATATATATATATATATATATATATATACAATGGTGACAGATACACAAGGATGACAGATACGCATGGGTGACATATACACAGGGTATGGCAGCTAAACACAGGCATGACAGGTGCACGATGGAGAACGAGTTTACAACAAATAACAACTAAACACAATATAGACAACTAAACACAACATGGATAACTATCTACAAGAGTGACAACGATTATAGTTACACATCTGCTGACAACAGATACCCACAATGTGGACAATTACTTTACAAGGGTGACAGTGACACACACGCGAGGGTAACGAGGCAATTGTATTTAGTTAGTTAAAGGAAGAAAGACCTTATCATTAGTCAGGTTATTCAAATGTCGGATTAAAACTTATTTATATCTTAACCATTATTAAGTTCAAGTAAACTGGTCGTTATAAACTAAGCAAAGTTATATCTAGGCAGTTTGTCGCCTTCCATATCTATTCAGTGCGGACTAATGCGGACACATTTTCCGATCGTATCGTATCAACCGACCGTATCAAGGCTTCCGTATGTGCTACGTACAGTGTATCATTCTTGTTAACTATTTTTAATTGCTAAGGCTATGATTTAGTGAACGCACGAACGAATTTAATATTCATTTCTACCCTATGAATATTTAGCACATAAATCACGTTGGACGAACAAGTGTCATTTGCAATGTACACGTATGACAGAATATCGACGTGTCGTATACCTGTCGTAGATGTGGCTAGTAGCAGGGCGATAGGTAGTAAAAACGTCGCAATACTGGGCACTGTTGGTTTGTACATTTCTCGGCGACTTGTCGACTCCAGAGACAATTATTACGTGATAACCATCAGACGTGTGAGAATGCACGCAACACTGCGAAAAGTTGAACACATCACGTTATATTTTTATCATGTATGTTCTCAGATGAAGACATCGTTAATGGAATTTGTCATGAAAAATGACAACATTACAATGTTAAATAATTGTAACTTTGCCGGGAAAACGTTGCCACCTTACATTGCAACTTATTTACATTTTCATCCCGTCTTGTCTTTGTACTCGCTAACACTCTTAGATGGAGGCAAACAGTCAGAGCAGGGGTTAGTTCGAACTATGTATTAAACCTTTTTTGAAGTGCTGTGTTTCGGCGATGCTGGTTATTGCATCTGTTAGTGTGTTCCAATATTTTATTGTTCGCGGGTGTGGGGGGTAAGAATATTGATTTATTTTCATATTATTATATTATTATATTATTATAATAAATCAAATTGACATATAGGTAACTGTCCACGTATTGGGTATTATGCAACAATTCTTTTGAAAAGGAACACTGTATAAGTTATATACTTCTGTGTTCTCATTATCTATAATAATTATGAATCTAATTGAAGACAGGCGTTTTATTAAGTTGCTGTGAACATAAATTGCATTGTATTGTAATCGCCAAACATTATTATTTATTTCTTTAATTCAAGATAATCCGTAATCCATATGATGGGAAGAAATAAGTATATAACTTAATAACTTAATGTAACTAATTTGGAGAATATGAATGAATGATCAGTATAATTGTTGACTGTTTTCCATTTGCTGTTTTTCACAGTCAGTTTTAACCTACGACTATGTCTAACAGTAGTCAATCTAATGAGGACAGTTGCAAATTGTCAAACGTAACAAAGAATAAAGGTACATTGACTGAAAAGATTCATTGGCGTGTTCTAGGTCTTAAAAGCCTATATCTGGGCACCAGGAATAGTAAAAAATTATATGAAAGACCATAACGGTCCCATGAACCTCGACACAAATCAGTTTGTTGCCGATTAATCGATCGTTGTGACAATTAATTTGCGACATTAAAGTGTAGGCCCTACTGGCGGTAGGACATTTGTATTGCAATAATGCAATGTGTTACACATATGAAATACTAATAAAAACCAACCTTTTCCGTATATATATATGACGGTACACATAAAACAGAGTGGACCGGTAATGACGTCATACACAACTACGCGCTGGATCAACGTGCGTATTGCCGGTAGTTACCTATGACGTCATCCGACCCGCGCTACCACATAATGTTGTTTTATTGGAAGCGGCATATCGGGAAATACCTGCGAAAACGTTCTATTTTTGATAATGTAAATGACACATTTTATTATTTATAACGTTTTCGGTTTGCCCTGGAATCGAATGAATGTAGGTTACTTGATATCCACTTGACCGCAAAAGAAAATTGGCATCTGAAATATCTGGCACTGCAATAACCACGTTAGCAACTCAAAACAAACTATTATCAAAAAATAAACTACTACGTCAGTATAAATATTAAAAAACGTACTACTCTCTAAGACAAAGTGCAATAATGTATAGGCCAAACACGGACGGACGGACGGACGGACGGACGGGCGGGCGGGCGGGCGGGCGGGCGGGCGGGCGGGCGGGCGGGCGGGCGGGCGGGCGGGCGGGCGGGCGGGCGGGCGGGCGGGCGGGCGGGCGGGCGGGCGGGCGGGCGGGCGGGCGGGCGGGCGGGCGGGCGGGCGGGCGGGCGGGCGGGCGGACGGACGGACGGACGGACGGACGGACGGACGGACGGACGGACGGACGGACGGACGGACGGACGGACGGACGGACGGACGGACGGACGGACGGACGGACGGACGGACGGACGGACGGACGGACGGACGGACGGACGGACGGACGGACGGACGGACGGACGGACGGACGGACGGACGGACGGACGGACGGACGGACGGACGGACGGACGGACGGACGGACGGACGGACGGACGGACGGACGGACGGACGGACGGACGGACGGACGGACGGACGGACGGACGGACGGACGGACGGACGGACGGACGGACGGACGGACGGACGGACGGACGGACGGACGGACGGACGGACGGACGGACGGACGGACGGACGGACGGACGGACGGACGGACGGACGGACGCCAGACTAAAAATCTGATCAAGGTGCCCTACTCTCCACTACATCTATACTACATCTATACTACGCACAAACGCCTGCATAATGAGCGTCTATTGTTGTAATCTTAATGTTACTAATTTCTGTAAAAACGGTCTCAACTCTAACCCCTGCCCCGTTGCGCCACTGCGCCACTGCGCCACTGCGCCACTGCGCCACTGCGCCACTGCGCCACTGCGCCACTGCGCCACTGCGCCACTGCGCCACTGCGCCAACTTGCCATTTTGTGAATCTGGAACTGGTTGGTTGTGAAGGTCTTTTTGCTAAATCTTGTAGATTACGTGTCCCACAACTCAAATCAGTGGTATGGCAATGTGCCAACCTTGGGCAACTCCAAGATGGCTTTCGTGATCCTGGCATATGGCTTGGCATATGACTTGGAACAAAATGACGATGTCTATGCACATGCTTTGGCGTATGAGGAATTTACTGGAACCATTTCTAATGATGTCCAACTATATTCACGTGACTAAAATAAACAATGGCCGCCATCCATTTTTACCTCAAATAACCAAAATAGAGCATAACATAATTGACTTATGCTATGTTGACATGATTTTTGTGTCCATTCCTATGTTTTGCTATACCATGAATGAAACGGAACCATTTCCAATGATGCCCGCCTTTGAAAACCAACTAGTATGCAAAATAGCCGCCATTTTAAACGTAAATATGCCAGAGCCACGATTTTGTGTCTATTCTTAAGTTTAACCATACTATCAAGAACACATTACTGGCGCAGACTTGTATTGCCTTAATTATAAATGAAATAAGAATCATGCAATGTTTCTACATACGAATAATTACACGTGATCATTTCCTGACCAAAATGGTCATAATGTTCACGTAAAATGGCCAAAATCAACCATACATTTTAATTGGATAATCCAAGAAACTTGATCATATAACAATGAGTTAAGTGGAATTTGTTTCCAATTATTTTGTACGGATGTAATTTGGCACTAACGCATTTGCTAAAATTGTGAAATTTGTAATATAACATTTATTTACAGTTCTTCTGTAGCAATGAACTTTCATCGTGACTGAATTCCGGGTCTGCTAATAGATGTGCCTTCATGTATATGAATATGACTAGAGCTGACGAGAAATATACACAAAATTGCAAAATGGCAAAAAAGGATGTACATGGATTTACACCAATAAATGTATAACGTAAGAAGTACTTAATTATATAATTGCTGAAACACACTGAGCATTTTGTTGCAATGACAAGTTTCATTTGGTCACTGACAGTTGTCATAACTAAACGGTAAACCAACGGTATTTGAAATAGATATCATTCACATTAAGTTTTCATAAAAAAGGTTAGTCCACATTTTCTCTAGTCTCCCTTTTAAATTTCCTCTGTACTATCACCTTCATCCTCATTATCACGTCTAGATTCATTCCCATCATGCTTGGTGAAAGGAATGAGGAATATGGCAGTAACGTGTGCAGGACAATCCTGCGGAATGACAGCTACATGCATGACTGCTGCAAGCTTTCTCTACAATTGAAGACGTTCATGAGGGCAGCGGGGCGGATGTGGCATACACCATGCACCACTGACAAACTCCTATTCATATGCAACGATGTCAGCAGCAGACGATATCAGCAGCATCTCTCTGCCATGACCAAATGATAGGACACAGTATCGCAGCCTGACAACGCATGCATACCAAGCAGTTGGTGGGATTTCGGACCAACGAAGGAAGAACTTTCATTGATGTCGAGGGTAGCCCCACACCATCGATCTAGCTGCACACTGGCTGTCAGCTGCAAACTCCACACCCAAAAGATTAACAGAACAAAGATCAAAGATGTATGTGTCATCACTCGTAAAGTGTTCTTGTAAGTCTTCACAGGCTCCAGAAGATAACTAATGATAGTAATATCTCCTTCACCATGGCTGTACATGCTTTCCTCTCTTCCAACCATGTTGCCCAAATTGAAAGTGGAGAGAACTCAGTCGAGAACTTACTTATTTGCCTTGCTGTTCATGATGGCATCGCGGCATGGGAGCTTGTTTGATGCTGTGTGAAATCGTAGTCAACAGTCCCTTC
Organism: Oasisia sp. SBJ-2009; assembly: GCA_964017155.1. Taxonomy (NCBI): domain Eukaryota; kingdom Metazoa; phylum Annelida; class Polychaeta; order Sabellida; family Siboglinidae; genus Oasisia; species Oasisia sp. SBJ-2009. The sequence continues at coordinate 34,811,294 of OZ024858.1, forward strand.
ACCTGCACACCGGATTCGCTGATGATCTGTTGACGTATCATCATAGGGATCGCAAATGACCACTTGTGTTGATTGGTAATGAATGAATCTGTCCTTCATGCTACTGGCGAGATCTGAAGCAGACCCAGCACGTGGCCAAACAATAATGATATAGAAGTTGTTGGCTATCGACGATCACTATGTCTGGAGCAGCTGATTGAAGTTCATCCTCTTTCAGTTTAGAGATGAGAGTGGATTTTGTCCCTGTCCTCAGACATCCATATTCATCAATGGTTGATGCAGGAAGAGCGCACAATTCATAATCAAAGAGTGTTTGAAGTTAGACTTGCCGGTGCTGCCCTACTATGATGAGACGACAGAATAGTGATGCCATGTCATACAGCGTCTTATCACCTATGGCTACGCCACATTTGATTGATTCCATGGTTTTGACTTTTCTTTTTAGGAGAGTCTTGAATACTTCCTGGACGTTGACAGATTCATTTGCCATTTATGATGTTACAGAGGCTTGAACTTGTCGTTTCGACACGATTCCTGTCATCTGTATCGAGTATGTGCCTCTTCTCTCCATCCTCCTTACGTTTCTCCTGCTTCATCTCCTCATCAGTTGAGTGCACGGACTCCAAGGGTGATGTGAAGATACCGGTTTGAATGCGTTTTAATTGTCATTTCAAGCAACAGTCACCAATCATGGCTACCGAATGCGCCAACACCAGGGGGCCGTAACGTGTTTTATCCTATTGGGGAGCATACCCTATTTCGTCATATCTTCCCCTCTAAAAACACATGTATCAAAGCAATTAACTGCAACTAATAGTTATTGCAATATACAAAATTGCATTGCAGTTTTTTTTAATTAATATTCAAACCGAAACGTTCAAAGTCCAAGTAGATTTCAACGTCAACAGACAGAGGCACGAATTATATTGTTGATAAAGTCCACGTAGATTTACAACGTGCAGGGATGTTGTAGCTGGAAGTTGTCTATAGATATTGTGGGTGGATGTTGTGGGTGGATGTTGTGCATGGATGTTGTGGGTGGATGTTGTAGCTGGATGTTGTGTATGGATGTTGTGGGTGGATGTTGTGTATGGATGTTGTGGATGAATGTGTTGTGTATATGCTGTGCATAGGTGTTGTGGGTGGATGTGTTGCATCGGAGTTAAAGGCAAAAGGCAAGTTCTTATATAGCGCAGTATCCAGTCCTCAGGACCGCTCAAAGCGCATTACACTTTACTTCCATGACATACCTATTCACTCAGACACCATTTCGGCTTCTCTGGGAAGTTGTGGATGGATGTTGTGGATGGATGTTGTGGGTGGATGTTGTGGATGGATGTTGTGGGTGGATGTGGTGGATGGATGTTGTGGGTGGATGTTGTGGATGGATGTTGATGGTGGATGTTGTGGATGGATGTTGTGGGTGGATGTTGTTTATGGATGTTGTGTATGGATGTTGTGCATGGGTGTTGTGTGGATGTTGTGGGTGGATGTTATGGGTATATATTGTGGGTAACTCATTATCCAGTACTGATAGAATCAGTTAAACTATTTGGCGCTATCTTCATGAACACAGTGGCAATTCATTTTTTCAGTTTTATTCATTTGTACTAACATGCAATGTCGCTTATGCACATATTTCTCACACGTCGTGTGTATGCAACTCGTTCCCATTATTTGCAGTTGCTAAGAATCGCATTCGGTACTTGACTTTTGTAGTTGCAGACGTCTGATCTTGGGTCAAAGACGAGAGGAGGAGAGCAACCTTTGTGGTATGTCTCGTGCTTGTAACAATGGATGTATTTAACACAGTCAGCTGGATCCTGGTAAAGACCGTCGACTCTAGTGGCGCAGACGCCATTGCCTGCAACAAAAGCAAGATGAACACGTAGTTAAGCTGGTGCACGGTGGAGAACACGTGAAACTCTAGTTTTATTATACAAAAGTATGCACTCCTTTACTAAAACAGACTTGGCTAGCCTATGTACGTTTTATATAAATGTACGTCATAAAAGCTTATTAGCAAGGGGAATGTATATGCCAGACTTACGTGAAGACAAGTGATCACTTACCATGTGGCGCTGTGTTTGATGAGATCTCTTCTTTGTCTTTAACCACGTCAGCCCCATTGTCCACTCTGGTGCAAATATACATAGCTAATCGTTTGTCAGTTTGTAAAATTGTAATTGTTTGCATATCAACAATAACAGTTCATTTCTGCGGTTTTTCAACATGTGATTGGTAGATTGATAATTTAATGCATGTGTGATATATTCAGCGAATGAGTTCATATATTAGTCACGACTAGGGTCATGAGCAAGTGAATTGTGTGGAGAGAGAAAGGGAAATATAAATTCGAGTGATTGAGTGAGTGGGTGAATGAATACGTGAGTGAATGAGTGAGCGAGTGAGTGACATGTGCATTATTGGTTGGGCGCTTAAGTAAACATATTTGCATGTCTATGAGAACAATAATGACACGGATACTTGACGTTACTTACTCTGGTCCCGCTGCAATAGCAATGGTTGGGTACAACGCCCTGTTTAAAGCCTTCAGCAAGGGGAAATTTCCAGCTTTACAACATTTTCCGTTGAAATCGTCCATATGTAACATCCATACCATAAAGCCTCCCAAACCGGCGTCCTTTAACCAGTGCACCTAAAGCGGGAAATAAACGATAGTAAGAGTTGCTGATGGGTAAAATACACTGCGACGTTAGTGTCACAAACGAGACGAGACTGATCGGCAGCGAATTCTGGCAAATGTTACAGTTGTTCACAGCAATTGTCGTAGAGAAGAAACCGTCGTAGCGTCGTACGCAGCACACGTGCCAACTAGGAACTCCCTGTGTACTAGTACTTATGCTAACTAAGAACTATCTTTGTACAACGTGATATCATATATTTCACATGTGCCGACTAAGAACTCTTCTTGTACAACGTGATCTCATATGTAGTAATGTATATTTAATTCTTCATTACACATATTTATTTCCTTATTTACAGCATATTTCAAAACGCAACACAGATGATAAGTTAAGAACATATCACGCTGGAAGCCTATTAAATCAATCTAACATGCCTACACTACTATACGTAAACAACTTTACACATATACAATAGCTTTATGATGATTCTATTTACATAAACGTAGAGATAATACAAGGAACCCAATGATGACAAACCCCTTTATTACATATATAATTCAAGTAGTTTAATTAATGCCAGAACGGTATAAATGTCCTGCAGTTTTAATATCTACAGGTAATATGATTTAAAGTTAAGCCCATTATTATTTTCAAAGAATTCTCTCCGAGTCTCTTACAGGATCGTGGATGAGTGAAGGTGCAAGGCAATGGCACTGTCACGACGGTTACGCTTAGATAATGTTTTCAGTAAAAGGTTTAACTAGGTTGGTCTTACCTGCTAATCCACACACTTCAATCCAACACGTAATAAGGTGAAATACATAAGCGTAATAATATAATTGTCGTACCACATCAGCGTTAATGAAAAAGATAATATCTTATGTGGCGCAGTATCCAATCCAAAGGATTGTTCAAAGCACTTGACACTTTTTGCTCCCTGGCAGATCTGTTCAATCGAACACCTTGTCTGGGACACATCCAGCCACGCTGCAGTTAATACGGAAGACTATTCGTACATAGACATCTAATGAATTGGAGCAATGTAGAGTGACACAACTTCCCCAAGTTTTGACACGGCAGTGCAGGATTCGAACCCGAGTTTTCCTATTCTAGAATCCGAAGCTCTAACCATTGCGCCACTCCGCTATTACAACACATAGCTGCAGCAGCGCACGAGGGACGCTAGTTATTCACTGCTACATTATTTACAAGGTAAACACCACGACGAACGCTAGTTATTCACTGCTACATTATTTACAAGGTAAACACCACGACGAACGCTAGTTATTTACTGCTACATTACTTACAAGGTAAACACCGCTAGGAACGCTAGTTATTCACTGCTACATTACTTACAAGGTAAACACCTCTAGGAACGCTAGTTATTCACTGCTACATTATTTACAAGGTAAACACCACGACGAACGCTAGTTATTCACTGCTACATTACTTACAAGGTAAACACCGCTAGGAACGCTAGTTATTCACTGCTACATTACTTACAAGGTAAACACCACGAGGAACGCTAGTTATTCACTGCTACATTACTTACAAGGTAAACACCGCGAGGAACGCTAGTTACTCACTGCAACATTACATAAACATGTATAAAAAGTCACCTTTTCACCCAGCGTGTCCTCGTTGTCGTATCCGACCCACTGTCGCCCTTTGTATGCGTACGGACACCGCTGTTCTTGGTACCACTGCACTGTCCCCCCGCCATAGACGAACATCTTACATATCTGGAAACAAGGACACGTCACGCATTTATCAATGGCAGTGGCTACATTAAATGCACAGCGTATGTATCATTTGAAAGGACTACGTTTTGAAGAATAAGCTTAAAGTGCTTTCTGTGTGTGTGTGTGTGTGTGTGTGTGTGTGTGTGTGTGTGTGTGTGTGTGTGTGTGTGTGTGTGTGTGTATGTATGTATGTATGCATGTGTGTATGCACACACACACACACACACACACACACACACACACACACACACACACACACACAAACACACACACACACACACACACACACACACACATATATATATATATATATATATATATATATATATATATATATATATATATATAGAGAGAGAGAGAGAGAGAGAGAGAGAGAGGGAGAGAGAGAGAGAGAGAGAGCATGTGCGTGTGCGTGTGCGTGTGCGTGTGCGTGTGCGTGCGTGTGTGCGTGTGAACATATGTTGAGTTCCTTTCCAGTTCGCACAGAAGTTACACATGAATCTACCGATCTACGAGAAGTGAGTTACCTCCTGGTAGGAATACACGCCCCTGGCACCCAGCAGTGGTCCCGCGCCCGCCTCGCCAGTGATGGGTGCCCCAACGCCATGTTGACGGCGGTCAGCCAGCAGGAAGGACCGACCATAAAAGGGCATCCCAAGAACCAACTTCCTTCTCGGACATCCGTTCTCTATCCAGTAATTCGCAGCCCATTGCTACAGGTAGAACGAGTTGAATTGGTTATGAGATTGAAACAACACAACAATACAGAATGTTTGCTTCAAACGTGTAATCTCTTAGTGTAGCTAGGAATAATTTTAATTATGTCAGTAAGATATAAATGTTAATACGATAGAAACTGTTTACATTATTGCTTCATTATTGCTATGCAATTATACACATAAGCACTACGTTTTGCAGCGCTGTCATAGTAAGATGGAAAGGAAGTAAACACGTACGACATTGAGGGAATCTCCGCTAATAAAGGGTGCATTGATGCCAGTTTGTTTGTCCCAGATGCCATGCAAATCGTACGACATCAGGCCAATCCAATCCAAGTATCTGAAATTGTATTACGTAAGGATGACCCAGTTTAGGGTTTTACAATTAAGTTCACTGAGACTCAAAACGACTCTGCTCCAAATGTACAGTGTTCAACTGTGGTGTATGTATTTATAAATTACAACCGTAATGGTTATGGTGGAACTAGTGCGGAGTGGTCGAATGTTTTGAGTACGGTCAGGCCTGTCGGTAGTTCGGTACAGATGCAGCCACCGTGTCGAAACTTGAGCTGTTTCGTTCACCGAATGTTAGCGTGAAAAGGTAGGCTAACAACACCACTATGCAAACTACTACAAACCTAAGGTCCTAGTTATCACAATACATCAAATATATGACCCATCAATGTGCAACAAGCGTAGCCAAATCAATCAATTAACAAACGAAATTAACAAAGTAAAATCGAGAATAGTGGCATAACTTCATCAACATGCTGATGACGAACACATTTTTGTACTTAACATTTTTCAGTAATTTTCAGAGTGGTAATTTAATATATACACGATTAGAACTCCATATACTAATGAAACCGTTTGTTTTATCCATAAGCATATGTAAACACTACAATTTAAACCACAAGTAAAAGAAAGTTTAAAACAAAAGGGTGACGTTGCCTTCTTGCAAACTGGGCTTATTACAGCCTTTCTGGAGAGAACAGAGGGATCTAAGGTCGCATAGCAATCTTCAACTAAATAATCAAAGGTGTTCTCGGTGTGATTTGTTGTTGGGAATTCCTACAACAAAAGTACCAACGATTTCTGCGCTGTCTTATGCAGTGCTAAAATTCATCACTTTTATTGGCCATTATAGCGTGAAAATTGTTTTTTGTTTGTTTCAAAATATTAAAATATTGGTTATTTTATATACTTTCCTGGAAATCAGCTTTATTGTTTCCAAATGAGTGTGATAACGCTGAGCGGGAACATATCTTTCAAGGCAGCAGCCAAGTCGGCACACCACACAGGAGTCAGTACACAGACTGTCCAGCACACCAAACAAAACACTAAAATGGCTTCGTCGATACGTGTAATGTCTGCAGCAAAATAACCGGTGAATTTGTATTGTAGGCTTACAAATTACATCATGTGACTGCATATTAACCACACTGTTCTTATGGTTAAAATGACGGCCATTTTAAATATTATTCGGTTTTCTTGGGCGGGCATCAGTTGAACCATTTCCTTTTAAGTCCTAATATGGTAAAACATAGGAATGGACAAAATAAAATCATATTTATATAGCAAAAGGCAATCAAATTATGATCGATTTTGGCTATTGTTGGTGAAAATGGCGGCCATTTTGAATTGTGGTCACGTAAACATAGTCGGACCTTATTATAAACGGTTCCATTGAATTCCTCGTACCTCAAAGCATGCGTGTACATACAAAAATTATGTTCCTAGCATGATGTAGTGTAAAGATGAACATATTTTATAATTTACCAGGATCACGGCAGCCATCTTGGATTTTCGTGGTTCCCACGAGTTGCCCAAAGATGGCGCATTGCCATCCCACGGATTTGGGTTCAGGGACACATATTCTACATGATTCAGCCAAAAAACACCTTAGACGACCAACCATTTCCAGGTTCACAAAATGCCAACTCAATTATTTCGTTGCAACGTTTTGCCAGGCGTAGTGCTACCTAATACTGACGTAATCAGCAGCAGCGAAGAGCCGTCTAATGTCAGACACTTGCACAATTGTCGATTTTCCGTTGTGCATTTACGTGACTCGACCCATGCCATGATGCAATAGTTAATATGTGGCACTATTAATGAATTATAAGCAGCAGCGATTAGTAATACTTTGCGGCATCAGCCAGGAAAGTTCAAAAACACGAATTTGGCAGTTTGTAAATTACGAGTACACGAGTTGTGCAGCCGACGTTGGCGGAATGTGTCAACACGTGTCGACAATGACACGAGCTGGAACGTTTTATGGAAAACAACTCTGTTGCCCCTCCGCGCCGGGTGTCACAACGGGCAAGACATTGTCTCTACAAAGTTCACACACTGAATTATTGTCTTATCTGCCAGCCAGCTTTCTGGTATAACAATAATGTCCACAACACATTCAACGTCATACACAAGCAGTGTGTTGTTCCGTAGAAATATGGTATTACTCAGGGAAAATGTTGACTTTGATACAGTTTCAAACAAGCACACTATGGGTATGTGTAGGCCTAATAGATTGTAGTTACAAGGGCGTATGCATGGCAGGACGGAGGGTGGTCTACATCCGACCACTCGTGTAGTTTCTATTTGTTCTCGAGCCCCGCCCTGGCAGCCCCGTGACGTTGCGCAAATGGTTTTTGCTCAAGTCAGCAGGCGAAATTTCCCATGCACAGTGACAAATAAACAGGTTTTTATTTAAATCAGTATTTAAAACACACGCATACGGCGTTTTGCTGATGACGCAACGGCTGAGGAACAAATATTTTAGTGGTGATATTAACACACGAATTTCAGGTGAGAAAGCTTTGAATCGGAATGCTTCTGATTTACAATGTTGATTTTACTTACTGATGGATTTGTTCCATTTCGTAGGCTGTATCAATTGTACCTCGCCCAACACCGACAGCAGCAGACACGAGTAGTCGATCACGCCGTGTCCTCTGGCCTTCTTGCACGAATGCCTTGTACATTTCCTGCAGCCGAAGAGACATCAAAGTCCCCAATCACAAATATAAAACAATAAAATACAGCTGTTAAATAATAATAAACTAGGTTGGGTGTACAACGGTTTAATGGGTAAGCAGCGAACAGTTTGGTGCATAATACGCATAAACGGGCGCGTGTGCAAACGTGTTGCTGTTGTGTGTATGATTATGTAGGTACGGTAAACTGTTGCGTGTGCGCGTGCTTGTGTGCATGCATGCATGTGGGTGTGTCTATTACTGGGAGTGTATATATGTAGGTATGTATGTATGTATGTATGTATGTATGTGCGTATGAGTGTATGTATATTATATGTATGTATGTATGTATGTATGTATGTATGTATGTATGTATGTATGTATGTATGTATTTATGTATGTATGTATGTATGTATGTATGTATGTATGTATGTATGTATGTATGTATGTATGTATGTATGTATGTATGTATGTATGTATTTATGTATGTATGTATGTATGTATGTATGTATGTATGTATGTATTTATGTATGTATGTATGTATGTATTTATGTACGTATGTATGTATGTATGTATGTATGTATGTATGTATGTATTTATGTATGTATGTATGTATGTATGTATGTATGTATGTATGTATGTATGTATGTATGTATGTATGTATGTATGTATGTATGTATGTATGTATGTATGTATGTATGTATGTATGTATGTATGTATGTATGTATGTATGTATGTATGTATGTATGTATGTATGTATGTATGTATGTATGTATGTATGTATGTATGTATGTATGTATGTATGTATGTAGGTATGTATTTATGTATGTATGTATGTATGTATGTATGTATGTATGTATGTATGTATGTATGTATGTATGTAGTATGTATGTATGTATGTATGTATGTATGTATGTATGTATGTATGTATGTATGTATGTATGTATAATTTATGTATATATGTATGTATGTAATGATATGTATGTATGCATGTATATGCATGCCATGCATGCATGCATGCATGCCATGCATTTATATGATCATGTATATATGTATATATTTATGTATGTATGTATGTATGTATGTATGTATGTATGTATGTATGTAATGTATGTATGTATGTATGTATGTATGTATGTATGTATGTATGTATGTATGTAGGTATGTATGTATGTATGTATGTATGTATGTAGTATGTATGCATGTATGTATGTATGTATGTATGTATATATATACATGTATGTGTATGTATGTATGTATGTATACTATAGATACTGTGTACGCATGCGGCGCTCATTCGTTCACGTCGGCGCTAGTGCGCTTACATTTTTCAGGTCGTTAAAAACGTTCCGATTCACGTTTCTGCGCATGCGCAATAAATGTAAAGTCAACAATGTACAGCGAAACGACAAAGCATTTTTGGTATAAATGCCACAGGCTGTTTGTTAACTCTCCTGTGATGATTACTGTGGAGAAGTTCTTAAAATATCGTTCAATGCAATAAAATATTTTTTTTTATATCACTGTCACGGATTATGGCGCACTACAGTCACGTGATTTACGCTTGCTATCAAAATATGCCTCAAGACTTGTTTGCCTCGTGTTAATTTGCGACAAATAACTTCGTTGAGAGGTTACATATATCCTAACGAAGAACCCGTGGTATTTATGCCACAAATTCTTTCTCCTTTCGCTGCACATTGATGATTTTACATATATTGCGCATGCGCAGAAACATCAATCGAAACGTTTATAACGCCGGAAAAATGTAAGCGCTACACCGAGCTTGTGAGTGTGTTAGAGTTGATGACGTCATGCCTTGCATAGCAGTGTGAAGCGCTGTTTGTCGACGGCTGGACTGCCGCGTGACCCTGGGTATTCGAAGTCGAGATCGAGGCCGTCGAAGTTCCATTTACGTAGGTACACGATGACAGATGTGATGAAAGTGCGACGGGTGAACTTATTCACCAACATTCGCGTCATTGCGCCTGTGCCCGCCGTCCAGCCTCCGACGGCCAGTAGCGTCTTCAGCTGGCTGTTCCGTCTCTTTATCGCATTCAATGCGCTGTACCTACAAATGACGTTCTAATGGCGTCATCGCGAAATCAGTATTGCTAATAATAAAAAGCCATAAATATGATATATCTTGCGTCTCATTGTATGTAACTTAGTTTATCTTGCGTTAGCTGTGTCTACTGTTTTTAGTCATGGGAACACTTTCCGTTTCCGTGTCATCTTATGACAAAGACGAGAAGAGACGGAGAGACACAACAGTAAAAGCCATTAATTTCAGGCGATACTCCGTCTAGCTAGATATGTCACGTCTAACCGACTCACCGGCTTAACATCTCGGTCTGTTATCGTCGGACAACCAGATGGATACAACATGTAACATGACGAGGTGGGGTGACAACCAGATGGATACAACATGTAACATGTAACATGACGAGGTGGGGTGACAACCAGATGGATACAACATGTAACATGACGAGGTGGGGTGACAACCAGATGGATACAACATATAACATGACGAGGTGGGATGACAACCAGATGGATACAACATATAACATGACGAGGTGGGGTGACAACCAGATGGATACAACATGTAACATGACGAGGTGGGGTGACAACCAGATGGATACAACATGTAACATGACGAGGTGGGGTGACAACCAGTAGGATACAACATATAACATGACGAGGTGGGATGACAACCAGATGGATACAACATGTAAAATGACGAGGTGGGGTGACAACCAGATGGATACAACATGTAACATGACGAGGTGGGGTGACAACCAGATGGATACAACATGTAACATGACGATGTGGGGTGACAACCAGATGGATACAACATGTAACATGACGAGGTGGGGTGACAACCAGTAGGATACAACATATAACATGACGAGGTGGGGTGACAACCAGATGGATACAACATGTAACATGTAACATGACGAGGTGGGGTGACAACCAGTAGAATACAACATGTAACATGACGAGGTGGGGTGACAACCAGATGGATACAACATGTAACATGACGAGGTGGGGTGACAACCAGATGGATACAACATGTAACATGACGAGGTGGAATGACAACCAGTAGGATACAACATGTAACATGACGAGGTGGGATGACAACCAGTAAGATACAACATGTAACATGACGAGGTGGGGTGACAACCAGTAGGATACAACATGTAACATGACGAGGTGGAATGACAACCAGTAAGATACAACATGTAACATGACGATGTGGGGTGACAACCAGTAGGATACAACATGTAACATGACGAGGTGGAATGACAACCAGTAAGATACAATATGTAACATGACGAGGTGGGGTGACAACCAGTAGGATACAACATGTAACATGACGAGGTGGAATGACAACCAGTAAGATACAACATGTAACATGACGAGGTGGGGTGACAACCAGTAGGATACAACATGTAACATGACGAGGTGGAATGACAACCAGTAAGATACAACATGTAACATGACGAGGTGGGGTGACAACCAGTAGGATACAACATGTAACATGACGAGGTGGAATGACAACCAGTAAGATACAACATGTAACATGACGATGTGGGGTGACAACCAGTAGGATACAACATGTAACATGACGAGGTGGGGTGACAACCAGATGGATACAACATGTAACATGACGAGGTGGGGTGACAACCAGTAGGATACAACATGTAACATGACGAGGTGGGGTGACAACCAGATGGATACAACATGTAACATGACGAGGTGGGGTGACAACCAGTAGGATACAACATGTAACATGACGAGGTGGGGTGACAACCAGTAGGATACAACATGTAACATGACGAGGTGGGGTGACAACCAGTAGGATACAACATGTAACATGACGAGGTGGGGTGACAACCAGTAGGATACAACATGTAACATGACGAGGTGGGGTGACAACCAGTAGGATACAACATGTAACATGACGATGTGGGGTGACAACCAGTAGGATACAACATGTAACATGACGATGTGGGGTGACAACCAGTAGGATACAACATGTAACATGACGAGGTGGGGTGACAACCAGATGGATACAACATGTAACATGACGAGGTGGGGTGACAACCAGTAGGATACAACATGTAACATGACGAGGTGGGGTGACAACCAGATGGATACAACATGTAACATGACGAGGTGGGGTGACAACCAGTAGGATACAACATGTAACATGACGAGGTGGGGTGACAACCAGTAGGATACAACATGTAACATGACGAGGTGGGGTGACAACCAGTAGGATACAACATGTAACATGACGAGGTGGGGTGACAACCAGTAGGATACAACATGTAACATGACGAGGTGGGGTGACAACCAGTAGGATACAACATGTAACATTGCGAGGTAGGGTGATTACCCTGCGCCCTCCACTTCGTCGTTGTGCTCGAATTTGGCGATGGTGTGTTGATTGGTCAAACTTGCAAACGCATATATGATGTGGGAACACAGCCGCGTGTCAATGAGAGCAGGTGTCAGTCTGGCCGCCAGGGGGCGGTACTGTCCCCAGCTGGCGAAGTAGCAGATGCGTTTGTAACCTGGACAAACACGAATGAAGCAATCGAATATAGATTTATATAGGAGATATAGGTTTTTTTGTATTGCAATATTGAAATCTGCTATTAACACATTCCGTTGGCAAATGTAGTTTTGTCGTATTTGTACATGTAATATTGGCAAATGGTTTTAAATTAATCTAAACGGTGTTATAGGACATAAAAAGCCATGTTGTCATTTTTATTTGGTCCGGCAGTGATTTGACGGCCTTTACACAAAATTACTGCCAAATAATTTTATTACGTATCTTAATAACTGTTTGACCTTTAACAGTCAATCTGGTGTGCGGATTATATGTTCTAAGGGAAAAGGATTTCAAATATTAAATGTTTTGGACTTCTCTGGCTTTTACCACACTATAAAAATTGCGGTCGTCAATATTTATATAACGCAAAATCTACGTCACGTAGAGCAGTAACGTTTATGATATTATATAGATTAGTAGATTTACATGTGACGTTTATACATAACATGTGACCTTTACATATAACCGCCATTTTTAATAACGGCGTTTGGCTAAGCCAATTACCCATACGTTAAGAACTATGTCCTTTAATGGCACACAATAGATTTCGAAATGTAAGGGTTTTAGATATAAGTAGATTAATATTATTTGTTGTCTATATTGACGTTCAAATATCAGCTACAGCGGCCAACAAACCCTAATATTTCCATAGATTAATAATAAACATTATTTATTCACGATCATTATTTATATCATAATCTTATTAAATGTACATGTTATCTTCCTAAGGGTGGTAAACTGTATGCGTTAAAATATAGTGA
>OZ024858.1:34827262-34832262 GCA_964017155.1 Oasisia sp. SBJ-2009
CCTCTGAGTAGGAGTAGACGCCCTGCTGCTGCACGAGAGGGCCGGCCGGTCCAGTCGTTGTGACGGCAGCCCCGACGCCGTGAGAGGAGGCGCTACGTAGTGTGAATGAACGTCCGTACAGTGGCATTCCGAGAATTAACTTGCGTTTCGGACAACCCCGGCTGATCCAGTATTGGGCGACCCATTGCTGCACGACAAAAGTGAGATTAACTAACTGCACGTATCTTTCGGTTATGTTATGCAATTTTCTTCCGGTGACCTGTCAACTTGTCCTGTTCCTACCAATGACATAATGAATGTAATTATGATACAGTCTCCAGTGTGAGGAATCATAGAAAGAAGCCGTCTATCTATGTACTATAACATTAACACTGATTCATTTTTCTATTTTATTCACAACTGCCATTTTAATTAAGATTTAGAGCTACTGGTTAGTTCGTATACTAGACATTAGGCCTATATACGGTTCAGTTAAACCTCTGCTGATCCTTTACGGAATTTAATATAATTTTGAGTGACAACATATATTGGGTTAAATTGGGCCTTCTAATGACGTGAGTAGGGGCACTCACGACATTGGCGTATCGTTGCGCCTGGTACTCTCCCGAACGTGGCTTCAGCGGTGCCACGAAGCCCGTCTTACGGTCCCAGACTCCGTGTAGGTCGTACGACATCACACTCACCCAGTCCAAGTACCTGTCACACAGTGACACGCCATTCAGTAGGCGCTTAGTGGAAGCCTTGCCATTTCAAGTAAAGATACACATTTGTATAGGTTGAGTCAATGATGGTTAACGATTTGGTGAATATGTGGAATTTCCTTTATCTTGAATATTCCATATTATGATGGATCTCTTTTCAGTAGGTTGTCTACCGTGGTACGCTACCTGATGTTCCACTTTGCACTCACTCATTCCCAAGTAAGACAACTATGCCATCTATAACTTATCAGTTGTATTGTCACCAACTGGAAACTAAAGTGGCAACCGAGTGTTTGAATAAACATACTTTCTATAAGAGGTTTTATCGGCCTAGTGGAGACAACGTGACGGCATCCAAGCAGCACTAAGAGCTGGACCCCGTGAAGCACGACGAGGTCATCACGTCACAACCATTGTTTGCTGTCTCGTTAGTGTTGCACAAGAAACCAGACGGTGGCCAGTTGAGGAGAACGGCGTCCCACAGAGGGTTTTAAAGGATAAAAACATACCATATTTTACATGATTTAATACGATTATGTAAGTAACAATGAGAACAAAGAAATCTGCAGGTTCTAGTGCAAATTTTGTTTGTAATTCACACTGGTATCATCAATGATTCGTATCCACTGTTGTGGCTGTAGTTTTGTTTATATTTCGTATATGATAATATTACACAATAACTCACTATCTTGTAAAATCGCTTTTCTGATCGTCGCCTTTGAATCTCCTGGGTTCTACACAATTTAATATGCGATCACTAAACCTCGGACCTATGTATAAACTAAAATCTTTTCTGAGGTTCTTTGTTGAAACCTTTCTGAAAATCAAAATAGGTAGAACTATCTACTGGCGAGCAATCGACTACACAAGTAAAATTATAATTACTTCGAAATCTGACGAATCTCATAGCCTCTATCGATGAATGTCTTCCCGGCAGGCACAGCGGCAGATAAAAGTAGTCGAGGACGCTTGCGGTTGACGGCATCTTGAATGAAGGCTTGTTTCATTTCCTGCAAAACCCTTTACAAAATGTGCAAGAACACACAAAAGTCATGATACAATGGAACCGTAAATAAATGAACGTGATTCATACACGATGCAACACGACTCAACACGACGTTATTTATATTATTAAACGACAATGAGGTGTATCCTAGTGGAAGCCACAATGACGTGTTTTTATGCATTGTGTTAATCTGACGTACGTATATATATACGATAGTATTACCTCGTGCAGTGGTCATCACACCGTTGTAACACAATCTTTGAATTAAAACGTCTTTGGTTCGCGTAACGCGGGCGAAATCTGCCGTTTGGAATGCACACCATTAATGATGAACATTTCAAGCCTAGTAAAATGTGTCCATTATATTTTGTTAACATTTGTGCTAACATAACAAATGGTAAACAAGATTTTAACGTCATTATTTACTTCGTACGTACGTGCAAGCGTCTGCTGATTATATGTGTTTATGTAATACCTACACACACACACACACACACACACACACACACACACACACACACACACACACACACACACACACACACACGCACGCACGCACGCACGCACGCACACACACACACTCACACACACACACACACACTCACACACACACACACACACACACACACACACACCACACACACACACACACACACACACACACACACACACACACACACACACACACACATACGCATACACACATATATATATATATGTGTGTGTGTATGTATGCATAAATTATATATATATATATATATATATATATATATATATATATATATATATATATATATATATATATATATATATATATATATGTATAATATTATACAGAGTTTGCTTGGATGCCGGATGGTACCCTCCTATGCATATTCTTGGCTACGCCTCTGATATTTTGTTTACATTTTTGTTACACATAAAAGTGATTAGCGGTCAACAACAATGCTTTATTTACAGACAATACTGTGGATTGCACTAGTTACGATATACATAACTCGCGTGTTAGCTGTGCCTGGCCAGTTGAGTCCTAAGGGTGACGGTATTTACGTTTTCAAACCGATGTCTCTTTTTTAAGGATAAACATTGTTGAAAATCGATCGAAAACCATACCCTGCATAAAAACGTGAACCTGCGCTTGTCGGCCCGCGGACTGCCGCGACTTCCTGGGTACTCGAAGTTCAGGTCGAGTCCGTCGAATCCGTTGGTCCTCAAGTAGGCGATGCTGTTCCTGATGAAGGCTCTACGTCGCCATCTCCTCTTTAGGATCCTCTTCATGTCCGTCGTGCCCATGTCCCAGCCGCCGACCGACAGCAGGGTCTTCAAGGAGCGCCTCTTTCGCTTCAGCGCGTTCACCTTCGCGTAGCTGCACAAGCACGTGGCAGAAATAGTTCAGTTTATTGCTGTTGTTCGCAAAAATGTTTCGTGTAATAGGGTACAACTAAAATATGAAGAAAGGTATATGTCTTGGGTGTGGGTTGACTAGGGACAATAAAACAGGATAATATTTTTAATCGAAAGGAAAACTCAAACAGTAAAACGTAGGCCTACTTTTTCTAATCTACCCCGAAAACATGGCAAACATTATTTATCAACACGAACGATAACTGTTCGAAGGAGAAACCAGGAATAGAACAAACTGACTTTGATCCATCTAGAATGAATAACATTTTATTTTTATACCAATCAATTTTGCTTTCATTAATGTCTAGATGTGACAGCGATGTGAACAAACATCACGTGACTAAACCGAATCAACGATTATCCGTGCAACTACGTGTACAACTGATTATGCCAAGCACTGTTCAAGGTGTGATTACTGATCAGTTATTTTATACTACATTGTCGACCGGTGAAATAACTGTCGTATGTCACACACCCTCCATTCCGACCCGTGTCAGCCCGTCGGAAGGGCGACAGGCTGTACTCGGTGATGTTGGCGAAGGCGTACACGACGTGTGTGCACAGACTCGGGTCGACGTCCGACGCCTCGAACCGCGCATCGCCCTCTCTCTCCCCCGACCACGTCGTGTAGTAACACACGCGCTTGTAGTGGTAACCTGACGGCAGACACGGCATGTCGTCATGTGGACATGTACACACAGAGGAAGGGAGGCCGACAGGGAAGTGATAGGGAGGGACGGAGGAAGGCAGGGGAGCAAGGGAAGAATAAAGAGAGAATAAGGGAAGGAGGATGGAGGGACGGACGGGGGCAGGGAGGGAGGGGTGGAGGCAGAGTGAGATAGGAGGGAGGGATGGAGGGAGGGAGAGAGGAAGGGAGGTAGAGAGAGAGAGGGAGAGACAGGGGAAAGGATGGAGAGAGGGACGGAGGGACATAGGGACGTAGTGAGGGGAGACAGATATGCAGACAGAAAGAGACAGATATATAGAGACGGATAAACAGAGATAGAGAGAGACCGAGAGACATTGGTAATACACTTATTTTAAATAAACCTTCGGACCAGTCAAGAACTTCAGTAACTTCAATGTCCTTGGCAAATCATAATATCAAACATATTCATTCAAAACCTCGAGGACATCACCAAGTGAAATTTATCTTTGATCAGTTTAACAACGTAGGCTATCTACACTGAAAGAAGCAACACGGCGCAGAAACAATTCTAAGTGATTATCCGACATAGTAGACGATTCAACTTGCTTCAGATCTCCGTAACTGGCTCAAACTTTAGATAACATCGTCGCCTAAAAAACACTATTTTACATCAGATGTGTAATTAATAGGGTTTGATGGGCGCCATCTTAAACAATGGCAGACATATGAAGGTCGATTAGAGTGACAAATAATACAACGCATCATCGCTTCTAAAAATACGTTTTGACATACACATTTTATTTCTTAGCTACATATTTCCTAAGCTGTGGAAATATCGCCGTCTTTAATTTTTTGGGACATTACACAATTATTTTCTAGCTCTAGATTACGTAGTTCTTAACATATGGATAATGTTTAAAAGTGACTGTTAGAAGAATATTGGTGAAGGTCATGTGTAAATTAAGTTAACCGTTATCCACCAATCACCTGTTCAATAGTATAAACATTACTGCTCTATGTGATGTAGATTTTAAGATATTGTGACATTTGTATTGATCTACCAGATGATCAGAGAGAAATGAAGATGGTGTTCGATTGAACAGTAGGGAATAAAGAGTACGACGCCTTGATCACTTCTGGGGACTGGATACTGCACTATATAAGACTTTGTTTTACATTATGTGTTCACACATATAAGTGGATGGGTTTGTAAATATATATACATGTATGTATGTATGCA
>OZ024858.1:34837262-34854762 GCA_964017155.1 Oasisia sp. SBJ-2009
TTTAACGTCATGCATTACTTCGAACCTGCGTGCAAGCATCTGCTGATTATATATGATTATACAATATTTGATATACACACGCACACACAGTCAGTTGAGTCCTAGGGGTGACGGGTATTCACATTTTCAAACCAATGTCGATCGAAAACCATACCCTGCATAAAAACGTGAACCTGCGCTTGTCGGCCCGCGGACTGCCGCGACTTCCTGGGTACTCGAAGTTCAGGTCGAGTCCGTCGAATCCGTTGGTCCTCAAGTAGGCGATGCTGTTCCTGATGAAGGCTCTACGTCGCCATCTCCTCTTTAGGATCCTCTTCATGTCCGTCGTGCCCATGTCCCAGCCGCCGACCGACAGCAGGGTCTTCAAGGAGCGCCTCTTTCGCTTCAGCGCGTTCACCTTCGCGTAGCTGCACAAGCACATGGCAGAAATAGTTCAGTGTATTGCTGTTGTTCGCAAAAAGGCACTTATGAGAAGTCGGACCCACCTCAATTTTGCCATTATAACTGTATTTTTGCCAACATTTGATACTTGATTTTGTTAATTCAATCAATTATAATCATCTTGCGTATGTTTATGTTTTATAAACAGCGCGTCTTGGCAGACTTTTGAGTTCGAAAAGACAGCGCGATTTGTGCCAGTCGCAAGCGCAGCGGTGCATGTGTTACTGCGCTGTGCACATGGAATGAGCGACACACAGTTTGTTTATGCCGACCGCGCTGTCTTTTCGACCTCAAAAGTCTGCTAAGACGCGCTGTTTATAAAACATAAATATGCGCAAGATGATGTTAAATGATTGATTTAACAAAATCAAGTATTAAATGTTGGCAAAGATACAGTTATGATGGCAAATTTGAGGTGGGTCCGACTTCTACATAAGTACCCGCAAAAATGTTTTGGTGTAAAGTAAAGGCAAGTTCTTATATAGCGCAGGATCCAGTCCTCAGGACCGTTCAAAGCGCTTTACACTTTACTTCCCTGACAGTCCTGTTCACTCAGACACCATATCGGCTTCTCTGGGAAGCATCCAGCCATATGCTACAATTAATGCGCGAAGGCTGCTCGTACACATATCCACCACTGTTTATAGACAGGTATTCATTTATACAGCTGAGTGAACTGGAGCAATGTAGAGTGAAACAACTTGCCCAAGGTTTTAACACCGCAGCACAGGATTCGAACCCGGGTTCTCGTAGTCGAGAGTCCGAAGCTCAACCCCTGAGCCATTGCTCTCTACTAATACGGTTATGAAGAAAGATATATGTCTTGGGTGTGGGTTGACCAGGAACAATAAAACAGGATAATGTTTTAATCAAAAAGAATACCTCAGGCAGGAAAAAGTAGGCCTACGTTTTCTAATCAACCCCGAAAACAGGCAAACATTACTTATCAACACGAATGATAACTGTTGTAAGGGGAAATCAGGAATAGGACAAACTGACTTTGATCCATCTAGAATGAATACAGTTTTATTGTTATGCCAAGCACTGTGCAAGGCCTGATTACTGATCCATTATTTCATACTACATTGTCGACCGGTGAAATAATTGTTGTATGTGACACACCCTCCATTCCGACCCTTGTCCGCCCGTCGGAAGGGCGACAGGCTGTACTTGGTGATGTTGGCGAAGGCGTACACGACGTGTGTGCACAGACTCGGGTCGACGTCCGACGCCTCGAACCGCGCATCGCCCTCTCTCTCCCCCGACCACGTCGTGTAGTAACACACGCGCTTGTAGCGGTAACCTGACGGCAGACACGGCATGTCGTCATGTGTACACGTGTACATGTGTACATGTGTACACGTGTACATGTGTACACGTGTACACGTGTACACGTGTACACGTTTACACGTTTACACGTGTACGTGTGTACGTGTGTACGTGTGTACGTGTGTACGTGTGTACGTGTGTACGTGTGTACGTGTGTACGTGTGTACGTGTGTACGTGTGTACGTGTGTACGTGTGTACGTGTGTACGTGTGTACGTGTGTACGTGTGTACGTGTGTACGTGTGTACGTGTGTACGTGTGTACGTGTGTACGTGTGTACGTGTGTACGTGTGTACGTGCGTACGTGTGTACGTGTGTACGTGTGTACGTGGGTACGTGTGTACGTGGGTACGTGGGTACATGGGTACATGGGTACATGCACACACAACGCACATAGAGGAAGGGAGACCGACAGGGATAGCTACAGGGACGACGGAGGGAGGGGAGAAAAGGAAGGAAGGATGGAGGGAGAGAAGAAAAGAGAAAATGAAAGAGTGAGTGAGATAGGAGGATGGGAGGGACGGGGTGAGGGGAGAGACACACATACAGACATACATACAGACTTATAGACACACAGACAAGCACATTGACAGACACATAGATAGACACACATACATCCATACACACATATACACATACACACATACACACATACACACATACACATAGACACACAGGCACACACACAGACACAGACACACACATACACATACACATACACATACACAGACACAGACACAGACACAGACACAGACACAGACACAGACACAGACACAGACACAGACACAGACACAGACACAGACACAGACACATACACAGACACAGAGACAGAGACAGACACAGACACAGACACAGACACAGACACAGACACAGACACAGACACAGACACAGACACAGACACAGACACAGACACAGACACAGACACAGACACAGACACAGACACAGACACAGACACAGACACAGACACAGACACAGACACAGACACAGACACAGACACAGACACAGACACAGACACAGACACAGACACAGACACAGACACAGACACAGACACAGACACAGACACAGACACAGACACAGACACAGACACAGACACAGACACAGACACAGACACAGACACAGACACAGACACAGACACAGACACAGACACAGACACAGACACAGACACAGACACAGACACAGACACAGACACAGACACAGACACAGACACAGACACAGACACAGACAGAGACAGAGACAGAGACAGAGACAGAGACAGAGACAGAGACAGAGACAGAGACAGAGACAGAGACAGAGACAGAGACAGAGACAGAGACAGAGACAGAGACAGAGACAGAGACAGAGACAGAGACAGAGACAGAGACAGAGACCGAGACCGAGACAGAGACAGAGACAGAGACAGAGACAGAGACAGAGACAGAGACAGAGACAGAGACAGAGACAGAGACAGAGACAGAGACAGAGACAGAGACAGAGACAGAGACAGAGACAGAGACAGAGACAGAGACAGAGACAGAGACAGAGACAGAGACAGAGACAGAGACAGAGACAGAGACAGAGACAGAGACAGAGACAGAGACAGAGACAGAGACAGAGACAGAGACAGAGACAGAGACAGAGACAGAGACAGAGACAGAGACAGAGACAGAGACAGAGACAGAGACAGAGACAGAGACAGAGACAGAGACAGAGACAGAGACAGAGACAGAGACAGAGACAGAGACAGAGACAGAGACAGAGACAGAGACAGAGACAGAGACAGAGACAGAGACAGAGACAGAGACAGAGACAGAGACAGAGACAGAGACAGAGACAGAGACAGAGACAGAGACAGAGACAGAGACAGAGACAGAGACAGAGACAGAGACAGAGACAGAGACAGAGACAGAGACAGAGACAGAGACAGAGACAGAGACAGAGACAGAGACAGAGACAGAGACAGAGACAGAGACAGAGACAGAGACAGAGACAGAGACAGAGACAGAGACAGAGACAGAGACAGAGACAGAGACAGAGAGACAGAGAGACGACTAGACAGATCGATCGAGAGAGAGAGAGAGAGAGAGATTAGTAATACATTTATTTCACATATTTTCAACAAACCTTCGGATCACAGCTAGATGATCAATTAACACACTTTAATAGTTTTCTGGTAAACGCAATTTCACTATTACTAAATGTATCCGAATATAATTGTACACTCTTTTCTAGCGTGTGTCCTACCTGTCGTTGTGCAGACGTGTACAACGAGGATCCCCGCTAGCATCAAGTGGAGCTTCATGTCTGTGTCCTCCGACCGTGGGTACGCCGGGGTTGTCCTCGCGTTATATACACAGGGCCCGACACAGGGTCGATCCAGTTAAATCCGATGTTCTCGTTTGGACGTCACCGAAAACTGGCAATGATAGCCATGTAACGACCAGACGAGATAAAGACGGGTGTAATAAAATGTGCGATAAAAAGCCTGCGCTGATTCATGTCATTGTTTATCTACATCTGATGTGGCGATCCGTCTATAGGAAGGCAATGTTTCGTAAAGGTAAGGCCACATAGCTTCATGTATTCTAGTGCTATCACCTAGTGTGATATTTGGGAATATGTGCTGGTTAGCATTGATAAACGATACACTGAGAGAGAGAGTTAACATCGTTTATTGGGGACCTTCTTTAACGACAACATGTCCAAAGGTAATCTCCTAGGCGACTGTGCAGCTCCCTGCCGTCGCCTATCTCCACACAGTACACTAATGTTGCAATTTCACTAGTAGTCTAGACCGTTTACAAAAGTTGAAAGTTCGTGATGTTGTAAACATACATTTGGCGATAACACATTTCGCGATTGCCGTGTGTGCTTTAAACATCATGTTTTTATATAATTCCTGCCATGACAACTTCGCGAATGCGGTAAGGGTAGTGTCAACGCATTCGTCACCTCTCCTCTAAATTACTACTTGTCGTGAGTGCTCAAAGTGTTGTCATCCTCGACAGTAATTAGTCACTGACACGTCGCCAGTGACAGGCACAAGTCGGCACGACACACGACACACGACACACGACACACGACACACGACACACGACACACGACACACGACACACGACACACGACACACGACACACGACACACGACACACGACACACGACACACGACACACGACACACGACACACGACACACGACACACGACACACGACACACGACACACGACACACGACACACGACACACGACACACGACACACGACACACGACACACGACACACGACACACGACACCCGACGCACGACGCACGACGCACGACGCACGACGCACGACGCACGACGCACGACGCACGACGCACGACGCACGACGCACGACGCACGACACACGACACACGACACACGACACACGACACACGACGCACGACACACGACACACGACACACGACACACGACACACGACACCCCACGCACGACGCACGACGCACGACGCACGACGCACGACGCACGACGCACGACGCACGACGCACGACGCACGACGCACGACGCACGACGCACGACGCACGACGCACGACGCACGACGCACGACGCACGACGCACGACGCACGACGCACGACGCACGACGCACGACGCACGACGCACGACGCACGACGCACGACGCACGACGCACGACGCACGACGCACGACGCACGACGCACGACGCACGACGCACGACGCACGACGCACGACGCACGACGCACGACGCACGACGCACGACGCACGACGCACGACGCACGACGCACGACGCACGACGCACGACGCACGACGCACGACGCACGACGCACGACGCACGACGCACGACGCACGACGCACGACGCACGACGCACGACGCACGACGCACGACGCACGACGCACGACGCACGACGCACGACGCACGACGCACGACGCACGACGCACGACGCACGACGCACGACGCACGACGCACGACGCACGACGCACGACGCACGACGCACGACGCACGACGCACGACGCACGACGCACGACGCACGACGCACGACGCACGACGCACGACGCACGACGCACGACGCACGACGCACGACGCACGACGCACGACGCACGACGCACGACGCACGACGCACGACGCACGACGCACGACGCACGACGCACGACGCACGACGCACGACGCACGACGCACGACGCACGACGCACGACGCACGACGCACGACGCACGACGCACGACGCACGACGCACGACGCACGACGCACGACGCACGACGCACGACGCACGACGCACGACGCACGACGCACGACGCACGACGCACGACGCACGACGCACGACGCACGACGCACGACGCACGACGCACGACGCACGACGCACGACGCACGACGCACGACGCACGACGCACGACACACGACACACGACACACGACACACGACACACGACACACGACACACGACACACGACACACGACACACGACACACGACACACGACACACGACACACGACACACGACACACGACACACGACACACGACACACGACACACGACACACTACACACGACACACGACACACGACACACGACACACGACACACGACACACGACACACGACACACGACACACGACACACGACACACGACACACGACACACGACACACGACACACGACACACGACACACGACACACGACATACGAGGGGCTGCAGTGACGTCACATCACCTTCACAATGGAGGTGTTCACACACGGCACCATTATATTGGCCACATTGTTTTAAAATCACTCACGCATACAGGCTAAAAAGATAAGGATGGGTGAGAACGCATCTGTGTTAAAATTTCAGAGAAATCCATTGAGGGGAAAACTATCTCAACAGACCCAACGTTGATCACATAGTGATAAATTTAAGAACTTGTCCATTTGACAGTCACATGTATTCAATAGTGTACCTATAAATGTTCTATCCTCTAAATGTTTTGGTTGATTTGGACTTATCAGGTCCTAGAACAAATTCAGCTTGACTACTCAAACGGCAACTTTGAGCCACTTTGGTAAATTTCCAAATCCAAGATGGCCACTGATCAGATTAAAAATAAATTTAGAACCACTTGTCCTAGAAATGTGTATTATACATCTACTTAGGGGTATTTGGGTATATCTGGTTTTAAACAGCCTTAACGTCGATAGTCGGACCATCGATAGCCTTGACGTCGACAGCCGAACTTTGCCGTCGACAGCCGAATCGTCGACAGTCTTGCCGTCGACAGCCGGGTCGTCGACAGTCTTGCCGTCGACAGCCGGGTCGTCGACAGTCTTGCCGTCGACAGCCGGGTCGTCGACAGTCTTGCCGTCGACAGCCGGGTCGTCGACAGTCTTGCCGTCGATAGCCGGGTCGTCGACAGTCTTGCCGTTGACTGCCGGGTCGTCGACAGCCTTACGGTCGACAAACTTGCCGTCGACAACCTTGCCGTCGACTTTCGGGTCGTCGACAGTCTTGCCGTTGACTGCCGGGTCGTCGACATCCTTACGGTCGATAACCTTGCCGTCGACAATCCGGTCGTCGACAGCTGGGTTGTCAACAGCCTTATTGTCGGCCGTCGGATCGTCGATAGCTTTGCTGTCGACAGCTAGGTCGTCGCCTATATTGGAGTCGACAGCCCCGTCAGCGATACTCATCAATAGCCGGGTCGTCGACAACCTTGCCGTCGACAGCCGGGTCGTCGACATTCGTTGTCGATCGACATCTGTTGGAGATGTTTTCATAGAGAAACAGTCACCACTTTCTCGTCGACGCCTATGTCACGTGTTGCCATGACAACCGTGGTGTTTACTTCGTCCCCTTACAAGAACACACTTCGTAACCGGAAACAGTTGCGAGAATGAACAACAGAAGCAAAATGGCACTAAAGAAATGAAAGAACATTAAGAAACTTCCCACGGCAAGGAGAAGATAGGCCTTCTTCCCTCTGCAAAAAACATACACGAACAGTGTTTCTCAAGTCGTATATCTGCAGATGTTGTATTAGTCGGGTGGCAAATGGCCGACAGCTACTGGACGCCTGAATACCAGGTGTCACATGGCCAAACTGCGAGTTCAGCAATGGCTGAACGATGGTGCAAATTGTTTGTTATATAATTGGAATAATAATAAAAGTGTTATCACCTAAATGCATGTACAGACAAACTCTATAAGTTAAATGCATGTTTTTAGAAAGTAAAACGCACTAACCACTATTAAGTTAATCATGAGTTTGTTTCATTTCAATATTCCAATTACATAATGATACCTTTGTGAGGCATGGGGCGCCAGGGTTTTCATGCCCTAACCAATAGCGTGTCTCAAGACACCCCCTTAGCACAACATTTTAAAATACCGATCATGAATGGTAATGTTGTCAAATGTCATTAGTGCCTTGATAATAGTTTGCACATCCACACAACAACCGGACAACACCACAAGGATGTCAAAGTGACAGGTTTATGAACACGCATGCCCGGTTTTCTTTAAGGGGCTCAACGCCTTACCCTGCCCTACGGTTGTCCACCGCACAGTATAACAAGTCTACCGGAACCAATACAGTAAATACATCCAACAAAATAACCATTATGGTGTGTCCAGCTGTGGCGTAAGTTGGACTATTTAATTTAAGCGAGGAACAGTTAACTACTGAATGGATCCTTTTATTGTTGATTACATTGATATATGGTTCCATGCCCATTTGGCATTCAGTGGCAAGTCTACATAAAACAGTCGTTTCACGAAGCGATACGTAGATCTATATCAACCGTTCAAGTGGTTTACTACATTAAAGCTACATAACTATACCTTATGTGTACGAGAACCTGCGGACGATGTATCTGTCGTAACATACACGCGTTAAGCTTGTCTGTGTCATTCCTCACAGTCAAGCTTAACGCGTGTGTGTTACAACAGATACTTTACCTTCTTATTGTCTAAATCGAGTGTTCGTTGTGCGTCACCGTATTGAAGTATGCCCCATGGAATGTCGCCGCCGCGTTACATTTATTGTTGTCGCTGTGATTTGTCGTTGCGGTCCTGATGAATGGACGATTTCCAGGTGCATGCTTTGCCCTAATGTTGGTGGCCCCGTGTTACCGCTGTGCCCTGTAAATACAGACATCTAGGTTCGTGTAAATATCATCTTTTCCTTAGGCTTAACATTTGATGGCGTCAGAACATACCTCATGTTACGCAGTAGTAGAGCAAAGTGGTCAGCAATCTTCGTGGTGAGTCTGATATGACCTATGTGTCCAGGGATCAACTGGTGTTCACTACACTTACCAGTGAGCCTGTTGTCACGAGTCATACTGCTGCCTACGTGTGAGGCGGATGTTGGATGTCCGAGGGTCACATTTCTAACATGGTCTTGCAAGGCTGACTGCCAAATCGGTCTGGATGCCCTCATGGGAATCACACTAAATCGGTATGGATGTCCTCATGGGAATCACACTAAATCGGTCTGGATGTCCTCACGGGAATCACACTAAATCGGCATGGATGTCCTCATGGGAATCACACTAAATCGGCATGGATGTCCTCACGGGAATCACAATAAATCGGCATGGATGTCCTCATGGGAATCACACTAAATCGGTATGGATGTCCTCATGGGAATCACACTAAATCGGTCTGGATGTCCTCATGGGAATCACACTAAATCGGTATGGATGTCCTCATGGGAATCACACTAAATCGGTCTGGATGTCCTCATTGGAATCACACTAAATCGGCATGAATGTCCTCATGGGAATCACACTAAATCAGTATGGATGTCCTCATGGGAATCACACTAAATCGGTCTGGATGTCCTCACGGGAATCACACTAAATCGGCATGGATGTCCTCACGGGAATCACACTAAATCGGTCTGGATGTCCTTATGGGAATCAGACCACCGCTGTCTGGACGTCCTCATGGGAGTGCGCAGTTACTACATAAACATCAACAAAGATGAACTCACATCACGCATGAGGCCTCTAACATCTTTGTCTTGGTTGGTTTGAAGTCATCGCGGTCAGAAGAGCTCCTATCATCGCTGCTGAAATAACGGCGACCAATGCCGCAAATAGGATGGAGAAGGACGGGGATGAGGCCACCGCCTTCTTCACGGCATGTCACCGGGAAGGTGTACTTATTTACAATCACAGGCAATCACAATCACGAGTGTCTCTGGCCAGCCAAACGTCCGAAGGGTCTCTCGCAGCCTTTATAACATGGTCGACGAATACAAAGTGCAGCGCCTTGTGTTGCTGGCGGAAGTCAAACTCCACATCACTTGTGTCACTGCCTGCTCGACAGCCGCATTGTGAGTCCGGGGCAGTGTTGTCAGCGTCATGGGTGATACGTCTATTGAGGACGGTCTTGGCGAGGACCTTCCCTGCGATACACAGAAGACGTATCCCACATGCACACTGATGGTCGCAGGAAGTCTTGTCTCTCTTGGTGGTAATGTGGTAAACAGCACGTCTCTTCCGGACCGTGGGTTCTCTGTTGCACACAACACGTCTGTCAGCATTGCCTAATGAACACCTGGGACAATTGCTTGACGAATTCAGCACCTACTTCATAGACAAAGTTGATATCATCAGACGCGACCTTGATAATGTTGACAAATGCGTATCCATGCGTCCCGATGAGCCCTGTGGTATTTCCTCGTATCTGTCATCGTTCATGCCCACAACAACCGACGAGATCACCAAATTGGTCAGCAAATCAGCCTGTAAATCGTGCAAGTTGGATCCGATTCCTACTCATCTGCTGAAGGCC
Organism: Oasisia sp. SBJ-2009; assembly: GCA_964017155.1. Taxonomy (NCBI): domain Eukaryota; kingdom Metazoa; phylum Annelida; class Polychaeta; order Sabellida; family Siboglinidae; genus Oasisia; species Oasisia sp. SBJ-2009. The sequence continues at coordinate 34,847,763 of OZ024858.1, forward strand.
AACTTATCCAGCCTTGCACCGGTCATCGCTGATATTGTGAATATGTCGATTGCGACAGGAGTGTTCCCTTTCGCCTTTAAAATGGCACTCGTAACTCCGTTGCTGAAGAAAGCAACGCTTGATGCAAACGAAGTCAAGAACTATCGTCCAGTGTCAAACCTGTGTTTTGTGTCCAAAATCGTAGAGAAGGTCGTTGCTGTCCGTTTCTCTAAACATATGTCAGACAACGATCTATATGAGCAAATGCAATCTGCATATCGTCCAAACCACAGCACAGAGACAGCACTACTGAGAGTACGCAATGATTTGCTCTGTATACTAGATGAGCGCAAGGCTGCCATACTAGTGCTCCTAGATCTATCAGCAGCATTCGATACGATCGATCACACAATCATGTTAACCCGTCTCAGAGATCGGTTTGGAATAACTGCAACATGTCTAGCGTGGTTTAAGTCGTATTTGGTGAACCGAAGTCAGCGTATTCAAATGCACGGCAGATTATCAGCAGAACGTCCAGTGGTGTTCGGTGTTCCGCAAGGTTCCGTTCTCGGCCCTCTCATGTTTATATGCTACACTGCTCCACTCGGTGATATCGCACGTCGACACGGGATAAACGTCCACCTGTATGCTGATGACACCCAACTGTATCTCGCTTTCAGTCCGCACTCAGACGAAGACACAATCCAGGCAGTCACGCGCATCCAAGATTGTGTCGCAGAATTACAAGATTGGATGAATATAAATAAACTGAAATTCAATGCTACAAAGACGGAAATTATTGTGATGTGCGCGCCACATATGAAGACCAAACTCTCCATGCCGGACATAGAACTTGGGAGGATCGTTGTGCCAGTGTCCACTGTTGCAAAGAACATAGGCGTGTACTTCGATGATGCACTAAGCATGCAGAAGCAAGTGCAGCACATTTGCCGTATATCCTATTTCCATCTCCATTGTATTGGAAAAATCCGAAACCTTCTCGATCGGAAAACAACGGAAATTATGATTCACTCTTACATTACGTCTCGCCTTGACAACGGAAACTGCCTGCTATACGGCATTTCCGACCACCTTCTTACCAAACTCCAAAGAGTACAAAACGCTGCTGCCCGGCTCATAACCAAAACGAGGAAACACGAACAGATCACTGCTGTTTTGATCGGTCTTCACTGGCTTTCGATCAAACAGCGGATCGAGTACAAATTGTTACTGTTGACGTTTCAAAGCCTGCACGGACTAGCTCCAGCATACGTAACAGAACTACTAATTCGCTACCAACCGACCCGTGCGCTACGCTCCGCGGACGCCCATCTGCTGGAGGTTCCTCGTTGCAGACTGCGTACGCAGGGAGAAAAGGCATTTTCTAGTGCTGCTCCACGCCTCTGGAACAATCTGCCGCTTGCCATGCGTGCCACAGACTGCCTGAGTTCTTTTAAGAAACAACTGAAAACATTTCTATTTAAAATAGCATTTTCACTTTGAAAGAACAATTTTTTAATATCCGAACATTTTTAATATGTACTACTATTTATGAAATATTTTATTATTATTTTTTTTTATTGTATTAGTATAATTAGTATTTTAGTATTATAAAGACTAATATTATTTATTTATATTGAACATATTTGATCTATTTATTTTACAACTACGTCTCTATTTAAAATGTTTAGGTAATCTGTATATTCATGTAAATTGTAATGCGCCTCTGAATGGTTTTATTGCTGGAGATATGGCGTAGACAAATACTGTATTTATTATTATATTATTATTATTACATCACCTCCAGTCTCGTAGGTGTCTGCAGGCACTCCATCTGCTTTCCCGGGCATTGTCTGCATCACGGCGTTGTGAGTCTCGGCACTGTGGGACGTTGTGTGTCTCGGCACTGTGGGGGGTTGTGTGTCTCGGCACTGTGGGACGTTGTGATTCTCGGCACTGTGGGACGTTGTGTGTCTCGGCACTGTGGAGCGTGTGAGTCTCGGCACTGTGGGGCGTTGTGAGTCTCGGCACTGTGGGGCATTGTGTGTCTCGGCACTGTGGGACGTTGTGAGTCTCGGCACTGTGGGAAGTTGTGTGTCTCGGCACTGTTGGGCGTTGTGAGTCTCGGCACTGTGGGGCATTGTGTGTCTCGGCACTGTGGGTCGTTGTGATTCTCGGCACTGTGGGACGTTGTGTGTCTCGGCACTGTGGAGCGTGTGAGTCTCGGCACTGTGGGACGTTGTGAGTCTCGGCACTGTGGGACGTTGTGTGTCTCGGCACTGTGGGGCGTTGTGAGTCTCGGCACTATGGGGCGTTGTGTGTCTCGGCACTGTGGGACGTTGTGAGTCTCGGCACTGTGGGACGTTGTGTGTCTCCGCATTGTAAGGATGCCTGTTACAGACAATTAGGGGAATGTTGAGCTTCGGAGACTAATGTGTCCCTGTTCAACTGCAGTTTTGAAACTTTTTGCCCATCGTTCAAGAATGTCAGGCCTCTCTGTCAGCAGCAATCACTGGTCAGAAGTACGAATTGGTGTCGACCCTGCGACATCTGGCCCACACTCGATGACGTTATTTGTTGTGTAGAGGGAGAAAAAGCGTGCCTAGCTTTGTGTTAAAAGAAAAGCAACGAAGAAACCTTTAAAACATTCAACTACAAAAGAGAGATGACTATCAAAATTAGAACAAGACAGGCACGATTTATAGGGCACGTAATGAGAACCATGATGGACGAGATGTTCCCGTCGTCGGCTGTGCGTTCCCAGATGTTTATGTCGACGTCGACCAGCTTCACGTATCCCTTACAGTGGTCCTTAACGCGGGGCAGAGGCGCCTCACTGGTTGCGTGCCTTCATCGAGCTCACCGTACAGCAGTCAGACTTGCCACATTTTTGGGATGGCAATCAGTATTTTTGCCCAAAATTGTTGTAAGAATCCGTATCAATCCGTATCATTATTCAGATCTTCCAGTTAAATGGCCTAAGTTATTAAGGCCTTATCAAAACGGTTTTTCCACGTTTTTTTTTATTATTGCCATTATATTAGGGCCAGTTAACTGGTAGATAACCGATGTTCTACTTCGACTTCAGCACGTTTAAAAACTGTGTACCGCAAAACAGACAGTGCCATTAAATAATAACAAATTTATTTCAGCAGTTCGCGCTTATATTTAAGTTTCACTGGCAGGCGTCAACATTTTGAAATCAGAAATGCACGCTATTTCATTGAACTCGGCGTCGAGCTCCATTTCCTGTACTGCTTTTTATAATTGTCACGCGCCTGCCACGCGACCCGTTCCCACCCGTTGAGCCACCTGCCGCAGTTTTCAGAACTACAATTTACCAGCGCGCCATCTATTACTTGGTCTTCTGATCAGAAAGAATCTCCGGCGCCTCAGGTTGTTCGTGTCCCGGCAACCTGAGGCGCCCTCGGCTTAAGAAAGCGGACATGTTGGAGATGCATGCTCTAGGTTGGTCACCTTGTGTCTCCAGCGGACATGTTGGAGATGCATGCTCTAGGTTGGTCACCTTGTGTCTCCAGCGGACATGTTGGAGATGCATGCTCTAGGTTGGTCACCTTGTGTCTCCAGCGGACATGTTGGAGAGGCATGCTCTAGGTTGGTCACCTTGTGTCTCCAGCGGACATGTTGGAGATGCATGCTCTAGGTTGGTCACCTTGTGTCTCCAGCGGACATGCAACAAGCGTCTGAGGCACCGCAAGTGAAAGCGTTTCAGTCGCTTTCCCTGGCTTGTACAAATCGTCCATGCTTCACTACTATGCCGTAAAGTGCTAAGAACTCAGACCTTATGGACAGGTAACTTGTTGTTTTCTGTCAAGTGACAGCTGTTCACTCTTACAATGACTACTACAGCATTGACCATCCTTGTGCTCACTTCTACCTCGAAAGACAGTGACTAGGAGATCCAGGACCCAAGGTAGGTAAACGTGTCGACCACTTAAAGCATGTGACAAACATATCATATATAACCATGAGGGTATAAGAACATGATTCTTATGCAATAGTTCATCTTGTTTGATCAAATGTTCGCATTCCAATTCTTTACAAGGACACTAGATAATGAAATAACATTTGTATATAAAAAAAATGAGTGTATTGAAATAGAAAACATCTGCGGCAATCACATATCTAGTATCTCAGTGCTTCGTGCTGTGCCAACGGGTTCAGCACAGATCTGATTGCTAGGTAGCCGTGTAACTGTCAATATCTACTCAGTGTCTGGCAGGCGTTATATGTGCAATATCATTGGTACTGACGGCCATATGTGCGCGCGCTTTTGATAAATCATAAGAAGAAATACACACCTACATAATAATTTTATTTACGTGTTTTATTCATTATTCATGCCGGTATAATAGAGATTTGTCACATTTCAAGATATCCTGTTTAAAACTTAATTGACCACGACAACAATTTTCTAGTTATATTTCTGGAAGACAGAGCAAGTTTAACGAGTTTCCGCAATTTCGGACGCCATATTTAGAGGACAAAACAACGCAACGGTTTCGCGTCATATACCTAATAGAGTTTATACAAAGTAACAATTTCCACATATACTCAATTTTGTAACGTCAGCGGTTTACTCAGAATGTGACTTTAAAGTCTAAAATTCGAACGAAATCCACGATGGTCTAGACGCCGCCATCAGTGAAGGGTTAACTTGGCTTGGCCATTCAGCGCGCGGCATTCTATGTCTCTGCTGAATCCGGTTAGCTTCCTGCGACGTTGTTAAGGGTCAACAACTTCGAGCCTTCGACAGTTCGTTCAGTTGGCGTGTCATCTAGCAGCTGCTTATAGACGTGTATCTAAATCTGTGGTTAAATCTATGGTAAACTTGAGTAATTATGCCTTACTGTTCAGCATACGGTTGCATGCAATAATAGTTGAAACAACCGGTAGTATTGAAGCAATGGATTCACGTTTGTGGGCGTACTGTTTGGAATCCCTCCAGTCCAAGTACAGTTCACTTTGCTCGGTCCATTTTTAGGAGAAATGCTTTGAAGTAGACATGTATCATCAGTTGATAGGATGATTTCAGCGATAACAATAATAGACAACTTTATATTTACCGTCATCAGCATGTTACGCGCGTTGCCGAGTTGCAGCCATTTCATGACAACAGCCAAACCCCATGCAGGGAATCTGCGTGGAGAGGGTCTCACCGTCGTGACGTCATTCTTCGTCTAAGATGGTGTTGCTCACAGTATTTTGATGGCTGGGTGTTCAAAAATATTTTTCTGGTAAACCACTGGCGTTAAAAAATGGAGTATATGTGGAAATTGTTTCTTTATATTAACTCTATTAGGTGTATGCCACGAAACATTTGCGTTGTTTTGTCCTTTAATTCAGCCATTAGTTCCAGGAGGAATTCTGGGGAATTTAATGATAATATTTTAGACACTTTTAGGTATATGTGGTTTAGATGTTATTACCGACTTTTAGATTAGATCCTAAGCTTTCTCGGTAAAGCCGGATGTGTTTGTCAGAGAAAAGAAATCAGGAGTAGGACTGACGCATCCTGTACGGCATCTAGAAAGGTTACTAAATTTGAAATTAGCGTATCACCGGCTAGAACTATGTCCAGAAAGGACGTATCGTTACGTCGTCATGACGCCTGAAGCCGAAGGCGTGTGCCGGGGACACTGCGTGATGTTTCTGGGAGTCGCCCGCGGTCGCTGCCGTCCAGCCGTCAACGGTGTAGTCGATAACATTATACGTCACGACAACGCCACCCGATAGCGCACTGTTCGCCGTACGGCAACGAGTGCTGGCAAGATAGAAGCACACGTGTAACTAATAAATGCGAATTTTATGTCTTGACGTCGATAATCATACCCGGTCACTTGCACTGGTATATTTCGGATGTTGTGTTGGGGTGGTGGTGAGGGTGGGTTTGGGTGTGGCGGTGGGGGTGGGAGGGGGTGGGAGGGGGTGGGAGGGGTCTACACTGTTCTTGCACTTAAAAGTATTGCCAAAGAAGGACATAGCCCAAGTAATCACCTGATTACATCAGCAGTGCGCATTGTCTCCGAGTCTAGCGGGAGCTATGCGACGTTTGTCCTTAATGTGTCAACCAAAATACATAGATGGAAATAAGTGAGATAGGGCTGAAGATGCAACACCCGTATTGTGAAGATATTGCCAACGTTATGAATGATGTTAATGTAATGACATTGCAGTAAAAATACACTCGGGGCGGTGCTTACTCATATTGTAAACATTTAGAAATATGCTTCGAAAAATGTCAATGACGCCAGAATGTACTTACAACGTCGGTGAACACGTGTCAGCGTCAACTGTACAGGTGGCGTACACATACACATACACATACACACACGCATACATACACACATACACACACGCATACATACACACACATACACACACGCATACATACACACACGCATACATACACACATACACACACATACATACACACACGCATACATACACACATACACACACGCATACATACACACATACGCACACACGCACATACGCACACACGCACACACGCACACACGCACACACGCACACACGCACACACGCACACACGCACACACGCACACACGCACACACGCACACACGCACACACGCACACACGCACACGCATGCCCACATGCGCATAAAGGCGGGAACTCACTAACCCGATTTTGCATCGGTCAGTCATCGTGGGGCGACGCCCGGCCGATTTAATTTTTCGCGCGTTGGTCCGCCGGCTGGCTACCGGCCGCCGGTTCAGTGAGTGCCCGCCTTAAGAACGCGTACATAGCACACTAGCTGTGTATTGTGGACGTAACACGATGTGATTTTATCTAGGTTATTTCGGGTGGAGTTAGTAATTAACTTTGATTCATTTGAATAAATGAAAAATCCCAATGGCTAAAATAAAAAATATATATAATACAGATTAGTGGACTATATATTGCCTTAACGACAATCAACAATGGAGGTATGCCTTTTTGAAATGGTACTATCTAGTAATATTTATCTCCTCGACTAG
>OZ024858.1:34857262-34872262 GCA_964017155.1 Oasisia sp. SBJ-2009
GTTCAAAGGTTTACTTTGCATAAATACGCAGCTGGTATTAAACAAAGAAAACACGAAAACATACAAACTACTTTATTGGGTGTTTGATGAAGTAGCCTATATAATTAAACTGTTTGAATACAGAAAGAAGAAGACGTTTTAATATGATTTATAATACATTTATCCAGTCAAGGGTATGAAATAACGACATATTGACTACCTCTTTTTCTGTTGATAATGTACAAGTGGTCCATGCTAACAAGAGGTCAATTTAGGCAATACTATTAGCCCTGACAAACACCAGATTGCAGCTAAACACGTGTCATAACTTCATGCGGCGAGTAAATTCACTATCTGCTAACATTTGAATTCTTAATATACATGTAAAAGCAAATTGTCTGTAGTGGTGTCCTGTACCTCTTTCTAGCACGTCTGTGAAACTTGCAAAATGTATGATTTATTATTACTACATAGCGCACAATTGTCAGTTAAACTATTACTTTGCATTAATGTTAATGTGATATTAGTCCAATACGGATTGTTTTCTTAATTCGACGATTTACGCCTGCTCTTAACATTGTTTTAAATGAATTGTTGCTATTAATTTGTTTAATCGTTACCATCATAGAACGACCACATGTTGTATTGGTGTTGCTTCTACAGCTACGCTCTCGTGAACGCCATGAAGACGAGGAACCCTGTCCTGAAGACACTGTTGGCCATTGGGGGATTCAGCGCCGGTACTGCCGCCATGAGCTCCATGCTCGCAACTAGCACGGCGAGGCATACGTTTATACAGTCGGCCATCGCTTATCTGCGGCGGTGGAACTTCGACGGCCTGGAACTCGCCTTCATATACCCGGGCAGTAGCGACAAGCTGAAATTTACACAACTCGCTAAGGTAAAACAAGCTCCAGACGTGTTTCTTCACGTGTTTCTTCGTTTGTTTGTTAGTGTGTGTGTGTGTGTGTGTGTGTGTGTGTGTGTGTGTGTGTGTGTGTGTGTGTGTGTGTGTGTGTGTGTGTGTGTGTGTGTGTGTGTGTGTGTGTGTGTGTGTGTGTGTGTGTGTGTGCGTGCGTGCGTGTGTGGGGTCGGTCACATTTGGTTTGGTTTTGGGTGACCTGGTGGCGTGGTGACCCCCACATAAAGGGTGTCAATTGTAAATAATGTGTGGTGATGTAGTTAGTATTGGTGGATTTTGGTGGAAGATGTATATATTTATTAGCAATGTACTTTGGAGACAATATGTTTGCTGTTAATATGTATTTGATGTATCTGTTGTTCATAATATGGTGTACAAAAATAAATTGTCATTTAGTTGGCCCAATTCATTCTACCTTGGTCTTGCATTGGTGTTTTGCATAGAAGGGTGTATGTGACTAGTTGCATACAAATATTAAAAAAACATGAATGCGAGTGGCGCCATCTAGCGGATTAAGTAAAATATAAAATAGGGCGGAAACCATGTCACTCGCGCTAAGCGGACGAATTTCAATTGAGTACAGCAAACATATTGTCTCCAAAGTACATTGCTAATAAATATATACATCTTCCACCAAAATCCACCAATACTAACTACATCACCACACATTATTTACAATTGACACCCTTTATGTGGGGGTCACCACGCCTATAACGCACCCAGTGCTTACAATGTGACACAGTGAGGCGGGTGGGGTACAAAATTCACCCTTACTATATAACTAAAACAACAATTTTCAGAAATACGAAATAAAATAAAACTCTTTGCAAACGATACGTGAATCTTCTCTGTGCTGTAATCTGACGACTGGGGCAGAGTCCCGCTCTGCACCAGAATTTATACGAACCCGTTGATCACTCAATTGAAATTCGTCCGCTTAGCGCGAGTGACATGGTTTCCGCCCTATTTTATATTTTACTTAATCCGCTAGATGGCGCCACTCGCATTCATGTTTTGCATAGAATATTTATATATATATATATATATATATATATATATATATATATATATGTATATATGTATATATGTATATATGTATATATATATATATGACGATCTTATGTACCCTCTAGTGACCACTACGTTTGCAGCCACACTTGACGACCATATGTACGTTCTGGTTGACCACTACGTATGCAGCCACACGTGACGATCTTATGTACGCTCTGCTTGACTACTACACGTGCAGCCACATGTGACGACCTTGTGTACGCTCTGGTTGACAACTACATGTGCAGCCACATGTGACGATCTTGTGTACGCTCTGGTTGTCAACTACATGTGCAGCCACATGTGTCGACCTTGTGTATGCTCTGGTTGACAACTACATGTGCAGCCACATGTGACGACCTTGTGTACGCTCTGGTTGCAGGAAATGCACGCAGCGTTTGTTGCCGAGAGTTCGTCCTCGGGGAAGCCGCGTCTCCTGCTCACTGCTGCGGTGCCTGCTGGGAAGAGCACTATCGATGAGGGATACGAAGTAGCCAATATTGCACAGTATGTGGACGTTTCATTTGTCCAATTTATGGACGTCACATACCTACACATATTTAACGAAATTGATGACGTTATCTAGCTGTTCTGCCAACCATTGTGACCTTTCAGAAGACGCCCGTCTCTCAGACTTGTGGCTGTCTCTGTTGTGTCCGTGTTATTTCCAGTGTTGTTATTAAACATAACATTGTGCAGCAAGTGTTGTGAAACCTACACAGCTCCTGACTTCCTCAGCAATGCTGCTATTATGTGTACCTTCACATCCCGCCACGTTGTTGTGCAGAGTTGTTTCAGCTTATTCAGCGCGTATGCTATGTTAGATTTAATGAAATTAGGTCCGCACCTTCTCTTTTCTAGGTAGCGACCATCGTTATCAACAGTTGCTGTGCCTAGTAGTGCTGCAAACAGAGTAACTATATCAGCGCTCGTTCTACCTTGCTTAACTAGAGCTGCTTCAGTTTTACTTTACAACATTCAGTCTTTTGCTGCCTTTCTTCAGAATTCTCATAGATCCTGACACTCTTGTGTTAGATTTGATTTGTTCCAGTGAGTATCACACAAACAAAATATGTAGACAACAACATTTCGTGCAACACAGTAATCCACGCCTTACTATCCACTGTGCAACTGTCCTGCAGGTACTTCGACTGGCTCGACCTCATGGCCTACGACTTGCATGTCCCCAACCCAACTGGCTGCGTCACTGGGGCCAACGCTCCCCTGTACTCTCGACCAGGAGAATGGGGTCAACAGAAGCATCTCAACGTTGTACGTGATTCTGCAAACGAATTATCTTAAGTAGATACAGTAACATGTACATCTTATAATACATCGCCAACCGTTTATATTAATTATAAGTTTTTTTTAAATGTGGTCTTCTATAACGTAATGACGATGGTTCGCGGTTTCTGTTGTAGTCGACCAGTCTCTCTTTATCCGCTGTAATGAACTCATATGTCACGTCATTTCTTTATATATATATATATATATATATATATATATATATATATATATATACATATATATATATATATACATATATATATATATATATATATATATATATATATATATATATATATATATATATATATATATATATGTATATGTATATATATATATATATATATATATATATATATATATATATATATATATATATATATATATATATATTTGGAGTACTCTTTTGTAACTTCCTAATATATGCCATCATATATTAACAATGAAATTCACAATATAATTATATTGTGAAATTCACAATATAATTATATTGTGAATTTCACTGTTAATATCAGATGGCATATATTAGAAAGTTGCAAAACAGTACTCCATATTGAAAGTCTAGTATAACAGCATCACCATTTCTGACATTTGGCTGTGCTGACTGATTCCATAACATTAGCTTATTATGATTTAATGGAAAATGAAAAGATGTCTACCGCGACCTAACCATGTGCTGTGACGCAGGAGTGGGCGGCGAACTACTGGGTGAGCAAGGGATGTCCGAAGAGCAAGCTGGTCATTGGTATGGCCACCTACGGCCACTCGTTTCGACTGAGTAATGCGAACAACAACGGCATGGGAGCAGCAGCGTCCGGCCCCGCCGCCAGCGGAGCCTTCACCCGCCAAGCCGGAATGTACTCCTACTTCGAGGTCAGTTACTTGTATTGCGTCTCGATACCGCCGCTATCAAGGGGAGGAGCTATGACTTCACCAAAGAGGTCCCTTGAAACTCACACAAAAAACTATTGAGGTTAACAAAACACGAACCTGCACGAGATTTGAAGTTATCAGTAACCTTCAATTGCATCTTACATTTTACCTACATGCATATGCTATTATGCATACATATAGGTACATTAGGTATATACAAGTAGACATAGCAATGCACAACGACAAATATATTAACTGCTGTGTTTCTAGATCTGCCAGTCTTTCATCTCCGGCGGTGGCACGGTGAACTGGCACAGTGAACAACGAGTGCCTTATGCGTCCAAAGGCACCAACTGGGTGGGATACGACAACGCGCGCAGCTTGAAGGCGAAGGTGCGTGTTTAACTGTAGTGGAATATATTGAGGGCTGTAGCGACATGAACATCATCATGATAATCATGATCATGATCAATAATCAATAACATCATATCATTAGCAGCAGCAACAATATCTTCAACAACAGCAACAACAGCATCGCTAGCAGCACCAGCAGCAACACAGAAACATAAGTGGTCGTAATAGTTTCAACGTTGCTTCTTAAATGTGTTTGCATTCCCCAATAACGGATTACTGAAGAAAACGCTGCTATACCGTTCAGTGCTGCAGTGTCTGACGGGGTGGTGTGCTATCAGTTTGCGCTCGATTGTGTTCGTTTTATTTAGTTCTGTTTTATTTAGTTCTGGAGCCCATTGGTCATGGAATGTTTTTCAATACTTCCAGGTGCAATGGCTGAAGACCCAAGGTTTCTGTGGTTGGGCGGTTTGGACGCTAGACTATGATGACTTCAGCGGCACGTTCTGCAGTGGTGGCACCTACCCGCTCATCAAGGCACTCAATACGGCACTAGGTGGCAGCAGGTGTGTGATTGTAACGCAGCTGAAATTAATCTCGCTTAATCGACACTCGCGTAACTTCGCTTTCCGGATTTTGAATGTTAACCGTATAAAGTGCTGCCACCTCACGTAGCCTCTGTAATCGAGGCTAACCATGCTATAATTCCTGCTTCATAAACAACTTTTTCTTTGTATGAATATATACTGTAAGTTTGATTTTGAATCGTTTTTATAATATAGTATTAGCTGATAAAATGGGTATCCTTATTTAATTTGTTATTTCAAATTCGGCGTGAGAACCAATCAGCGTTTCTACCCTATTTTGGCCGGCCTGCTGGTTACATCGGCAGAGCATACATCCACGGTCGACTTCGATTGGCCTCTTCGTGTTATTCGCATAACCCTAACGTGGTATCCGGTTTATGGTAACTTAGACTACGCACGCAGCACTACGAGAGTAATCCAACTAAACAGCGATGATCATGATCACGGGGATAAATCCCTGATGTAAATAAAATAACTATAGTAATCAGTTGTCCAGTGTATATATTAAGATATTCATATTTTTGGTCTGAAATAATAATACAAAGAATGTGGGGACATTAACATAATAAAACAAATGCATATTTAAATGATTGCATGTGTCGTGTAGTGTTACATTAATGTTACATTGGTACGCGCGTTACTCGAGTTACTCGCTAGCTCCATCGAAGCGGGCTTACCAGGCGGAGTAGAGGGTACTGGAAAGTGCTGCCACCTCACGTAGTCTGTTTAATGGAGGCTAAGCTGATATTGGTTTCTAAGGATTTCAGTGCAATATAATACAATTATTATTATCGTATCATTGCCGGTACATCGTGCTTAATTGTTAACCGTGTTTCTAGTTATATTATTATTGTGTTCAGAGGACGCTATATATCTGTCTATTTATGCCATTGATTTAATGTCTGTAGTGTGTTACCCTATAGAGACTGTTGTTATCTCCATGTAAGTAAATGAGTTCAATGAGATGTGTTAGAGAGCGTTGAGGGCTGTGTGTGTCAACGGCCGACTTCTCCGTCCTCCAGCTCGTCACCCACAACCGCAGCGACAACTCCAACATCATCGGCAACCACAGCTTCCGGCGGAAGCGGAGGTTAGTGTTGTTGCAACGTTTACACGCAGTGTTGGTACCATTAGTGACAGTTGGCCGCGATACGTGTCATTGTTCACTGTCAGCTGTATCCGCTCTCCAGCTTCCATAGTTCTCCGTCTTTCTCTCTTCAATACTCCCAACCAGCTTCCCTTATCCTGAAGACTCTGTTGTATTCTCTGCCCCTCTCTTCACCATCTCTCCACCCCTCTCTCCATCCCTCTCTCCACCCCTCTCTCCACCCCTCTCTCCACCCCTCTCTTCACCATCTCTCCACCCCTCTCTTCACCCCTCTCTTCACCCCTCTCTTCACCCCTCTCTTCACCCCTCTCTTCACCCCTCTCTTCACCCCTCTCTTCACCCCTCTCTTCACCCCTCTCTCCACCCCTCTCTTCACCCCTCTCTTCACCCCTCTCTTCACCCCTCTCTTCACCCCTCTCTTCACCCCTCTCTTCACCCCTCTCTTCACCCCTCTCTTCACCCCTCTCGCCACACTTTACTCCCCAGCTCTCTCCAGCCGTCTGTCCGCCTTTCTCTCCACCCCTCTCTCCAACCACCTCCCCTCTCTCCACACCTCTCCATCTCTGTCCACCCATCTCTCAAAACATCTCTCCATCCCTCTCTCCACCCCTATATCTCCACCCCTCTCTCCGGTTATGTTCTCGCCACGGCGTCCTCTTTGAAAACCATGCCGCCCAAGCACACAAAACCAGCCTATGTGTCTATAACATATACATCTGTTTCTGCTATAGTATTCTGTTTCTTCTTGTAGTCACCAGCTCGCCTCTATAGCACTTTTGCTGATGTTCCTCCTCAGTAATTCAATCTTAGGGTTTAATAGTGCAAAATTAATTACCCCTTCTTCCCTCAAACCGACGTTAGACGGAAACCATTCAGACATCCTAGATTTAATCTCAACTCGTCCATTTGGTTTCCCGCACATTGCGTTCACCGTCTATTGTTGCGACACCCCTTGTCGCCCAATTTAATGAAAGGAGTGGGATTTCAGCAATAACGAAGTTCTTCCTTAAATGCTATCATAGCCAATCCTATGATTTTTATATCATCATTGAACAAGGATTCCTTACTATTCCTTTTTAATGTTACAATAAATGGAATTACGTTTGCTATGCTATGTGAGTTGTGCGACGCTCTGAGAGGCACATACAAATAAATACATTTAAATACATAACAAAATACCAAAGAAATAATTTTGAAATGTGAGTAGTTCTATCAAGCAAATACATAAGTATATCATAATATTATAATGTGACGTGACGTGATACAAAACTCACCGGTTTATACTATATAGATATTTGGTTCAGTTACACCGGATAGGCCGTTTAACTTTATCACTTGCACATAACTTCTATCAAGTCGTTATTTATCTGAACATTCGCATTTAAACCATAACTATTTTTACGCAGTAAAACGTCAAATGTATCGATTGCATTACACTGTAGTAACAAACAGGCTATTCGAACTGTCCCATCGGAGATAACCTAAAATCGTCTATGCATATTGTTGTAGACAACTTTAGCTTTTAAATATGAACCCTTAGAATTTACCCATGATTGGGAACAATACATCGTACAACAATACGCATGAGACAGGTGTAGTTTTATAACTTTGGACGAGTGGTGACATGTCTGAATAATTTTGTTAGACCTGGCATAAAAGTTACGTAGATGTCTTAAGATATATGTGTGATACTTCTTACTACTCCTAAGTATTGGGTTCTTTCAGCATGTAAAAGTTTGGTTAAGTTCATATCGATATCAGGATATTTCAAATAAAACCCACGTTGTTTGAAGACCATACATGACGACTTGATGAGGTAATGTTCAAAGTTATTTTAAAAACCAAATTGTTCACAAATATCAAGCAAAGCCTGAACACCACTATGGCTGGGTACAGTAACACACAAGTCGTCAGCATAAGACCTAATGTTAGTGTAGACGGTGTGTGGCGGACAACCTAATCCCTCTCTATTTAACATGTTGCTTAAATCATTCATACTACACAGTAATTTGATATGCTGTCTGTTTGAACAGTTATTAATAGTGCACATAAATGACTCTGAAATGTGAATTATTTCATGTACAGTTACAGCGGTAGAGATACCTAGTCCAATAGGAAGATGGTCTAACAACGAAGTAGATTGACACGCATCACTTACGTATGTAAACTGGTTACTGTCTATCTTCCTTTCGCGACACAGTCGAGTTGTCACGTGACCCACGAGGCCTTGTCCGAGTTTGTAAATTACCACCCCATCGCTTCATATTTCCATGCGGTTTGCAGTGAATTAAATTCAAGTCGATATAGGCGTATTCGTATCGATTGTTTCATATGATGATGTAGGTCAGCATTTCATTTCTCCTCTGCGTCTGCAGTGGAAAAGCTATTTACTTTACATGTAATAGTCACTCACCGATGTTGTCTCCTTCCCAACACGTCACTCCAGCGTAACGTAACACGTGAGTGCAGCCGTAGCTGGTTATATTGTAGGTGCGCACATCAAAAGAGTATGCTACTTCACCAACTGGTCTCAATATCGCTCGGGCGCCGCCAAGTTCACGGGCAATAACATCGACCCTAGTCTGTGCAGTCACATCGTCTACGCCTTCGCTAAGTTGACGTCTTGGCACACCGTTGACAAAGTCGAGTGGAATGATCAGAAAGACAATGCTGGGTAATTACTTTTCAGTTTCAATTAGCATTGGGTAATCACTACGTCGCCATCTTTACTGTACAGTTTCAGTTAGGACTGGGTAATCACTACGTCGCCATCTTTACTGTATAGTTTCAGTTAGCACTGGGTAATCACTACTTCGCCATCTTTACTGTACAGTTTCAGTTGGCAGAGGGTAATCACTACTTCGCCATCTTAACTGTACAGTTTCAGTTGGCACTGGTTAATCACTACTTCGCCATCTTTACTGTACAGTTTCAGTTGGCACAGGGTAATCACTACTTCGCCATCTTTACTGTACAGTTTCAGTTGGCACAGGGTAATCACTACTTCGCCATCTTTACTGTACAGTTTCAGTTGGCACAGGGTAATCACTACTTCGCCATCTTAACTGTACAGTTTCAGTTGGCACAGGGTGATCACTACTTCGCCATCTTTACTGCACAGTTTCAGTTAGCACTGGGTAATCACTACTTCGCCATCTTTACTGTACAGTTTCAGTTGGCACAGGGTAATCACTACTTCGCCATCTTTACTGTACAGTTTCAGTTGGCACAGGGTAATCACTACGTCGCCATCTTAACTGTACAGTTTTAGTTGGCACAGGGTGATCACTACGTCGCCATCTTTACTGTACAGTTTCAGTTAGCACTGGATAATCACTACTTCGCCATCTTTACTGTACAGTTTCAGTTGGCACAGGGTAATCACTACTTCGCCATCTTAACTGTACAGTTTCAGTTGGCATTGGTTAATCACTACTTCGCCATCTTTACTGTACAGTTTCAGTTGGCACAGGGTAATCACTACTTCGCCATCTTTACTGTACAGTTTCAGTTGGCACAGGGTAATCACTACTTCGCCATCTTAACTGTACAGTTTCAGTTGGCACTGGGTGATCACTACTTCGCCATCTTTACTGCACAGTGTCAGTTAGCACTGGGTGATCGGTACGTCGCCATCTTTACTGCACAGTTTCAGTTAGGACTGGGTAATCACAGCGTCGCCATCTTTACTGTACAGTTTCAGTTAGGACTGGGTAATCACTACGTCGCCATCTTTACTGTACAGTTTCAGTTAGGACTGGGTGATCACTACGTCGCCATCTTTACTGTACAGTTTCAGTTCGCACTGGGTAATCACAGCGTCGCTATCAGTTTCACCTAGTACAGGCCCAGAGGACTGGGATTTCTTTCATACATTCGTGAACATGTTCATAAAGTTGTAAGAATAGTAATGTTATATTAAAACAAATCTTAATTTACAACTAACAAGTTTTAACTTACATCGACATTTCAGTTGGCAATAAGGGAACACACAGAGCGTCAACACTGTGTTAGCCTTATTACAGTTGTGGATATATATATATATATATATATATATATATATATATATATATATATATATATATATATATATACTTGCTACACATTGGATGTGTTTCTGTAGCTACAAACTCGTGAACGACATGAAAACGACGAACCCTGGCCTGAAGACATTGTTGGCTATTGGGGGCTGGAACGCCGGTACTGATGACATGAGGTCGATGCTGGCCACCAGCGCTACGCGACAGACGTTTATTCAGTCGACAATCACTTACTTGCGCCGATGGAACTTTGACGGTATTGATCTCGACTTCGAATACCCCGGCACAAGCGACAAACTGAAATACACTCTTATGGCTAAGGTAAATACACCTCACATAATAACGGTCGGTTGGTCGGTCTGTCGGTCGGTCGGTCGGTCGTGTGCGTGCGTGCGTGTGCGTGCGTGCGTGCGTGCGTGCGTGCGTGTGTGTGTGTGTATGTATGTATGTATGTATGTCTGTATGTATGTATGTATGTTCTCTCTCTCTCTCTCTCTCTCTCTCTCTATATATATATATATATATATATATATATATATATATAGGAGCCACATTACGCAAACCACTACTTTAAGCAAACCAAAGGCTGTCTTGATTCTGAATTCAGACAACCAGCGTTTTCTTTCTATCAAGGACATCATGGGAATGTCCATTCGTGAATGCGCCTCGGTGCTGTCTCGGTGCTGTCTCGGTGCTGTCTCGGTGCTGTCTCGGTGCTGTCTCGGTGCTGTCTCGGTGCTGTCTCGGTGCTGTCTCGGTGCTGTCTCGGTGCTGTCTCGGTGCTGTCTCGGTGCTGTCTCGGTGCTGTCTCGGTGCTGTCTCGGTGCTGTGTTAATGCTTAAGCACACTGGAAATTATCAGTGTTATTGTCGAGGGGCTCTGTTGACCACTACGTGTGCAGCCACAAGCAACAAACTTGTGTACACTCTGGTTGACCACTACGTGTGCAGCCACCCGTGACGACATTATGTACGCTCTGTTGATCACTACATGTGACGACCTTACATACGCTCTGGTTGACAATTACACGTGCAACCACACGTAACGAATGTATGTATGTTCTGGTTGACAACTACGTGTGCAGCCACACGTGAGGACCTTATGTACGCTCCGATGACCACTACGCGTGCAGCCACACGTGACAACCTCATGTACGCTCTGGTTGACAACTACATGTGCAGCCACACGTGACGACATTGTGTACACTCTGGTTGACAACTACATGTGCAGCCACATGTGACGACCTTAAGTACGCTCTGGTTGACAACAACATGTGCAGCCACATGTGACGACCGTATGTACGCTCTTGTTGACAACTACATGTGCAGCCACATGTGACGACCTTGTGTACTCTCTGGTTGACAACTACAAGTGCAGCCACATGTGACGACCTTGTGTACGCTCTGGTTGACAACTACATGTGCAACCACATGTGACGACCTTGTGTACGCTCTGGTTGACAACTACATGTGCAGTCACATGTGACGATCTTGTGTACGCTCTGGTTGACAACTACATGTGCAGCCACACGTGACGACTTTGTGTACGCTCTGGTTGCAGGAAATGCACGCAGCGTTTGTTGCCGAGAGTTCGTCCTCTGGGAAGCCGCGTCTACTGCTCACTGCCGCGGTGCCTGCTGGGAAGAGCACTATCGATAATGGATATGAAGTAGCCGAGATCGCACAGTATGCAATATGTTTAAGTACCAAGTAACATCGACCACTAGTAACCCGGTTTTGGTTAAGCCCAAACGCATACCTAATGCCTTCAGTCTACCAACATTAATTAATTGTAATAACGGGCCTCAGTACAAGCTTTTGCCAGAACTCGATGAGAATTTTCAACCACCGAGTGACAGATTCGTAGATGGTGTAATTATTAATGATTAAGCCTGCTAGATTTCAACACACTTAATGTCAACCAGATACACGCATAATTTAAGGAGATTTGGGTCAATAGACGAACGAACGAACAAACCAACGAACTAACGAACGAACTAACGCACCAACGAACCACCGAACCAACGAATCACCGAACCAACGAACAACGAACCAATGAACCAACGAACCAACGAACCAACGAACCAGCGAACCAACGAACCAACGAACCACCGAACCACCGAACCAACGAACCGACGGACCGACGGACCGACGGACCGACGGACCGACGGACCGACGGACCGACGGACCGACGGACCGACGGACCGACGGACCGACGGACCGACGGACCGACGGACCGACGGACCGACGGACCGACGGACCGACGGACCGACGGACCGACGGACCGACGGACCGACGGACCGACGGACCGACGGACCGACGGACCGACGGACCGACGGACCGACGGACCGACGGACCGACGGACCGACGGACGGACGGACGGACGGACGGACGGACGGACGGACGGACGGACGGACGGACGGACGGACGGACGGACGGACGGACGGACGGACGGACGGACGGACGGACGGACGGACGGACGGACGGACGGACGGACGGACGGACGGGCGGGCGGACGGGCGGACGGGCGGACGGGCGGGCGGACGGACGGACGGGCGGGCGGGCGGGCGGGCGAGCGGACGGACCGACCGACCGACCGACCGACCGACGGACGGACCGACGGACCGACGGACCGACGGACCGACGGACCGACGGACCGACGGACCGACGGACCGACGGACCGACGGATACATACGGAGGCATACATACATGCATACATACATACATACATGCATGCATACATACATACATACATACATACATACATACATACATACATACATACATACATACATACATACATACATACATACATACATACATACATACATACGCATTTATGGATAACAAGAACTGTGTTATAATATGGATGCACAGAGTATATACCGCCTGGCAAGTTGCCGCTGGGGCAACAACGTCCAATGAATGTCGCTGTCCAAATACTGTACATACATTCACCGTTGGACTATTTTTGGTACCTAGGCGGGCTCACACAATTGGCGCAACAAAGTTTCGTAAGATATGAAATAAACTGTCGTTGGATTTCTGCTGCATTTAAAATATTTAAGCATCCCATACAATATTAAATAGGAATTTTTTGATACGTGGTAATATTATAACTTTAAAACTGTGATTTTTGAAACCATTAACGTATTGCATTTTAACAACCGCTGACACCTATTTTCTTCAAGTGTACAGTAATATTTTATATTTACAAAGAACGTCAATCCGGCGTGTATACGTGAGTATGCTCTGTAGTGTGTGTGAATGTGTGTATGTGTGTGTGTGTGTGTGTGTGTGTGTGTGTGTGTGTGTGTGTGTGTGTGTGTGTGTGTGTGTGTGTGTGTGTGTGTGTGTGTGTGTGAGTGTGTGAGAGCGTGTGCGAGTATGAGTATGTGTGAATATGTGTGTGAATATGTGTGTGAATATGTGTGTGAATATGTGTACGAGTGTGTGTGTTTGTATGTGTGTGTATGTATGGGTGTGCATGTGTATGTGTATGTGTATGTGTGTATATGTGTGCGTGCGTGCGTGCGTGTGTGTGTGTGTGTGTGTGTGTGTGTGTGTGTGTGTGTGTGTGTGTGTGTGTGTGTGTGTGTGTGTGAGTGTGTGAGAGCGTGTGCGAGTATGAGTATGTGTGAATATGTGTGTGAATATGTGTGCGAGTGTGTGTGGTTGTATGTGTGTGTATGTATGGGTGTGTATGGTATGCAGGTATTGCAGTACCTCAGGTATTGCAATACCTCAGGGAGTTTGACGCCCCTGCTATGCAGAGTTGTAAACCACTGCCTTGTGGTATAGGTTCTTGTCAGAACCGAAGGCTAAGGGAGCAAACCCTAAACAGAAAACCATGTCACTGTGGCAGCATCAAGGGCGGTTGGTGTATGGAACTCCCAACATCTCTCGACCAGCCACTGCAGGGACAAATAGTTTGCGCCTGTCTTGACATGTTCTTGCCGGTGTGAGACCTCTATTTGTTCCCCGAGAGAGTGTCGCTAGTAACTTGCAAAAGCCAGCGGTACTTCAAAAGTTTTTGCTAGCAGCTTCCATGAAATGTACAACTGCACGAAACATGATACCGGATCGGCCGTCGCCCGGGTTACCAAGGACCGCGCTGCTCGACCTCATCTTCCGTCGACAGTGGAAAATCAGCTAGGAAGAAGAAGACAAAGAAGACAACTACTGACAATTGGACAATGGAACGTCAGGACTCTCCTCGACCGAGAAGGAGCTAACCGACCAGAAAGACGTACGGCACTAGTAGCAATGGAACTTGCCAAATACAACATCGACATCGCCGCCCTATGTGAAACAAGGTTCTCAGAGTCTGGTAGTCTCGACGACTTGGAATACTCTTTCTTCTGGAGTGGCAAACCCGAAGGAGAAAGAAGGGAGGCCGGAGTGGGCTTTGCTATCAAAAAGGATATCATCACAAAGCTGACAGAAATGCCACGGCCAATAAGTGACAGAATCATGACGATGAGACTACCTCTGAGCAAGGACAACTTTGCTACAATTATCAACGTGTATGCTCCGACAATGACAAACCCAGACGAAAACAAGGAGGCCTTCTACAACCAGCTCACAAGTGTGCTCAGGGGCATCCCTCATACCGATAAGCTACTGCTGATAGGAGATTTCAATGCGAGGATAGGAAGAGACAATGACAAGTGGCCCTTGGTCATGGGCAAACATGGGATTGGGAAATGCAACTCCAATGGCGAACTTCTACTGGCTCTGTGCTCTGAGTTCGAACTGATAGTGACGAACACCATGTTCAAGCAGAAGGATGAACGCAAGACCA
>OZ024858.1:34877262-34882262 GCA_964017155.1 Oasisia sp. SBJ-2009
GAAACTTTGATGTGAGATAGTATATGATGATTATTATATAATTATTTAATATTATCAAACTTATTATATCATTCATCGCTTCGTCAATGTGTAATAGGCTATATCGTGCTGACGTCACATTTTCCATGTTGTGTATCATTAGGTCCGTTACAGAAATAAAGCTTAATTGATCATTGCTCATAGACTAAAATAACCAAGATGACAAATGATGTATAATCTATAATATAGAACTTTGCCCGTATACGTTAGTCCACACAAAGCCATGCTCGCACAGCCGACAAAATGAGTTCTTAGTTTGACTTTGCGCTTTAGTAGACTATGCTGTTTTAGCTAGAAGGTTTCAGATAAGCTGGGTTGCAAACTTTGACTTTCCCTGTTACAAAACCATGCTGTTGTTTGCTTTGACTCTCAAGGAGGAATAAACGTGGACTAGGATTCAAGGCCACTGTATTTTCTAAACTTTACGTATATATGAAAACTTGAAACCGTTGATTTGTGGTGTTTATTTTTTTTAGTAATGCACGTGTCAGTAGTGTTCACATACATATTATTATTGCAGTCAATGGTCAGCTCTGTGAGACCAGCTGTTGTTTCGCCATTCCTGGAGCATAACCGTACACAGCGTACCTTGGGGCATGTCCGCACAAAGCTATGCCTCTACATTTGACCAAATATTTAAATATCCGATAGGATATGCGATTTCTTAACTACCTAACAACAAAGTAATATGATTTCTCATTCTGAATACTAAATATCACCCTCTTAGCACACACAGTGCATTATCTATAGGTTGTTTCACCTTAAGTGTGCGGACATGCCCCTACTTCCCCTATTGATATTATTCGCACCAAAATAAATTAGAGTTACCGAAACGATGGATTATCGACATACGACTAACCGAGACATGGTTAGTAATTGGCTAATTACTAAGCTATTCGTGTTCATAAACTCAATATCATCACATCAGTATATGTTTCCCGTCATGGTTGTTCAGGAAATATATATTCCTATACATAGGTGGCCTGGCTGAAGAAGGAAGGTTTCGCAGGCTGGATGGTCTGGGCTCTCGACCTCGATGACTTTGGTGGCTCGTTCTGCAGCTCTCACACGTCTTATCCTCTACTGAAGGCACTGAATGCGTAAAGTCGCCACAGGTACCTACCAATGACATAATGCAACTTGCAAAGAAGAAATAGCTGGGAGCGAACACTATTGAAATAAATACATAAATTATTGTTAACATTAAATGCCGTTCAGAAATGTATAGTCTTAGAAGACGAGACTTGGCTCAATCGATTGGAAGGAGATTTAGTTGCTTCTGGTTGATGCTCGGTCTCTGAGGGAGAGTGCGCTTCTAGCGCTCTCGTGAACAAACACTGTGCCGTAACAAGTACGCCTATATGATCCCATATTTGACCATGGGTTCCCTTCCTGTCTCTTCATTCCACTAACGTAAATCGTGCTATGATGTTTGATCGAATTAGTAACAATTAGTCGTCATCGCTGTCGTTGTCCGCGTTGTCGCCACCCTCGCATAGAACGTCCGCGTTGACAAATCCACTGTGCAAGGCAGTTAGAAATTCAAGCATACACAAAGTAACAGATGTATGCTAGTTAGGTTTTTTATGAAATACTACAACTGAATGTCGGCTGTATTGAGTGGTGAATGCTTAAACGCCTCACTCAGTACCGTTTCATATATATAGATGTGTGACGTGTTACCATAAACGCCACTATAAAAACAGCATTATTATCATAATAAAATGTGCACCTTTTCTAATTGTCGTCGAGTGTATATATATTCATAGTTATTTTAAAATAATGTATTAAAGTTACATATTAAATATCATATCACATGATATTTGGTAGAGCTGTCGGGTCCTCTACTTCACCAATGAGGTTGTCATATTGTTGTAGATGACCACTTGTGCAATGGACATGCTGTCAGCTCTTGCTAGAGCCCGGTTGGCCATATAGTTTCCCTTGACCAGAACATTAGTCGTGCCAAGGTCCTTCTGCCACTCGGTGGACCAGAACAGCACTACAGCAACCTTAAACAACTGGTTCGTGTCGTCGTTTATCTGCAATATTGCACAACTGGACCACCAGTTATACGCTGCTACAACAACGCATTACAAAATAAAGATCGACACACTACAACCTGAGTACAAGATATAACAGCATTGTGTGTCAAGCATTGCATGTCCTAATCCAGTGGTTTAAACCATGCGTGGAACAACCTGTGAATAAAATGAATCAGCAATGTGGTGATATTTTGTCGTGGTTGTGGTTTTAATGCGTGTCCGTGTATGCGTGAGTACGGGCAAGCGTGTCCGTGTGTGCGTGCGTGTGTGCATGCATTTATGGGCGTGTGTGCCTGAGTGTGTGGGTATGTGCGTGTGTACATATGCATGTCACTGAGTGAATGTGAGCATCGCGGTGCCGACCTTCAGGAGTTCACTTGCGACAATCTCACTGACTATTATTTGTGTTTGTTCCTCAAGCATGTGGAACTGAAAACAAGGTTTAACATAACTGGTATATAGTTATGTCACCTTATTCATTTTGAGAAAAGCGAACATTCTAACTTGCCTATCTAGCCAGAATATACGAATAATTCGCCCCAGACATGTATTGTAGACTATATTGAGCCTAAGTCCATCAGTTTGTGTTATCGTCCAACACTCTGCTCCGTAAATGATATCACATTACTCATGTAGATATTCATTCAAGTTTTTCTTTTCTCCTATTTTGGATGCCCACACTTTCCTCAGCTTGTAATAACTTCGTGTCTGCTTTGTCTACACGTGTAGCAGGTTGTTCAGGAAAACATTATGAATTACGTTACTGCTAATTGCCGACATGGATTAATCAAGACATCATTTTAAGTGATGGAGCTGCTTATTTTGTGTTACAGAAATGTTTCCTCTTAAGTAATTTATAAACAATTATGCAATAAATTTAATTCGGAAAGTTATGTCATCAGGACGGTTTATGTGACTGACAAGAGACAGATACTATAATATCACGTAAGGACACATTTCATCATATTAGCAGGACATCGTCTCTCCGTGTTATGTAATGGAGTGGACGGATGTGTCCCACATATGTACGACACGCAGCTTCCTAAGATTCGGTTTCCTAGAACAGCATAGTGAGTAGGATTGCTACTGGGCGGAGTGATGTGTCTATGTCATTACAATGTCCTGATCATTCTATTTTCTCAATAAGAGTAACCAAATTGGCACATACGGTCCCAATAAATGTATAGGTTTGGAAGACAGGTGGGTTGCGTATGTGGCAAAGTCAGTTCAGTGGTGTCTCTAGTATGTGGTATTTGAAAGGAAGAACTCTACGTGGCAAACATATAACCGCTGTGGAGAGAACGTAGCAGACATGTAACGGTTGTGAAGAGAACGTGGCAGACATGTAACGGTTGTGAAGAGAACGTGGCAGACATGTAACCGTTGTTTGTGGAGAGAACGTGGCAGACATGTAACCGCTGCGGAGAGAACGTGGCAGACATGTAACCGTTGTGGAGAGAACGTGGCAAACGTGTAACCGTTGTGGAGAGAACATGGCAGACATGTAACCATTGTGGAGAGAATACAATAAAACTGTATTGTCCCGAACCGGGAAATTCATTTTGCAGCGTTCGTCATCATAAACATATAAAATACAGAGTAGAGAAATAAAAATAAATTCATTATTAAAATAATATGTGAACATTAATCATAATAAAAGTACAAGACAAATATATAATACAATTTTAAAATTAAAGTTATTATTGTAAAGCCGGGAACTCACTGAACCGGCCGGTCGGCCGGCCGGCCGCGCCCGAAAAATTAAATCGGCCGGGCGTCGTGGAAACATCGGGCCGTCGGTCGGTCGGTTTGGTCATTTTGGAACTCACAGAACCGGTCGACCGGCCGGCCGTTGCCCGCCCGATGCTATGATTTTTCGAACACACACAGCTGGCCGATTTCACAATTTAAGCGCTATTAATTTAAATTCAAATTAGTTTGATTTTTTTGTTCATAGAGGTATTCAATATGCTCGCCCAGGTGACCTATATTGAAAGGTTCATCATGGCGGACTCAAAGGATGAATTCATGCCAATTTTTGTTGCTGCATGTGCCGCTTTTGTGGGAATGTCTCCGAGGATCTGCCGGCCGGGCGTCGGGTAGGCGTCGGCCGGCCGGCAATATCAAACATATTTGATACCGCCGGCCGACGTCGTGCGGGCATCGGCTCGACGCACGACGCCCGGCCGATGCCACGATTTTGGGAACTCACATAACCGATGCCCGGCCGATGCCCCACGATGACCGGCCGATGCAAAATCGGCCGGTCGGCCGGCTTAGTGAGTTCCCGGCTTAATTGTAATTGCGGTCTTCCCTTTACAAATAAAAAAATATAATAAATATAATACAACATACACACATAACGTCACAGGTGTTTATCGTTTAGAATTTAGAAGTCGTACTGCCATTGGCATGGACGAGTCTCGCTTTCTATTTGTTTTGGATATTATAGTTCAGAACCTTCTGGACGAGGGCAGAAGGACGTACTCGTTATGTAGGATGTGTGTGCTGTCATTAATTATTTTATTGGCTTTACGGAGTACCTGCTTTTCGTACAAAGCAGTGACAGAGGTTTGTTTGAGGCCGGTTATTTTACTACTAATATTTACAACGCGCTGCAATTTATTCATGTCTTTCTGGCTACGTTTCAATTCATGTCTTTCTGGCTACGTCTCAATTTATTCATGTCTTTCTGAGAACGTGGCAAACATGTAACCGCTGTGGAGAGAACGTGGCAGACATGTAACCGTTGTGGAGAGAACGTGGCAGACATATAACCGTTGTGGAGAGAACGTGGCAGACATGTAACCGTTGTGGAGAGAACGTGGCAGACATGTAACCGTTGTGGAGAGAACGGTTACATGTGAACGTGACAATGCGCTGTAGCAGTCCAAAGGCAGTTTATTTCATATCTTA
>OZ024858.1:34884762-34907262 GCA_964017155.1 Oasisia sp. SBJ-2009
TTTACTAATTAGGCTACCCAAATTTATTTCCTGTATATTTTGACATGTTATTTATTAGTGACTAAAAGGAAAACGTGAAATATTGAATTCTAAATTTACCCTCCTAAAGCAGATTCTGTCGACGTTTCGTGATAACTGACCATATATATATATATATATATATATATATATATATATATATATATATATATATATATATATATATATATATATATATATATATATATATATATATATATATATATATATATATATATATATATATATATATATATGGAGAGAGAGAAAGAGAGGAAAAGATTATAATATATATATAGGGTGAGAGAGGGTGAGGAAGAGGGGTAGAAGGAGGGGAGGGGGAGGGGGAGAGGGAGGTAGAGGAAGAGGGGATGAAATGCGGCGCAGAATTGGGATGATGGGTTGATGCGTGAAAGAGTTAAATTGATGATGTAGTCAGATAACGTCGTTGTGTCGCTCTCCCCAACTCTCACGTCTACAATTTGCACGGTGCGTCTTCATCTTCGTCTTCATTAACCTTTCATCTGAACACCATCTGATCACGGTGTTAACATCATGTGTCTACACAGGTATATTGTTACCTTGACTCGCGCATGTTTCGCGTACGGCTAGAGCGGTGTCAGAAAATGCTAAGATTTTGAGCCGGACTGAAGCACACTGTTCGCAAATGATCTGTCACTAAACATGTATTCCTACCTGCACCGCTTGGTGGTGTCTTAGTAGTTCTACGTGGTCTTGTCACCGTCGTCTTCGCCGTCGTTGTTCTGCGGGGCCGTCTCGTCCTGCCGCCCGCATGCTTCGGCCTGCATCGGCAACCGGACTTAATGCTCCAGCAAGTGGTACCACTAGTATGTCATCATGGAGTTTCTAAAGTACCATGCACTATCATTTCGTTAAGGTAATTAGCTAACTAGTAATGATGATTTTGCAGATGGTAGTTCACAAGCATACAAAACACATTTCTAGTACGTGATAACTAACTGCTTTGTAACTACTCGAAACAAATTTACGACGTATGACGAAGAGATATTGGCTGCACTTGTTGTCTAAAATGTGGGCCACAATAACTGCGCCAAATATCGAGCGTCCACCTTGGTTGTAAATACAAGCCTGGATAAAGTGAATGTTTTGACTATAGTTTGAACGTTTCGCTGGCGCAAATTGTGATGATAATTGCTGTTTCAAGAAAGACGGCCATATTCTAAACATCGCTTAGAACCACAGCACAAATAATGAATGTCAAGAAACGTTGACTGGGACAATGTGTCTATGCAATACAATGTGTCTATACTAACTTAAACAGCCGTTGGATTTGCCAAATTATTAAAATAGTTAGCAACGTTTTCAACTACGGCAAAAATATTCGATCGCAAAACAGTAGGAAACCTTTGGCTCACAGATTGCACTGGTTCTGCATCTACGACATTTGTACGTGACTCGCTTTTCGGATATATTTGTCAATGACGTTCTTTAATGTAATCATGCTACTGGAATGTGCACAGTCGCAATAGCTTTGAAATAATATGTATTCTCCTATTAAGCTCTTCATTTCCTGGTGCCTAATTTCGACATGATTATAACCACCGTATTTGGTACCGGATAACAATGCATGCTTATACCGTGATTGTGTTGTGATGATTGGGTACAATTTGTTAAATTCATGTCTTGGTATTAAGCAACGTTTTGTGTGGGCAATCTTTGCAGTATGTCGCATTTCTTTGTTTTCATGTAGGTTTTAATGCTATCTCGGTAATGTGAACATTTTAATGATCCCCTCTTAGGATTCTTTCTAAGATGTCTATATCCGTGTACCACTATGCTTGTGGATATCAAACGAATGCTTGATGCAATTATATTCATATTTCCAATGTATTTTGATTGATCCATTTGACCACCATCACAGGCTAAATTCACACTGCTGTTCAACATTAGATCAGTTAACTGTTTAACTACATAATTCGTTCGTACGTGGTGAATCTGGTGGAGCCGTCCAGCGCTCCGTTGAGTGTCTTCAGCAGCGGGTAGTTGCCCGTGTTACAGAACCGGCCGTTGAAGTCATCCATGTCGAAGCTCCACACCATCCAGCCTCCAAACCCGTTCCTCTTCATCCATTTCACCTGAATAATACGAACAAGATGTGTGTCAACACGTCTTACCTACGTTCACGTTGCTGCTTTATTCACTAGTGACTGTGGCGTGACACTAGCACGCGGTCTCGACGTACCTTCTCCTGCAGACTGAGCGAGTCCTCGTAGCCGACCCACGTCGTGCCCTTGTAGGCGTACGGCACCTTCTGCTCGCTCTGCCACTTCTGGGTGCCGCCGCCGTAGATGAACATCCGGCAAACCTGAGCAACATAGAATATGGGCAAACCTGAGCAACATGGAATATCCGGCAATCCTTAGCAACAAGGAACACCCAGACAAACATTGTAACAAACGAGTAACATTGAACACCCAGGCAAACCAGAGCAACATGGAACATCCAGGGAATCCTGAGCAACATGGAACACCCAAACAAACCTGTGCAACATGGAACATCTAGGCAATCCTTAGCAACATGGAATATATATGAATGTATATGTACATGTACATGTACATGTACATGTACATGTACATGTACATGTACATGTACATGTACATGTACATGTACATGTACATGTACATATACATGTACATATACATATACATATACATATACATATACATATACATATACATATACATATACATATACATATACATATACATATACATATACATATACATATACATATACATATACATATACATATACATATACATATACATATACATATACATATACATATACATATACATATACATATACATATACATATACATATACATATACATATACATATACATATACATATACATATACATATACATATACATATACATATACATATACATATACATATACATATACATATACATATACATATACATATACATATACATATACATATACATATACATATATATATATAGTAATAATAATAATAGTAGTAGTAGTAGTAGTAGTAGTAGTAGTAGTAGTAGTAGTAGTAGTAGTAGTAGTAGTAGTAGTAGTAGTAGTAGTAGTAATAGTAGTAGTAGTAGTAGTAGTAGTAGTGGTGGTTAGTAAAAATACTACTACTACTACTACTACTACTACTACTACTACTACTACTACTACTACTACTACTACTACTACTACTACTACTACTACTACTACTACTACTACTACTACTACTACTACTACTACTACTACTACTACTACTACTACTACTACTACTACTACTACTACTACAATTACCACTACTAATATTACTATTCGTTTGTTCATCCGTTAATGCTGTCATCCATTCGTACATTCAGCGACAAGCGTTACCTCCTGGTAGGAGTAGAAGCCGGCCTGTCTCGTGAAGGCTCCCTGGGGTCCTTTGCCCCTGTGGGGAGCGCCGACCGAGTTACTCGCTGCACTCGACAGTTTGAACGAACGGCCGTACAAGGCCATTCCGATGACCAACTTCCGCTTCGGACAACCTTTCTTAGCCCAGTATTTGGCGGCCCAATTCTGTTCAGTGAAATAAACAAATAGACCGATATGTTAATTCTTACGTTTCGAAAAATGCCAGTAATGTTACTATGCATGGATAAAAGAAAACACGGTGTATGGGTTTATGCCTATTCGAATTTATGTTCGCTGCGCAGTTCTCGGTTGAAACATATGGTCGACAGTTACGGAGTTATAATTTTTGCGCCGTCAATATATATATATATATATATATATATATATATATATATATATATATATATATATATATATATATTCATATATATATATATATATATATATATATATATATATATATATATATATATATATATATATATATATATATATATATATAAAACCACTTGACCAATCTAGCAATGTCAACGGATGACAGTGAGAGGAAGTAAAGAATTTATTCCTGAGAAGTGAATTACAATAGTCGAGTTAATTATTAAAAAGAGCTACTGATATTGGTTTAGAAATTGATAAAGACAAATAACGCCGGACTCGATCAATAAGGTGTCTATGAATAAGGTGTAATTTTGTAAATAAGGAGCACAACTGTTTATTCGTCTACTTCCTGTCGGATCATTATATGAAGCAACAAATAACAACTGAAACAACTGAGCATAACATGAAACCGTGAGTGTGCATTCGTTTCCTCCGTGCACATGTACGTTGTTTCACCCTAAAATTGTGAAATTGTGAAATTGTTGTGTCCTTTTAGGTACCTAAGGAACCGGATAAGGTAATAATATACAGTCTTAGATGACTGCCAATATAAAATAGCAGCACCCATAGAACAACGCACCATTAATGCATATCGCCTGAACATCATGTACTGCCAGCCGTCGTGACACTTCTATTTAACACAACATGTACTGCCAGCCGTCGTGACACTTGTATTTGACACAACATGTACTGCCAGCCGTCGTGACACTTCTAGTTGCCACATCTTGTACTGTCAGCCGTCGTGACACTTCTATTTGACACATCTTGTACTGTCAGCCGTCGTGACACTTCTATTGGACATATCTTGTACTGCCAGCCATCCTGAAACTTCTATTGGACATATCTTGTACTGCCAGCCATCCTGACACTTCCATTTGACATATGTTATACTGCCAGCCATCCTGACACTTCTATTTGACATATGTTATACTGCCAGCCATCCTGACACTTCTATTTGACATATCTTGTACTGCCAGCCGTCCTGACACTTCTATTTGACATACCTTGTACTGCCAGCCATCCTGACACGTCTATTTGACATATCTTGTACTGCCAGCCATCCTGACACTTCTATTTGACATACCTTGTACTGCCAGCCGTCCTGACACTTCTATTTGACATACCTTGTACTGCCAGCCATCCTGACACTTCTATTTGACATATCTTGTACTGCCAGCTGTCCTGACACTTCTATTTGACACATCTTGTACTGTCAGCCGTCGTGACACTCCTATTTGACACATCATGTACTGCCAGCCGTCGTGACACTCCTATTTGACACATCTTGTACTGTCAGCCGTCGTGACACTTCTATTTGACACATCATGTACTGTCAGCCGTCGTGACACTCCTATTTGACACATCATGTACTGCCAGCCGTCGTGACACTTCTATTTGACACATCATGTACTGCCAGCCGTCGTGACACTCCTATTTGACACATCTTGTACTGCCAGCCGTCGTGACACTTCTATTTGACACATCATGTACTGCCAGCCGTCGTGACACTCCTATTTGACACATCATGTACTGTCAGCCGTCGTGACACTTCTATTTGACACATCTTTTACTGCCAGACGTCCTGACACTCCTTTTTGACACATCATGTACTGTCAACCGTCGTGACATTTCTATTTGACACATCTTTTACTGCCAGACGTCCTGACACTTCTATTTGACACATCTTGTACTGCCAGCCATCTTAACCCTTCTATTTGACACATCTTGTACTGCCAGCCGTCTTGACACTTTTATTTGACACATCTTGTACTGCCAGCCATCCTGACACTTCTATTTGACATATGTTATACTGCCAGCCGTCCTGACACTTCTATTTGACATATGTTATACTGCCAGCCGTCTTGACCTTTCTATTTGACACATCTTGTACTGCCAGCCATCCTGACACTTCTATTTGACATATGTTATACTGCCAGCCGTCCTGACACTTCTATTTGACATATGTTATACTGCCAGCCATCCTGACACTTCTATTTGAAATATGTTATACTGCTAGCCATCCTGAAACTTCTATTTGACATATATTGTACTGCCAGCCATCCTGACACGTCTATTTGACATATCTTGTACTGCCAGCCGTCCTGACACTTCCATTTGACATATGTTATACTGCCAGCCATCCTGACACTTCTATTTGACATATCTTGTACTGCCAGCCGTCCTGACACTTCTATTTGACATATGTTATACTGCCAGCCATCCTGACACTTCTATTTGACATATCTTGTACTGCCAGCCGTCCTGACACTTCTATTTGACATACCTTGTACTTCCAGCCATCCTGACACGTCTATTTGACATATCTTGTACTGCCAGCCATCCTGACACTTCTATTTGACATATCTTGTACTGCCAGCCGTCCTGACACTTCTATTTGACATACCTTGTACTGCCAGCCATCCTGACACTTCTATTTGACATATCTTGTACTGCCAGCTGTCCTGACACTTCTATTTGACATATCTTGTACTGCCAGCCATCCTGACACTTCTATTTGACATATCTTGTACTGCCAGCCGTCCTGACACTTCTATTTGACATATCTTGTACTGCCAGCTGTCCTGACACTTCTATTTGACATATCTTGTACTGCCAGCCGTCCTGACACTTCTATTTGACATACCTTGTACTGCCAGCCATCCTGACACTTCTATTTGACATATCTTGTACTGCCAGCTGTCCTGACACTTCTATTGGACATATCTTGTACTGCCAGCCATCCTGAAACTTCTATTTGACATATCTTGTACTGCCAGCCATCCTGACACGTCTATTTGACATATCTTGTACTGCCAGCCGTCCTGACACTTCCATTTGACATATGTTATACTGCCAGCCATCCTGACACTTCTATTTGACATATCTTGTACTGCCAGCCGTCCTGACACTTCAATTTGACATATGTTATACTGCCAGCCATCCTGACACTTCTATTTGACATATCTTGTACTGCCAGCCGTCCTGACACTTCTATTTGACATATCTTGTACTGCCAGCCGTCCTGACACTTCTATTTGACATACCTTGTACTGCCAGCCATCCTGACACTTCTATTTGACATATCTTGTACTGCCAGCTGTCCTGACACTTCTATTTGACATATCTTGTACTGCCAGCCATCCTGACACTTCTATTTGACATATCTTGTACTGCCAGCCGTCCTGACACTTCTATTTGACATATCTTGTACTGCCAGCTGTCCTGACACTTCTATTTGACATATCTTGTACTGCCAGCCGTCCTGACACTTCTATTTGACATACCTTGTACTGCCAGCCATCCTGACACTTCTATTTGACATATCTTGTACTGCCAGCTGTCCTGACACTTCTATTGGACATATCTTGTACTGCCAGCCATCCTGAAACTTCTATTTGACATATCTTGTACTGCCAGCCATCCTGACACGTCTATTTGACATATCTTGTACTGCCAGCCGTCCTGACACTTCCATTTGACATATGTTATACTGCCAGCCATCCTGACACTTCTATTTGACATATCTTGTACTGCCAGCCGTCCTGACACTTCTATTTGACATATGTTGTACTGCCAGCCATCCTGACACTTCTATTTGACATATCTTGTACTGCCAGCCGTCCTGACACTTCTATTTGACATATCTTGTACTGCCAGCCGTCCTGACACTTCTATTTGACATACCTTGTACTGCCAGCCATCCTGACACTTCTATTTGACATATCTTGTACTGCCAGCTGTCCTGACACTTCTATTGGACATATCTTGTACTGCCAGCCATCCTGAAACTTCTATTTGACATATCTTGTACTGCCAGCCATCCTGACACGTCTATTTGACATATCTTGTACTGCCAGCCGTCCTGACACTTCCATTTGACATATGTTATACTGCCAGCCATCCTGACACTTCTATTTGACATATCTTGTACTGCCAGCCGTCCTGACACTTCAATTTGACATATGTTATACTGCCAGCCATCCTGACACTTCTATTTGACATATCTTGTACTGCCAGCCGTCCTGACACTTCTATTTGACATATCTTGTACTGCCAGCCGTCCTGACACTTCTATTTGACATACCTTGTACTGCCAGCCATCCTGACACTTCTATTTGACATATCTTGTACTGCCAGCTGTCCTGACACTTCTATTTGACATATCTTGTACTGCCAGCCATCCTGACACTTCTATTTGACATATCTTGTACTGCCAGCCGTCCTGACACTTCTATTTGACATATCTTGTACTGCCAGCTGTCCTGACACTTCTATTTGACATATCTTGTACTGCCAGCCGTCCTGACACTTCTATTTGACATACCTTGTACTGCCAGCCATCCTGACACTTCTATTTGACATATCTTGTACTGCCAGCTGTCCTGACACTTCTATTGGACATATCTTGTACTGCCAGCCATCCTGAAACTTCTATTTGACATATCTTGTACTGCCAGCCATCCTGACACGTCTATTTGACATATCTTGTACTGCCAGCCGTCCTGACACTTCCATTTGACATATGTTATACTGCCAGCCATCCTGACACTTCTATTTGACATATCTTGTACTGCCAGCCGTCCTGACACTTCTATTTGACATATGTTATACTGCCAGCCATCCTGACACTTCTATTTGACATATCTTGTACTGCCAGCCGTCCTGACACTTCTATTTGACATATCTTGTACTGCCAGCCGTCCTGACACTTCTATTTGACATACCTTGTACTGCCAGCCATCCTGACACTTCTATTTGACATATCTTGTACTGCCAGCTGTCCTGACACTTCTATTTGACATATCTTGTACTGCCAGCCATCCTGACACTTCTATTTGACATATCTTGTACTGCCAGCCGTCCTGACACTTCTATTTGACATATCTTGTACTGCCAGCTGTCCTGACACTTCTATTTGACATATCTTGTACTGCCAGCCGTCCTGACACTTCTATTTGACATACCTTGTACTGCCAGCCATCCTGACACTTCTATTTGACATATCTTGTACTGCCAGCTGTCCTGACACTTCTATTGGACATATCTTGTACTGCCAGCCATCCTGAAACTTCTATTTGACATATCTTGTACTGCCAGCCATCCTGACACGTCTATTTGACATATCTTGTACTGCCAGCCGTCCTGACACTTCCATTTGACATATGTTATACTGCCAGCCATCCTGACACTTCTATTTGACATATCTTGTACTGCCAGCCGTCCTGACACTTCTATTTGACATATGTTATACTGCCAGCCATCCTGACACTTCTATTTGACATATCTTGTACTGCCAGCCGTCCTGACACTTCTATTTGACATATATTGTACTGCCAGCCGTCCTGACACTTCTATTTGACATACCTTGTACTGCCAGCCATCCTGACACTTCTATTTGACATATCTTGTACTGCCAGCTGTCCTGACACTTCTATTTGACATATCTTGTACTGCCAGCCATCCTGACACTTCTATTTGACATATCTTGTACTGTCAGCTGTCCTGACACTTCTATTTGACATATCTTGTACTGCCAGTCATCCTGATACTTCTATTTGACGCATTTTTGAGATTAAACTGTGTTCTGACATTCCTCGTGTTTTGTGTTTTAATAAAACACAAACTTATGGATAGTTCATGTCTTATTAATAGGGAGTTTAGGCGGCTGTTTGTTTGTTGTGTCTTGTCTCGTTCAATTCACTGATAATGATATACAAGTTTTATACATAGTGTTTTTATTTTGTCCGTGACCATACCTCAGGTAGCTAACATAGCTTGATATGGCCAATAGGTTACGATGGGGCTTCTACTGCAAAAGTTCAACTACTGCTCACTCACTATAACCCTCGTCCTCAACCCCTTGGTAGCCCCCATCGGCTTACTAACGCTGACCAAGTGCACTTGTCAAAATGAAATACCGTGTAGCTCGAACAAATGCAGATGCAATACCTCGGACATGACATGTATACTATTTTGCACATGTCACGGTGGACAGGCTGCCAAAACCATTGTTGTTGCTAAACACTTAATTATAATAATTTAATAATATAATACATGCTAGAGACGAGTAATCAGCAAAGAAAACAATATATCAGGTAAAAAGGTGTTTCGCCAAAAAATTCACTTTGGTTGCTGGACTAATGCATATGCCTTCTCTTCCTGGGGAATGAAAATATTTTAGTAATTAAGCAAACGAATCTTTACAGCAGAGAGGTTAGAGTGACGAATAAATAAAATTATCACTATATGTTAATATGTTACAATGTTCCAATTTCTTAGTTACTCTGTTGTGCATATAAAGTGCAAAAATTCTTCAACATGAAACCCTGGATATGCGTTCTTAAATCCCTTCCTAAACTTTACATACTTATGTTAATTTATGTTAATAATTCTTATGTCCCTGCATCCATCCAACACTTCTAGCTGTCCACATTTGCACCTAATTATGAACCCTCAATTTCCCTAGAATTGGTGACAGTGACAGGACTTCATGTTTATAAAAAAAATGTTTTTTCACAACACACGTTAACTCTCTACATGTATAACAAAAAAATTATCAGATACATTATCTACTGAATCTCTAGCACATGTACCTATTGTGCACAGGTAGGAAGTGATATGTAATAGGCAAACGATGTGGCACATAGCTATAACAGCATTCTCAGATATATATATATATATATATATATATATATATATATATATATATATATAGATATATATTATACATATATATATATATATATATATATATATATATATATATATATATATATATATATATATATATATATATATATATATATATATATATATATATATACACACACTGCTAATATAAATATTAAAATATTTATAATAGTCAATCGTCATCGTCCAACATGTTCATGTCTAGCGACTAAGAGACAATTATCGTAGTTATCAGACAGAAACACCATACACACGGTGCAACGAGCGAGTGTTTAACTCGCGAAAGACACGTACCACATTCAGCTGTCTCTGTGTTCCGGACTCTCCCGAGCGCGCGTAGAGCGGCGCTACAATGCCTGTCGTCGCGTCCCAGTCGCCGTGCAGGTCGTAGGTCATCACATTGATCCAGTCCAGCGACCTAAAGCCGACATCGCAACCCGTTACACAAATCGTAAACTCAGAATAATATTTTACGTGACTTTTTGGTGAGGATTAACTACGGTTATAAAAGACCCTGTTGTCAAGTTAATTATAATATTACATTGATAGGTTTAGGGTTATGTGCGTGTTTGAATTAATAAGATGTTTAGTAATGACAACAATTAGAATCGCAAGCGTAAAAATGTGAAACATATAATGTTAGGCTGTGCCCTGGCGGGCGGGCCTAATCTGACCCCAGGGGCAGGGTTTGTTAAACGTTGTTGAAGGGTTTAGCACACACCTTGAGACTTTCGCCACCTCGTATCCGCTCTCGATCTTCGCCCGTCCGGCAGCCACAGCGGCACTGAGCAGAAGACGGGGTTTTCGCCTTCTCCGGCCGTCGGCCACGAAGGCGGCTCGCAGCTCCTGCCACCAGACGTCAATGAGTTAATGGAGTGAATGTAAACTTACCCACATATGATAACACCTACGATACTTGTTATCTCGCACCATTATTGTTAATAGAAGATGACATAGTTGTACCGTAGCACATTAATGAAGTCTTCCTGACAGAGCAGCGTGAACCTGTGTTTGTCGACCCTGTCAACCCAACTGTCCCCGAGTTACCTGACAGAGTAGCGTGAACCGGTGTTTGTCAACCCTGTCACCCCAACTGTCCCTGAGTTACCTGACAGAGCAGCGTGAACCGGTGTTTGTCAACCCTGTCAACCCAACTGTCCCCGAGTTACCTGACAGAGTAGCGTGAACCGGTGTTTGTCCACCCTGTCACCCCAACTGTCCCCCAGTTACCTGACAGAGCAGCGTAAACCGGTGTTTCGACCCTGTCACCCCAACTGTCCCCGAGTTACCTGACAGAGCAGCGTAAACCGGTTTTTCGACCCTGTTACCCCAACTGTCCCCGAGTTACCTGACAGAGCAGCGTAAACCGGTGTTTCGACCCTGTCACCCCAACTGTCCCCGAGTTACCTGACAGAGCACCGTGAACCGGTGTTTCGACCCTGTCACCCCAACTGTCCCCGAGTTACCTGACAGAGCAGCGTAAACCGGTGTTTCGACCCTGTCACCCAAACTGTCCCCGAGTTACCTGACAGAGCAGCGTAAACCGGTGTTTCGACCCTGTCACCCCAACTGTCCCCGAGTTACCTGACAGAGCAGCGTAAACCGGTGTTTCGACCCTGTCACCCCAACTGTCCCCGAGTTACCTGACAGAGCAGCGTAAACCGGTGTTTCGACCGTGTCACCCCAACTGTCCCCGAGTTACCTGACAGAGCAGCGTAAACCGGTGTTTCGACCCTGTCACCCCAACTGTCCCCGAGTTACCTGACAGAGCACCGTGAACCGGTGTTTCGACCCTATCACCCCAACTGTCCCCGAGTTACCTGACAGAGCAGCGTAAACCGGTGTTTCGACCCTGTCACCCAAACTGTCCCCGAGTTACCTGACAGAGCAGCGTAAACCGGTGTTTCGACCCTGTCACCCCAACTGTCCCCGAGTTACCTGACAGAGCAGCGTAAACCGGTGTTTCGACCCTGTCACCCCAACTGTCCCCGAGTTACCTGACAGAGCAGCGTAAACCGGTGTTTCGACCGTGTCACCCCAACTGTCCCCGAGTTACCTGACAGAGCAGCGTAAACCGGTGTTTCGACCCTGTCACCCCAACTGTCCCCGAGTTACCTGACAGAGCAGCGTAAACCGGTGTTTCGACCCTGTCACCCCAACTGTCCCCGAGTTACCTGACAGAGCAGCGTAAACCGGTGTTTCGACCCTGTTACCCCAACTGTCCCCGAGTTACCTGACAGAGCAGCGTAAACCGGTGTTTCGACCCTATCACCCCAACTGTCTCCGAGTTACCTGACAGAGCAGCGTGAACCGGTGTTTGTCCACCCTGTCACCCCAACTGTCCCCGAGTTACCTGACAGAGCACCGTGAACCGGTGTTTGTCCACCCTGTCACCCCAACTGTCCCCGAGTTACCTGACAGAGCACCGTGAACCGGTGTTTGTCCACCCTGTCACCCCAACTGTCCCCGAGTTACCTGACAGAGCACCGTGAACCGGTGTTTGTCCACCCTGTCACCCCAACTGTCCCCGAGTTACCTGACAGAGCAGCGTGAACCGGTGTTTCGACCATATCACCCTAACTGTCCCCGAGTTACCTGACAGAGCAGCGTGAACCGGTGTTTGTCGAGTGCCGGACTCCCTCGACTTCCGGGGTACTCGAAATCGAGATCGAGGCCGTCGAAATTGCGCGTGCGCAGGAAGTCAATACTCGACGTGACGAAGGTCGTTCGCGTGGCTTTGGTTGCTAACATCGCAGTCATCTTTTGCGTGCCAAAGTTCCAGCCGCCGACAGCGAGAAGCACCTTCAGTTTCGAATTCTTCAAAGCCGTCACCTTCGCATATCTTCAATGGTGGACATATGGATTAATGGATTAATGGAAGGCAGGTATGACCTTGGTATTTTATTGTGTTAGTACAACGGAATCCCGAAGCCACGTCGTATGTCATGTCTTAGGGTTTAGAAATGCATTGTGTCGCGTCGCGTCGCGTCGCGTCGCGTCGCGTCGCGTCGCGTCGCGTCGCGTCGCGTCGCGTCGTGTTTGCCAGAACTTTAATCATACAAACTACAAATAGTGACCTATTTTGCCATACATTGATGCGAAGTTACTTAATTTTAGTGCACTGATATCTCAAATCGCTATATATGTGCAAATATAAATCGTGAAAAGTTAATATATTGTGAAGAGTTTACTAAGGACAAACGAAAGTGGATGGTTCCTATGGCCCACGACTGCCTTAATCCGTCACTGATTTGGAGTGACTGAGACATCTTATTAATTGAAGATAGTGCCTGGGTTAAGACAACAAAAGCCATTAGAGACTGCGTTGAAGAGACCGCAAGGTCGAAGGTCTGTTTACTTACTGTCCGTTGTCTCCCTCGTCATTCCACTCAAACGCCTTCAGCTTATGACCCTCCATCTTCGCGAAGGCGTAAATGATGTGGGAACACAGTTTTGGGTCAATATTGGATACTTGGAACTTGGCGTCGCCGGGGCGATATTGAGACCAGTTGGTGAAGTAACATACTCGTTTGTACCTGAAGCCTGCAACAGGGAAATATGTATATGTATGAAAAATTAGATCGACCATCACATGGAGCATGTCGTATATTGTCAATAACCATATCATGATTAATGCGCTTGAGTCATATGAAAGACATGTACAGTACGCCGCTGACACACAGACAAATCAGGAACAAGACGTATGTGCTAACATAAATACTTGAGGATCCTGAGCTTAGAGACGGATAAAATATGTACAATTCATGACGTTAATTATAATAAACAAAAATAGTATTGTCAAAAACCAGGTATGACGAGTCCTTTGAAGTTCACCAGGTGTAGTTAGTTGCTTGTATTGCTTGATAGAATGCTTATCTTCGCAACTTTTAGACAGTCCGTTGTTGGTCCGATTGCTATCTTGGTTTATGTGGTATACTTCGACATCAGTAAACCCGTTACTACGACGGGCTCTCCTGATGGACATTGGCAGTTATTTGCATGAGTGAAGTGTCAACTGAAAGGTGTCACAATCATCACGACCACCCTCCCCTCCCCTCCCTCGTAGGGCTGTCGCTCCAAGAGTGTGTGCCTGGGGACACCGCGTGTGCAGGTCGAGTATAATATTTCAATTAATGTCATTGCCCAAACGTTTTGTGTAACACGTTTTGGTACGACCTCTTCTAACGTTTAATCTTGGGACCGGTCATCGATGGACAGGATCGTCGGTTGTCTCCTCGTATGCACAGTCAGAGTGTGTTGGACATATTTACCTGGACAACAGTGAAACCCCATGGAGGATGTAGGCCCTACACCGTTTTAAGAAGGAATCATTATAAATGGTTAACACGAAATTTTGTGTTCTAAGCATTCATACAAATGTATTGATCATGCTTGAAAGTGGCATACTATTTAATGATTCGCTATTTTATTTGAGATTTAAGACTATAAAATATAATGTGGGAAAGGTTTGGCACGGGATAGGCTCAGACACCAGTGTAAGTCTTTGGTATAACTGTAGACTCTACTACTCTCTTCGGCACTTAACTGGCCTCTAACTTCCTCCAACATTAATACAAGCCAGCACTGTGCCTTGGTCGGTGGTCTTTATCCTTAAGTTGTGCTCACACGTCATTATATCAGTTAGTGTGCCTCGTGGAAATGTGTAAGTGTCAATATTACGGTACTATTTTCGACCACAATATTACGGTACTATTTTCGACTACTATAACGTTCAGAACGCTATGGTTTGGTCACACGTGAAGCCTCAGGCGTGAGAGTGCTACGTTGACAATTCTGGTTTGTGCAAAATATTATATGTTAGTGTCTTTAAGCGGTATGTACGAACATCATAGTAAAAATACACAAACTCTTTATCAGTATTTTGTTTGCAAAATATGTTTTCAAATTAGCTTTTATAAGGCAAATCAATAACCGGGTGCTCTGGGGCTCAGATGGGATAGCTCTGCCACATTCGCGCTCATCAAACCAAATAGAAACGAATCAACCATCGACCACGATGAAATATTGTCATCGT
The DNA here is from genome assembly GCA_964017155.1 of Oasisia sp. SBJ-2009. Lineage (NCBI taxonomy): Eukaryota > Metazoa > Annelida > Polychaeta > Sabellida > Siboglinidae > Oasisia > Oasisia sp. SBJ-2009. The sequence continues at coordinate 34,900,301 of OZ024858.1, forward strand.
GCCCCCACACCCGACATGTCACATGCGCACAAATAACTTTAATAACTTTAACACATCAACTACCGTTAACACGACCAGTGATACAGCGCGTGCTGCCATCTGGTGAGACTGTTTTGCTGGTCGCCACAAAAATAGGCAGATGTAGCGAGCAGCTCGACGCCTGCCTGGGTCTGTGGCGTAACATTGTCGGAAGGAGGCGTGTGCAGTTGTGTTTATGGACCAGAGGCCCAACACACCATGCAACTTCTACCTTGTGATTCTACCTTGTGAATTGCCGGGGTCTTCACAACAACTGTCTCATTGTTATCGTTCTCTCTCACTCACTCACTCACTCACTCACTCACTCACTCACTCACTCACTCACTCACTCACTCACTCACTCACTCACCCACCCACACACTCACACACTCACTCACTCACTCACTTACTCACTCACTCATTCACTCATTATTGCACTTTCTCCCCCTCACTCCGTTTCCCTCTCACTCCGTTTCACTCTCCCCCTCTCTCGCACTCTCTCTCTCTCTCTCTCTCTCTCTCTTTCTCTCTTCCACACTAATTCCCCGTCGTATTTTATATTTTAAGAGACATATTACACTTCCATTATAGTCAGCTGTTCATTTACAGACATGGTAGCGGTGTTTCGGGTTCCACTGGTTGCTTTCGTTTCTCGTTTCCACGGTTCTTTGCCATGCTTCCTTAAGATGTCCCTCCCATTAGCCACATCCAACATATGGGCCTTAGTCATATCCGACATACGGGCCTTAGTCATATCCGACGTACGGGCCTTAACCATATCCGGGCCTTAGTCATATCCGACATACGGACCTTAGTCATATCCGACATACGGACCTTAGTCATATCCGACATACGGGCCTTAGTCATATCCGACGTACGGGCCTTAACCATATCCGGGCCTTAGTCATATCCGACATACGGACCTTAGTCATATCCGACATACGGACCTTAGTCATATCCGACATACGGGCCTTAGTCATATCCGACGTACGGGCCTTAGCCATATCCGGGCCTTAGTCATATCCGACATACGGACCTTAGTCATATCCGACATACGGGCCTTAGCCATATCCGACATACGGACCTTAGTCATATCCGACATACTGGCCTTAGCCATATCCGGGCCTCAACCATATCCGATATACGGGCCTTAGTCATATCCGACATACTGGCCTTAGCCATATCCGATATACGGGCCTTAGCCATATCACACATACTGGCCTTAGTCATATCCCACATACTGGCCTTAGTCATATCCCACATACTGGCCTTAGTCATATCCGACATACTGGCCTTAGCCATATCCCACATACTGGCCTTAGCCATATCCCACATACGGGCCTTAGCCATATCCCACATACTGGCCTTAGTCATATCCCACATACTGGCCTTAGCCATATCCCACATACTGGCCTTAGCCATATCCCACATACGGGCCTTAGTCATATCCCACATACTGGCCTTAGTCATATCCGATATACGGGCCTTAGCCATATACCACATAGTGGCCTTAGTCATATCCCACATACTGGCCTTAGCCATATCCCACATACTGGCCTTAGCCATATCCCACATACGGGCCTTAGTCATATCCCACATACTGGCCTTAGTCATATCCGATATACGGGCCTTAGCCATATACCATATAGTGGCCTTAGTCATATCCGACATACTGGCCTTAGCCATATCCGATATACGGGTGTAGTAATATCCCACATACTGGCCTTAGTCATATCCGACATACTGGCCTTAGGCATATCCGATATACGGGTGTAGTCATATCCGACATACGAACCTTAGTCATATCCGACATACGGGCCTTAGCCATATCCCACATACGGGCCTCAGCCATATCCGACATACGGGCCTCAACCATATCCGACTTACTGCCCTTAGTCATATCCGACAAACGGCCCTTAGTCATATCCGACATACTGGCCTTAGTCATATCCGATATATGGGCCTTAGTCATATCCGACATACTGGCCTTAGTCATATCCGATATATGGGCCTTAGTCATATCCGACATACTGGCCTTAGTCATATCCGATATATGGGCCTAAGTCATATCCGACATACTGGCCTTAGCCATATCCGATAGACGGGCCTCAGCCATATCCGACATACGGGCCTTAGCCATATCCGGGCCTTAGTCATATCCGACATACGGGCCTCAGTCATATCCGATATACGGGCCTCAGCCATATCCGATATACGGGCCTTAGTCATATCCGATATACGGGCCTTAGTCATATCCGACATACGGGCCTCAGCCATATCCCACATACGGGCCTCAACCATATCCGACATACGGGCCTCAGCAATGTTCAACCTGTGTTGTCAGATTTGTATCTTATGTTCGGCGCAGCTCTTCGTTGATGATCACATTTGGTCCACAAATCTTCCGCAGTTACGTGCTTTGTAATCTGTGTGTGTTACGCTAGCTGCCCATTTTAAATTCGTTCTATGTTCTTTGAAAATATCTTACCCTGTTTTCGTATCCTATTAGTTTAACTGCATTGCTGTGCTTGCTACGTGGCTAGCTTGTCTTCTAATCGGTTATCTGTTCCCTCTGTTAACTCCCCAAACGGTGTTAAATAAATCACATCTGATGCTACAGTCGTCCACTCTTCACACTCATGCACACCCTTACATATGTACGTACGCACGCACGCACGCACGCACGCACGCACGCACGCACGCACGCACGCACGCACGCACGCACGCACGCACGCACACACACACACACACACACACCGGCCCCAATTATAATTAATATACAAACATACTATCCTTATGACAGGACATTTACATCGTGGTATCGTATTACTGCGACATAACAGTACACACATTTACATGTCTCACTGCTGTGTGATGACGCTTCCACGCAAACACTTGAACAATGAGCCGTATGCTCGCAGTATCATACATCATTTATTCATTGTGCAGTAGGCATACATCGTCTATGTATATCCTAGTGGATTGACGGGTCTCGTCAGACTCTGCACCTCCTGCGATACCTCCTGGCCACGTTCTGCCGGTAGTTGCACCGACCACGGGCGGGGTCGTATATGAGTTGGTGTGGGCAATGGAAGGTGTACGTGTGGCCTTTGACACAACGGTAGAACTTGCCGCAGTTGCTCCTCATCTGGTAGTAGCCGTCTCGCCGCCTCGAACAAAACTTGTCACCGCCTTCGTGTGAAGACGACAGACCGACAGTGAGGGAGGCTCATGGAAGGTGAACACAGGGAGGTACCGACGTATATGTCGACGGGTAGAGGTGGGTTGAAAGTAAACACAGGGAGGTACCGACGTATATGTCGACGGGTAGAGGTGGGTTGAAAGTAAACACAGGGAGGTACCGACGTATATGTCGACGGGTAGAGGTGGGTTGAAAGTAAACACAGGGAGGTACCGACGTATATGTCGACGGGTAGAGGTGGGTTGAAAGTAAACACAGGCAGGTACCGACGTATATGTCGACGGGTAGAGGTGGGTTGAAAGTAAACACAGGGAGGTACCAACATATATGTTGACGGGTAGAGGTGGGTTGAAAGTAAACACAGGGAGGTACCGACGTATATGTCGACAGGTAGAGGTGGATTGAACGTAAACACAGGGAGGTACCGACGTACATGTTGACGGGTAGAGGTGGGGTGAAAGTAAACACAGGGAGGTACCGACATATATGTTGACAGGTAGAGGTGGGTTGAAAGTAAACACAGGGAGGTACCGACGTATATGTTGACAGGTAGAGATGGGTTGAAAGTAAACACAGGGAGGTACCGACGTATATGTTGACAGGTAGAAATGGGTTGAAAGTAAACACAGGGAGGTACCGACGTATATGTTGACAGGTAGAGATGGGTTGAAAGTAAACACAGGGAGGTACCGACATATATGTCGACGTGTATAGGTGGGTTGAAAGTAAACACAGGGAGGTACCGACGTATATGTTGACAGGTAGAGATGGGTTGAAAGTAAACACAGGGAGGTACCGACATATATGTCGACGTGTAGAGGTGGGTTGAAAGTAAACACAGGGAGGTACCGACGTGAATGTTGACGGTAGAAATGGGTTGAAAGTAAACAGAGGGAGGTACCGACATATATGTTGACGGGTAAAGATGGGTTGAAAGTAAACACAGGGAGGTACCGACATATATGTTGACATGTATAGATGTGTTGAAAGTAAACACAGGGAGGTACCGAAATATATGTTGACGTGTAGAGTTGGATTAAAAGAAAACGCAGGGAGGTGACGGCGTACATGTTGACGGGTAGAGGTGGATTGAAATTAAACACATGGAGGTGACGACGTACATGTTGACGGGTAGAGGTGGGTTGAAAGTAAACACATGCAGGTGAAGACGTACATGTTTGACGTGTAGAGGTGGGTTGAAAGTAAACACATGGAAGTGACGACGTACATGTTGACGGGTAGAGGTGGGTTGAATGTAAACACATGGAGGTGACGACGTACATGTTGACGTGTAGAGGTGGGTTGAAAGTAAACACATGGAGGTGACGACGTACATGTTGACGTGTAGAGGTGGGTTGAAAGTAAACACATGGAGGTGACGACGTACATGTTGACGTGTAGAGGTGGGTTGAAAGTAAACACATGCAGGTGACGACGTACATGTTGACGTGTAGAGGTGGGTTGAAAGTAAACACATGCAGGTGACGACGTACATGTTGACGTGTAGAGGTGGGTTGAATGTAAACACAGGGAGGTACCGACATATATGTTGACGTGTAGAGGTGGGTTGAATGTAAACACAGGGAGGTACCGACTTATATGTTGACGGGTAGAGGTGGATTGAATGTAAACACAGGGAGGTACCGACATATATGTTGACGGGTAGAGGTGGATTGAAGGTATACACAGGGAGGTACCGACATATATGTTGACGTGTAGAGGTGGATTGAATGTAAACACAGGGAGGTACCGACGTACATGTTGACGTGTAGAGGTGGATTGAATGTAAACACAGGGAGGTACCGACGTACATGTTGACGTGTAGAGGTGGGTTGAAGGTAAACACATGTAGGTGACGACGTACATGTTGATTTAATGAGATAGATGGAAGGAACGGATCAATGCCGTCATCGTCAAGATACTCATAGACTCGTGGGCGAGTGATTTGGTGAGTGATAGTCTGACGAAGTGAATCTGTGAGTGAGCGACTAAATGAATGGGTGCGTGATCAAGTGGCAGAATGTATAAGTTGGATCATCTGTTCACGTGCTTATGGCGGGCGACACAATCATTACACAGATTATAATGACGATATAGAAGAAGAAAGAAAAGGCATAACATGGAACAAGACTTTGAGAAACAAAGAAGGTATGATAAACCGTAAGCTGATGAAGTAAAAAGGTTTAAAAGGTTGTTAATGTGATGTCATGAAAAGGTGTGGCATTGTTGTATAGTTGTAGGGATAACAGAAACAACATGATCATGCATTGAGACAATCTGTTGATGCCAGCCTAGCAAACCGTTGTATAGTCTATGTATACGCACCTCCGCTGCCTCCAGATGGCGCTTGTGTAGTACGCTGTGTTCGTTTCGTTGTCTGTCTGCCAGAGCCGCCACCCGACCGCTTGGGCCTGATACAACAGTGTCATGAAAGGGTTTCACGCGACTACAATGGTTAATACATCTAAACTATTTGCAAACACAATAACTTTTTTTAATCTAGGGTTCATTCAGAATGTGGTCTCAATGGAGAATATTCTGATAAAATATCCAATCTAATATCATGTAGGTAGACAACCACGCAGTGTATCACGAGTGAGCGTTTAGCTGTGACGGCATTTAAAACGCGCCTTGTTAGTAGTTTTAGCTGACATGAATATACCGGCTCATTTCTTATTTTCTCTTGTTCTCTTCGTGCACCAGGCGGATGTGACGTTAAGCGACAAAGCGACTTCGTCGATTATTGACGTCACACAATGTTTAACTGGGCTGTGAACGTGGGTACACATCACAACATACAGACAAAACACTTTCATACCTGAAGGTAATGTCATAATCTAACAATGTCATTATTATACGCTATCAACCGGTCGGGTTTGTTACACGTCTTAACAACATTACTATTCTCAAAACGGAATCTGACTAATTGGAGAGAATCGAAACAGTCCACGAACATGGCGATGTCCATATGCATCAATTGTTGTGTCTTCAAAATCGTATTTTCTTGTATAATATTCTTAATTGTAATTGCAAATGGTTAGGTTTTATTAATACTTTTAGATGCCTAGACCCAAACAATTGTTTTGGTTCGTTTAAAAAATTCAATTTCTAAGTTTAACCACATGTATATAAATTAAAGTGTTCTTAACAAGCGCGTTGACCTTAGTTAGCGTAGGTCGGGACAATGACGCCAGTTGAACGATGCTAGATAATCCCATTTGGTGGTGATTCTTATACGAAGTGCAGTTATTGCTTTACTATACCAAAACAAATAAGATTCCAACTGAAATACGTTAATAGCACACCTTATGTACTAAGCAGGATGCTAATATTACTAGTATAACCATGTAAGACAAAATGTAGTCGTAATGTTTTTTAAATTTTAGAGACAAACTTAATTTTGCACATAATTCGTTCGTACGTGGTGAATCTGGTGGAGCCGTCCAGCGCTCCGTTGAGTGTCTTCAGCAGCGGGTAGTTGCCCGTGTTACAGAACCGGCCGTTGAAGTCATCCATGTCGAGGCTCCACACCATCCAGCCTCCAAACCCGTTCCTCTTCATCCATTTCACCTGAATAATACGAACAAGGTGTGTGTCAACTCTTCCGTGACGACGTCTTACCTACGTTCACGTTGCTGCTCTATTCACTAGTGACTGTGGCGTGACACTAGCACGCGGTCTCGACGTACCTTCTCCTGCAGACTGAGCGAGTCCTCGTAGCCGACCCACGTCGTGCCCTTGT
>OZ024858.1:34909762-34932262 GCA_964017155.1 Oasisia sp. SBJ-2009
TGTGGAATTTATATTATGAGAAACATCATCATATCATTTTGTCACTATTCCTTGATCGCAACGTATCAGTCAGATGTAATAAACACTTTGCTTGATGTATGTGTAGAATGTATAATATATGAGACTATCTCATCACGCCAGCCACCAACACGTACCACATTCAGCCGTCTCTGTGTTCCGGACTCTCCCGAGCGCGCGTAGAGCGGCGCTACAATGCCTGTCGTCGCGTCCCAGTCGCCGTGCAGGTCGTAGGTCATCACATTGATCCAGTCCAGCGACCTAAAGCCGACATCGCAACCCGTTACGCAAATCGTAAACTCAGAATAATATTTTACGTGACTTTTTGGTGAGGATTAACTACGGTTATAAAAGACCCTGTTGTCAAGTTAATTATAATATTACATTGATAGGTTTAGGGTTATGTGCGTGTTTGAATGAATATGACGTTTAGTAATGACATCAATTAGACTCGCAAGCATAAAAATGTGAAACATATAATGCCAGGCTGTGCCTTGGCCGGCGGGCCTAATCTGACCCCCGGGGCAGGGTTTGTTAAACGTTGTTGAAGGGTTTAGCACACACCTTGAGACTTTCGCCACCTCGTATCCGCTCTCGATCTTCGCCCGTCCGGCAGCCACAGCGGCACTGAGCAGAAGACGGGGTTTTCGCCTTCTCCGGCCGTCGGCCACGAAGGCGGCTCGCAGCTCCTGTCACCAGACGTCGGTGAGTTACTGGAGTGAATGTAAACCTACCCACATATGATAACACCTACGATACTTGTTATCTCGCACCATTATTGTAAATAGAAGATGACATAGTTGTACCGTAGCACATTAATGAAGTCTTCCTGACAGAGCAGCGTGAACCGGTGTTTGTCCACCCTGTCACCCCAACTGTCCCCGAGTTACCTGACAGAGCAGCGTGAACCGGTGTTTCGACCCTGTCACCCCAACTGTCCCCGAGTTAACTGACAGAGCAGCGTAAACCGGTGTTTCGACCCTGTCACCCCAACTGTCCCCGAGTTACCTGACAGAGCACCGTGAACCGGTGTTTCGACCCTGTCACCCCAACTGTCCCAGAGTTACCTGACAGAGCACCGTGAACCGGTGTTTGTCCACCCTGTCACCCCAACTGTCCCCGAGTTACCTGACAGAGCACCGTGAACCGGTGTTTGTCAACCCTATCACCCCAACTGTCCCCGAGTTACCTGACAGAGCACCGTGAACCGGTGTTTGTCCACCCTGTCACCCCAACTGTCCCCAAGTTACCTGACAGAGCACCGTGAACCGGTGTTTGTCCACCCTGTCATCCCAACTAACCCCGAGTTACCTGACAGAGCAGCGTGAACCGGTGTTTGTCGAGTGCCGGACTCCCTCGACTTCCGGGGTACTCGAAATCGAGATCGAGGCCGTCGAAATTGCGCGTGCGCAGGAAGTCAATACTCGACGTGACGAAGGTCGTTCGCGTGGCTTTGGTTGCTAACATCGCAGTCATCTTTTGCGTGCCAAAGTTCCAGCCGCCGACAGCGAGAAGCACCTTCAGTTTCGAATTCTTCAAAGCCGTCACCTTCGCATATCTTCAATGGTGGACATATGGACGGATTAATGGAAGGCAGTATAAGGTCATGACCTTGGTATTTTATTGTGTTAGTACAATGGAAACCCGTAGCCACGTCGCGTCGCGTCGCGTCGCGTCGCGTCGCGTCGCGTCGCGTCGCGTCGCGTCGCGTCGCGTCGCGTCGCGTCGCGTCGCGTCGCGTCGCGTCGCGTCGCGTCGCGTTTGCCAGAACTTTAATCATACAAACTACAAATAGTAACCTATTTTGCCATACATTGATGCGAAGTTACTTAATTTTAGTGCACTGATATCTCAAATCGCTATATATGTGCAAATATAAATCGTGAAAAGTTAATATATTGTGAAGAGTTTACTAAGGACAAACGAAAGTGGATGGTTCCTATGGCCCACGACTGCCTTAATCCGTCACTGATTTGGAGTGACTGAGACATCTTATTAATTGAAGATAGTGCCTGGGTTAAGACAACAAAAGCCATTAGAGACTGCGTTGAAGAGACCGCAAGGTCGAAGGTCTGTTTACTTACTGTCCGTTGTCTCCCTCGTCATTCCACTCAAACGCCTTAAGCTTATGACCCTCCATCTTCGCGAAGGCGTAAATGATGTGGGAGCACAGTTTTGGGTCAATATTGGATACTTGGAACTTGGCGTCGCCGGGACGATATTGAGACCAGTTGGTGAAGTAACATACTCGTTTGTAGGTGTATCCTGCAAAAAGATCATTAGTCAATGAAACATGAACACCTTCAAAGAAATTGGTATTGGTAGAAGTTGTTTATTGCAGCGATACTTTACACTTATATACATGCGGGGACTATGCAACTTGAATTGTATACGCCTTTGCAGGTTACAATAGTCAGACGTACTTGACCAAAGCAAAGGCTAACGATTGTCTAACATAATAGAGCGAACCTTCTTGCAGCTATGGTTAACAAATATCAGTGTTTCATTTTGCAGACACCAACTAAAGGTATTCCCATAACCGTATGTCGTTAGAGCCGTAGCGCTCCTGCTGGGTCTTTGTGTCGCCACTGGCGTGTCCACACCAAGCTTCACCTGCGGTGGTTGCGACAGCGATGGCCAGCAGCAGCAGGCGCAGTGACGAGTGTCCTCGCGTCATCTTGCTCTTGGTACGCTGCACGTGCAGACAATGGACCGATGCACGCCGGCCGTCTCTTCTTATACGTTGTCCCCCACACATCTCGCCCCGCCTCGTTCTCGCCACTCTCGGGCGCGGCGTAGCAATGAGACGTGTTCATTTGTATGTCCGACACATGCCCGAGCAGTTTGTATTGGTTGTGGACGGTGGGCGACAGAGCGATAACACACACACAGCGATATCGCCGCGGTGTGTCCGGTACAACACGCAGATAAAATAAAGTGCAATCTGCACTGATAGCAAACATTAACCTCGCAGATGCAGCTTAGCAGACGTGGGTGTCACGTTACCTAGAGCACAGCACAATTCATTTTACAAAGTACACTCGAACAATGCTCATGAGGCTTTCATCTGAGCTTAGTAGATATAATTTACAATATATATTGGTTCTTAAAAAAGCCAGACGATAGAAAGTGTTGGTTGATGTAATACAGTTTGTATACACCATATATATAGACAACCGTGACTTGTGTGGACTAGTGGTATTTGGGGTTTATGTTGTCACTGTTTTGATGTGAGCTTCAAATGAGCCACGAATCAGTTAATACATCACTTGTGTTCCACACTGCACTGTTGTCGGAATTGCTGTAATTAGTTGTGTAGCCAGCCAACTCAACTGACGACACTCACAGTGTAACGGTGTTGACGGTTGTCGCGAACCAACGAGGGACAAGGACGTAAAACACAACACCAAGTTGACTTAGCCTCTTGTAAATTATGTATCAGCAACTTGTGTCTCGTTTGAGCACATTTTTTCTCTACGGCATCTGTGGTGACACTCACTCGCCACAGTCACGTACTGCATGTGCTGCCAGACAGTTTAGTCATCTAATCGAACGGATAGCATTCAGATCACGCGGGGTTACCCATAAATAAAGTTGACGACCGCAACCGAGTAAAACAAACATATTTGTCCACTGTTATGTTCAACGTCCTACGATATAATTATGTAGAATATGGTACTATCTCCGTTTGAAATATTGTGTCTCCTACCGATCTGATCTAGGCTGCGTCATAGCGGTGTCGTTAATGTGCGAGATAATGTAACATTGGTGGAGCCACTGCTTTCATCCCGCTACGAAGCGTTATTCTTATATATTCAATGATGTTATCGTCAGGTGTCCGACCGTATATAACATGATAAATTAATGTAACCTGTTCGAGTAGTTGTGACGGGAAGTAAGGGAAATGACACAACTGTAAATCTATAAAATAAATGTCACTTTATTTTAAGCGTTGTTCAAAGAATATTAGAGCAATATTGGTAAAAGTGTTCAAGTTGGGAATATTTGTTCCAGTTAGAATCCAGTTTAATAATTTGCAACATGTTTACTAATTTGTACAGGTTGTTGCAAATTTAGATTGCTTTATTCGAGAACCGGCTGTCAGGTTTCAGGTTTTCTCCTGCTCGTCAGAGGGCGTGGCGTTGTGGCTGTCCTACATCACAATTTTAGTATAGTCATGTAACGTTTATCCGCAGTCGTTATTAGGCCTACCTAGGGTTTTGGACGGATAAACTAAAATATGGGGATTAATGAAACACCCCATTAATGCTAAAACTATACAAAATAAACAAATTATTTGTTCCGTATTGCTGATTTTTATAAGAGATCTACAGCGACATGTTATTAACTGAGCAAATAACAGAATATATTTCTATCACGATTGTTCTCACACAAAAATGTGCGGATCAGGGAACAACCGGATTATCGAATTGCGTATAAACGGATAAACGATACATGATTGTACACCCAAATGGCAAAGTGGATCACAGTAAACTACAGACTCTGCATACCAAACCCCGTACGCAAACTGTGTAATGACACCTACATTGGCGAAACAAAGAGACATTTGAAGACGGCCGCAGGACTGCAAGAAGCACTTGGTGACGTCACACTTGGTGACGTCAGACCGAGAGCACATGCGCGAGGACAAGGGAGGATCAATAACAACATATCCTAAACATAGGAACTGAGATATGGATTAGGATGGCGCCAAGGTGAGAGAAAAAAAAGGTGGTGTCTACGATGACGTATGTCGCGTATTTAATGATGCCACCTGGATGAAGACAACTCAAGACACGGGTACAGAGTTGATGCTCTACCAGGCGGGGGCAGCCTATCACCCTATCACCCTATCGCCCTATCGCCCTATCGCCCTATCGCCCTATCGCCCTATCGCCCTATCGCCCTATCGCCCTATCGCCCTATCGCCCTATCGCCCTATCGCCCTATCGCCCTATCACCCTATCACCCTATCACCCTATCACCCTATCACCCAATCGATCGTTGCAGATGAAAAGAACATTTGTAAAAAGTTTAGTTGTTAGCATATTAATTACCTTGCAGGAAACCAGATGCTGCCCGGATATTTATACCCTTTCTTAACGAATATATATATATATATATATATATATATATATATATATATATATATATATATAGACAGTTATATGGAATTACATGATTATTCAATACCGATACATGGTTACTAATGCCTTCTACACGTATCCTCTTTATATACATTGTCAATTTGCAGTTGAGAAGTATCAACCGGCTGCAACATTTACATTTGAAAATATGAGAAGCCAGCTGGGCAACAATATGTCAACGAAACAGACACACAGACAAGTAATGGTTGGCGTGTCAAGTAGATACATCTGATGACGTTGACCTATTAGTTGATGATGGAGTGCTCTGAAGAAACCAATCATGTCGTCGTTCTGTGCTCCACCGCCACGTGTTGGTGTTGTCTGCTGTCCTCACACGTGGTTCACGCGCCGTCTCGACGGCAACGACTGTGCATTGTGCCGCTGCATGAAATAGCAATTATCCCTGGCGCATACACAGCCTTTGGAACATGGAATTACTTGTGCGTGATACTTTTGCCTTCATAGTCAGTTTACATTTTCCCGCGACTTGTCGACTGCTAAATTCGCTAGATGGCGACACGATAGACCTGCGCCGATGTATAGTCCTGTGGGATGTGATACAAGATACGAGATACAAGATACAAGATACAAGATACAAGATACAAGATACAAGATACAAGATACAAGATACAAGATACAAGATACAAGATACAAGATACAAGATACAAGATACAAGATACAAGATACAAGATACAAGATACAAGATACAAGATACAAGATACAAGATACAAGATACAAGATACAAGATACAAGATACAAGATACAAGATACAAGATACAAGATACAAGATACAAGATACGAAATACGAGCTACGAGCTACGAGCTACGAGCTACAAGATACAGTATGCAAGATACGAGATACGAGACACGATATACGAGATACAAGATACAAGATACAATATACAATATACAATATACAATATACAATATACAATATACAATATACAATATACAATATACAATATACAATATACAATATGCAATATACAATATACAATATGCAATATACAATATACAATATACAATATACAATATACAATATACAATATACAATATGCAATATACAATATACAATATACAATATACAATATACAATATACAATATACAATATACAACATACGAGATACAACTTACAAGATACGAGATACGAGATACAACATACAACATACGGGATACAACATACAATATACAACATACAACATACAACATATAACATACAACATACAACATACAACATACAACATACAACATACAACATACAACATACAACATACAACATACAACATACAACATACAACATACAACATACAACATACAACATACAACATACAACATACAACATACAACATACAACATACAACATACGAGATACAACAGACAAAATACAAGATACGAGATACAACATACAAGATACGAGACACAAGATACGAGACACAAGATACGAGCTACGAGCTACAAGATACGAGTCACAAGATACGACATAAAAGATACGAACTACAAGATACCACATACAAGATACAAGATACAAGATACAAGGTACAAGGCAATTTACTAAATTTCTGTAAGAAGAGAACGTTATATTGTGGTGAGTACAAAATCCTAAAAACAGTAAGTAGATGTTTTTTTATTTTCCATACATTCACTTTTGCTTATGGTGACGGTAACAAGGTTACACAATTTAATTATAAAAATATATGTGTAAATAAATAAGTATTTATTTAAAAGAAATGTTTAAAAATGTGTAACTAATATAATAAATAAATATTTATTTAAAATAAAATATTGGCCAGTGGTGGTCACACGCCGGGAGGCGAGGTCGCCTTTTCACTCACACATCTGTAGCATGGCTATCTGCCCTTTGATTAGCTGCTCACATTCATCAAAAACGGATCCTTCACAATGACCTATATATACAGATATGATGTGCGCTGATATTTTGTTTTGTCAGTACATTGGTTCTAGTAATCCTGTGTACTCATTAAATGGATTAGCTGAAACGGCATGGGTCATCTCTAATAACAAAAACCAGTAATTTCACAAAAATGTATTATGCAATAAACTTGGATGTATGGTTCATGATGCCCAGGTTGGTAGATACAATATGTTATATTGCTTTATTCATGGGTTCCTGCATCACTGGTAAACTGATACGTTATTTGTACTATTGTATGGGTGTCCAAAATATTATAAGATTAAGACTGGAAACCATAATAAATTATCTAGAATTGAAATGGTACTGGGTAATTCATTATATTCCTAATGTGTGTGTGGGCATATATATATATATATATATATATATATATATATATATATATATATATATATATATATAATTATATATATATATCATCCTTAATATATATATATATATTTGTGTACGTATATATATATATATAATAATTATTATATTTGTGTATGTATATATCTATTTGTATATATATATATATATTTGTATATATCTATTTGTATATATATATATATATATATATATATATATATATATATATATGTGTGTATGTGTGTATGTGTGTGTGTGTGTGTGTGTGTGTGTGTATGTGTGTGTGTGTATGTGTGTGTGTGCATGCGTGCGTGCGTGTGTGCGTGTGTGCGTGTGTGTGTGTGTGTGTGTGTGTGTGTGTGTGTGTGTGTGTGTGTGTGTGTGTGTGTGTGTGTGTGTGTGTGTGTGTGTGTGTGTGTGTGTGTGTGTGTGTGTGTGTGTGTGTGTGTTTCAACATAATTTCCCTCCTTCAGCAGGCCGTGTATAACAAAGATTGCGATGTCAAAATCTAAATGAACCGGACTAGCATTTAGAGACAGACAAAAGCTAGTAAAACACGTTTATATTCACCTATGCCAATTACAAATTACCTGAAACCCAGATGCACAGGCTAGTGTTGATGGTGGCTGGTTTTGTAAGTATGACGTCAGACGGATATAAAAGGTCCACATCATCATTACTCTGTGCATCAGCGTTCATCGTAATTATTGATAATTGGTCTGTATTAATACAAACATTCTTGTTACCGTGTTGCCTGTTTTGGGCATATAACATGCATTATGCGTCAGGTACACATGTGCGAACCAGCCATATTGTAGACCTTGGTCGATGTTCTTCCCTTTGAACCTCAAACAGAGCAAAGCTTTGGAAATCACTCGAAACGTCCGTGAAAAGGTACACTGAGCGAGACAGAAGCACCACTTGCAAACATTGGAGCCAGACAGTCGGATGTCACGTGGGTATACATATGTAGACATCATTTATCTGTTGCAACCCATTTACCATGAACTATTGTTCTGAAGTTGTTATTTACATGTCTGAATGAAGCGATTTGAGGTGGGTGTCTGTAGCATGTTGTAGTTGCCATTGTTGTAGAGGAAACGGAGCCATACATGTCTGAATGAAGCGGTTTGAGGTGGGCGTCTGTAGCATGTTGTAGTTGCCATTGTTGTAGTGGAGACGGAGCCATACATGTCTGAATGAAGCGGTTTGAGGTGGGTGTCTGTAGCATGTTGTAGTTGCCATTGTTGTAGAGGAAACGGAGCCATACATGTCTGAATGAAGCGGTTTGAGGTGGGTGTCTGTAGCATGTTGTAGTTGCCATTGTTGTAGAGGAAACGGAGCCATACATGTCTGAATGAAGCGGTTTGAGGTGGGTGTCTGTAGCATGTTGTAGTTGCCATTGTTGTAGAGGAGACGGAGCGCGGTATTGTCGGGGCGTCGGCACAGGATGTTCTCATTAACTAATCATTTGTTTTATCAACAGTTTTGACTATACATAATATCGATTGCTCGCACCATTTGCTGCAGAAAATACAACATTTTATTAATTTCCATTACATGACATCTACAACAACAATCGCTTCCGGAAGGAACATAGACGTGTTACTGGAAATAATGGGAATTTAGAGGTGGATATTTGGTCCTAGTTCTACATGGTTTGGCATGATAACTACTGCGTGAGAGATCACTTCGCCACTGCGTGACTGATAACAAACCAAAGGGCAACTAAAATTACCTCACTTGATCCACGCCGACAGCCTAAGTAATTTCCCTGTGTGAGTAATCCGGATTTATAGCAAACCTTGCACAAGTGAACACGTAACGCCTAACCGTTACCAAATGGCGGTACGCGGGATTGCTGACGCCAGGCCCGGCGTGTGGCACATTCTCAGTGCCGTGTCAGACGGTGGGCGGGCGACCGGCGTGGAGGCGGACATGTCCGTGTGGACTGGGTGACCACTGGTCAGTGCTGGTGACCACTGGTCAGTGCTGGTGACCACTGGTCAGTGCTGGTGCGTCTTCACTTTCCCACTGACTTTTGTCGACGGACGTTTCTCTTTGTCCTGCCGTCACAACACATGTTCTTAATATATTTTGATTCATACATAAATTAGTAATGGCAGAGGTAAATTTACACAAAACGTTTATGACTTATTACTTAACCTTTCAAATATTGCATATACTTGTAATTATAGTCATATATTCATATGCACTACAGTTAACCTTTCTTCTTTTAATATATATATATATATATATATATATATATATATATATATATATATATATATATATATATATATATGTATGTGTATATATATATATATATATATATATATATATATATATATATATATATATATACATATACATATACATATACATATATATATATATATATATATATATATATATATATATATATATATATATATATATATATATATATATATATATATATATATATATATATATATATATATATATATATATATATATATGTTCTTGTTGCCAATGTTCTAAGTAAACGTTCATACAATCCAATTCAAAGGCAAGCATAATGCGGCTTCTAACATGGGATCTATTACAGCATATTACTTTTATAACCAATGGTGAAAGATCGGCCTGGACTGTTTACAAGGAGGCAGGATAACCACACTACATAGCGGTACAACTACGGCACGCTTTGGTCATGTCAACGTGATTACACAGGGATTACAACACACGAATTGATGTGTTGGCGATAGGTAGATGTTATCTACACGTAGACTCGCTGACGTGCAAAAGAGAAGAAACACGGGGAAAGCAAATTGCTAATTTACAAGATGTAAAAGCAACCGTATTGCAAGTATATGCCTCTACCGAAATCGCTACAAATTAGGAAAAGGGCACCTTTTACGATCAGTTTCTGAATGTGTTGGGTGGAATTTCTAGCTTTAACGCGAAGGTGAATAGCGACAGAAGAGACGTTTATAATACATGCTGGACCGCAGGGTTGAGCAGGAACAACGAATGATAACGGCGACAGTTGGCTATCGCCGAGTGTTGCATGTGGTATCAGCATGGCAACACTTTCTTAAAACATAAAGGTTTTCACAAGTGGACCTCACCACATACAACAAATGAAATTGATTACAACAGAATTTGTATTTGATGACGTACATCACTACAAGATGTCCGAACTTACGCTAGAACACTCAATCCAATTTGACGCGCAATGACAGGTATTCCTTGAAGCCATGCCGGAATGTAGAGTTAGGAAGAAGAAGAGGATCCAACAGAGAAAGATTGATTACTAAAGACTCATGGAAACTGATTGGTCAAAGGAAAGGTATGAAATGAGAAGAGAACAAGCAGCTCAACACGTCCACCAATGGAGACCGGCGGATGAGGAATACAGACACTTAACAAGGAACTAAAGAGTTGTAAAACAGAGAAGAGGAAATGGTTATAAGAAGAAAATAAAGGAGGAACTAAGTCTAAGTAATTAACTCTTTGAATGGGAAGTGATCATTTTCGTGAGAGAGAAAACAAGATGAACAATTATTTTAAGGTGGGAATAAACATGTGTATTAAGTCCACGACTACGTAGGAACTGAAGTGTGATTGCTGTGTCCATCATTTTAGCGAGCTTCTCTTAAATACTTTGTACTTTTTTAATAAAAAATATGTAATGGTTTATCTTGCGGCCGCCACTTAATCGGCCGCAAGATAATTAAGTGGCGGCCGCCAGATAACTAAGTAGCGACGGTCAGAAAAAAGATATATTCACCGTGGCACCAACGGGCTTCCGTAATGACCAGTCTTGTAACAATTATATTATTATTCCACATATTGCTGCAGCGACTGCAGTAAAAAGGTGGCAGCATTGAGATGGTTACCAGTGATGCAATGGTTACTTTAGTTTCCATCTTTAATTATTGATATCATGCCAACTGTGTGACGGCGACTCACTGCCACTGTGAGTGTGAGACGGCGCGGTGTGGCACGTAGTCCGTGTAGGTGGAGGTGACTGCTGGAGTCTGTGGCGGCGGCGACGACGGCGGCGGCGACGACGGCGGCGACGGCTCACGGCGTAGGATGGGGTGCCACGGCCGCGGGGGCGGGGGTGGCGGCGGCGGCGGCGGCGGCGGCGGCGGCGGCTCACGGCGGAGGACGGGGTGCCACGGCCGCGGGGGCGGGCGGTGCCGGCGGGCGGGGTACGACGCGACTCGGTTGCACTTGTCCCAAGACGTCAGGTCACCAAGGACGTAGTGCTGCAGTGTCTTCAGTCTCTCCACGTGCCGGTGCACGCTCCGTATTTCACGGCACAGTATTCGGCCAATTTCTCGAAAAACCATCCTCTTTCCTGAGAGTAAATTTGAGCGTTACCGCTTGTTGTGAGGTATATTAACATTACTGTATTGTTAGTGGCGATAGCGTTAGGGTTGGTGAAGATGGTAGCAGGGTGGGGTAATATTTATGCTAGTGAGGATGATAGTGTTGGGTGAAATAAATTTAGTGTTGGTGAGAGTGATCGTGCGTGTGTGCGTGTGTGCGTGTGTGCGTGTGTGCGTGTGTGCGTGTGTGCGTGTGTGCGTGTGTGCGTGTGCGCGTGTGCGCGTGTGCGCGTGTGCGCGTGTGCGCGTGTGCGCGTGTGAGCGTGTGTGCGTGTGTGCGTGTGTGCGTGTGTGCGTGTGTGCGTGTGTGCGTGTGTGCGTGTGTGCGTGTGTGCGTGTGTGCGTGTGTGCGTGTGTGCGTGTGTGCGTGTGTGCGTGTGTGCGTGTGTGCGTGTGTGCGTGTGTGCGTGTGTGCGTGTGCGCGTGTGCGCGTGTGCGCGTGTGCGCGTGTGCGCGTGTGCGCGTGTGCGTGTGTGCGTGTGTGCGTGTGTGCGTGTGCGCGTGTGCGCGTGTGTGCGTGTGTGCGTGTTTGTGTGTGTGTGCGTGTGTGCGTGTGTGCGTGTGTGCGTGCCTGCGTGCCTGCGTGCCTGCGTGCCTGCGCGCGTGTGTGCGCGCATGTGTGTGGCTCTGTTAGTTTTTTTGGTGAGTTTAACAAGGGTGGTTGTGCCTAGCGTAATACAGACAGTCATGCATAAATAAAACAAACAAAACACCCACGCAGGCTAGCAACCTCTTTCGCTTCCACGCACGCACACACACACACGCATGCAAACAACCAAGCACGCACGCACGCACGCACGCACACACGCATTTACATACGCGCACAAGTACATACCCGCGTCACGCGCGCTAATACACATATACTTACGCATACACACACACACACACACACACACACACACACACACACACACACACACACACACACACATTTACACACTCTCGTGGTGGGTGTATGTGTGTCTTCCCTGCACTCACTTCCATTCGACTTTAGAAGCCCCATATGCCCCATATGTCACTGGCAAGCGGGCGGGTGGGCACGGGTGAGCACGGGTTGGCACGGGTGAGCACGGGTGGGCACGTGTGGGCACGAGTGAGCACGGGTGGGCACGGGTGGACCAGGTGAGTATGTGTGAGTGCAGATGTTGAGCGAAACACACGAATCCCACCTAAAACCGTGTAGAAAGAGCATGCACAGCCGCACTGACACGCACACTTGGGGCCTTGAGCCGTGCCACATGCTTCCACTAATTTCGCTTATTTGCAAATTAGCATCGTCCAGCCTGAGACGTTTCATAACCTTCTTAGATTATGCAAATACGCCGTATGATAGGGGAGGTTTACTGTACAAAGTCAATATTACGATTTGGCTTATCGGTGAAATGTATAACAATGGCTCATTGGTGTCAACCTTCCCTTAATGTAAAATATAACAACGACTCATCGGTCTCAACCTTCCCTTCATATAAAATATAACAACGACTCATTGGTGTCAACCTTCCCGTAATGTAAAATATAACAATGGCTCATTGGTCTAAACCTTCCCCTAATGTAAAATATAACAATAGCTCATTGGTGTCAACCTTCCCCAAAATGTTAAATATAACAATGGATCATTGATCTCAACCTTCCCCTAATGTAAAATATAACAACGGCTCATCGGTCTCAAAATTCCCCTCTAATATAAAATATAACAATGGACCATCGGTCTCAACCTTCCTCTAATGAAAAATATAACAAAGGCTCATTGGTCTCAACATTCCCTTAATATAAAATATAACAATGGCTCATCGGTCTCAACCTTCCCCTAACGTAAAATATTACAATCGCTCATCGGTCTCAACCTTCCCGTCATATAAAATATTACAATGGCTCATCGGTCTCAACTTTCCCGTCATATAAAATATAACAATGGCTCATTGGTCTCAACTTTCCCGTCATATAAAATGTAACAATGGCTCATTGGTCTCAACTTTCCCGTCATATAAAATATAACAATGGCTCATTGGTCTCAACTTTCCCGTCATATAAAATATTACAATGGCTCATCGGTCTCAACCTTACCGTCATATAAAATATAACAATGGCTCATCGGTCTCAACCTTCCCGTCATATAAAATATAACAATCGCTCATCTGTCTCAACCTTCCCGTCATTTACAATATAACAATGGCTCATCAATCTCAACTTTCCCGTGATATAAAATATTACAATGGCTCATCTGTCTCAACCTTCCCGTCATTTAAAATATAACAATGGCTCATCGGTGTCAACATTCCCCTAATATAAAATATAACAATGGCTCATCGGTCTCAACCTTCTCTTAATGTAAAATTTAACAATGGCTCATCGGTCTCAACCTTCCCGTCATATAAAATATCACAATGGCTCATCGGTCTCAACTTTCTCGTCATATAAAATATAACAATGGCTCATCTGTCTCAACCTTCCCGTCATTTAAAATATAACAATGGCTCATCGGTCTTAACTTTCCCGTCATATAAAATATAACAATGGCTCATCGGTCTCAACCTTCTCTTAATGTCAAATTGAACAATGGCTCGTCTGTCTCAACCTTCCCGTCATATAAAATATAACAATGGCTCATCGGTCTCAACCTTCCCGTCATATAAAATATCACAATGGCTCATCGGTCTTAACTTTCCCGTTATATAAAATATAACAATGGCTCATCGGTCTCAACCTTCCCGTCATATAAAATATCACAATGGCTCATCGGTCTCAACATTCCCGTCATTTAAAATATAACAATGGCTCATCGGTGTCAACATTCCCCTAATATAAAATATAACAACGGCTCATCGGTCTCAACCTTCCCCTAATGTAAAATATAACAATGGCTCATCGGTCTCAACATTCCCACAATGTAAAATATAATAACGGATCATTGGTCTCAACCTTCCCCTAATGTAAAATATAACAACGGCGCATTGGTATCAACCTTCCGCTAATGTTAAATATAACAATGGATCATTGGTCTCAACATTCCCCTGATATAAAATATAACAATGGATCATTGGTCTCAAACATTCCCCTAATGTAAAATATAACAACGGCTCATTAATCGCAACCTTCCCCTAATGTAAAATATAACAATAGCTCATTGGTCTCAACATTCCCCTTATGTAAAATATAACAACGGCTCATCGGTCTCAACCTTCCCCTTATGTAAAATATAACAACGGCTCATCGGTCTCAACCTTCCCCTAATGTAAAAAATATAACACCGGCTCATTGTTGTCAACCTTCCGCTAATGTAAAATATAACAATGGCTCATTGGTCTCAACCTTCCCCTAATGTAAAATATAACAACGGCGCATTAGTCGCAACCTTCCCGTAATGTAAAATAAAACAATGGCTCATTGTTGTCAACCTTCCGCTAATGTAAAATATAACAATGGCTCATTGGTGTCAACCTTCCCCTAATGTAAAATATAACAATGGATCATTGGTCTCAACCTTCCCCTAATGTAAAATAAAACAATGGCTCATTGGTGTCAATCTTCCCCTAATGTAAAATATAACAACGGCTCATTAACCGCAACCTTCCCGTAATAAAAAATATAGCAATGGCTCATTGGTCTCAACCTTCCCCTAATGTAAAATATAGCAATGGCTCATTTGTCTCAACCTTCCCCTAATGTAAAATATAACAATGGCTCATTGGTCTCAACCTTTCTCTAATAATAATAATAATATATTTATTTGGTATAGCGCCACATCCATAATCGTTTGTGGCGCTTCACAACATATTACAGTTTAAAAGACATAAAAAGATATATGTATACAATAAAACAAATAATAGTGTTTACAAATAAATATAAACAAATATATGAATAGGTATATAAATAAATAAAATTAGTGTGGTATTAAATAGCGTAGCACTTTTAAATAAATAAATAAATTACGTATTAGTTATAAAATACATAATAATCGGTCTAATGTATAACTACATCACAGTGATACTGATAACTGACAGTATGTATAATTATTATTAGTAATAAATAGCTTAGTATATGCTAACAACAATAATAATAATAATAATAATAATAATTACGTAACAATAATGCCACTAAATAAGTGTATAATTATGTATTGATAATATTACCAAATAAACTAGTAAAATAATAATAATGTTCGTGTCGAATTACACTAATAAGCAATACGAAACAAATGTCTTCAGTAGACGTTTGGTAAATTGGTAAAATGTTCCATAGGGACGCAGCAGCGACAGCGAACGAGCAGTCTCCTGCTTTGGTACGGGTACTCTTCACGTCTATCATATTATTGTTCGCAGAGCGCAGTGTTCTTGTTGGTTGATACGGGCACAAGAGTTCACACAAATACACTGGTGCTAATGTTTCTACGTACCTTTCTCATCACCCAAACTGTGTCGTCATATCCGAGTCACGTGACCGTGACTTTCGTAGAGATTATTTGATAGTTTCCTAAACATTGTTAGCGGTGAACTTGAATTGCCATTTCATACCAGTATGTAAAATAATACACCTAAATGTGTTATTTCTCATAATTTTTATCACAACATAAGTATCATAAAAATATATTTACACGGCATAATCGAAATTTCCCAACAAATCGAAATTGGCCTGTGGGCTTGGCTTGTTTCCAAGGATTTATGCGCATTAGAAATTATTTTCTGATCACTACTGTTACATACATAGACACACACATACATACATACATACATACATACATACATACATGCATGCATGCATGCATGCATGCATGCATGCATGCGGGCGGGCGGGCGGGCGGGCGGGCGGGCGGGCGGGCGGGCGGGCGGGCGGGCGGGCGGGCGGGCGGGCGGGCGGGCGGGCGGGCGGGCGGGCGGGCGGGCGGGCGGGCGGGCGGGCGGACAAATATCGTGCATACAGCAAAATACTTTGTTTTGTATTTTCGAATGCACTTCACCATGAAATCATTTTGACAGTGCTACATTTAATGCCACTACATTTACAATCCGGGCGCGCGCACGCACACGAAGCTTAAGCAGCTCACAATAGAATCGTCTTTTTCATTAATTACTTGTGTTACTTGGGTCATGACTATAACAGTAAAAAGACACACCCGCCCGATAGGCATTCGCCCTCAAATGATGAAACGATTGCGTGGCAACAGTACACCACATTTGTAATGTAAATAGACCCATAATTACGCTGGGCGCCACGAAGCCGTGTGTAAACATTTTGCTCGCCCTCGCAAAACCTCCTTTCACGTTGTGTAAAACGCCGCTATATTGGGAAGGGTATGCTGTGGCTGGCTGGACAAAGGAGAGAAGAATGATCAATGAACCCCGGCAGGCAAGGTTAGACGAAGTTAAGAAAGAAAATGCACTCTGCGTCACGCTTTAAATAACATAATTGTCCGACACTCTGCCACGATCTTAGTTCACCGTACCTGCACATTTATTAATTTGAATTTTATGTAAGAGGGACAATTTAGCAAGTTGTTGCAACGAAGTTATTGCAAATAGACCCGTACGATGATTTAAGTTCTGCCTAATGCATTTTTATGGGCCAAAAAAGGTACTAAAACGATTCATATTGTTGGGGGTGTGTGGCTAGCGGTGTGGGAAACTAACATCGACATATCCGACTGTAGTCTATCACGAGGACATTCCCTCGTGTCGCAGCGAAGCAACTTTTTATTAACCATTATAACTATATATAAATGTTGGCAAAAACATCGATGATTAAAATTGTGGTATCAAAAAAGTAAATGGGTGTGCCACTGCTACAATCTACAAGTAATTTTCCCACCCTATATTCATAGTATATTATGTAATAGCGGTATTTTAGGCACTATGTTAAGGTGGGAAACATTATGTATGTAGATGACTCGCCAACAACTTGGGCGGTTACACGACTGTATATAATAACTTGTGGAATCGACCACTTGACGCAGAAACCTGGCAGTTGATCGAGCAAGTCACCGACACACCGCACTCTGGACACTGGGCGCTGTTTGCTGGCAGTAGACTCGGACATGGCACAGACGGTGTTTCTACTAGTTCTACTTGTCGGCGCATCAATGCCGAGCATATATGGTAAGAATTATGTTATACTAAGCAATGCAAATTTGAGGCTAATATAATACGGCTTACTTCAAATGCATTCCTTACGTACCACTTCAAACACACACCTCACACAGCACTTCAAACACACACCTCACATACCACTTCAAACACACACCTCACACCCCACATACCACTTCAAACACACACCCCACATACCACTTCAAACACACACCCCACATACCACTTCAAACACTCACCTCACATACCACTTCAAACACACACCTCACACAGCACTTCAAACACACACCCCACATACCACTTCAAACACACACCCCACATACCACTTCAAACACTCACCTCACATACCACTTCAAACACTCACCTCACATACCACTTCAAACACACACCTCACATACCACTTCAAACACACACCTCACATACCACTTCAAACACACACCCCACATACCACTTCAAACACTCACCTCACATACCACTTCAAACACACACCCCACATACCACTTCAAACACTCACCTCACATACCACTTCAAACACACACCTCACATACCACTTCAAACACACACCCCACATACCACTTCAAACACTCACCTCACATACCACTTCAAACACTCACCTCACATACCACTTCAAACACACACCCCACATACCACTTCAAACACTCACCTCACATACCACTTCAAACACTCACCTCACATACCACTTCAAACACACACCTCACATACCACTTCAAACACACACCCCACATACCACTTCAAACACACACCTCACATACCACTTCAAACACTCACCCCACATACCACTTCAAACACTCACCTCACATACCACTTCAAACACACACCTCACATACCACTTCAAACACACACCCCACATACCACTTCAAACACACACCTCACATACCACTTCAAACACACACCTCACATACCACTTCAAACACTCACCCCACATACCACTTCAAACACTCACCCCACATACCACTTCAAACACACACCCCACATACCACTTCAAACACACACCTCACATACCACTTCAAACACTCACCCCACATACCACTTCAAACACTCACCTCACATACCACTTCAAACACACACCTCACATACCACTTCAAACACACACCCCACATACCACTTCAAACACACACCTCACATACCACTTCAAACACACACCTCACATACCACTTCAAACACTCACCCCACATACCACTTCAAACACTCACCTCACATACCACTTCAAACACACACCTCACATACCACTTCAAACACACACCCCACATACCACTTCAAACACTCACCTCACATACCACTTCAAACACACACCTCACATACCACTTCAAACACTCACCTCACATATCACTTCAAACACACACCTCACATACCACTTCAAACACACACCCCACATACCACTTCAAACACTCACCTCACATACCACTTCAAACACACACCTCACATACCACTTCAAACACACACCCCACATACCACTTCAAACACACACCCCACATACCACTTCAAACACACACCCCACATACCACTTCAAACACTCACCTCACATACCACTTCAAACACTCACCTCACATACCACTTCAAACACACACCCCGCATACCACTTCAAACACACATCTCACATACCACTTCAAACACACATCTCACATACCACTTCAAACACACACCTCACATACCACTTCAAACACACACCCCACATACCACTTCAAACACACATCTCACATACCACTTCAAACACACACCTTCCATACCACTTCAAACACTCACCTCACATACCACTTCAAACACTCACCTCACATACCACTTCAAACACACAACTCATATACCACTTCAAACACTCACCTCACATACCACTTCAAACACTCACCTCACATACCACTTCAAACACACACCCCACATACCACTTCAAACACTCACCTCACATATCACTTAAAACACTCACCTCACATATCACTTCAAACACACACCCCACATACCACTTCAAACACTCACCTCACATACCACTTCAAACACACACCTCACATACCACTTCAAACACACACCCCACATACCACTTCAAACACTCACCTCACATATCACTTAAAACACACACCCCACATACCACTTCAAACACACACCTCACATATCACTTCAAACACACACCTCACATATCACTTCAAACACACACCTCACATATCACTTCAAACACACACCTCACATATCACTTCAAACACACACCCCACATACCACTTCAAACACTCACCTCACATATCACTTAAAACACTCACCTCACATATCACTTCAAACACACACCTCACATATCACTTCAAACACTCACCTCACATATCACTTCAAACACACACCTCACATATCACTTCAAACACACACCTCACATATCACTTCAAACACACACCCCACATACCACTTCAAACACTCACCTCACATATCACTTAAAACACTCACCTCACATATCACTTCAAACACACACCTCACATATCACTTCAAACACACACCTCACATATCACTTCAAACACACACCTCACATATCACTTCAAACACACACCTCACATATCACTTCAAACACACACCCCACATACCACTTCAAACACACATCTCACATACCACTTCAAACACACACCCCACATACCACTTCAAACACACACCTCACATATCACTTCAAACACTCACCTCACATATCACTTCAAACACACACCTCACATACCACTCAAACACTCACCTCACACACCACTTCAAACACACACCCCACATACCACTTCAAACACACATCTCACATACCACTTCAAACACACACCTCACACACCACTTCAAACACACACCCCACATACCACTTCAAACACACACCTCACATACCACTTCAAACACACACCCCACATACCACTTCAAACACACACCTTACATACCACTTCAAACACTCACCTCACATACCACTTCAAACACTCACCTCACATACCACTTCAAACACTCACCTCACACACCACTTCAAACACACACCCCACATACCACTTCAAACACACACCTTAACATACCACTTCAAACACTCACCTCACATACCACTTCAAACACTCACCTCACATACCACTTCAAACACTCACCTCACATACCACTTCAAACACTCACCTCACACACCACTTCAAACACACACCCCACATACCACTTCAAACACACACCTTACATACCACTTCAAACACTCACCTCACATACCACTTCAAACACTCACCCACATACCACTTCAAACACACACCTCATATACCACTTCAAACACTCACCTCACATACCACTTCAAACACTCACCTCACATACCACTTCAAACACACACCCCACATACCACTTCAAACACTCACCTCACATATCACTTCAAACACACACCTCACATACCACTTCAAACACTCACCCCACATACCACTTCAAACACACACCTCACATACCACTTCAAACACACACCCCACATACCACTTCAAACACTCACCTCACATATCACTTCAAACACACACCCCACATACCACTTCAAACACACACCTCACATACCACTTCAAACACACACCCCACATACCACTTCAAACACTCACCTCACATATCACTTCAAACACACACCCCACATACCACTTCAAACACACACCTCACATACCACTTCAAACACACACCCCACATACCACTTCAAACACACACCTCACATACCACTTCAAACACACACCCCACATACCACTTCAAACACTCACCTCACATATCACTTCAAACACACACCCCACATACCACTTCAAACACACACCTCACATACCACTTCAAACACACACCCCACATACCACTTCAAACACTCACCTCACATATCACTTCAAACACACACCCCACATACCACTTCAAACACTCACCTCACATATCACTTAAAACACACACCCCACATACCACTTCAAACACACATCTCACATACCACTTCAAACACACACCTCACACACCACTTCAAACACACACCCCACATACCACTTCAAACACACACCTCACATACCACTTCAAACACACACCCCACATACCACTTCAAACACACACCTTACATACCACTTCAAACACTCACCTCACATACCACTTCAAACACTCACCTCACATACCACTTCAAACACTCACCTCACATACCACTTCAAACACTCACCTCACATACCACTTCAAACACTCACCTCACACACCACTTCAAACACACACCCCACATACCACTTCAAACACACACCTTACATACCACTTCAAACACTCACCTCACATACCACTTCAAACACTCACCCCACATACCACTTCAAACACTCACCTCACATACCACTTCAAACACACACCCCACATACCACTTCAAACACTCACCTCACATATCACTTCAAACACACACCTCACATACCACTTCAAACACTCACCCCACATACCACTTCAAACACACACCTCACATACCACTTCAAACACACACCCCACATACCACTTCAAACACTCACCTCACATATCACTTCAAACACACACCCCACATACCACTTCAAACACACACCTCACATACCACTTCAAACACACACCCCACATACCACTTCAAACACTCACCTCACATATCACTTCAAACACACACCCCACATACCAC
>OZ024858.1:34937262-34969762 GCA_964017155.1 Oasisia sp. SBJ-2009
AATGCGTATGTGTGCCCTAGTGTCAGCAGCACAGCACAGGAACTACAACTTAACAGTTCTACAATCTCACGACTCGGTCATGAACATACTTCACATGCTTCAAATACTTCACATACTTCACATACTTCACATACTTCACATACTTCACATACTTCACATACTTCACATACTTCACATACTTCACATACTTCACATACTTCACATACTTCACATACTTCACATACTTCACATACTTCACATACTTCACATACTTCACATACTTCACATACTTCACATACTTCACATACTTCACATACTTCACATACTTCACATACTTCACATACTTCACATACTTCACATACTTCACATACTTCACATACTTCACATACTTCACATACTTCACATACTTCACATACTTCACATACTTCACATACTTCACATACTTCACATACTTGACATACTTCACATACTTCACATACTTCACATACTTCAAATACTTCACATACTTCACATACTTCACATACTTCACATACTTCACATACTTCACATACTTCACATACTTCACATACTTCACATACTTCACATACTTCACATACTTCACATACTTCACATACTTCACATACTTCAAATACTTCACAAACTGTCCGACCTACGTCATTCTGAACAAACAATTACTATCTTCGAGCTAGTTGTGTGGTGTTTATGTCACAATTCCGTGTGCTTTGTAACATGTGGTCAATATTACTATCACGATTGCCATTTATCAAGAGACCCCGTCACGTGACGATCTTTGTTTACTTGTGCAGTTAATCTTTAAAAATATAACGCATTGTATTAAAACTACACGTATATAGAATAGATCAAAGTGCATATCATCATTTAAAAAAAATAATGATAACCCTTGATGGTTATTTCAAAAATATCCTTCGTGACCGACTTGTTTATGATGTGGTGCTTCAGGAACTACGAGAGGCGTTTGACGAGGACGCGCTGGCGACTGATAAGGACCGTTTGCTGCTGACGGCTGCCGTGGCCGCCGGCAAAGGGACCATCGACAGAGGTTATGAAGTGGACAAACTGTCCAGGTCAGTGGCGACACTAGGTGGCCATTTGGTGAAATAAACATAAACCGTTTTTCTTTGGAAAGACCTTTTCAGAAAGTGTCGAGACAATGATCTTTATATTTCTGGCGTACATTAGTAGTGTATATGGCGTACTTTAGTAGTATCTATGGTGTACATGAGTAGTATCTATGGCGTACATGAGTAGTAGCTAATTTCTACTAGCTATGTACTAACATTAATACATATATCACATGTATGGCATAGATGCACAAATTCGATGTACGGCGTAGATGTACAAAATGTATTAACGAGTTAGGTGTACGTCGGCCATGTACAATAACAAAGACGAACTACGATACCGATATACGATATCAGTGTTCGATATAGGCGTGCGACATAGATGTACTACATCAATATTCGACATACGCTTAAATACATGACATCTATATACGACAGAGATGATTAAATAGGCACTATGCCAATTATGCAATTATTCACTGCTTTAAATATAGCTATAAAAAGACGTAATCGCGACTAGTTACTCGCACAGTGAGGTAGTGCTGACGAAAAGTATCGTTTAAAGGTCGCTGGATTTCTTCAACGTGATGACGTACGACTACCACGGGGGCTGGGAGAGTGCGACCGGTCACAACGCCCCCTTGTATCCCAGGGCGGCGGACACAGGCACCGACAGAAATATGAACATAGTAAGTCATCGCTCGGTTGAAGTATATTTTATTTTGAACCTGTATCTTAAGAATAAATAAATGAGTAACTGCATGTTGTATGATTGCACATGCAGTTACTTTCATTGTCAAAACATATAGTTTTCGTATATCTCGCACCCATCGACTCATCAACACACCACACCACACACCACACACCACACACCACACACCACACACCACACACCACACACCACACACCACACACCCCACACCACACACCACACACCACACACCACACACCACACACCACACAACACACAACACACAACACACAACACACAACACACAACACACACCACACACCACACACCACACACCACACACCACACACCACACACCAAACACCACACACCACACACCACACAACACACAACACACAACACACACCACACAACACACAACACACACCACACAACACACAACACACACCACACATCACACATCACACATCACACACCACACACCACACTACCAACCACACACTACCAACCACCACACACCACCCACCACACACACACCACACACCACACACCACAAACCACACACCACACACCACACACCACACACCACACACCACACACCACACACCACACACCACACACCACACACCACACACCACCCACCACACACCACACACCACACACCACACACCACCCACCACACACCACACACCACACGCCACACACCACACACCACCCACCACACATCACACACCATACACCACATGCACCATACAACATACACACCACACATACCACCTACACCCACACATAGATAATACCCAAACCACACGCATATACACATAAACACATACCCATGCCATACACACATCATACACCATACATACACACATCACACACACGCACACACACACACGCACGCACACACGCACACACACAAACAAACAAACAAACACAATCACACCCCACATACACCACACACAAAGTACACACCACACACACCACACACACCACGCACACCATACATACCATACACACCACATACACCACACATAAACACATACCCATACCATACGCACACCATACGCCATACATACACACATCGCATCGCATCGCATCGCATCGCATCGCATCGCATCGCATCGCATCGCATCGCATCGCATCGCATCGCATCGCATCGCATCGCATCGCATCGCATCGCATCGCATCGCATCGCATCGCATCGCATCGCATCGCATCGCATCGCATCGCATCGCATCGCATCGCATCGCATCGCATCGCATCGCATCGCATCGCATCGCATCGCATCGCATCGCATCGCATCGCATCGCATCGCATCGCATCGCATCGCATCGCATCGCATCGCATCGCATCGCATCGCATCGCATCGCATCGCATCGCATCGCATCGCATCGCATCGCATCGCATCGCATCGCATCGCATCGCATCGCATCGCATCGCATCGCATCGCATCGCATCGCATCGCATCGCATCGCATCGCATCGCATCGCATCGCATCGCATCGCATCGCATCGCATCGCATCGCATCGCATCGCATCGCATCGCATCGCATCGCATCGCATCGCATCGCATCGCATCGCATCGCATCGCATCGCATCGCATCGCATCGCATCGCATCGCATCGCATCGCATCGCATCGCATCGCATCGCATCGCATCGCATCGCATCGCATCGCATCGCATCGTTTTGAACCTGTATCTTAAGAATAAATAAATGAGTAACTGCATGTTGTATGATTGCACATGCAGTTACTTTCATTGTCAATACATATAGTTTTCGTATATCTCGCACCCATCGACTCATCAACACACCACACCACACACCACACACCACACACCACACACCACACACCACACACCACACACCACACACCACACACCACACACCACACACCCCACACCACACACCACACACCACACACCACACACCACACACCACACAACACACAACACACAACACACAACACACAACACACAACACACACCACACACCACACACCACACACCACACACCACACACCACACACCAAACACCACACACCACACACCACACAACACACAACACACAACACACACCACACAACACACAACACACACCACACAACACACAACACACACCACACATCACACATCACACATCACACACCACACACCACACTACCAACCACACACTACCAACCACCACACACCACCCACCACACACACACCACACACCACACACCACAAACCACACACCACACACCACACACCACACACCACACACCACACACCACACACCACACACCACACACCACACACCACACACCACCCACCACACACCACACACCACACACCACACACCACCCACCACACACCACACACCACACACCACACACCACACACCACCCACCACACATCACACACCATACACCACATGCACCATACAACATACACACCACACATACCACATACACCCACACATAGATAATACACAAACCACACGCATATACACATAAACACATACCCATGCCATACACACATCATACACCATACATACACACATCACACACACGCACACACACACACGCACGCACACACGCACACACACAAACAAACAAACAAACACAATCACACCCCACATACACCACACACAAAGTACACACCACACACACCACACACACCACGCACACCATACATACCATACACACCACATACACCACACATAAACACATACCCATACCATACGCACACCATACGCCATACATACACACATCGCATCGCATCGCATCGCATCGCATCGCATCGCATCGCATCGCATCGCATCGCATCGCATCGCATCGCATCGCATCGCATCGCATCGCATCGCATCGCATCGCATCGCATCGCATCGCATCGCATCGCATCGCATCGCATCGCATCGCATCGCATCGCATCGCATCGCATCGCATCGCATCGCATCGCATCGCATCGCATCGCATCGCATCGCATCGCATCGCATCGCATCGCATCGCATCGCATCGCATCGCATCGCATCGCATCGCATCGCATCGCATCGCATCGCATCGCATCGCATCGCATCGCATCGCATCGCATCGCATCGCATCGCATCGCATCGCATCGCACCGCACCGCACCGCACCGCACCGCACCGCACCGCACCGCACCGCACCGCACCGCACCGCACCGCACCGCACCGCACCGCACCGCACCGCACCGCACCGCACCGCACCGCACCGCACCGCACCGCACCGCACCGCACCGCACCGCACCGCACCGCACCGCACCGCACCGCACCGCACCGCACCGCACCGCACCGCACCGCACCGCACCGCACCGCATCGCATCGCATCGCATCGCATCGCATCGCATCGCATCGCATCGCATCGCATCGCATCGCATCGCATCGCATCGCATCGCATCACACGCACACGCACACGCACACGCACACGCACACGCACACGCACACGCACACGCACACGCACACGCACACGCACACGCACACGCACACGCACACGCACACGCACACGCACACGCACACGCAGACGCACACGCACACGCACACGCACACGCACACGCACACGCACACGCACACGCACACGCACACGCACACGCACACGCACACGCACACGCACACGCACACGCACACGCACACGCACACGCACACGCACACGCACACGCACGCGCACGCGCACGCGCACGCGCACGCGCACGCGCACGCGCACGCGCACGCGCACGCGCACGCGCACGCGCACGCGCACGCGCACGCGCACGCGCACGCGCACGCGCACGCGCACGCACACGCACACACACACACACACACACACACACCACAAAGCTCGAGCGCATATAGCTAAGAACACCAACATGCTTTTCAAATTGGATATGGAAAGTAACAATGGCTACATGATCAAGTCGAAATTAGACTAATGTGTTTAATCGGTGAACATAATGTTATATAACTACAAAGATATATCACGTGACATGTTGACATCTTCATGCAATGGTTTTCCTCTTTAGCGCTACCTTCTGAAACTGTTTGGCTGCTATTCACCCTCAACATGGTGCACTTAAGACTTGAGCAATGCCTACGATACGATAAACAATTGTATGTAACACTTTGTGGAATTTAAATCAACGAACTTTAACAATTCTAACACAAAGTAATCACAGACAACTCTGACAAATGTTGTGGCGCATTTGTCTTCTGCTACGTTCTCACATAGTACTGTGTGTGATCACACGGAATAAATGTTCGTTCACCCACAGTAGCACACTGCCGTGTTCTCACAGTAAACGTAAAGAGACTTTATGTAAAATGAATAAACCGTCCACTTGATCGCCACCCCAAGCGTCCGTTCTCCAATCATATTTTGGTTCACGCGACGTACGTGAAGTTAAGTCACGTTAAGTCACTTAGGTAAACCGCTAACGCTTTTTGTGTTAATGCAGAATAAATACTTATATCTAAATAAGTCGCTTAAAATTACATCGCTTTTTATCTGTGTGAACGCACTTAAACCGGATTGGTAAGTCTCTTAACTAAACCTGCTAAACACGATTTAGCGTAGCGACTCTCTAACGTGAACGGGTGATAAATGTCTTGATGTCGATAGCAGGGGGTATCGCAGTACGTCAGGTATCGCAATATATCTCGAAAACATCGCGAAATGACCAAAGAGTAATTTGATACCCCCAACCTTCAAACCTGGACATGCTATTGCCGATTGAAGGCTAGACCGCCTGCTGTCTTTTATGTGCACAGTTATGTTTTCAACATGTTCAATAGATAAGCAACATAGTGAAGCGATTTAACTTCATGTGAACGCAACATAAATGCGTTTATACAGAGCGCAATTAAACTTTAAGCGACTTAGATGTCTCTTACGCGACTCTATGTGAACACACCTTAAGTCGCTTAGCTGAGCGGGTTACTGAACTGGGTGAATGCGACTGATCAGATGGTAAACGGTTGAACTTTAAAGCAATTAGTGATCATGCAGGTAGGTGTAAGGCAACAAAATACATTTTTGGTAACGATGTTACAGCCGCATCAAGCGACTGACGAACCTAAGTCCTGAGCTAAACCGTGTTTGTGTTGCAACAGGTTTAATACAGTTAAGAAACTTATTCACCCGATTTAAATGCGTTCACACACAGCGTAAGCTGTTTAACATTAAGTGACTTCAACTTAAGTCTTTGAAGCGGTTTTTTGTGAACATATATCCATACTTATTCAAGTAGACCTCCATTGTGCGCTAGATACTAAGAATATTTCCTTCAGGAGTGGACGATGACATACTACGTGCAGCTGGGAGCGGCGCCGGAGAAGCTCGTAGTCGGAATGCCCTTGTACGGTCGGGGCTACAAGACCGGCGCTGCCAGCCACGACCCCGGCACCCCGGCCCTCGGCAGTTCGCCGCCCGCCAAGTACACGCGGGAGACCGGCGTTTACTCCTACTACGAGGTACGTGTGGACATGAGCGGCCAGGCCAGGAAACTATGTGGAGGGATATGCTAATCTGATTGTTAAGACAATATTATATATATAACATATAATATAACAACAATATATAACAGATGGAATGTTCACCGAGACATCCTCACCACACTGCATCTGTCTGTCTGCTGCCTTGGCTGCTGGTCCAGGGGATGCCCGCCCGCCACAGACTGGAGACACCCGTCACAGACGGTAGACACCCGCCACAGACGGGAGATACCCGTCACAGACGGTAGACACCCGTCACAGACGGTAGACACCCGTCACAGACGGTAGACACCCGCCACAGACGGTAGACACCCGTCACAGACGGGAGAGACCCATCACAGACGGTAGACACCCGCCACAGACGGTAGACACCCACCACAGACGGTAGACACCCGTTACAGACGGGAGACACCCGTCACAGACGGTAGACACCCTTCACAGACGATAGACACCCGCCACAGACGGGAGACACCCGCCACAGACAGTAGACACCCGTCACAGACGGTAGACACCCGTCACAGACGGTAGACACCCGTCACAGACGGTAGACACCCGTCACAGACGGGAGACACCTGTCACAGACGGGAGACACCCGCCACAGACGGCAGACACCCGCCACAGACGGCAGACACTAGCCACAGACGGGAGACACCCGCCACAGACGGTAGACACCCGTCACAGACGGGAGACACTCGCCACAGACGGTAGACACCCGTCACATACGGGAGACACCCGCCGAGGGTACGGACTAGTGAAGGGCGATTGCTATGATGGACGGGAGGGGACAAGCCTCAGAAGCTGACACACAGCAGTCTCGTCTAGGCCAGGAATCTCAAGAGTGACACCTCGGAGACGGTCTCACGAGTGACACGAGAGGACGTGTTCCGCCGAGCTACGTCCCCGGCGGGACCCGGTGTCTGCTCGAGACAGACGGGGCGAGGACAAAGGTAGAAGAGGACCAGCACAGTTCGATACCAAGACAAAGGTTGAACGTGTATACGTATCGATGAACCACACGCGACAAGATATTATGATGCTGTAAGACAACTTGATAGGGGAACCTGAGTGTGACAGGGTGGGAAGAACCCTGGCCACGCCTCAAGTATTACACCCATCAACGCCTCTGTACCTCAAGGTTCTCTGTTGTTCTCTGTATTTATTGATAAACTGGGAGGTAAATGTGAGAACAAACGTTTCCTGTATGTAGATGACTCGATCCTTCTCTGTGAGGTCAGACACAGCCTGAACAGGATCCTGGAGAGAATGCATGTGACTAAGTGAGTTTGTTTGGTAAATATTATATACTGGCCTCCTGTGACATTAGATAACATCCTAGCGGATGTTGGACGCTACATAACTGCTATCGGGCCGACATCATCATTAGTGTCGCATGATTACATAACCAATGATTTGATGTGCCCAACTAATGTTCTTATGTGTACTTGGAGTCTGTTGTTTGTCGTCACAGGTGTGCGACTACTTGGGTAACGGCGGCACGCGCGTGTACGAGGCCGACCAGTGCGTGCCGTACGCCTACGGCCCGGGCACGTGGATTACTTACGACGACAACGTCAGTCTCCGTAAGAAGGTCAGTGTCAATGCAAACGTCGTGGCGCGGTTGACGTGTGTCGTGTTTACCCCAGTCTTACAAACGCTAGACCAACATGGAAAGTCGTGAAGTAAGGGGTCAACTTCGAAATGGTAGTTGAGAAATGTAATTGTCGAAGCTATCTTCGTACCATTTAATTACACTCGCCGCCACTGGTTCCAAAACTATGGCTTAAAGCAGTACTTGTTATGGAAGGCGGAGTCTGATATTGTGACCACGCCGGTTCAGAGAACATTGACCATTCTTGCTGGTTGTGTTCGCTTTAGGGCAGAAGTAAGAGTTTTACGGCCATCTTCTCGCCAGCTGCGAAACATCTTTTCGAGGCATATGTTAATGGAATGTTTACAGAATTATAACATGGCAGCGATAAGTGATCCAAGCCTCATTCCTGTGTATTCGTGTGGTAATGTTTAGTGTAGACCATCATCGGTTTACTGGCCTTGCATTGTTGCATGGAGTAGGTTTACTGGCCTTGCATTGTTATATGGAATAAGTTTACTGGCCTTGCATTGTTATATGGAATAAGTTTTTACTGGCCTTGCATTGTTGCATGGAGTAGGTTTACTGGCCTTGCATTGTTGCATGGAGTAGGTTTACTGCCTTGCATTGTTGCATGTAGCAGGTTTACTGGCCTTGCATTGTTGCATGGAGTAGGTTTACTGGCCTTGCATTGTTGCATGGAGTAGGTTTACTGGCCTTGCATTGTTGCATGGAGTAGGTTTACTGCCTTGCATTGTTGCATGTAGCAGGTTTACTGGCCTTGCATTGTTGCATGGAGTAGGTTTACTGGCCTTGCATTGTTGCATGGGGTAGGTTTACTGGCCTTGCATTGTTGCATGGAGTAGGTTTACTGGCCTTGCATTGTTGCATGGAGTAGGTTTACTCGGTGTTGATATTCCATATGGTTATAAGCATATCGTCGAGAGTCTAAATAGGTCATGTTGAGCTAATATTGCTAGTCCTGGGATATCTGTAGTGTTTCTAAGTAAGGCAAATGGTCATGAATCGTCACGAGCTGATGTTGACCACAGTATGAGCATTACACCCGTTGTTCTCGGCCATGTTTGAACGCACTACTAAACTATCGTTTAACTCCGCAGGTCAAGTGGTTGAAGGAAAAAGGGTTCGGTGGGTGGTTGGTGTGGTCACTTGACATGGACGACTTTACAGGCGATTTCTGTCACAGTGAAAAATTCCCACTTGTGAACAGTTTGGTGAAGGCACTACAACAGCCAGTTGAAACTAGGTGAGTGCAAGTCGACTGATATCTCTAGACGACAGATCGCTCTGTATATATGGGTGATTAAACCATTTATCAATCAAGAAGTGTGTGTATGTGTTAGTGTGTGCGCGCCTGTGTGTATCCATGATCACTGAAATACGAATACAGACGGACAGATCACCTTAATATGTAATTTGTAATTTAGACTATTGCTTAGATTTCCATTTGCAGCATCATAGGTTGTGGACATTGAATGAGCAGCAACCTATTATTTTCTTCAATACACGTATTATTCGGTAAAGAAATGTCTACCCGAGAATAGGAAGAGCTGCAAATAACATAACATCTACTACTGTTGTTAATGCACCCGTAACAAAACAAAAAATTAAACTTCTCGAAACCTACCCCTTCCCCATCGCCACGACAACCACCACTATAGTAATATTACGACCACGGCGCTGTGTGTAGGTCTTCCGTGCAGACGCCAGCAGCAACAGCCGCGGTGCCCAGGACAACGACCACTGCCGCAACTACCACCACCAGCACCACCACACCAAGCACCACCACCACCACACCAAGCACCACCACCACCAAGCCAAGCACCACCACCACCAAACCAAGCACCACCACCACCACCACACCAAGCACCACCACCACCAAGCCAAGCACCACCACCACCACCACACCACCAAGCACCACCACCACCACCACACCAAGCACCACCACCACCAAGCCAAGCACCACCACCACCAAACCAAGCACCACCACCACAAGCAAAGCCACTACAACTCCAGCGAGGGTTCCGAGAGATGGCCCAGTAGTAGACAGTGAGTAGCGTAATCTGTTAAAGTACACACGAATAACGGACCTTTGTAAAATACACTTTAATGCGTTTCATTTCGTTTTTAAGAGGAGACCCATCACAGGCGAATTAAGTGCAGAAAAAGATATTTTTATATAAAAAGAATACTAAGGTTTCTCGTCAGGTTTACGATATATTGTGGTGTTCATGTGTAACGTCAACATATAAACCATTATTAGGCATACTTGTACGGATGTGCCCAGTGTACATGACAACATATAAACCATTGTTAGGCATACTTGCACGGATGTTCCCAGTATACTTGACTATTTCCAGTGCACATGAACAATTCCGGCGTGCGTGAACATTTACAGAGTGCGTGGGCATTTCCGATTTGCACGAGTAGCATGTAAATATTTGTCGTTGCAGAAAGTTTCTGTCGTGGCAAGGAGAATGGCTACTACGCCAACCCGAGAGATTGTGGCCGCTTCTATATGTGCGAGTACGGAGGGAAGACATTCGCATTCAATTGTCCCGGCGTACTGGTCTTTGACCCAGCCACGTCTGTCTGCAACTGGCCGGCGAGTGTAGCACCAAGCCACCTCGCCCGCTGTCGACGCTCCTAGACACGACCTACAACCCACTGCCGGCACGCCGAGCCACCTCGCCCGCTGTTGACGCTCATAGACACGCCCTACGACCCACTGCCGGCACGCCGAGCCACCTCGCCCGCTGTTGACGCTCATAGACACGACCTACGACCCACTGCCGGCACGCCGAGCCACCTCGCCCGCTGTTGACGCTCATAGACACGACCTACGACCCACTGCCGGCACGCCGAGCCACCTCGCCCGCTGTTGACGCTCATAGAACTGCTTTTTATGTGCTTTCAATTGATGTGTTTTGCTTATTATAGGTAGTATTACCGCATGTTGGAGAAATAAAATTACTCCAAATTGCAGCAACGGTGTATGTATTATTTACTACACGTATAGACCCTCAACAAAAACAATCAATTGAGTTGCGGCAGCGTTTGTGGAATCAATATATCCACACACGGGATCAAGTTAAACAATATACCATACACATTTTGCCATTACGTATGACAATAATTAAAACTGAAGTTGCTCTTCGAAATAGATTTCTTGAAACCTAATGTGTTAATCAACGTAACGTCTTAAACACAACATAAATGTATAATAGACAAATAAATGTATAATAATCGGGTTGCCTTGCAAACATATTTTGGTATTGAACGGTATTGACCATAGAGATATTGTAGGCATTATTCATGCCAGCCAATAGATTGTTTAACAAGGCTGTGGACGTATTGGACGCAATGGAGATTCGGATGTGGCTCACATCAAATTATTTCAAAGTAAATGATCATACATCTGGGTTCCTTCCGATTGTCCCTGAACCTACACAGAACTTAGTGGACAAACTGAGCACTAGTTTTGGTGATCCACTCATCCAAACAGTTGACAAAAGTTCAAAACCTTGGTGCTTACGTGGACAATCACATGAACATGTCTGCCAACACATCATAAATCGTTTGTTGCTGTTATTTCCACAACCATCACATCGGTCAGATTAACATGTTATTGTCGGGACAGGCCGGGGGGCAATGCATTAGTGACTTTAAAAGCTTGACCATTACAAATCTCTATTATATGGTACAGTTTACAAGGACTTTGTCGTGCTACAGCGACTTCAAAATACTGCGTCCACTTGAGCGTCCTCTTCTGCATCCTCTTCTGCTTCCTCTTCTGGGTCACATCACCTGAAACACAAAACATCAGTTAAGAATTAGTGACTAACGTTTTGCTCAGTACTCCCATTTCAGGTGTCCGCTGACGTTCAGCTTCTGCAAAATAAAGGAGAACACAATTAACAGAAAAAACACGCCTTATGCAGCCTGCTAGCACATATTGACACTAGAACACTGCTTTCGTGTTGTCTTACATGGTGCCTTCCTGTCCAGCTGTAACTGTATGGCCTAGGCGTATTTAAAATAAACACATAGAAGCACAAGTTGACAAATACATGCAGTTTATCACGCATGTGTTGGTGGAATGAGCGTCGTAATTAACGGGCACGTTGTAATTGATAAACATTACTGTTTATGAGAACACAAATCGCTTGCCCGTAAATAAAAATGGAAACCGGAAGTCCCGCAATAAGAACAGCGAGTCTAGACTATGATGTGACGTAATTCACGTCGCGACGGTGACGTCATATCGACGGAAAGTAACCGAAGTAATGTACATTATTGTTATTACGCAATTTTTATAACACAGACAAGATGTTAATACAAGTTACAGGGCCTTCTTATTTGAGTTATTGTCGTGATAATGGCCCTGAGCATTTAAGCTATGCTTGCTCTCGGTCTAAGAACCCTTTGACGCACCGTCTAATCATCTATGTTGCAACAGCATTAGAACAGAAAATTTTCGTCGTTCTTCACGCGTCACATGTTGCTAAATATTACAATAAAATGTAGATCTATAAAAATGATTACAATATTTATTGTTTCTGCAAACTTACTGTGTGGGCGAACGCTGCACGTTGCTTCACAACCCCACCTACGGGGCACCTCATTCTCGATCGTTCACCATGGAAAACGGTCACGCATAGAAAGTGTTGACATCATTTCCGTTCAAGACGGCAAACCTTGCGCATGCGCAAAAATTGCATTTATATAGTTTCCGTTGTAGACGATAAAGCAGTGATGTATTAATTAAGTAGTAACTTACATAACATATATACTTAAATAACAGTAATTAGTTATATATGTTAATATATGTGGCGTCCGGCTGTCTTGTCATACAATGATTTGCGCCGCAATGGTAGTCAGGTCGGTGCCAAGCATCCCTCGGTGTGACTCTAAGAAGTCCGACTCGGGCGTGGCGATCTCTATCACATCTGCGGCACACGTACTTCTTCTATTTTATCCCCGTTCATGCCATTTTTGGCAATTGATTTCCATTTCCACAATCACTGATGACAGTTATTAATGTTAATTCCTGTCCTGTCATCTTCACGTCACTTTTGCAGGCGTCTTTGTAACGGAGATATGGTTGGCCAACTATGCGTGTCCCAGTGATAAGTTCACTATGCAGGACATCTTTGGGTAGGACCATTAGCCATTCAGTGGACGTGGCCAAATAGATAAATAGTCATAAGTAAATAAGTTCGTTAAATAAATAATAATAACACTAGCTAAATTACTGTTTTAAAATATTGTAAATTACATATTTAGATTATGGTTGCAGGTTCGCGTGTATAGCTGACGTGCTGCTACACTGCATGTACAGCTAGTGTACGGCCAGACTGACACTTCACTACACTAGGCTCTTGCTGGCACTCTGTGTCTAATTGGTTACGTCTCGAGCGATGTGTCTAATTGTTTTCACATTGGAGCTCCCAACTAAGGGTAGACGAATGAAAAAGAATAATACGTGTGATATAATATATGATGTATCGTTTTTGTAGATATATGACTCAACGTGTACAGTCTGTATAATGCAGCACATTGTCCTTGTCAACACCTCTTTGATATAGTCTAGTCGAAGGAGAGGGTACCGTGCACCCCCAGGAAATATCATTTTTAATCGGTGTAATTAGATTGGTAAAACACGTAGAAAACGATTTGCAATGTTACCAAGTCAGCAACATGTTCCATGTATCATTTTTATGCAAATTATTGCGGTCATTATTGAAAAATCTCTTTTTCACTATATATATCGGCCAGACTGCACAAATAAAATGTCCAGACCCATATTTTCAGGGTCAAAGATCATTAAAAGACCATTCCTTAATTAACTACGTGTGTAGTTTCCATGCTTACAGAAATGTGATTCTTTCGCTGTTTCTTAGCCACTATTGCAAGTAACTTGTGAGGGTTCTTAATGGCATTG
This sequence comes from Oasisia sp. SBJ-2009, assembly GCA_964017155.1. Taxonomy (NCBI): domain Eukaryota; kingdom Metazoa; phylum Annelida; class Polychaeta; order Sabellida; family Siboglinidae; genus Oasisia; species Oasisia sp. SBJ-2009. The sequence goes on from OZ024858.1 coordinate 34,952,030, forward strand.
ACTTTAGAAATCGTGTTATTTAGGCGAACAAAGGTTATGCTGGGGATCAAAGCATTGTGAATACAGAAATTTCACTAAGGTCATTTACCAACTCATTTATTGACCTAGGTAAATATCAAACCATAGTGATGTTTCTGAGCTGCCGCGCCTCAACTGCTTATGGGCCTCAAGATGATAATTGTCAGAACGTCAGTCATCATCGCTTTAACTGAAACTGTCAAAATCAAACTCGTCCTCGTCTTCATCATCCTCTTCTTCCTCTTCTCGATCACTAGTGTCCAGGACTATTGCGTTTGGTTTGGTCGGACAGGACCACAGGACCACACCGATTCCAACACTCCGTAGTCAGTCCTTATCCACCTTAGCCCATCATCATACAGTTTCGGCTTTTCCATGATGGGTTCGTCAGCTCGCTTGAATAAGGTAACGCTGTTTTTGTGGATTCAGCGTGGCGGAGAGAAAGGCGAGCCAGGTCGACTTTAGACTTACTTAGAAGTGAGTTTCTCATCCTACAATCATCTATAGTTCGTGAACTACAGCGGGATGAGGGGAAATTCTTCTACAACAACATCTACTTGAAATGTTGGTAGTTCCTGCGATGGCATGTTTCAATCCTCGATGACAATATCGAATGCTACTACCTTCCTGCTAATACCGTCCGCCATTTGTGGAAACTGGGGAAAATACGTCTGTAATGACGTAAGTCCTTGGAATTTCTTGTCCGATTCATGTGCGGATATATTTTGAATCGCTACATGGATCAATTCAGTTTCCGCGTCCGGTCCACAAATCGCATCCGCTCTATGGAATCACTCCTTTGCGTCCGCATGACACATATGCACGGGCGTCGATCGGTGGGCGACGGGGGGACGCGTCCCCCTCCCACTTTTCAGGGCGGGGGGACAGCATAGGAATTGTCCTCCCCCCCCCCCACTTTTCAGATCAGAAAAATTGCGAGGCATATAGCCTGACTCAACACTCCTCTCTCTTAAAAGCCGCTACATGGGACTAGCTAGACAATGAACTCGCGATATGAAGTTCAGCAAAGTTATTTATCGCAAATTAATTCGCAATTAAATCGCAAATGTTTTTCGCCATAATCCGTGATAGTTATTTTAACAAACGTAATATTTTAATGAATTGAACGAAATTTTAGACAACTCTTCACAGTAGCCATCACAGGAGAGTTATCGAACATACCGTGGCATTTATACCAAAAATGCTTTGTTATTTCGCTACACATTGATGATTTTAAATTTGTCGCGCATTCGCAGAAAGGCCAATCGGAAAGTTTATAACTACCGGACAAATGTAAGCCGCTGCCGGGCTCTATGAACCTTGTGTTGATATTATTAATAGGCTCTAGCCATCAAGCACATTTTAAATGATGAAATTTGTGTTGCACTTTCGCCCCTCGCGTGCTTGATGCGTATCGCCTACGGCAGAAGCGGCGGATTCCTGCACTTTGTGTAATATATTCCCATTTGAGTGATGACAAATTTCTTTGCCAAAATGTTGGATTGGGAAGTTCTACACAGGCACAGCATGGGCGTCGATCAGTGGGGGACGAGGGGGACGAGGGGGACGCGTACCCCACTTTTCGGCCTGAGGGGGTCAGCTTAGGAAATGTCTTCGTACTTTTTCAGTTCATAAAACAAATTTATACGCATATATAGCGAGATTGATCACTCCCCTCTCTTAAAAACCATACATCGGTCTAGTAGTAAAAGTAATAATAAGAACTAAACTTCCGACTACCTAGTGGAAAATCACTAGATCAATTGCTTGGTTGGCAGCAGCCCGTAACTTGATCTAAGTCCAGTAAATATTCGTCATGCCGGGCTCTGTCATTTTGCACCCTTGTATTGATATATAGCCATCAAGCACATAATAGATTATTAATTTTTGTTTGCCCTGTCATCCCTTGGATTGCAGCCTGGTCGCCCTGGTGGATATTTATATCGGATGTATGCACTTTGTGTAATTTGATCTCGTTTTAGTGATGACAAAATTCTCTGCCAAAAGGTGGGATTGGGAAGTCTTTCACAGGCACCCCTTTAAGCTTTGCATCTTTAACACTCTATGAATCAGGCAAGCAGTGTTTGGTCCGAAGTTTACCCCCAAATGTTCAGTGACCATAGGCCATAGCCCCTCTTCAAATATATGTTGCCAACATAACTATTATAAATAGCATAACATAAAGGCTTTTTTTAGTTTAGAATTAGTACCAGACCAACAATGAATTATATGTTTTATATATAACAAATTATGTGTATTTCAGGTCATAATATATATATATATATACTGTATATATATATTACACATGCCTTATACATATATATAAATATATATATATATGACATATTATAATATATTATATGACATATACATATATGTATATATATATATATATATATATGTGTGTGTGTGTGTGTGTGTGTGTGTGTGTGTGTGTGTGTGTGTGTGTGTGTGTGTGTGTGTGTGTGTGTGTGTGTGTGTGTGTGTGTGTGTGTGTGTGTGTGTGTGAATAAATTGGTCCCCTGTCCCCCCCCCCACTTTTAAAACCGGATCGACGCCCCTGCACATGTGGAACCCTAGCTTTACTCCGCCGAGAAGATATCATGAGGGGAAGAAAAGTGCTGCTACCTCACGGACCCTGGTTAATCGAGACTAGCGTCGGCCAAACGTTGTCGTCTAAAGCTGATCGGCTGATCCAACACAGTGTTCCTTTATTTGGGATAGCGATTAGACATACTGATCGGCTCAATTATTCCCGGTAACATTGTTGTAGGCAATACTAGACGTACCAGCTTGAAACAATGCCTAGAATTGACAGACATTCTATATAATACGGCTGATTGTGCTAACTTCTCTCGACGTACGTTGGTATGGTATACCATTGAATGATTAGTGTTGGTTATAAGGACATCTGCAAAAAATCTGCTTTTGAAACCACGTTAACACGTCACGTCCGGTGTTTTGTCAGGAGGTCTAAAGACACCATCCAAAAGTTGTAATGTAGTTCGCCTACACCACCAAGTATTGCACAACAATAACATTATAAGAAACTCTGCTAATGCGTCACTATGGAGGCCACGTGCAAGATAACTATTTTGACAGAGTTAATTATAGTAAAAGATTTGGATGGTTAAGACGACACTGTAACGGCACATTTTTTTTGCAAAACTACATAGATAAACTAACAATAGATCGAGCGAAAATACAAACGCAAACCGTTACGTCAAGTGTATCTTTGCCTAAACCTCTTCGCACATTTTGAAGTTCAAACTCGACAGAAGAGACTAGACAAGTCTGTCAACTCAGGTAGTAATCGAATCAGAATCGCCAACATTCTTTTAAATGCAGTTAGAAGCTTTCTTTGTTATAGCTATGTTCGTGTGTGTGTTTTATAAGTGCAATCATTGGTTGTCAGTCAACTAATTGCATACTGGTATATGTAGTATCTATTCGACATGTGATGGTACAAACGCAATATTGTGTTCGGTTCCTTGCACTACAACAATATAGCGAACATCCAACAAGGCCGTGACGTTTGTCTTCGTATTTGCTAAATGAGTTTGTTTTATTATCGCAATGACAGATACTACGAAATTGTATTTATTAGAGATGTTTATTGGGGCCCTTGTACCGTGCGATCGAACAGAGTAGCTGGAGTACATAGACACATCATTGTCTGATCACTGGTGTTTATTGGGGCCCTTCTACCGTGCGATCGAACAGAGTAGCTGGAGTACATAGACACATCATTGTCTGATCACTGGTGTTTATTGGGGCCCTTCTACCGTGCGATCGAACAGAGTAGCTGGAGTACATAGACACATCATTGTCTGATCACTGGTGTTTATTGGGGCCCTTCTACCGTGCGATCGAACAGAGTAGCTGGAGTACATAGACACATCATTGTCTGATCACTGGTGTTTATTGGGGCCCTTCTACCGTGCAATCGAACAGAGTAGCTGGAGTACATAGACACATCATTGTCTGATCACTGGTGTTTATTGGGGCCCTTCTACCGTGCAATCGAACAGAGTAGCTGGAGTACATAGACACATCATTGTCTGATCACTGGTGTTTATTGGGGCCCTTCTACCGTGCAATCGAACAGAGTAGCTGGAGTACATAGACACATCATTGTCTGATCACTGGTGTTTATTGGGGCCCTTCTACCGTGCGATCGAACAGAGTAGCTGGAGTACATAGACACATCATTGTCTGATCACTGGTGTTTATTGGGGCCCTTCTACCGTGCGATCGAACAGAGTAGCTGGAGTACATAGACACATCATTGTCTGATCACTGGTGTTTATTGGGGCCCTTCTACCGTGCGATCGAACAGAGTAGCTGGAGTACATAGACACATCATTGTCTGATCACTGGTGTTTATTGGGGCCCTTCTACCGTGCAATCGAACAGAGTAGCTGGAGTACATAGACACATCATTGTCTGATCACTGGTGTTTATTGGGGCCCTTCTACCGTGCAATCGAACAGAGTAGCTGGAGTACATAGACACATCATTGTCTGATCACTGGTGTTTATTGGGGCCCTTCTACCGTGCGATCGAACAGAGTTGCTCGAGTACATCGACACATCATTGTCTGATCACTGATGAGAATACGTCATAATATCACGTAAGATTACATGAAAAGCGGCGTCTGTATAATAATAAACATGTATCATAAAACATGAATACCTTCGTAAGTAACACAATGAAGTAATAAACGATGATGTTTGCATACCAAACTTGTTGAATCGCAGACACTGAGACCACAGTTAAAGGAACATGCAACCCAAAAAGTAAAAATTGCTTAAACCATTAAACAATGTTCATTGAATCATATCCCATATTTTGTTATTTTTTTCTGAAATGATTTGTTAACTTTTAAGGATAAATAGTGAACCTCCCTGGAGGCTGACATTTTGGACATTTCGGCTGTGGTCGTGTGACGTCACAGATCCACCACCGCTAGCGCCTCGGGTGGGCAAAACAAAACGAATTCTTCACGTACCCACTGAGTCTGAGATATATTCATCCATTTAATTAGTTACAGAGCGTTAGTTATAAAAAAAACCGCCGTCCCTTGTAATATAAACATTCATAAAGAATAGGATAAAGAATAATGATGCTCAAGTAGAGACTGCAACAAAGGAAATCGCGCAATCCATTTTGGACTTGGTTGGTTCGACGGAGCTTAATAACTTTTATTATCGCCCACTTTCATATGTAAACAAATCGTTTATCCAACTAATTATTCCAGTCGACCGTCGCGCAATGAATATTTTACTAATCATTGATTTTTACTATAATAAAGGAAATGCATTGAATGATATTCTAGTACCCCATATATAGTATTTGCATACATTAAATTCGTCCCTTTAGCGAGACCCTTCTTCGCGTGCAACACCGACCCTTCGCTTCGGCCCCGAACTTTTCGTTCTGTGCACAAATTCAGTGGGGACAGTAGCTTCGTTCAACAGTCGTCTTTCACCCAATCCCGGCAACCTGTGTTCCATATCAACGGTGACATGGTCCTGGCAAACCATTTTTCCGGTTGAAATTGAATGTTTCCACTGTATGACTCGTACCTATATTGTGGAGCCATTTGATCGCCAACTTGCCCTTCGACGGCGGGCTTCGTAGATAATTTTTTGGCATTTGGACAAATCTCTTTCCTTTCACGGACTCTTCTCCTGCCTTCTTTTGACATCCGCATGCTTGATATTCAAGCATTTCATTATCACAAGACTCATAAAACAACTCGATTCATGTCGCTATATATGCTAGTGTTTACATATTACGCTACGCCTATATCGCTGAGGTGGTGGACCGCCTACGTCACACTCACGCATTCTCTCGCGTTAATCTTCGTGAGTTCCCCGTGAAATGGGCAACAATGGCAGCGCCCATGGTCAGTGAAAATGCACGTTTCAAGATTAATTTTATGATGTATAACATTCTTACAAAATTAAACAAAAAATACACGTGTTACAATATTCTATCATGAATGGTATGTGGGAATTGGGGGGATTTTAACGCATTTTCAATACTATGGTTGCATGTTCCTTTAAGCAAAACTAACTGACGTGAATCAATCCTAAGGCATGTTTATAGTAAATGTAAAAGTGTCACAAAATGGCAATGATTACTACAATAACGTCCGTAATTAACCTTTATTGTAACGATGACAGTTAAACATAGACGAAGTTCATAGTACACCGTACATACATTCGTTGTCGAAAATTGTCTTTTGAAGAAAACAAAACATCCACTTGCATCATCCGTTACGTACGTGGTAGTGCACAGTTGGTAAAATGCTCTGCACCAACAAGACTGGTGAAATTGTTTCGGCGTACGTGCCGTCATAAGTTCATATTTACTGGGAGGCAGAACCACACGTGCACCACCTCCTCCCCCAGTGGATTCCGTTGCTTCTTCCCGCGCCTATGCGTGTTTAAAGATGTTATATAAACCGTCAAGTTTTTATTCTGTAGCACCACTTTGGCCTTGTTGTTTACTAGCATCTACACCTACACCTACACCTACACCTACACCTACACCTACACCTACACCTACACCTACACCTACACCTACACCTACACCTACACCTACACCTACACCTACACTTACATCTACATCTACCCAAACGTGTGTCTTGCAACAAAGTTCAAAATCACCAGAAGAATCTTTTGTCATCGTTCACCGGCATTTCTGCTGGCTGGCTTAACGCCTTCTTTGTGTGTCCAGTGACGATTGCACAGTCTTCATCTACAGTGTCGTGTTAACACAGTGCCAAGTACTCGGCGGGGATCTGTGTCTTCCAGTTGCAGACATTACGACTTGGGTCGAACCAGAGTCCGGATGGGCAGGTGAACGGGTACGTCTTGCCGCTGTAGACACAGCGGTAGAAGCGGCCGCAGTCGCGGTAGTTCGGGTAGAAGCCGTCAGCTTTACCAACGCAGAAGTTCACTGCAACACAACAACACAAATAAGCGTGTTAAACAAATTAAGCATCACCATTAAGGCGCGTGAAGAGACCTACTGATATTTTACATTAGGCCGTCCTACCAAAAGACATACAGAGGGTTTTCAAAATATCCAATGAACATACATGCGTATTTCACACGATTTAGACATCGAAAATAGTTCGACTGTTTCAAAAGATTAAATCAAAAGATGCTACAATTATTAGTAATTTCAGCGGATGCTCCGTGTTCGGTGTAATACGGTGATGGGTCGATATCACAACAACGTCGTGTTGTTTCTATGGCAGAATCAGCGAGACGGTGCATTAATTCTATCAGATAAAATAATGAAACAAGACTCACTGTCTACCACGGGGCCATTTGAAGCCGACGTTGTTGTTGTTGGCGTGGTAGTGGTCGTTGTTGTTGCAGTGGTGGTTGTTGGCGAGGCAGTAGTCGTTGTTGTTGCAGTGGATGTTGTTGGCGAGGCAGTAGTCGTTGTTGTTGCAGTGGTTGTTGTTGGCGAGGCAGTAGTCGTTGTTGTTGCAGTGGTAGTGGACGCTGTTGATGGTGATGAAGTGGTCGTTGTTGCTTGCGAGGTAGTCGTCGATGTTGTTGACGAAGTAGTTGTCGTTGATGTTGTCGAACTGGTAGTTGTTGGTGGTGATGTTGTTGGCGGTGATGTCGTTGGTGGAGCAGGTGTTGTTGAAGAACTACTGCCAAAACAAATGATAACATGAATTGTCTCACTGATACTGAACTCTGGACCAGAGCGTGTATATCAGTATTATCCTTATTAATATTATTACTTATATCATTATTATTTATTATTATTACTTATATTATTTATTAGTATTATTATTAGCAGTGACAGGGACAAGGACAAGGAAGACAAGGAAGACAAGGAAGACAAGGAAGACAAGGAAGACAAGGAAACAACATCGTCAAACCTGTTGGGCCGAGTCGATATTATGAAAAGTAAATAATAGTAATATATTACAATCTACAGAATGTGTACTGTATAGACTTTACGAGACAGCTAGAAACTTATGTTTATGTTAAGCGGAATAATTCAACTGACGTCTTTATCATAATAATGATCAGTGACAGCGACTCCGTACTGCAGTGAATCACACTAAATTTCTCAATCATCGGACAAACATCTGTGAGGCACTTTCACAATATTGAAATACACAGACGCTTTTTAGCAATGGACCAGTGATATCTGTGACACACGCATCTACTCTGTCAGTCGCCTGGCAGCAGTGGCGCTGTGGCTACTCACGTCAAGGCCCTCTTCATGGCGCTGACCAACGGGTACTTTCCACCGTGGCAGAACGAGTTGTCGAAGTCGTCCAAGTCGAGAGACCACACCATCCACCCTCCGAACCCGTTCGCCTTCATCCACACAACCTGGCAATAAAATGAACATACTTCATACTCATGGCTCATTAATTGTGACCGGCATGAACGACTAAAAGTGAAACACACGTAAATCGAAAATTGAACCAATTAAACTAAGTTTCCAATCCAAACTGAAAACATCTTATGGAGACTATAAACATCACAATAATACATTTGAAAGAGTTGAGATAAAATGTCAAAATGACACATTTTGCACGGGATGTCACCTTTACACACCGTCCACACGACGAATTAGGTGTCATTAGCGCGTACCTTCTCTGTCAGACTGGACGTGTCATCGTAGCCGACCCACGTGACTCCCTTGTAGGCGTACGGCACGCGGTGCTCCGACTGGAACACTCGGGTCGAGTCCGGGTCGGCGAGGAAGCCACACATCTGACAACAATGGGAGAACGTCCGTCAACTTGCACAGATGTGTGCATATGTGAGTAGGAGAATGCAAGTGTACGTGTGTATGTCTATGTGTATGTATACACAACGTACGTATGTGCATCTTGCGTGGGTGCTTGTGTAGCGGTGTGCATGAACATTGATATGAACGCAGCTACGTATATGTATGACATGTGTCTATATGCAGGCTTGTAATGTATGTATGATATATGTACATATGTGCAGGCATGTAACGTATGTATTTATGTGCAGGCATGCAACTTGGTTGATTTTTCCTTGGAGACAAGTAATGGAGGAGTTTTTCCTGGTAGAGTCTTTCAACAAAATTAAGTCGCAATTGTAGTTCAATTACAAGTCTTTCCGGACGTCACGGTTCAGGACTGGGTGCATGCGTGAGCACCCACCTTATTCCCAGCCGACGGGCCTTTTAATTGTGCATTACAAGTACGCCTATGCATATTCGTTGCGTTTCATGCGTTATTCATTATAATGTTTAATGAGTACAATCATGTAGTAATACATCATCGACTATGCCACTTCCTCGCTAATCAGAGTTTCTTATTGAATGTTAAAACGTAATGTATATGTACCTCGTAGTACGACAGGAAGCCCCCCTCCCTGGTGTACAGCCCTGCTGGTGGCGTGCCGGCGGTGGGGGCTCCGAGGTCATGTTGAGTGTTGCTGACCGTTTTGAAGGCTCGTCCGTAAGCCGCCATGCCGACCACAAGCTTCTCCCGCGGGGCGCCGAGGGACACGTAGTAGTCCAGTGTCCACGCCTACGTAGGACATAACATGAGTATGTTCGTACACAACTACCAGAAGTAGGGGTAAGTGACACAATGTCGATACGTCTCATTTGTTTTTTGTTGCGCTTTGAGTCCAATATTTTATATGTATATCTGTATCATGATAACTCAACATATTTTATGTGTTAGTATGCCATTGTCAAATTAATTATACAAATAAGTGCCCCTGGTAGTCCTACATTTACATAATTTGCATAATTTAATACAGGCTTGTCTTACTGTGTTTGACATATCTACTACTCTATTATCAGTGAGACATGATATGAATGCGACTGTCTTGAGGAATAACTTACCATGTTAAGAAGCGATTGGTCACCGGTCTCTGCACTTCTCGGGTACAGTGGAGAGTTGTGTCCAGTGAACGACTCCCAGCCGCCATGATAGTCGTACGACATCACGTTAAAGAAGTCGAGAAACCTTAAGCCGACAAAGTGACGCCATTACAATTACATTACACAGCTATCATCATCAGCGGCATAGTTTACTTTTAGTTATATAAATAGTTTTATATGTAACAGGTCCCCAGTTATGGTCAAAGTTATGGTTAGCTTAAATCTAGTGCCTAGTCTTAATATTTAAACAAATGTACATGATATCGTAACATAACTCTAAAAAGGAAACAAAAGACAGTTGCTTGCCTACCTTGTTTTACTATTGAACAAGACTATGCATCATATTACCGGTTACTACATGGGCTACCGACAGCTTCATACAACTTCTCTGTGACAAAAACCGAGCGGCCATATTGGTTTCTACTTCTTCAACTGGTCGCCGTGTGGCGCCACTTACCCGCTCAATTTGTCGACCTCGTACGCGGCGTCAATGTTCGACTTTCCGGCAGCGACAGCTGCAGTCAATAGCAAACGTTCGTTTCCAGTGTCCAAGGCCTCCAACTCAAACGCTACGTATAGTTCCTGTAGTAGGGAATAAATTGGTCATGCAAAATTTGGCGGATGTGATTAATTTTTGTTGTGTCAAAGACATATTTCTAAATGATACAATCCCGTGCTCCAATAAATAAGCTACGTGAGGCAAATATGTCAGTCAATGTAGTGGTTTGAAACGGCGCCAAGATAACTGAAGTATTATTTCATCTTGTATTATAAAACGTATTTTAGTCAACCAATGATGTTTAGTAATGAAGTGAAATATTGCAATTATTTTGTATCCCTAGAAATGCGTTCTTCTTTGTATTCACCAGGGCCGTCTGATCTATTCGTACACCGTTCGATATCGGTGATTTTTAACACGTTACATAAACAAAATGACAGAATCAGTGCCTCCGAAATATGGCACTGAGCTGCATACAAGAATGTCAGTTCCACGTACCCCAACTAGCAGGGTGAATTTTTGCTTGTCTCCACTGGGACTGCCTCGCCTGCCTGGATACTCGAAATCCAAGTCGAGTCCGTCAAAGTTGCCGTCACGTAGGTATTTCACTGTCGAGTCGACGAACTCTTTGCGGTTTGCAGCCGTTGATAACATGGCCGTCATCTTTACGGTGCCAAAGTTCCAGCCTCCTACGGCTAAGAGCGTCTTCAGCGAGGGGTTCGATAGCTTCAAGTTGTTGAAGCGTTCGTACCTGATCAATGTGTAACGTACGTCATTGTAGTACGCAACAGTAATGATGATGGCCACGGATAAAGATAAACAAATGTTGTAAGTTAAGTTAATCATCATTATCATGACATGGTAGACTAGGTTGACATCATATTCGCAATTATTCGCAATTATAGAATGCTGTTTTTAATAAATAAGTTATACAGTTGTCGATTCTCGGCCAGTTTAATTACAATACTCTGTGATTAGTGATCATAAACGGGGACTTTTAGTGAAAACTGAAACAACATTTATTATGCAAACAAATATAGTTCATTCCATTCTTAAAACAAAGCTCGTTTAAATTTGATAACATTGCGTAATATTTATGAAATCTAAGTTGGAAAACCTATGTATAATGACACCAAAGGGAATCTGCCATATTCATTATCTGATATATTTATACCTACGATATTCATTCTTATCGAACAAGACAAACGTGCAATAATTTGTATACGTTCTATCATTAGCTCTACTCAAAGAACTGTGAACAGTCTATATGTAAACTTCCGATCGTCTGGAACGAAACTCTAACATTAAAATATATATATATATATATATATATATATATATATATATACCGGATTTAAATAGGTTTACACTATCATTAAAGGCAAATGTGGTAAAGGGGTACGATATTGTCATTTAATTCCATCCAACTGCGAAACACCTTACATATTATATATTATTGAAATAGTTTTAAAGTATTATCATGGTAATTAGATATTACCCATTGCTGAAGCCTGACACAACAAAGTTTTTTGCAATACTACCGATGCGAAGATTCATCTTGTATTAGTATCTTTATTATGTAGCCATGAAAGTTAAATTAATTCATATATATATATATATATATATATATATATATATATATATATATATATATATATATATATATATATATATGTTGGTTCCATATATATATATATATAAGGATTTTAAAGTAGAGCAGAGATGGTCAACTTTATATTCATATAATATATCATCAGACACATACGCATCCGGTGATGTGTGCATGTTTACCGATTGCCAAGTTAACCCATTAACTCATTTTCAATTTAAAAAAACAGCGTCAAGAAAAATGAAGGACACTAAAAACATGAACATTGAACTCCCGTCGCTGGCAACCCGCGGTGTGTTGTGGGTAAAACAAGAAACAACTATTTTACTTCTGTAGGCCTAGCAGGACAGCAGGACAGCAGGACAGCAGGACAGCAGGACAGCAGGACAGCAGGACAGCAGGACAGCAGGACAGCAGGACAGCAGGACAGCAGGACAGCAGGACAGCAGGACAGCAGGACAGCAGGACAGAGGAATGGTATGTCCCGGTTTGTCCTTGTTTAGCTCTAGTCAGTCACATACGTGTGTCCACTTACATTCCCGTTGACCACGCGGTTGACTCGTCGTTCCATTCATAAGGCGACAGGTTGTTGCCGGTCATTGTCGCAAATGCATAGATGAGATGAGTACACAGACTTGCGTCAATGTTTTCCGGGAAGAACTTGGCAGGGCTCGGTCGATACTGCGACCAGTTCGTATAGTAACACACCCGCTTGTAGTTGTACCCTGACCGGCAAACAAAACAACACTTGATGTCCCAGCGACTTGAGATGTTCCACTCATGCTATATATGATGTTCTCAATTGCATACATGAAACACGGTATCCATTCTATGTTGCCATGTCGAAAAAATCTAAGCAATTAATACGTCATATTTTGGCAAGTTATCTATTTCAATATTGAGAATCAATACAACTGACAAGCATTAGAAAACTACAATCTTTGCGCAATTGTTATTCTTTTGCATCATAATGTCGTGAGGGTGAGCATGTGACGCACATGAGATAATTATAATAACTGATGTCGTGATATGTATAATTACAACACTGCAGATAGCACGATGGTTTAACTGTTAATTACAACACTGCAGATAGCACGATGGTTTAACTGTTAATTACAACACTGCAGGTAGCGAGATGGTTTAACTGTTAATTACAACACTGTAGATAGCACGATGGTTTAACTCTTAACATTGTTCATCTTCCAACTCCCAGATGTGCGTAATCGAATCAAGCGTTTGTCGCGATATCGACCGTTTGTCGGAAATTAGCTCAGATGAGCTAATATTGTGAAATTTACATGTAGAGTATCTTGTATCTTGGGTGTAAACAATAAATTATATCACTTGAAGAGTTAGTATAACTGATTGTATTGATCGTCTACGTGTTCACACAATGTGTATGTAGATACTCACCACAAGCAGCAGAAATGGCCACCACCGCCAGAAGTAGACGTAACTGGGTCGAATACCCCATGTCGAAATGTCGCTGCTGATTATCTGAACAAATAAAATGTTGTTAATCATACCCACCAAACAGTAAACACATAATAACAACACTATTGTCCAGTGGTGATGTTCGAGTCTGTTGGTTGTTCTAATTAGAGCAGTGACCTAGATGGGACCCAAGTCATCGGTCAAGGGCTCACCGCCCGCGGCTGTACCCTGCCGGGCAGTTGTGTCCGTCTGTCTAGCACAGACTCACGTCATCTCGGCACAGTCGCATTCTAGTTCACACCGCACCACAGTCTACTGAGCAACTTTCCATTATGTTTATTTATCTATGTTATATTCGGCTGTGTGATTACCATAGCGCAGTCGACCGAGACGAGGTCTAAATGACTCACAGATGTTTAAGTATATATAGTGTATGAATAGTAATAGGCGAGGTCAGTTTAGTAAACAAGGTACGCATTTTATTTATATCATAATTTTCTAGTGTATCCGGTTATCTTACTAATAGTAAATAACACATCTATGAAACCAGTTGGCACGATATGGTGCATGGATACTACAGTTAGGTGTTAATTTGTCGCGGAATGATTACGCGGCATTTACGCCTAAAGACGACCAAAACGATGAAACGTAGAAGCAGTTTTAAATAGACACGCTCGGTGTCAGAACGACCAACAGCGTACATGTGTTTTTGCAGCGTTGTCGCCAACATTAAGTTATTTGACTTGATTACAATATGATGTGGATATATTACAGCGCCGTCTGTTTACGTCCTCTATTCCGTACGACGTCAATAAATAAACATGGCGACGCTTGTCTTCGTCGGTGTCAGATATCTATGGAGACTGTACCACGAACGTCGCTCATGCATTGGTAAAGTCAAGAATGTTATTATCTAATTAAAGTTAAGAATGTTATTATCTAATTAAAACGATTACAGTCGCGTGACCGTTCCCCAACCAATTAGATAGCTAAAGCTTCTTGTATGTTGGATGAAAACAATAAATGATATCACTTGGACAGTTAGTATCATTTATTGTATTGGTCATCTATGTGTTCACACAATATGTATTTCCGCGAATCAAGCAATGCTGAATATATATATATATATATATATATATATATATATATATATATATATATATATATATATATATATATATATATATATATATATATATATATATATATATATATATATATATATATATATATATATATATATATATATATATATATATATATATAGAAAGCGCGACGCCGTTCATTGTTCGTAGTGAATAAAGTCTAGAACAATTTCCGCGAGTCTAGCGATGCTGAATTAATATATTATGTATGTATATATGTATATATGTATATATATATATATATATATATATATATATATATATATATATATATATATATATATATATATATATACACATATATACATACATAATATATTAATTCAGCATCGCTTGACTCGCGGAAATTGTTCTAGACTTTATTCACTACGAACAATGAACGGCGTCGCGCTTTCTCGTTATAGCTCCTTCATATCGGTCCAGTGATCAAGTACAGCAACTCGTCAGTTGTATCTAAAGCGATCGAGTTGACCGTCCCTCGATAGCGCCGGCTTGTGTGTGTTTGTTATGTTAGGTTTAAGCAGCTATTCCCTATAAACGCCAAAATGTTTAGACGCCTGTTGTAAACACTTGTGGATAGTGACAGGTTTACGTAGCGTGTCTTGTGATGTTTTCAAAGATCTATACGGGTTGTGCGTTGCCTGGAGGACTCTGGCCTCGTTATTTTGTTGCACACGCACGACACAGTTGCTCAGCGGTAAAAACCTATGTCTACTGCATACGACGTACATTTGCTCTAACAGATACTACGTGATCGGCTGTGAAAAACACCAGCGTCATCTGTTCTAACGAACGGTTTCTTCAATGTCACCGTAAGTATAAGCCGGTGCACGTACGAGGTGTCGACACCGTCTGAGGACAGGCCGGTGTTGTCTCGCTGTTCGTCGCTGTTGCTGCTGTTGTTGTTGTCGCGTCACCGTAATGAATCACATCCCGACCGGCGACACATCCCCGGCAGCAGGATATGGCGGTCTACCAGGACTGCTTCAGTAACCGCTCTCCTACACTGACTGAATAACCATGAATACAGTCGACTTACTAACAACAACATTTACTCAGTAATTATTAAATATTTTGAAGTTACTTTAAATGCCGGTGTGTTGAATTCTACTACATTCGCAAAAAAGCGTTCGACCACGACAATTAGTCGTCTCTATCGCCTGTGACATGTACAATTGAGTTGACTGTTCCTTTCATT
This sequence comes from Oasisia sp. SBJ-2009, assembly GCA_964017155.1. Lineage (NCBI taxonomy): Eukaryota > Metazoa > Annelida > Polychaeta > Sabellida > Siboglinidae > Oasisia > Oasisia sp. SBJ-2009. Next base: position 34,967,851 of record OZ024858.1, read on the forward strand.
TGCCTTCGTTTGCCCCGCGAGGCGTGACAGTGCGGTGGATGTTCAGTAACGTGAACCCGGCTGTGTTCGCCTGAGCGCCGCTGTAGTTATATTTAGTCGACCTTATTAGACCTTCCTGGCTGCCTCTCGCTATTGTATTGTTGCTTTAGAAGAATACAATCTTTTTATTTTTGGTAGATTGCATCAAGTGCTCCTGTAGATAGTGTTTGTCGAGGCCAGCAGTGTACGCACACATTCACACAAAGCTGAAACTGGCGCATTGTTGTTAGGCATGCCGTTTTTTCTCGATGTAATACGAACTCAACTCTCTGTGCTGCCACAATGTAGGATGAAATGGTTGGCTGTTTTGTTATTTTAAGCTTTAAAATAGTAAGCTTTATGCGATTTTCTGTGTAATCTACTTGGCTTTTCTTAAGCATCTAGCAACAATTATTGGTTATCCTTGCCCATTCTAAAAAAAATTATTTTCCATTCTTATAGTCAATTTGCGTTTTACCACATAATGGTAACAATACATTTTACAATGACAAGTTTTCTTTCGTAATGTAGCCCAGTCACTTTCCACTTATCCGCTCTGCTTCTTCCTTCTCGTCACACACGTACAGCGCCTCCTGATTGTTCCACGTAAAATAACGTTGTTATATGTCGCTCTTTATGGACCAGTTTGAGTTAATTATTTAATAAGTGTTCCTGTTCATGTTTAAAATACTCTCAGAAACACACGCGCGCGCTCGCATCAGCACGCACGCACACGCACACGCACACACACACGCACGCACGCACACACACACACACACACACACACACACACACACACACACACACACACACACCTTACGTTGAATACGAATATTAGTTGTTATACATATTGGTTGTAATTGTATCGTAGTCTAAGAACAAGCCGCTGTCACTAGCCCCGCCATCCACTCACCGTGTCTCGTCCTGTGTCCTCGCTCAGGCTGGTTCTCGTTCCCTCTCAATCAGCACGGATGCGAGTGCGCGTATTTAACGACACGGCTGAGATCACGTGACTCGGGGCGTCGTTAGTGTTTGGGTGACTAACTGCACGACTCAACCAATAAAAGGCGAGCCTAAGAATAGCAAGATGTGCTTCGAGGCTTATAGACCCGAAATAACAAGCGACGTAGCGCAAAGGTATCGGAAATAAAACGTTGCTCAGAGAGAGTTGCCGATTGGGGGGGGGGGTTACTTCCTTGTATGGTGATCTGTCAACGAGCCCCAAAGCACCATCCATAGCTTCTGGTTAAGCAGATAAGAAACGATAATTGTTAATATTAATATCGTAAATGACGTCAAAAGTGCTGTCGATATGAGTAATGACGTTGGTGTTGATAAAACACTAAATCTGCCGCAGATGGTTTAACAACAAACGAGCATTTAGCAGTTGAATTCTTTGTCAAATTTGTTTTGAAATATAAATTATATGCATATTACTAAAGGTAAAGCGTATTATAACTAGATCGTGCGGTCAGTTATCCAATGTACTTAACAGTGTCACAGTCGAAACCGTTCGTTGTCTCGACGGTATTGTCAACGTAAATGACAGGACAGTTGGTTGAATGGAGACAGAGAGAAGCAGGCGAAGGCGATAAGTGCTCACGCCGAATGATTATTTAAGGGATAAAATGTGCTCGTTCAAATTAAATAACGACTCTAGACTACTTTTCAAATTGTTTTAGAATTCTCCCATTTTCCTGTGTTGAAACGATTAATTACTTCTAAATACTGAAGTTAAAAGTTGATAAATATGTTGAGTTCATGACCTATTATTCTGTGTGTTTTTGGGTGGTCACCGTGTACATCATTTATTGTTCTTCTTCTAGATACTGGACTGGCCCTTGCAGGGCGTTAACAGTCCAACGAAGGAGGGGGACGGTGCATGCTCCCTTAA
>OZ024858.1:34979762-34989762 GCA_964017155.1 Oasisia sp. SBJ-2009
CACCTGCAACTGGAGCCTTCTCCCACACCCACCTGCAACTGGAGCCTTCTCTCAGACCCACCTGTAACTGGAGCCTTCTCCCACACCCACCTGCAACTGGTGCCTTCTCTCAGACCCACCTGTAACTGGAGCCTTCTCCCACACCCACCTGTAACTGGAGCCTTCTCTCACACCCACCTGTAACTGGAGCCTTCTCTCACAATCACATGTAGCTGGAGCCTTCTTTCACACACACCTGTAACAGGAGCCTTCTCCCACACCCACCTGTAACTGGAACCTTCCCTCACACCCACCTGTAACTGGAGCCTTCTCTCACACCCACCTGCAACTGGAGCCTTCTCCCACACCCACCTGTAACTGGAGCCTTCTCCCACAACCAGCTGTAACTGGAGCCTTCTCCCACACCCACCTGTAACTGGAGCCTTCTCTCACACCCACCTGCAACTGGAGCCTTCTCCCACACCCACCTGTAACTGGAGCCTTCTCCCACACCCAGCTGTAACTGGAGCCTTCTCCCACACCCACCTGTAACTGGAGCCTTCTCTCACACCCACCTGTAACTGGAGCCTTCTCCCACACCGACCTGCAACTGGAGCCTTCTCCCACACCCACCTATAACTAGAGCCTTCTCCCAAACCCACCTGTAACTGGAGCCTTCTCCCACACCCACCTGTAACTGGAACCTTCTCTCACACCCACCTGTAACTGGAGCCTTCTCTCACACCCACCTGTAACTAGAGCCTTCTCTCACACCCACCTGTAACTAGTGTTTTCTCCCACACCCACCTGCAACTGGAGCCTTTTCCCACACCCACCTGTAACTGGAGCCTTCTCCCACACACACCTGCAACTGGAGCCTTCTCCCACACCCACCTGTAACTGGAGCCTTCTCTCACACCCACTTGTAACTGGAACTGTCTCCCACAACCACCTGCAACTGGAGCCTTCTCTCACACCCACCTGTAACTGGAGCCTTCTCCCACACCCACCTGCAACTGGAGCCTTCTCTCACACCCACCTGTAACTAGAGCCTTCTCCCACACCCACCTGTAACTGGAGCCTTCTCCCACACCCACCTGCAACTGGAGCCTTCTCTCAGACCCACCTGTAACTGGAGCCTTCTCCCACACCCACCTGCAACTGGTGCCTTCTCTCAGACCCACCTGTAACTGGAGCCTTCTCCCACACCCACCTGTAACTGGAGCCTTCTCTCACACCCACCTGTAACTGGAGCCTTCTCTCACAATCACATGTAGCTGGAGCCTTCTTTCACACACACCTGTAACAGGAGCCTTCTCCCACACCCACCTGTAACTGGAACCTTCCCTCACACCCACCTGTAACTGGAGCCTTCTCTCACACCCACCTGCAACTGGAGCCTTCTCCCACACCCACCTGTAACTGGAGCCTTCTCCCACAACCAGCTGTAACTGGAGCCTTCTCCCACACCCACCTGTAACTGGAGCCTTCTCTCACACCCACCTGCAACTGGAGCCTTCTCCCACACCCACCTGTAACTGGAGCCTTCTCCCACACCCAGCTGTAACTGGAGCCTTCTCCCACACCCACCTGTAACTGGAGCCTTCTCTCACACCCACCTGTAATTGGAGCCTTCTCCCACACCGACCTGCAACTGGAGCCTTCTCCCACACCCACCTATAACTAGAGCCTTCTCCCAAACCCACCTGTAACTGGAGCCTTCTCCCACACCCACCTGTAACTGGAACCTTCTCTCACACCCACCTGTAACTGGAGCCTTCTCTCACACCCACCTGTAACTAGAGCCTTCTCTCACACCCACCTGTAACTAGTGTTTTCTCCCACACCCACCTGCAACTGGAGCCTTTTCCCACACCCACCTGTAACTGGAGCCTTCTCCCACACACACCTGCAACTGGAGCCTTCTCCCACACCCACCTGTAACTGGAGCCTTCTCTCACACCCACTTGTAACTGGAACTGTCTCCCACAACCACCTGCAACTGGAGCCTTCTCTCACACCCACCTGTAACTGGAGCCTTCTCCCACACCCACCTGCAACTGGAGCCTTCTCTCACACCCACCTGTAACTAGAGCCTTCTCCCACACCCACCTGTAACTGGAGCCTTCTCCCACACCCACCTGCAACTGGAGCCTTCTCCCATACCCACCTGTAACTGGAGCCTTCTCCCACACCCACCTGTAACTAGAGCCTTCTCCCACACCCACCTGTAACTGGAGCTTTCTCCCACACCTACCTGCAACTGGAGCCTTCTTCCACACCTACCTGCAACTGGAGCCTTCTCCCACACCTACCTGCAACTGGAGCCTTCTCTCACACCTACCTGCAACGGGAGCCTTCTCCCACACCTACCTGCAACTGGAGCCTTCTCCCACACCTACCTGTAACTGGAGCCTTCTCTCGCACTCACCTGTAACTGGAGCCTTCTCCCACACCCACCTGTAACTGGAGCCTTCTCTCACACCCACCTGTAACTGGAGCCTTCTCCCACACCCACCTGTAACTGGAGCCTTCTCCCACACCCACCTGTAACTAGAGCCTTCTCTCACACCCACCTGTAGCTGGAGCCTTCTCTCACACCCACCTGTAATTGGAGCCTTCTGCCACACCTACCTGCAACTGGAGCAGTCATTTGTACATTTCAATTACTAGCTACTGTTAAAAGCTATAAAAATGCATCATTGCCTTCTAATTTCTCAGCCTATTGTAATAATAAGTAAACCTTTTATATCTTCATATCTGGTATCATATTAGAACAATAAGTGCAATAGTTTAAACTATTGTAGCGCGACGTGATAGGACCTACTTGAACGACGTGTTAGGACCTACTAGAGCGATGTGTTAGGACCTACTTGAACGACGTGTTAGGACCTACTAGAGCGATGTGTTAGGACCTACTTGAACGACGTGATAGGACCTACTTGAACGACGTGATAGGACCTACTTGAACGACGTGATAGGACCTACTTGAACGAATTGATAGGACCTACTAGAGCGATGTGTTAGGATCTACTTGAACGACGTGTTAGGATCTACTTGAACGACTTGATAGGACCTAGTTGAACGAATTGATAGGACCTACTTGAACGACGTGACAGGACCTACTTGAACGATGTGTTAGGACATACTTGAACGACTTGATAGGACCTACTAGAGCGATGTGTTAGGACCTGCTTGAACTACGTGATAGGACCTACTTGAACGACGTGATAGGACGTATTTGAACGACGTGATAGGACCTACTTGAACGACGTGATATGACCTACTTGAACGACGTGTTAGGACCTACTTGAACGACTTGATAGGACCTACTAGAGCGATGTGTTAGGACCTACTTGAACGACGTGTTAGGACCTACTAGAGCGATGTGTTAGGACCTACTTGAACGACGTGATAGGACATACTAGAGCGATGTGTTAGGACCTACTTGAACGACTTGATAGGACCTACAAGAGCGATGTGTTAGGACTTACTTGAACGACTTGATAGGACCTACTTGAACGACGTGATAGGACCTACTAGAGCGATGTGTTAGGACCTACTTGAACGACGTGATAGGACCTACTAGAGCGATGTGTTAGGACCTACTTGAACGACTTGATAGGACCTACTTGAACGACTTGATAGGACCTACTAGAGCGATGTGTTAGGACCTACTTGAACGACGTGATAGGACCTACTTGAACGACGTGATAGGACCTACTTGAACGACGTGATAGGACCTACTTGAACGACGTGATAGGACCTACTAGAGCGATGTGTTAGGACCTACTTGAACGACGTGATAGGACCTACCAGAGCGATGTGTTAGGACCTACTTGAACGACGTGATAGGACCTATTTGAACGACGTGATAGGACCTACTTGAACGACGTGTTAGGACCTACTTGAACGACGTGATAGGACCTACTTGAACGACGTGATAGGACCTACCTGAACGACGTGTTAGGACCTACTTGAACGACGTGATAGGACCTACTAGAGCGATGTGTTAGGACCTACTAGAGCGATGTGTTAGGACCTAGGACCTACCAGAGCGATGTGTTAGGACCTACTTGAACGACGTGTCAGGACCTACTAGAGCCATGTCTTAGGACCTAGGACCTACTAGAGCGAAGTTTAGGACCTATTTGAACGACATGTCAAGGCCTAATTCAACGACGTGTTAGGACCTACTAGAGCGATGTGTTATGACCTACTTGAACGACGTGTCAAGGTCTACTTGAACGACGTGTTAGGACCTACTAAAGCGATGTGTTAGGACATATTAGTACAACAACTAATAACGACATTTCAATACTTTCTATATCACATTAAAGTAAAAATGATTTACTTTAGTTATTTAAAGAACAAATGGTGTATCAAATGATGTTGGACTTGCATGATTCTCTTGGGGTGGAGGAAAGCTCGTCCCACGGCGATAACATTATAACTTACTCGTTGTCTACATGAGTATAAGAAATGAATAAATGAGACAATTTAAACAGATGAACATTCCCGAATGCGTCAATGTCGTGTCGAGTGTCATTCGCAGAGAACATCTTCAAAGTTGTGTATAGTTGTGAAATCCCGGCGACCACAAGTCATTTGATACTTCCTGGTCGCAAGGACAGACAGCAGGCCGTTGTGTAGACTGCGCCGTGGCACAACTAATAAGCAGGTTCAACACGCCCCTGGGGGAATGGCGGGTCCCAGTTCTCTAGATAAGAATTCCGAAACGATGTATACAGGAGGCCAGTGTATGCCGCCTCGTGTCACGTACAGTCAGTAGGTGGCCAGTGTATGCCGCCTCGTGTCACGTACAGTCAATAGGTGGGCCGTGGACGACGAACGACACGCCTGCTGAAGCACGCTGTCTGTCCACTGATTGGCTGCACGCGTGCACATGTAGTAATGACAGTGTACGTTATTTGTACAAGTTTGTCGATTTTTTACATGCAAAACAAATATAAATGTATACTTTTCGCATTCTGTTTTGTTTATACCACTACGCTGTAATGGCTATGTCCATTTTGCAATGTTTTAACGTTTTGTTTTTGCAATACCTCTGTCACACCTTGCAAGATTATGTGAGTTGTCTTGGAAGTGACATAAACAGTTTTGTTTGATACTGAATGTTACTGGGTAATCTAAACTTATAAGATAAGTTTGATCTACACCTCTACATAAATGGACAGTCGAAGTATGCGCGTTCCTGACTAGTATTACATTATTATCTACTAAACTTCAACCTTGCAGCGTGAAACAAGTGTGCTGCATAAGTATAACGTATTTAGCTTTTTTACTGTTAAAGGTATTCAGACATTGAATAATTTTGTAAGATTAGCTTTTTTACTGTTAAAGGTATTCAGGCATTGAATCATTTTGTAACACCTAGCGTTGAGATAATAATAACTTTAGTGTAAGCAAATGTCCGGAGTATACCTTCTTTTGGCGGTATTTAAAAGCTACCAAAATACTAAGTGATAAATAATGATAATAATGAAGATTGATCGTTTCATAGAATTTAATTAGAATAAATACACCACACATTTCGAGCCATAAATATCAGCCGTTTAAGTTCTAAAAAGGTGTGTTGAAACTTTACCGCACTCGTTGACTCTTGTTTTGTTTATTCGTATGGTAAAACATTCCTACCGTCCTTTCTTAAACAGCATTGAATAAAAAACAGTGCGTTAACAGTTTAAGTGTAAGTAAGTCACTGTTAATTTCTTACCTTATCTCTCCCATTTGCTCTTATTTTATTATTTGTGAAATATAACAACTAACTTAAACGTGGATACAAATAATTATTTAACATTTAGAGTACGTGGTCCATGCAGTACTGTCAAAATCAATATTTCCCAAAGGTTGTGTTGCCATGTAAGTGAAAAAGTGATCGTGTATTGACAGCGAGGGAGTTGAACCAACAGATCAGGAGTTCACTGTTGTTTTTCAGTCGTTGAGCCCAGAGATCGTGAGTTGACTGTTACTGTTGAGTCGTTTAGCCCAGAAACCGTGAGTTGACTGTAAATACTGAGTCGTTGAATGCTACTGTTGAGTCGTTGAGCCCAGAGATCGTGGGTTGACTGTAAATGCTGAGTCGTTGAGTCAAGATATCGTGAGTTGAATGTTACTGTTGAGTCGTTGAGCCCAGAGATTGTGAGGTGACTGTAATTGCTGGGTCGTTGAGTCAAGAGATCGTGAGTTGACTGTTGAGTCGTTGAGCCCATATATCGTGAGTTGTCTGTTGCTTTTGAGTCCTTGAGCCAAGAGATCGTGAGTTGAATGCTACTATCGAGTCGTTGAGCCAACAGATTGTGAGTTGACTGCTGGATAGCTGAGCCAACTGATTGTGAGTTGACTGTTGGGTAGCTGAGGCAAGAGATCTTGAGTTGATTGCTTTTGGCTCTGGTCCAGTTAGGGTTCTTGTTACAACTAAAATGTACGTTTCGAAAAATCGAAGAATAATTTCTTTTTTCTTTAACCAAGATGCTGTGTTTACATAGATATAGTATGGTGCGTTGCGCCGTGTGTGTGCGTGTTACTTTTTGAATCCCGGTGTGTGTGCAAATGCGCATGCGCATGCGCCTCGCCAACGCCAACGCCAACACGTGTCCTTTTGGAACTGAAGATTAATGCCTTTTTATGGAAACCCTCTAATTTACCGCAAAAATGGCAATGTTGAGTGTCTTCTCGCGTATTCACTTCCTTATAATTGTCGTTATTATCTAATGTTGTAGTGCTTTAACGTCTTAGTGCTTTCATCTAGAATCTTAGATTTTAATAACGAAAATAGTTTTTGAGAAATTGTTTCTAACTGCTTGAACTTTGGCCTATTTCGAAACATGTTTTAATCATAGCTCATTTTCTTAAATGAGACGCTTACGCAACCTAAAACACAAGTTTTTTTACTAATTAAACACTCTGTCATTTAAAAGAACTACCCCCGCCATCAGCTGTATAGTTGTCAAAAGCGTCTGTACGATGGTTGTTATTATCGAATATTCTAAATGTCCCCCACAAATAGCCGTCAACAGGTGGCTCCGTGCACGTCACATTGCGACAACGTGTCGTCTGTCAGCAGATGTCAACACTAACGTTCACACTAGATTTGGGCGGTGTCTTTTCACCCGACTTTGTAAGAGGATATTTTCGGCTTCAGCTGAATACGCAGTCGGGTGTGTCCGAGTGCACAAGTAGTCCGTACACAATGTCCAGCGACAGCCGCCGCCGCCCTCTACTCAATACGTAACACGCGGGGCACAGCGGGGCTCGTGACGTGTTCACTCATATTTAGTACGTCTACATTTACATTTACACTTACGCCTACATATCACAAAGCCTCACATTTGATTACGGACTAATCGAATAACATGTATATTCCCAGTGTAGGGAAGACACGTTTGTGTTGTGCTTAAATATGTGGTTAAAGGGACTACTTAGACAATTAACTACCTTTATATGATTCTAGCGAACAAATAAACATTGCTGCCGTATATGAAACAATATGTGCAATTTCCAAAAGCCTGTACATGTTCTACAGACAGTACGGATACAATCTGCGTCGACACAAATGTCTCCTACTGTTGACCGTATCGCAAGCCACCGGAACTAGTCCTTGTCACTCCCCGAGGCGCTACGTGTAGATACATGTGTACGTGTTGTCACTGCGGTGTTAAAAACATTGTAACGGTTTGTACAGAAGCATGAGTGCAAACGTATTATAATTGTTTGTGTGTATGCTTTGTTTATCTGTTTGTTTGTTTGTTTGTTTGTGTGTGTGTGTGTGTGTGTGTGTGTGTGTGTGTGTGTGTGTGTGTGTGTGTGTGTGTTTCTTCTGTGTGTTTTTCCTTGTGTGTGTGTATGTGTGTGTGTGTGTGTGTGTGTGTGTGTGTGTGTGTGTGTGTGTGTGTGCGTATGTGTGTGTGTGTGTGTGTGTGCGTGCGCGCGTGTCCGTGTGTGCGTGTGTGTGGATGTCCGTGTGTGCGTGTGTGCGTGTGTGCAGGTGTTGTGGATGTGGATGTGGGTGTGTGGGTGGGTGGGAGGGTGAGGGTATGTATGTATGTATGTATGTATGTATGTATGTATGTATGTATGTATGTATGTATGTATGTATGTGAATGTGTTTTTATGTTTTGTTTGTGTATATGTATAGGTATGTGTGTATGTATGTATATATGGATGTATGTATGTATGTATGTGCGATAATTTACAGACTATCTGCCCAGTAATGTGTTATTTCTAATTGCATCATGCGAATATATTCCGGAAATTCGCATTCGTGTTTGAAACAGTTTGCCGTCGCGCAACTGGCAGAGTCTGTGAGACGATTTACAATTGATATTGCGCAACTCAGTCTCCGTATATCTCCATATTATATCGTTACAAGACGTTAATGAACAATCAATCAGAACTCAAGAAAATAGACATCAACTAAAACCTCGCATTGTTCTACAAGCATATTTCTATTACCTATTTATGACAAGAAGCCGTTTTATTTTGCAAGACCACCGCCAGCTGGAGTTTAATCATCATGATCATGATCATCATCATGATCATGATCATCATCATGATCATCATCATGATCATCATCACCATCATCATCACCATCACCCCATCACCATCACCATTGTACAGCCGTAGTGTCCTGTGGTAGGGCTAAAGCCTTACCCCTACTGTTTCCACATCTGCCTGTCTTGCGCTATCCTCTGCCAGATGGTGCCCTTCCAGGTCTAATTCGTCTCTCCACCGCCTCGCCAGTTTTCCTCTAGACCAGTTCCCTTCGTGAAATGTCATGTTGTGTCCATCTGTGATCTCGGATGTTATTGATGTGTTCTGTCCAGGTCTACTTCTACCGTCTACCGCCTTCTGATAAGTTCAACCACGTCAATAATCTTTGCATTCTTTTACCCATACGTTTCCTTTTCGACCCCGGTATGTCATGTTTAATATGCTGCTGTCCATCTTTGTTTATGCGGCTGTCAAATGTATTTACATGATAATAATAATAATTAATATCATTATCATCATCATTATGTTAACGACTTTAACACAGCCGCATCCTGCTAAAAGATCGACATTAATCTACTCGACTGTTCACACTAGTGCTAACTTGCTAAAGATAGTTTGTTGTGTTCTCGTGTTCTGAACCGGTGCTGCGTGACGCGGGCAGTATTCGTTACTAACCACGTCAGCGACAGAGTCCTCCTCTTGACCAATTCACTGGTCCTCGTTAGTGGACATTGGACATGTCCCAGAACTGATACACGCCGTCGAATTGCCGCTGTTGTGACGCCTGTGTTTGTTTACTTGCTCGTAAAGACCAGAAACATATTTCCTTTGTCGGCCCCTTGTCCCAGCCATGTTGTCGCGCTTGCGCAGAGGGTGGTCGCCGTGTCACCGACACCCACAGACCGCGTGTCCCCAAGCGGCACATACCGCCCGAATATGACGTCAAAGGCTAATCTCAACCACGGGTCGTCATATTCGTAAGCGCGTTCAGAGAAAGATAAGCTTTTTGGCGAATACATAATTGATATAATCTATATCCGAGGGGTAATGGCAGAGTGGGTTGTTCTGATAACATTCATCTTTTGTGGTAATTAATATGTCAGCATCGCGATGTTCAACGAATTGTGAAGCATAGCGTGTTGCAGTTTAAATTTCTTTCATAGACGTGTGATGTTATTTTGGTATGCTATTTTCTAATAATTCACTTTACCGCTTGGCCTTCTTTGCATTTATTAATAAAATACTGTTATATAAATAAACATATTTCGCGTCTTTGGTTTTGCGGTTCCTTCGTGGTCGTTGAGTCTTCGTTGTTTGATGTTTACTGGCTGTCCAGGAAGAGTTACATGAAATATATGATGGTAAGAAATGGAAATAACCTCAGTACGAATCACAAGCACACGTATGCTCCTGAAAGACAGCGAACACGTCGCGAGTTTTGTGAATTTCCAATCAGGTAACGTCCGACCGACGGACGGACGGACGGACGGACGGACGGACGGACGGA
>OZ024858.1:34994762-35114762 GCA_964017155.1 Oasisia sp. SBJ-2009
GGTCGTCTAACCTAAACTTGTGACTTCCCAGTTACGGGTCGTCAAACCTAAACTTGTGACTTCCCAGTTACGGGTCGTCTAACCTAAACTTGTGACTTCCCAGTTACGGGTCGTCTAACCTAAACTTGTGACTTCCCAGTTACGGGTCGTCTAACCTAAACTTGTGACTTCCCAGTTACGGGTCGTCAAACCTAAACTTGTGACTTCCCAGTTACGGGTCGTCTAACCTAAACTTGTGACTTCCCAGTTACGGGTCGTCTAACCTAAACTTGTGACTTCCCAGTTACGTGTCGCCAAACCTAAACTTGTGACTTCCCAGTTACGGGTCGTCTAACCTAAACTTGTGACTTCCCAGTTACGGGTCGTCTAACCTAAACTTGTGACTTCCCAGTTACGGGTCGTCTAACCTAAACTTGTGACTTCCCAGTTTCCGGCTGTTTATCAAAAAGTAGTGAGTTCCCAGTTATCCCAGTCTATGCTAAATTAGTGTGTTCCCGGGTAACGGTTGAGAGCAGGTCGTTCCACGTACATGTAGTTGAGGCTTGGCGCGAGAGAACATCGTTGTCGTGTTGGTTGTGCAGAGCAACGTCAAATGACGAATAACATGGAACGATACAGAAATAGACAAATAAATACGTGGAGATCCAACAAAAACATATTATACTAAATTGAGTCATACAATTAAAAAAAGAAACGGCAATATGCTGTGCCCAGAATTTGTAATTTTCTTTGTGTATCGGAAGTATATGCAGTTTTAATGTAATAGTCCTAGTGTTAAAAAATAACGGGTTTTTATACACAATTGTCTTTCGACTTCCATTGTTTCCAGAAGGATGCGTGTGTGAATGGCCACAACAAATGGTTCCTTTTTATGGATACGATACTTGAAGCGTGAATAAGTAACAATTGAAGCGGTCGTCGTTGTGCGCTGAGTCACAGCTGTGTAAAGACAAGTGTTAGTAGTACAAAATAAGAAAGCACGCAAAGACAAAATAACACAAAATGCGTTGTATAAATAAATGACTGGTGAGTAAAAAAAAAACTCAAACAGTATGTCATGTTTTCTACGACACACGCCGAGTTTAGCATTTCAAAATACAGTAAAATTCCAGGTTCACGTGTAGACATACAGATGTATTTTGAAATGCTAAACTCACCAGTAATTTATTTATACAAGGCATTTTGTGTTATTTTGTCTTTGTGTGCTTTCTTATTTTGTATTACTAACACTTGTCTTTACACAGCTGTGACTCAGCGCACAACGACGACCGCTTCAATTGTTACTTATTCACGCTTCAAGTATCGTATCCATAAAAAGGAACCATTTGTTGTGGCCATTCACACACGCATCCTTCTGGAAACAACGGAAGTCGAAAGACAATTGTGAATAAAAACCCGTTTTGAGATGTCACTATAGACACCCATGAGGTTCACCAACAACTTCACCAGTACGCCCCGCTGACCTCCAGCAGCACCCTCCTGAAACACCCCGACCATCCAACTGAGTCTAACACCAACTACAGGGGCAGTAAGGTCGACCAATTATCGCCAACATCATAACTAAATATTTCTAAATAATTATGGTCGTGTTGTTTTGCGTCGTGAGTTGACAGATGAGAGGCCAACGGGCCGTGGGTTGACAGATGAGAGGCCAACGGGCCGTGGGTTGACAGATGAGAGGCCAACGGGCCGTGGGTTGACAGATGAGAGGCCAACGGGCCGTGGGTTGACAGATGAGAGGCCAACGGGCCGTGGGTTGACAGATGACCAACCAAGGCCGTGAGTGCGAGTGCACACACACACGCACGCACGCACGCGCGCGCACGCACGCACGGACACACACACGCACGCACGCACGCACGCACGCACGCACGCACACACACACACACACACACACACACACACACACAGATGAGTGGCCATCGGCACCTTGCAGGACAGTCACTCGCTGGGCTTATGAGGTTTTCATTTATATAAATAATAATAACAACAATTATTATTGCATGTATTTGTTACATATGTTTACCTTATCAAAGATGAGTTAGACCTATTGTTCAGAGCACTCTATATGGTGTACTGTAGATTATAATATTTCATGTTGCATGGGATTGAATATATCTAGGACACAGGGGTGTAACTCCGCATGTAGAAGTCGCCAGTACACGAATTATTATATCCCGTTGTTTTAGCGTCAATGCCTATCTTCTGACGTCACGGGTTCCACGAACTGATGAACTATGTACAAAGGACGGATTTATCTGCGTCTTGGCTTGAATAGAAGTATCTTGATAACAATTGATCAATGTTTGATCGTTTGTGTTCCAGTGGTTAGCCAGAAGTGTACGGGTGTCTGTAGTGACGTGTCAGCAGCAGTGTATGGGTGTCTGTAGTGACGTGTCAGCAGCAGTGTATGGGTGTCTGTAGTGACGTGTCAGCAGCAGTGTATGGGTGTCTGTAGTGGCATGTCAGCAGCAGTGTATGGGTGTATGTAGTAACGTGTCAGCAGCAGTGTATGGGTGTCTGTAGTAACGTGTCAGCAGCAGTGTATGGGTGTCTGTAGTGACGTGTCAGCAGCAGTGTATGGGTGTCTGTAGTGGCATGTCAGCAGCAGTGTATGGGTGTCTGTAGTGACGTGTCAGCAGCAATGTATGGGTGTCTATAGTGACGTGTCAGCAGTAGTGTATGGGTGTCTGTAGTGACGTGTCAGCAGTAGTGTATGGGTGTCTGTAGTGACCTCTCAGCAGCAGTGTATGGGTGTCTGTAGTGACGTGTCAGCAGCAGTGTATGGGTGTCTGTAGTGACGTGTCAGCAGCAGTGTATGGGTGTCTGTAGTGACGTGTCAGCAGCAGTGTATGGGTGTCTGTAGTGACGTGTCAGCAGCAATGTATGGGTGTCTGTAGTGACGTGTCAGCAGCAGTGTACGGGTGGTTGTAGTGACGTGTCAGCACCAGTGTGTGGGTGTCTGTAGTGACATGTCAGCACCAGTGTGTGGGTGTCTGTAGTGACATGTCAGCACCAGTGTGTGGGTGTCTGTAATGACGTGTCAGCAGCACCAGTGTGTGGGTGTCTGTAGTGACATGTCAGCACCAGTGTGTGGGTGTCTGTAGTGACATGTCAGCACCAGTGTGTGGGTGTCTGTAGTGACATGTCAGCACCAGTGTGTGGGTGTCTGTAATGACGTGTCAGCAGCAGCAGTGTGTGGGTGTCTGTAGTGACATGTCAGCACCAGTGTGTGGGTGTCTGTAGTGACGTGTCAGCACCAGTGTGTGGGTGTCTGTAGTGACGTGTCAGCACCAGTGTGTGGGTGTCCCCTTATAAAAATATACCATTCAAATACCATTGAATGGTCCTAAGGGGTATAATGGCCAATGGTATTTGAATGGTATCTGAATGGTATCTGAATGGGTTTTTTAATGATATTTTGTATTCAGTGTACCGTTCAGTGATATTGAACGGTATTTTAAATTACCGTTGAGAATACCACTGAGTCCTGCTGAAATACCATTGAATGGTCCAACGGTACTCAATGGTTTTCATTGGTATTCAATGGTATTCAATGGTATACCATTGGCACGTTTTTGTAAGGGTCTGTAGTGACATGCCAGCACCAGTGTGTGGGTGTCTGTAGTGACATGTCAGCACCAGTGTGTGGGTGTCTGTAGTGACATGTCAGCACCAGTGTGTGGGTGTATGTAGTGACGTGTCAGCGACAGTCTATGTGCGTATGTAGTGACATGTCAGCACCAGTGTGTGGGTGTCTGTAGTGACATGTCAGCACCAGTGTGTGGGTGTCTGTAGTGACATGTCAGCACCAGTGTGTGGGTGTATGTAGTGACGTGTCAGCGACAGTCTATGTGCGTATGTAGTGACATGTCAGCACCAGTGTGTGGGTGTCTGTAGTGACATGTCAGCACCAGTGTGTGCGTGTCTGTAGTGACGTGTCAGCACCAATGTGTGGGTGTCTGTAGTGACGTGGCAGCACCAGTGTGTGCGTGTCTGTAGTGACGTGTCAGCACCAATGTGTGGGTGTCTGTAGTGACGTGGCAGCACCAGTGTGTGCGTGTCTGTAGTGACGTGTCAGCACCAATGTGTGGGTGTCTGTTGTGACGTGGCAGCACCAGTGTGTGGGTGTCTGTAGAGACATGTCAGCACCAGTGTGTGGTTGTGTCTGTAGAGACATGTCAGCACCAGTGTGTGGGTGTCTGTAGAGACATGTCAGCACCAGTGTGTGGGTTTCTGTAGAGACATGTCAGCACCAATGTGTGGGTTTCTGTAGAGACATGTCAGCACCAATGTGTGGGTGTCTGTAGTGACATGTCAGCACCAGTGTGTGGGTTTCTGTAGAGACATGTCAGCACCAGTGTGTGGGTGTCTGTAGTGACATGTCAGCACCAGTGTGTGGGTGTCTGTAGAGACGTGCGGACACGGGGCAGTCACAGCCTTGGGCGCTAGACCTAAAGCCAACAACACATCGTGTCACATCGACCGTTGCCTCACCGGCGTTCTTTGACGCCTGTCACCTGTCGCGTGTCGATATGTCGTCATTATATCGGCTACAATCGCCTCGCAAACTGGTGTGTTCACAGGAGGAAGAGTTGATGGAGTGGTTATGTATTCTTATCTCCGATGTACATTTTGATTGTAATCGTATTATCACAACACACAACAGTCGGATAGTTTTTCTGCTTGGCTTCGCCACACACATTGCGAAATCACCGCAACACACCCAGGGCTACACCTCCGTCACTACACATAGCAGCTTGTGGTAGCAGTTTATCTTGAAATTGTAACTTGTTGTACCGAATTCACACAATCCACTATTCTATTGTCGTTCTGTTACAGTAGAGGTGCGACGTCACAGAAACAGAAGCGCCAGGGTTCTCCCGCTCGGTCAGGCTGTCAACGCTCGTCGGGAGCTAAACAAACTCCACAAAGTAAAGTTAAAATAATTGTTCAAAAAGGAGATAATTTAACATCGAACAGACCAACTTGAAGAGATACGCACTGGCATACAATAAATCAAACTAGTCAGCACAGCTGTTCGTGCAGGACTGGTGTGTATACGATATACTGAAGTAACCCTTTATAATGATGGCTAATTCATGGCTAAAGTTAAGCTTACTAATCCTGTGGAGATATAAAAACAAGATCTTTCTTTTTACCTGTAGAGGCTTTCGTGTGACGTTACACGTCGACTTCTTCAGTACTAATGACGAATTACGTCATCGTACAAGTGGGTTAGCTTGTAATTGCCCTAATCTCTGTACACTGGTGTCTTTGTCTTTCTGATCCAGATGCTTCCTTTACTTGCCGGGTTCTTTTGTTTGACTTGGCTTATTATCAATGATTTTCGCTCCCTCCAGGTCTATTATGTGATGTTCAGTCGTTGTGTAGTCTGTTAGGACGGATTTGTTGAAGTTAGACATTAATCTTTTTGTCCCGTTCCTTGTGTATTTCTCATTGTTCATGTTTTCTACGTCCTTCCTGTGTTCATCCAGTCGTGTGTTCAGTAGTCTCCCAGTCTACAATATACTCGACACCACAGTTCTTGCCTGGTATCTGGTACACCAGCTCACCTTGTTCTGCTGACGCTACCTTGTCTTTTGGATGTACGAATAAGCTTCTGAGGGTGGTGTAGAGCATGGCTGTCGCAACTCCGTACTTCTTCATTAGTCTGTGTAGGGTTAGGGTTAGGGTTCTCTTTCCGAGACTCCCTCCACATGTGGGATAACCACTTGACTCCTGTAGTCTTTGTTCTTGGTCCCACTGTCGGTCTTTCTCGTCTGTTTTGTGTTGTCTGTCACCTTTTTGAAGGCCCAAGATGGACAGCCACGCACTCTTGAGGCTCCTCTCAGGTGTTCCATCTCTTCCTTCTTGTCCCCCTCCTCTGTGGTTGTCGTCTCACTCCTGTTCATGACAACTCCCGGCTTCTGATGTTTGGAGTTGGTGGGACACAACGTTCGGGTTCTGGTCTTCTTCCTGTACACGGTGGACTTCACGCAGCCATCTTCCTTTTTGGTGAACTTGGCATCCAAGAAGGGCATACCGTTGTTTTCTCCATCGTCCCTGATGAAGACGATGCTACCCGTGCAGTCTGTTGTATTCATACGTTGTTGCAATTGTTCTGCCTTTCCTGTGTGAACCAGGCAGATGATGTCGTCCACACATCTCTTCCAGCTTCTCGGTTGACAGTCCTCTGGTGCTGTGGCGATGATATTTTGCTCCAAGTCCTCCATGTACACGTTCGCAACAATGGGGGATACTGGGCTGCCCATGGCTACTCCGACCTTCTCTTAGTAAATGTCCCGTCCAAATCTTAAGTAAGTTGTCCACAATATATGTCATCAGTTCCACGATGTTGTTTACCCTCAGGTTGGCTCTTCAGTGTTTTGTCATTCTCCAATTTTGTCTGATGACCTCCCATGATTCTTTTATCGGAGTCTTCGTGAACAACGACACGACATCGTATGACACGAACGAATCTTCTTCTTCTACTCTTATCTTTGTCATTTCTTTCACCAATTACTGTGAATTTGCTGCATGGTGTTCTCTTTTTCCAACAAGTGGTTTATTAAGTCGGCGTGTAACGTCAGACGAAAGCCTCTACAGGTAAAAAGAAAGATCTTGTTTTTGGATATGAAAAATGATAACCTTTGATTGGAAAAACAAATATCCTGAGGAATGTTCAGTAATCCTGTGGTGGTTGACATCCTTATACATCTGCAGCCACTGTTTCACCCGTCAGAGAAGTGGATACAATCACAACGGCCACAAGAAGTGTCACAGAATTGTCAATGGACTTAGAATTAGGCATAATGATAAGACCGTCGTGCATATACGCGTGTATGTGTATGTTGCTGACGATATGTATGAAGTAAGTACATTATAACAGGATGTTAGCGTTTATGTGTATGGTATGTTTTTATAAGTCTATGTGAGTGAATGCATGTTGCCTGGTTCGACCAACAGTGTATATTTAGATATATTGTTATTATGTTTGTGAATGAAACGATATTAGTCGTGGCGACGAGCGATTGTTGTGAAATACAACAACGTCATTGTTAGTGGTCTTACCTCCTTGTTGCCTTCGTACTGAGACACAATGACTCAGCGCACGAACTGAGCTGTTTCAACGATTATTCAACTCCCCAAAACGTATTTTCTCTTAACTTAATAACGGCGACACACAGAGCAATCATTTTGGTAGAAAATATGGACGTTTTTGCAGTCACGTATTTCAAATATGTTACTTCTGACCTTCTCCGACATTTACGTCCGACATTAAAAAAAATGGAGTCATAAAATGCAATTTTAACAAATATAAAACCATAATGTGTCGTTGTACAGACGAATATCTTACGATTGATCTTCGCCGACATTCTTATCCACCGTCTTTATTAAAGACGGCACCCTTCAATGTCAACTGTCCCCGTGTAGACATGCGTCAGCTGGCTGGACGTCGACGGCCCCAAGAGCAGGAACGACAGAATACAAGGGGTGTGTAAAAGGGGTGTGTGAGAGAGGGTGGCTGTGTGTGAGAGGGGGTGATTGTGTGTGAGAGGGGGGTGACTGTGTGTGAGAGAGGGTGACTGTGGGTGAGAGGGGGTGACTGTGTGTGAGAGGGGGTGACTGTGTGTGAGAGGGGGTGGCTGTGTGTGAGAGGGGGTGACTGTGTGTGAGAGGGGGTGGCTGTGTGTGAGAGAGGGTGGCTGTGTGTGAGAGGAGGTGACTGTGTGTGTGAGAGGGGGTGACTGTGTGTGAGAGGGGGTGACTGTGTGTGAGAGGGGGTGACTGTGGGTGAGAGAGGGTGGCTGTCTGTGAGAGGGGGTGACTGTGTGTGAGAGGGGGTGACTGTGTGTGAGAGGGGGTGACTGTGTGTGAGAGGGGTGACTGGGTGTGAGAGGGGGTGTCTGTGTGTGAGAGGGGGTTGCTGTGTGTGAGAGGGGGTGACTGTGTGAGAGGGGTGGCTGTGTGTGAGAGGGGGTGGCTGTGTGTGAGAGGGGGTGACTGTGTGTGAGAGGGGGTGACTGTGTGAGAGGGGGTGACTGTGTGTGAGGGGGGGTGACTGTGTGTGAGGGGGTGACTGTGTGTGAGAGGGGGTGACTGTATGTGAGAGGGGGTGACTGTGTGTGAGAGGGGGTGACTGTGTGTGAGAGGGGGTGACTGTGTGTGAGAGAGGGTGACTGTGTGTGAGAGGGGGTGACTGTGTGTGAGAGAGGGTGACTGTGTGTGAGAGGGGGTGACTCTGCGTGAGAGGGGGTGACTGTGTCTGAGAGGGGGTGACTGTGTCAGAGGGGGTGACTGTGTGTGAGGGGGTGACTGTGTGTGAGAGGGGGTGACTGTGTGTGAGAGGGGGTGACTGTGTGTGAGAGGGGGTGCTGGTGTGTCAGAGAGGGTGACTGTGTGTGAGAGGGGGTGACTGTGTGTGCATGAGAGAGGGTGACTGTGTGTGAGAGTGTGCTGGTGTGTATGCGCGTGTATATATCATAAATGTTCTAATAATACACTTCGGTGTACAGAGTGGAGATATATGTGACTAATCACATAATTTAGTACGTGATTTTGAAATAAAACAGAGAACGTTGTGTGTTATTAGTATTAGTTGCTCTGTTTTACGAACGGAAGACACGGGGACAACACTTAATGACGACGGAGGCGACGACTGGCGGGCTTTGATGATAACACATTAGCCGTGCTGTTTTATCGTCTGTGGCGAGGACACGGTTGCTCCAATGTTTTACTTTGAGTTTGCGGTGTTAACTTAGGTTCCCAAGCGTCACTAACCGCACTTTGATAGATAATAAATACATTATAAATAATAATAAACTAGTGGTTATCTTTGGCGACCACAATTCTTAGCCACAAACGGCCTGAAATGAGTATTGCACGTGAATACAACATACGACCAGGTCTTCGTCTGTTATGTACAGCGTAATTTATATTCTAAAGGAGGATTTTCGTATGTGATGCACGTCAAGTGCTGAACAGATCGGCCTTGGCATGTTTAGAACGTCGTCACACACGTGCCCCGTGGGGCAGTGAATACAACCGTGAACAATCGTACTGGGCATGAACACATAACGAGGCGCTACAACACTTGAACGACGGATGTTACAACAGATGACCACAGACGTGTCGCCTTCACAGGAATGTTCCTATTTTATAGATAACTCCACAGCGTGCAGAAGACGATTGCACATTTGCGGGGCGTTGATATTCTTCAATAATTTTTGAAATATACATATAATTATGCATTGATACATGACCTCAATACCACATTATCACGTTCAATTATTAAATTATAGTAGCTTGAAGTAACGTCCGATAATCACGATTTTTTTTACTTAATAGTCTTGCATGGCGTCAAGTTTTGAATTCGGTCATTGTGGGTGATTGTCCAATGTCTGTAAATTACTGACATTATGGTCATTTTGCTGATAGCTAGCCTCGATCGAGCCAGCTAATCAACCATTGCTTGCTGCTAGTGTGGTGCACGCATGTAGGTGCATGCGTCCTCACGTTTACATTTGTGAGTCCTCCGAAAGTTCTGCAATAACGCCATCTGTTGAAGAAGACACAACAAGCTATCAGTGCCCAATAAACACGTCCAACCTGTACATTGCAACTACGATTGACATTCAAGGGATAATGTGGCATGTCAACACACACGCACGCACGCACGCACGCACGCACGCACGCACGCACGCACGCACGCACGCACGCACGCACGCACGCACGCGCGCAGGCACGCACGCACGCACGCACAGATACACGCGCGCGCATTCACACACACACACACGCACACGCGCGCGCGCACACACACCCACAGAGACACGCACGCACGCACCCACGCACGCGCACACACACACACACACACACACACACACACACACACACCCACACACACACACACACACACACACACACGCACGCACGCACACACACACACACACACACACACACACACACACAATGACTATTATTATATTATATGATTAATGCATGCAGTTATAGCTTACCTGCGGTGAATGACGTCACGACTGCATCAAGTTCGTCCAACGCCTCACACACTTGGTCACTGTACCTTCCGTTCTGCAGACTGGCTGTCGGCGATGTCACAATCCCTCTTTTCTCCCGAAACCCCCCGCGTACATCACCACGTTGCACGCCGTTACAGAGAGCGTACTTGGGTGACATGGCTGTAGTTCTGCTCGTGTTGCGTGCGTTCCTGTCGGCGTCCTCGATGCAGCAGATGCCGCTGGGATGGAGGTCGGCGGCGACGTTGTCCGTGCAGTAGACCCGTGTCGTCGCCCCCACGGCGTGGATGGCCAGGTCTGAGCCGTGTGCCGGCCGCCCCGCCACGCCGCTGTTCACGTTCACATCGCCGCTACAGTACACGTGGATGTTGGTTGTAGACCCGGAACTCTGGAAATCGGTGATCTCGCCTGTGGGAAGGCCGTTCGTTAACGGGGACAGCTGGTTGTTGCTGGCGACCAGCACAGTCGTACCGTCGTGCGTGGCCAGTGCACTGTCGAGGTGAGGGTTCGCATGGGACAGAGCGCTGCGATACACCTGTGTCATCTCATCCCAACTTGTGATGTCGGTCTTCACCACGGGCTGTGTGTTGCGCTCTGACACTTGGCCGTCATGCTTGGCTGCGTGCGCCTTCACGTCGTCGTAGTATATCTGGTCATACCCCTCGTTGTCGACTGAAATCACTTGCGTCGTATCACAGAAGGAGATTGATTTTGTCTTCCCCGTGTGACGTTCGCGATCCCGCGTGCCATTAGCCCCGATGGACTCCTTCCCTTTGGTCAGACGGTCGCTCGCCAGTGAGCTGTCAATCGGCAGTTTACCTTTGGAATTGTTCAAGGAAGATGTGGTTGCACAACACTTCTCTACGTGGCCTCGTCTGTAGTTCTCGGCTTCGGCTTTCTGTAAGCAACACGACTCATCCTGATGCATCAAATCAAACGTAGTTACAATGATAGAATTCATATTAGGCCAGTGTCAAACATCACCAGATCAAATCTGCAACTGCAAAATTCTGATCAAGAAATACCTGCATCACCAGAAGAGCGTGTTACGCAACGTCTTACTCTTCAAGAAGACCATTGACAAGTTGTGACATGAAGGTCTATGGCAACTTCTACGGCACTTCAACATCGAAGAAGGCATCACGCAATTCACCAGATCACTACACAACAATGCCAGTCGTTCTCCACAACCAAACAGAGGTGTCCTTCAGACCACGGTCAGTGTCAGTCAATGTTGCTTGCTGTCGTCGGTTCTCTTCAAATTATACCTGGAGAATATCACGAGAGATGCCCTCCACAACTGCAACACCATTGTGAGGGAGGCAGACCTCTCAGCAAACTTATGATTTGTAGATTATAGTGATCTTTATGGAGGAAGAAACAGCGAGCTCCACAAACAAACTAGTAGACAGTGCAGGCACTTACGGCATGGAAGTAAGCAACAACATCAACACCTCTGAAAACATCACTGCATATTGACATCGCTGTGAACGGACAAAAGCTGAAGCAATTGGATACTTTCAAAGATCTCGGCTGCACATTCACCAAAGACACATGGGCAGTTGGAGAAAGAGATCCAGATCCAAATAGTCCGTGCAACACCAGCAATGACTAACCTCGGCCAGATAATGAAAAACATCAACATCAGCTTCCCAAACAAGATCAGGCTTAGACGTTGTTGTCTCCAACTTTCTCAACTGCTGTGACATTTGGACACTGACGGCTGCAATGACAAAGAAGATCCAATCGTCTGAGACTCTGTGGTTCAGATGCATGCTATGTCGAACACAAGGTTTGTACGAAGTTGGATCATAGCCTCTGGTTTAGACTCCCCTCTTCTCAAAAGTGAAGAAGATTAAGCTGGCACGGTACGACCATGTCACATGACACAACACCCTTGCTATGATAATCACACAGGCCAGCCTGGGAGGATGTAGACGGAGGCAGGCAGAGGAAGACCTGGACTGACAACATATAAGGCTAGACTGACCTAGATGTCCAAATGCTACTGAGACAAGATCAGGTCCCCCTGACTGGTGAACATTCAACGCATTTGCACTTTGCATCCTATTTGCTGCCAGGTCTTGGGATGAACTGAACTGAACATGGCAGGATGGTTGATTTATTTTAAACACAATGCGTACATAGCACATCATGCTGCCATTACAAGAATTCTAATTATGGTTTGCACAATTCTTGTACCCTTTAATTGAGGGAGGTTTAGTACTATAACTGAATTCTTTACGCATGACATTTGATAGCAACGTTTATTAAAGTTTTGAAATGGTTAATATATATATATATATATATATATACACATATATATATATAATGTACATATATATATATATCCCCCATGGTTTAATGTGTAGACATGTTTCATCGAACTGAGCATCTCTGTTGTAAGAAAGTGAAACTGAAACTGATCGGTGATCAGTGATTCAGGTGTCGATGAGGTTTGACTAATATAGTGCTCTGGGGACCCTTCAACAAACCAGAAAGGCTGCAGTGAAGTTCTCAATGTTGCCAAAGAACTCGTCAGGTTCTATCAACTTGTAGTTCTCTCCGTGCATGCTGCACACAGCCAGGTAACTCTCCTCCATGGCCTGGAAGCTGGCGGCCACGGCTGTCACCCGGTCTCTGGCCTTCACCTCAAAGTCCTGCTCTCAGTGAAGGACACACACATAACATACTTCCATTAGTGCTAACACATCTGTCACACTCTCTCACTGTCTCTCAGACTCTCTCCCACCTCTCTCTCTCTCTCTCTCTCTCTCTCTCTCTCTCTCTCTCTCTCTCTCTCTCTCCATCACCTGAAATTCCTCTTATTGGTATTCCTATAAGCCAAACCAGCACCAAACACATGCAGACGCTGTTAACTTATGGAAACTAGTGGTATAAAATAGAAGCCATAACAATGTAATAATATACAAATATATAATACACATACATTGTTAAAATAAAGGGAAAATGAAACTACTCAATGTAGTAAATATCACTCTATGTTGATAATGGTGCTTTGATACAGCAAACAAAAGTACATCTAGAAAATAACTGTAATGCTGGATGTGGAAGGATATTAAAAAAGAAAAATATTAAAATGTTTTTATTTCATAGACAGTTTACTGCTATCCTGTATTTGCTGAAACTACCGGTGTCATATAAAATGTAAAGGATACAGCAATTGTCTCATTGAAAGGCTGTTTCTCTTTCTCAAACTTGATTAGATCCATGCCTTTACGAAGTCCATGCACGTCTGACGCTATCATTTGATATGACACTGCAAAGACAAGGCAATCATTTACTATGACAACGCATTCATTAACTTAATTTATTAACTGAACAAATCAAAATAAATTAATAGTTCTAGTGTCATGCTAGTGACGACATTTCTATGGGATGTTGTTGTTCATTGATGTACGTAGTGAAGAAACAGGATGCTCCTGCCTGGAAGTGCAGAAGAAATGATCACAATGAAACTACTGAGTCATGGACCCATAACTGCACCAAGGACCACTTATATACGACTGGACATCATGTGATTTCTCTCAACTTCTCTGGGAAGCATCCAGCCATATGCTGCAATTAATGTGCAAAGACTGCTCATACACATAGCCACCACTGATTTTACATGACATGTATCGGTGGTTATTATAATATTATGTAATTATTTTGTTCAGAATGTTCAAACTCACCTCCTTTCGTAACAGCAATGTCCAACTCTTCATGGAAATCCCTTAACTTAGGATATGTAGTTCTGATGAATTCCACCAGGTAGTGCATCAAAGTCATGGTTTTATCTCGACTCTTCACATCTGACAACTGAAACACATCGCAGAATTTACTAAGTTAAATTTCTTTGTTGCCGACAGGCCTTAATGTTGCACTGTTTATGATACACACAGAGGTTCCCGTGCAACATTTCTGATTATGAATGAATTCGTCTTAGTTTCAAGCATCCAATTAATTTATATCTAAATTAGGTACATTGTAAAATCATGGTTAAATTGTGGGAAATCAATGACCTGTTAAGTTGATTATGAATCACAATTAAGTTTCCAATTACATACTAACTATTCCTCCTAATGTTTCTCCTCACATATAAAGCAGGTCTTAGCTTTGGCCCAATGACACTGCTTGATGCTCCCACAGACACACTCTTTACCTTGGCTAGTGACTGCAGCTTGAAACCTGTGGCGAAGCCCCTTTTGTTGCTGTTCATGTAGTTGCCAAACGCCAAGACAATCTACAGCGACATCAATGATGTCATGATATACTAATCACAGTCAGAAACAGTGTTCACTGGTGGTAAATATTCAATCTTGATAACATATCCATAAAGAACACATCTCAGATACTCAACACGATTTATCAAAGAGAAATGGTGCCTGTGCATGAAGTATTATAAGAAAAGTGTGTGAGTGTGTGTGAGTGTGTGAGTGTGTATGTGAGTGTGAGTGAGTATGTGTGAGTGTATGTGGTGTGTACTATTTACTGGCATACCATTGAAATAGTAGTTTGTTAGTTTTGAAATATATTTTTATACTAATCAAAACTGTTATTCCAATACTATGTTACACCACGAACTGTCAATATTTTGTTATCTTCCATAGCCATGTAAAACTCATAGAAACCGAATGACAACAGGAGACATTCAACATTCTCTTCTATCTGAAAGCTGCATGTTTGGAGGGACACCTGGTACCACCTGGTACCACCTGGTACTACCAGGTAGTTGAATAGTGCTACGTACAATGTGGCAACGTGTCGAAATGTAACACATTCAAATATGTTTCCTGGGCATTTTAAAAATATCCACCAGAACAATATCTTAGTGTACCATATACAGTGTACCATACAAAATATACAGTACATACTACATACAGTGTACCATACCAAATGATACCCAGATCTTGTGTGTGTGTATAATTGTACAGATGATGTCACTTACCTCCAAAATCTTTTTTAATTTCTTGGCTTTGGCAACTGATTCTGAGGCTGTGTGCACACACTGCATTTGCTGTAAGAAGAGCAGTTCATTAGCAACAACGGCAGACATTAGGACACTATCAAAGCAACATAATATGGCATGATTATATTGTATTGGAAACTCTTTATATTTGTAATCATCAAGAAAAAAAACGTTTGGAGCTTCCAGCAGACAATATGATAGGAGGGGGAGTGATGAGGCTGACAGCAACCAGCACAGACTGACACATTACTTAAGAACTGTGTCTCTTCTTTATTTATAACTGTCATGTAAAAACATCACTTACTGGTATCAGTGAAGACACCATCTCGTCAAACATGCCCATGAATGACATCATACTCAACTTCGGCTCCAGTCTCTCCACCTGCGCCATCTACAGGCAGAATCACACACTGACACTGACTCATTCTAAACTACAACAACTTATGCTCATTAGCACTAACCTAGTTATTTCACTTGCTATTATTGTCAAATTAAGTTTTCAGTTGTCTAAATAATATAACGAGGGATGAAAAATTCCCAAACATATAAAGTTCAATCCAGTGAGACTGTATTTGTTCGATCCCAAGTTAATGATTGTTGTCTTATTTCTATGTTCTCTGGATGTTGGTGCCTTGGCTCACAATCTGGATATGTACATGTACACTGCACCATGTAACAGTTGGTTATGCACTTGTTCTGTTAGTGTTCCATAAACCAACCCTCACCTGGAAGAGGAACTGTTCTGCCTCGGCCATCTTGCTGTACTGCTTCGCATTGGAGGCCAGCAGCTTCAGCTGACAACAACAACAACTACAGCTGACAACAACAACAACTACAGCTGACAACAACAACAACTACACATACAGTCATCACATTAGTCAATAATTGTTTAGATATAACTGGCACTCATCTGTCTTGTTGCCATACTCAAAAAGAAACAACATATCAGATGTTGGCCAACATTTCAAAGTTACACAAAAGTAAACAGGCAGGAAACATTGTCAGTTGTAGGATACACTGACAGAATATTAGGCACAGAGGCACAAAAGAGCTGTGGAATAAACTGACAGAACATTAGGCACAGAGGCACAACAAAGCCATGGAATTAACTGACAGAACTTTAGGCACAGAGGCACAACAGAGCCGTGGAATTAACTGACAGAACGTTAGGCACAGAGGCACAACAGAGCCGTGGAATAAACTGACAGAACGTTAGGCACAGAGGCACAACAAAGCCATGGAATAAACTGACAGAACATTAGGCACAGAGGCACAACAAAGCCATGGAATTAACTGACAGAACGTTAGGCACAGAGGCACAACAGAGCCGTGGAATAAACTGACAGAACGTTAGGCACAGAGGCACAACAGAGCCATGGAATAAACTGACAGAACATTAGGCACAGAGGCACAACAGAGCCGTGGAATAAACTGACAGAACGTTAGGCACAGAGGCACAACAGAGCCTTGGAATAAACTGACAGAACATTAGGCACAGAGGCACAACAGAGCCGTGGAATAAACTGACAGAACATTAGGCACAGAGGCATAACAGAGCCGTGGAATAAACTGACAGAACGTTAGGCACAGAGGCACAACAGAGCCGTGGAATAAACTGACAGAACGTTAGGCACAGAGGCAACAGAGCCGTGGAATAAACTGACAGAACGTTAGGCACAGAGGCACAACAGAGCCGTGGAATAAATTGACAGAACATTAGGCACAACAGAGCCATGGAATAAACTGACAGAACATTAGGCACAGAGGCACAACAGAGCCGTGGAATAAACTGACAGAACATTAGGCACAGAGGCACAACAGAGCCGTGGAATAAATTGACAGAACATTAGGCACAACAGAGCCATGGAATAAACTGACAGAACATTAGGCACAGAGCCACAACAGAGCCATGGAATAAACTGACACAACATTAGGCACAGAGGCACAACAGAGCTGTGGAATAAACTGACAGAACATTAGACATAGAGGCACAACAGAGCTGTGGAATAAACTGACAGTACATTAGACATAGAGGCACAACAAAGCTGCATTTACACACAACAGTTGGTCAAAACTAAACTGTCAGTTCAGTTTCATTTGAAACATTATGTGTGTTTGATTAGAGTCACTGACAGCAATGTACCATGTACCTCCTCTCCTGTAGGCATGTACTTGAGTATGAGGGCGGCGTACTCCCCAGGCAATCTCTCCAGGTCACACTTCTCTATGGCGTCCTTCAGTTGTCTTGAGCTGAGGCCAGTCCTACGTTTGGTGATCACTGACAATTCACAAATATTAAATTATATTTAATTTTTGTACGAAGCAAGCACAATTCAAATGCAATTTTTTTACAGGGTTTTAACTTAAATTAAACACAAAATATTTTTATGCAACAATCATGCTCCATAAATGGCTTTACATTCTAGTATCTGTGAAACTGATAGCAAGTGTTCGTTATATTATTGCATATGATTAAATTTGTAATGACACCCATAGTCTGGGGGACACCGTGTCACCCTGACACCCTATCACACTGTCACCCTGTCTGATAGTAACTGATGCTGTTGAGGTGTCACCTGTCGATGCACATGGCTGGTCTTTTGCTTATACATATATATTATTATTCATCCATATAATGACATGAAGACCAGGGCATTATGACACAGCCCTCCCAGGGAGAGAAAGGGGCAAAGCAAATGCAGTACAAGAGAATGGGGTATAAGTGAGTGGGGTAAATAGTACCTACCCATGTTCTTCGCCCTGTTGCCATCAATAAAGGACACCTGGCTGTTGGCCTTGAGGAGGGCGCGTGTACGTTTCTGTTGACTCTCGCGACTCTCACACCTCTTGGGCAGTTCAAACTTCTGCTCAAACTCACCGAAGTCTATCTCCCTCAGCAGTGCCTCATTGTCAATCTCCTGTCAACATTCAACACATAGACATTCACAACTCTTGCATTTCTACTTGCCATCAAACTTCTAGACCAACTGTCAATTTCAGTTAGTTAGGCAACTGCGCCCAGCTTCCTCTTGCAAAGCTCTTAATTGAAAATAATGATGTCATTTACACACCTAGGTGCAAAATAAAAAAGTATTTTCAGTTGTGTTTATAATCTACCAGTGCTAACATATAAATAATACACTTTATATTGATCAATCTTGGCTAAATAAAACAGAACTATGCAAACAAAACAACACATATAAAAATCACCATTTCACAATAGCATCAAGATACCACACAAGTATAATCACCCCACCCCCCACCCTCCCAGCCCATACAGGAGTGATCACTGAGAGCCTGCCTGGAAGACTGTGTGTGAGATGTCGTAGATGGGGGTCCAGTTGAGCAGGGGTAAGTTGATCTTGGTCGTCATCATCTTCTTCTTCACCTTCGCACTGTGGAATGTAGGTGGCGCCGGTGCAGGCGGGGCATTGTGGAGAGGGGTGTCTACAAGACATAGTTACTTGTTAGTATGCCCACCAGGTGGCAGTGCATGGTGCGTCAAAGACTGACCAACACACTTGAGAGAATGACAACAATAAACTGTACAGAACAGTCACACATTGCTTTGTGATGTTGTCAGTGATATAACTACCTGGCAATGGAGGTTATCCTAGGATAGTTCTACATGAGTCTGTAAGAGCAAAGTGTAGAAATTAGAACCATTGATAAGGTTACCTTAATAGTACGCTCCACCGTAACTGTTTGTTCCCCTCTAACTGTCTCTATGTTATTATGTTATTATGTTATTGTCAATGCTAAGAACTGATCAAGCTAAACACATGTATGCTGCTAGTGTACAACTGTACATACACTAGTGATTAGGACACTGTATCAAGGAACCTAAAATATGTAAAAATAGAACATATTGATAATATTTGGTGTATTAATAGTAAAAAAAATTCAATCAAATATTAATTGAGTAAATGGTAAATGCTACTACATACTGTGATAACACACATCCTCTGTGGTAAATGATTAATAATTCAGTGACTGTTATTTTAATCATCCTTGACAGAGTGAATTGTGAATATTTCAGTGTGACACTCACCCAGTGAGTTGAATGGTGAACATTTCAGTGTGACACTCACCCAGTGAGTTGAATGGTGAACATTTCAGTGTGACACTCACCCAGTGAGTTGAATGGTGAACATTTCAGGGTGACACTCACCCAGTGAGTTGAATGATGAACATTTCAGGATGACACTCACCCAGTGAGTTGAATGGTGAATATTTCAGTGTGACACTCACCCAGTGAGTTGAATGGTGAACATTTCAGTGTGACACTCACCCAGTAAGTTGAAAGGTGAACATTTCAGTGTGACACTCACCCTCTCCAGCGGCAGTCATGGACGTCTTACTGGAAGTTGTGCCAAACTTGTCTATACCTCTGCCACTGCCGTATATGTCCAGAGATTTGAATGCACTTTCTACGTTGACCTTTTTGCTGGGGTCACTTCCTGTCTTCTCTTGGTAGAGTTTCTGTGGCACACACCGCCTCACTTACTTCACTCGACACATGGCTAGGTCCTTCATTTAGAATTACTTAACAGAACACTACAATCACAAATTACACATCATCTCTTTCTCATCACACAATTCAAACATAAAATCTTTTTATGCAGAACAATAACAAAAATCCAGTATGCAGTGAAACATGCCAAATTATGACAATTTTCAACCCACCAGTGGCTGTTGTGGAAACATCATCCATTAATACAACGTGCATGACCACTTAATTCCAGCAAACATTGTTGATCCCCAAATTACCATCTCCACAGAATCCTATGATTCATAGACATATTACTACAGTCTTACAAACATTGGCACAATTATGTAGACAAGTAACATTAAACTGAAAGCAAATTAAACACAAACATAGACATGACGTCATGTGCCCAGAGAGACTGGTGACGTCATGTGCCCAGAGAGACTGATGATGTCATGTGCCCAGAGAGACTGGTGACGTCATGTGCCCAGAGAGACTGATGACGTCATGTGCCCAGAGACTGGTGACGTCATGTGCCTAGAGACTGGTGACGTCATGTGCCTAGAGACTGGTGACGTCACGTAAGTTCTGGGGACATTGTTGAGGCACAGAGCCAACGTGTGAGAGTGAGGTGACACTCACTGTGAGTTTGGTGACCGTGTCCTGGAGTTCTGCAGCTCTCTCCCGGTAGTTGTCACATTTCTCCCTCCAGCACGCCTCTTCCCTCTCCCACGCCTCCCGCGCCTCCTCCCCCTCCTGCCAACACCCAACACACTCGGTCAACACACTGGCCCAACACATCTCATCAAAACACTGGCCCAACACACCTCATCAACACATTGGCCCAACACACCTCATCAACACACTGGCCCAACACATCTCATCAACACACTGGCCCACACACCTCATCAACACACTGGCCCACACACCTCATCAACACACTGGCCCAACACACCTCATCAACACACTGGCCCACACACCTCATCAACACACTGGCACACACACCTCATCAACACACTGGCACACACACCTCATCAACACACTGGCACACACACCTCATCCATTCACTGGGCCAACATATCTCACTCATGCAAATGGCCAGCACACCACAATAACGCACTGCACAAACACACCACATTAACACACTGCACAAACACACCACATTAACACACTGCACAAACACACCACATTAGCATACTGTACAAACACACCACATTAACACACTGCACAAACACACCACATTAACACAGTGGACATATACACCATATTAACACACTGCACAAACACACCACTTTAACACACTGCACAAACACACCACATTAGCATACTGTACAAACACACCACATTAACACACTGCACAAACACACCACATTAACACACTGCACAAACACACCACATTAACACACTGCACAAACACACCACATTAACACACTGCACAAACACACCACATTAACACACTGCACAAACACACCACATTAACACACTGCACAAACACACCACATTAATGCACTGGCCCAACATTCGGCCCAACACATCTCATCAACTCACTGCTCCAACACACCATATTAGCACTTTGCCCAACACATCACATCACATCAAAACCCTCACACTGGCCCAACACACTTCAATATATTGGCCCAACATGAGTTACTAGTCCAACATATTTCACCAATATACTGGCCCAACACACTTCATCTAATTACTAGACCAACACATTTCATCAACTCACAGCCCCAACACATGAGATGTCTAGCAGCAGCTATAGTGTCTTGCCCACACAGGAGTGTGTAGACTGCCTCAGTGGCCTCACCAATGAGGTCCTCTGTCTGAGGACAGTGTACTGTCACTGACCTTGACCCGGCGTGTGAGTCGATCGACCTCGTGTCTCAGCTGTGTGTTGCGACTCTCCAGGTCATTGACCTGCTGGCGGGACAGGTTCACATTGATGTAGTTACGTCTCCACGTGTCCACCTCCTTCTGCAACTCTCCAGTCTCAGGGTCAGTCTCCGCCAGGTCCTGAAAGCAGGGACAGCTCCACTTAGAGACTGATAAAGGCAGGGACAGCAGCACCTAGAGACTGCTGAAGGCAGGGACAGCAGCACTTAGAGACTGCTAAAGGCAGGGACAGCACCACTTAGAGACTGCTGAAGGCAGGGACAGCACCACTTAGAGACTGCTGAAGGCAGGGACAGCTCCACTTAGAGACTGCTGAAGGCAGGGACAGCTCCACTTAGAGACTGCTGAAGGCAGGGACAGCAGCACTTAGAGAATGCTGAAGGCAGGGACAGCAGCACTTAGAGACTGCTAAAGGCAGGGACAGCACCACTTAGAGACTGCTGAAGGCAGGGACAGCACCACTTAGAGACTGCTGAAGGCAGGGACTCAGCATTGAGAGACTGCTGAAGGCAGGGACTCAGCATTGAGAGACTGCTGAAGGCAGGGACAGTAGCACTTAGAGACTGCTGAAGGCAGGGACAGCAGCATTTAGAGACTGCTGAAGGAAGGGACTCAGCATTGAGAGACTGCTGAAGGCGGGGACAGCACCACTTAGAGACTGCTGAAGGCAGGGACAGCACCATTTAGAGAGTGTTGAAGGCAGGGACAGCATCACTTAGAGACTGCTGAAGGCAGGGACAGCATCACTTAGAGAATTCTGAAGCCAGGGACAGCACCATTTAGAGACTGCTGAAGGCAGGGACAGCACCATTTAGAGAGTGCTGAAGGTAGGGACAGCACCACTTAGAGACTGTTGAAGGCAGGGACAGCACCACTTAGAGACTGCTGAAGGCAGGAACAGCATCACTTCGAGACTGTTGAAGGCAGGGACAGCATCACTTAGAGACTGCTGAAGGCAGTGACAGCATCACTTAGAGAATTCTGAAGCCAGGGACAGCACCACTTAGAGACTGCTGAAGGCAGGGACAGCACCACCTAGAGACTGCTGAAGGCAGGGACAGCACCACTTAGAGACTGCTGAAAGCAGGGACAGCACCACTTAGAGACTGCTGAAGGCAGGGACAGCACCACTTGGAGACTGCTGAAGGCAGGGACAGTAGCACTGCTGATGTAATTACACACTACTGACACAGACTGCCGGGTGAACTAGCAACTACCCACTACTGACACAGACTGCCAGGTGAACTAGCAACTACCCACTACTGACACAGACTGCCAGGTGAACTAGCAACTACCCACTACTGACACATACTGCCAGGTGAACTAACAACTACACACTACTGACACAGACTGCCAGGTGAACTAACAACTACACACTACTGACACAGACTGCCAGGTGAACTAACAACTACACACTACTGACACAGACTGTCAGGTGAACTAACAACTACACACTACTGACACAGACTGCCAGGTGAACTAACAACTACACACTACTGACACAGACTGCCAGGTGAACTAACAACTACACACTACTGACACAGACTGCCAGGTGAACTAACAACTACACACTACTGACATAGACTGCCAGGTGAACTAGCAACTACACACTACTGACACAGACTGCCAGGTGAACTAGCAACTACACACTACTGACACAGACTGCCAGGTGAACTAAGAACTACACACTACTGACACAGACTGCCAGGTGAACTAACAACTACACACTACTGACACAGACTGTCAGGTGAACTAACAACTACACACTACTGACACAGACTGTCAGGTGAACTAACAACTACACACTACTGACACAGACTGCCAGGTGAACTAACAACTACACACTATTGACACAGACTGCCAGGGGAATTAACAACTACACACTACTGACACGGACTGTCATGTGAACTAACAACTACACACTACTGACACAGACTGCCAGGTGAACTAACAACTACACACTACTGACACAGACTGTCAGGTGAACTAACAACTACACACTACTGACACAGACTGCCAGGTGAACTAACAACTGCACACTATTGACACAGACTGCCAGGTGAACTAACAACTACACACAACTGACACAGACTGTCAGGTGAACTAACAACTACACACTACTGACACAGACTGCCAGGTGAACTAACAACTACACACTACTGACACAGACTGCCAGGTGAACTAACGACTACACACTACTGACACCGACTGCCAGGTTAACTAACAACTACACACTACTGACACAGACTGCCAGGTGAATTAACAACTACACACTACTGACACAGACTGCCAGGTGAACTAACAACTACACACTATTGACACATAGTGCCAGGTGAATTAACAACTACACACTACTGACACAGACTGCCAGGTGAACTAAGAACTACACACTACTGACACAGACTGCCAGGTGAACTAACAACTACACACTATTGACACATACTGCCAGGTGAATTAACAACTACACACTACTGACACAGACTGTCAGGTGAACTAACAACTACACACTACTGACACAGACTGCCAGGTGAACTAACAACTACACACTATTGACACAGACTGCCAGGGGAATTAACAACTACACACTACTGACACGGACTGTCATGTGAACTAACAACTACACACTACTGACACAGACTGCCAGGTGAACTAACAACTACACACTACTGACACAGACTGTCAGGTGAACTAACAACTACACACTACTGACACAGACTGCCAGGTGAACTAACAACTGCACACTATTGACACAGACTGCAAGGTGAACTAACAACTACACACAACTGACACAGACTGTCAGGTGAACTAACAACTACACACTATTGACACAGACTGCCAGGTGAACTAACAACTACACACAACTGACACAGACTGCCAGGTGAACTAACAACTACACACTACTGACACAGACTGCCAGGTGAACTAACAACTACACACTACTGACACAGACTGCCAGGTGAACTAACGACTACACACTACTGACACAGACTGTCAGGTGAACTAACAACTACACACTACTGACACAGACTGCCAGGTGAACTAACAACTACACACTACTGACACAGACTGTCAGGTGAACTAACAACTACACACTACTGACACAGACTGCCAGGTGAACTAACAACTACACACTACTGACACAGACTGCCAGGTGAACTAACAACTACACACTACTGACACAGACTGCCAGGTGAACTAACAACTACACACTACTGACATAGACTGCCAGGTGAACTAGCAACTACACACTACTGACACAGACTGCCAGGTGAACTAGCAACTACACACTACTGACACAGACTGCCAGATGAACTAACAACTACACACTACTGACACAGACTGCCAGATGAATTAACAACTACACACTACTGACACAGACTGCCAGGTGAATTAACAACTACACACTACTGACACAGACTGCCAGGTGAACTAACAACTACACACTATTGACACATAGTGCCAGGTGAATTAACAACTACACACTACTGACACAGACTGCCAGGTGAACTAAGAACTACACACTACTGACACAGACTGCCAGGTGAACTAACAACTACACACTATTGACACATACTGCCAGGTGAATTAACAACTACACACTACTGACACAGACTGTCAGGTGAACTAACAACTACACACTACTGACACAGACTGCCAGGTGAACTAACAACTACACACTATTGACACAGACTGCCAGGGGAATTAACAACTACACACTACTGACACGGACTGTCATGTGAACTAACAACTACACACTACTGACACAGACTGCCAGGTGAACTAACAACTACACACTACTGACACAGACTGTCAGGTGAACTAACAACTACACACTACTGACACAGACTGCCAGGTGAACTAACAACTGCACACTATTGACACAGACTGCCAGGTGAACTAACAACTACACACAACTGACACAGACTGTCAGGTGAACTAACAACTACACACTACTGACACAGACTGCCAGGTGAACTAACAACTACACACTACTGACACAGACTGCCAGGTGAACTAACGACTACACACTATTGACACAGACTGCCAGGGGAATTAACAACTACACACTACTGACACGGACTATCATGTGAACTAACAACTACACACTACTGACACAGACTGCCAGGTGAACTAACAACTACACACTACTGACACAGACTGTCAGGTGAACTAACAACTACACACTACTGACACAGACTGCCAGGTGAACTAACAACTGCACACTATTGACACAGACTGCCAGGTGAACTAACAACTACACACAACTGACACAGACTGCCAGGTGAACTAACAACTACACACTACTGACACAGACTGCCAGGTGAACTAACAACTACACACTACTGACACAGACTGCCAGGTGAACTAACAACTACAAACTACTGACACAGACTGTCAGGTGAACTAACAACTACACATTACTGACACAGACTGCCAGGTGAACTAACAACTACACACTATTGACACAGACTGCCAGGGGAATTAATAACTACACACTACTGACACAGACTGTCATGTGAATTAACAACTACACACTACTGACACAGACTGCCAGGTGAACTAACAACTACACACTACTGACACAGACTGTCAGGTGAACTAACAACTACACACTACTGACACAGACTGCCAGGTGAACTAACAACTACATACTACTGACACAGGCTGCCAGGTGAACTAACAACTACACACTACTGACACAGACTGCCAGGTGAACTAACAACTACACACTACTGACACAGACTGTCAGGTGAACTAACAACTACACACTACTGACACAGACTGCCAGGTGAACTAACAACTGCACACTATTGACACAGACTGCCAGGTGAACTAACAACTACACACTACTGACACAGACTGTCAGGTGAACTAACAACTACACACTACTGACACAGACTGCCAGGTGAATTAACAACTACACACTACTGACACAGACTGTCAGGTGAACTAACACCTACACACTACTGACACAGACTGCCAGGTGAACTAACAACTACACACTACTGACACAGACTGCCAGGTGAACTAACAACTAAACACTACTGACACAGACTGCCAGGTGAACTAACAACTACACACAACAGGTAAAAAAAATCAAAATCTTAAATACATTGTCATTCTGCAAAACTGTTATGGTGCATTGCGGTGCAATTGTGTTTCTTTTTTATTTCATGATACATATGTGATACATATGTGATACATATAGGTCACTGACATTAGAATGATGGTTGACAGTTGTAAGTGTTAGTACGTTGTTTAGTAAGCAGGTTGAGCTGCGTGCAGTCACATGCAGTGTGTTGAGTGG
Source organism: Oasisia sp. SBJ-2009 (assembly GCA_964017155.1). Classification (NCBI taxonomy): domain Eukaryota; kingdom Metazoa; phylum Annelida; class Polychaeta; order Sabellida; family Siboglinidae; genus Oasisia; species Oasisia sp. SBJ-2009. The sequence continues at coordinate 35,021,465 of OZ024858.1, forward strand.
AGACAATAGCCAGACACCTACCACGGTACACAGACACCTACCACGGTACACAGACACCTACCAAGGTACACAGACACCTACCACGGTACACAGACACCTACCACGGTACACAGACACCTACCACGGTACACAGACACCTACCACGGTACACAGACACCTACCACGGTACACAGATACCTACCACGGTACACAGACACCTACCACGGAACACAGACACCTACCACGGTACACAGACACCTACCACGGTACACAGACACCTACCACGGTACACAGACACCTACCACGGTACGCAGACACCTACCACTGTACGCAGACACCTACCACGGTACGCAGACACCTACCACGGTACGCAGACACCTACCACGGTACGCAGACACCTACCACGGTACCCAGACACCTACCACGGTACACAGACACCTACCACGGTACACAGACACCTACCACGGTACGCAGACACCTACCACGGTACGCAGACACCTACCACGGTACGCAGACACCTACCACGGTACGCAGACACCTACCACGGTACGCAGCCACCTACCACGGTACGCAGACACGTACCACGGTACGCAGACACGTACCACGGTACACAGACACCTACCACGGTACACAGACACCTACCACGGTACACAGACACCTACCACGGAACACAGACACCTACCACGGAACACAGACACCTACCACGGTACACAGACACCTACCACGGTACACAGACACCTACCACGGTACACAGACACCTACCACGGAACACAGACACCTACCACGGAACACAGACACCTACCACGGTACACAGACACCTACCACGGTACACAGACACCTACCACGGTACACAGACACCTACCACGGTACACAGACACCTACCACGGTATACAGAAGTCCTGCAGGCTGCACAGGAAACAACCACAATGACAGTGAGCACCAGGACCCGTCCTGACACTGGTGGAGGTCACAGTTCACCATATGCTTACTTAAGGACACAAACAAACAATTTGCTTACAACTAGCAACTCCTTCAACAGAAGCCTCTTAATGAGACATCTCAATAAGCTGCACCAACAGGGTAGGGCATGTGTCCTCCAACCCTTACTGCAACCACCAACATGTGTTTGTGAATATGACCTCTGGCTAGTTCACTGGTCGTCTTGTGACTTTTCAGATTTAGGTGTTTGCGATTTGGTCCATTGAAACAACTTCCCTGGATCCCATAATCAGTGATAATCTGGACTAATGGAAACACCAAGTGGGGTGAAGTACAAGTGATTCCATGATCAGGTCTGATGGAAATGAACAGAAAGCGGGGTGAAGTACGACTGATTCACAGAACATCTCCATTATCTTGCCTCCTGTTTCAGTGAGGCTTATACACTGTATAAGAGTTGTGCAAAGGATAGTATAATGCCCCAGCCCTGGCTTGACAGGGTGTTAATGTATATTATACATATTATAACATGTTAACATGGTTGTTCCACCCCTGGACCTGTAGTTGGTGGCCACTGACTGGTCACACCACTCACCTCCACCAGTAGGTCTGGGTCAAAGCCGGCCACCTCCAGCTCATACTGCAGGTAGACCTTGGCGTTGGAGTTCTCCATGCAGGTCCACAGCGTGTTGAAGAACCTCACACACACCGTCTGAAGACAACCAAGCTGAGTTCATCACCTGTAATTCTTAACACTTTTTAAATTGGTGCATCTATTTTAATATATGATTACTGTGTTGTGTAGAAATATCAATGACATTAAATTACTGTATCATTTCAATACAATAACATGTATTTGTCTGAAAAGATGCTGAAGATAAACAGAAACTGCACTAGCTCAGCAATGAACACATCTCTGTAAAGACACTTCTGAAGAAGCTGAATGACTAGTTTCATAGAGCACCATCCCAATGCCATACAGTATGAGGAGGTTTTACTGAACAACTTATTTGTCCAACAGAAAGTAATTCCACAGTTGAAAGGTGTGTGTGATGCGTCATTGACCACCACAGACAGGTGGGATGGACTCACCTGAAACTGCACACAGTCAGGGCTGGACAGCATGTTGACCAACATCTTGAATTTGACCGTCTCTCCAAAGTTGATCTTGAGACAGGTGAGTGCATCCATGACTTGGTAGAAGCCGCCGGGAACCTCACAGATGGCTGTGACCAACTAGAGACAACAAGCAGTCTCACTCAGCAGTGTCACACTCCGTCTGTTCACATGGATGTATAACAACACGATGCAACAACCATAGTCATGGCCTTAGTTCTAGTTCCATGACAATTATATAACCCTTATTTCTAAATGTAAATAATAGTTATTTAAAACAATATGTAATAAATTACCATTATTTTCTTGAAAAACTGTTGTGACTCTGTGGAAATACTGCATTGATAAAGTGTGTGATATACACTCATCTGTAACACAGGACACTGATATCTGAGTCCAAATTGTTGAACATTAAATCAAATCACTGTGAGTTCATCAGACATATGGTTAGATGTGTTGTGGCCATGTAATGACGCTGCCTCCTGCTGTGTGCAGACGAGTGCGTGGTTACCTGCAGCGCCACCAGGCGGGTCTTACTGAAGCTACTCATGAGGCCCACAGCCACCGTCTCAACCGCGGCACTACACCGCACCAACTTGGTGAGTCCCTCCTGTCAACAACAACCTCCTGTCAACAACAACCTCCTATCAACAACAACCTCCTATCAACAACAACCTCCTATCAACAACAACATCCTATCAACAACAACCTCCTATCAACAACAACCTCCTATCAACAACAACATCATATCAACAACAACATCCTGTCAACAACAACATCATGTTAATAACAACATCCTGTCAACAACATCAACCTCTTTTCAACAACAACAACAACAACAACAACAACAAATTGTCAACAACAAATTGTCAACAACAAATTGTCAACAACAACAACATCTTGTTAACAACAACAACCTCCTGTCAACAACAACATCATGTCAACAACAACAACAACAACCTCCTATCAACAACAACCTCATATCAACAACAACAACCTCCTATCAATAACAACCTCCTATCAACAACAACATCATGTCAACAACAACATCCTGGCAACAACAACCTCTTGCCAACAACAACATCATGTCAATAACAACTTCCTATCAACAACCTCTTGTCAACAACAACATCATGTCAACAACAACAACTTACTATCAACATCAACCTCTTGTCAACAACAACATCATGTCAACAACAACACCCTACTATCAACCTGCTGTCAACAACAACATCATGTCAATAACAACTTCCTGTCAACAACAACCTCCTGTCAACAACAACCTCCTGTCAACAACAACCTCCTGTCAACAACAACCTCCTGTCAATAACAACTTCCTGTCAACAACAACCTCCTGTCAATAACAATGTCATGTCAACAACAACCTCCTGTCAACAACAACCTCCTGTCAACAACAACCTCCGGTCAACAACAACCTCCTGTCAATAACAATGTCATGTCAACAACAACCTCCTGTCAACAACAATCTCCTGTCAGCAACGACCTCCTGTCAACAACAACCTCATGTCAACAACAACCTCATGTCAACAACAACCTGCTGTCAACAACAACACCTCACCATCTACACCACTCTCCCCACTGGTCAGCTACTCTGGCCTTCTGCTGGGCACACTGATATTGATAAGGATAGCTTTTTGTCATTCTACATGACATTTGCTGGTGTAACTTTCCTTTACATATTTCATGGGTTGTAGTTGATAACAATTGTGGAGACAAATGAATAGTTTAAAAGTAGAGTATTATAGTCTAACTTAGGCAGTACACTTGAAACACAACAAGAAGTCAATCTCACCCCAACCTTGGCAATACACTTGACCTTCAACAACTCAATTAGTTCAACCTTGGCAGCAGCATTTATGTGAGACATAGCATTAGCATCCAAACTCACCTCTACCTTGGCAGCATACTTGAGACACAACAAGCAGTCAAACTCATCTATCTGCAATAAAGAATTCACATTTAGCTCATTAACTGCCCACTTAAGCCAGGAGGAGGGGTCTTAGGGAAAGTGGACAAGAAAACAAGAGGACAGAAGGACAAGGTGACATGAGACAAGGTGACATGAGACAAGGTGACATGAGACAAGGTGACATGAGACCAGTGGACTATGGGATACTTTCAGCCCAGGTCCAATGTGAAACGGAAAAAAAGAAATATATAAAATTTGATATCATCATAAATCACATTTCACAATTATTTAAATTGGTATTCATACATCAAACTGAGTGAACCGTCTTCTCTCTCACCAGTGTCTGTTTGTATCTGTCGTCCTTCGCTTTGGTGGATGAGTTCATTGCGCTCTGGTCCAGCTGGATCTCTCGCAGGATGTCCAGGAGCAGCCAGGCGCCATTGTTGGGGGCCGCCACAAAGTCCAGGGCAAAGCTACAACAGACGGAGGAGGGAGATGTCTGTCAACACCAGGTCTAGGACAAGGACACAAAGCTACAACAGACGGAGGAGGGAGATGACTGTCAACACCAGGTCTAGGACAAGGACACAAAGCTACAGAAAAGCCTAGAAAAAATGTTATCCAAATGCTGAAATAATTGTGTGCAAGGTAATCGTGGTGTGCCATGTGTGTTGATGCTGGATGGTGTGTGAAGTGACACATCCTCAGTTGCATCATTATGTATGGAATCATCCTGACCATGAGTTGTTACTGGGCTGATAGTGACAATGTGGCCCAGTAGTACACCAAACTGATGCAGTTGAGTCTACGATGAGGGCATGGTTCTAGTACTGTAATGTATAACATGTGTATACTAGCTGTCATGTACATCATTGTACTCTGACTGTCATGTACTTCATGTGTACACTGACTATGATGTATCTCATGTGTACACTGACTCTCATGTACTTCATGTGTACACTGACTATGATGTATATCATGTGTACACTGATTGTCATGTACCTTTTTTGTACACTGACTGTCATGTACTTCATGTGTACACTGACTATCATGTACCTCATGTGTACACTGACTGTCATGTACCTCACGTGTATATTGACTGTCATGTACCTCATGTGTACACTGACAGTCATGTACCTCATGTGTACACTGACTGTTGTGTACATCATGTGTACACTGACAGTCATGTACCTCATGTGTACACTGACTGTCGTGTACCTCATGTGTATATTGACTGTCATGTACCTCATGTGTACACTGACAGTCATGTATCTCATGTGTACACTGACAGTCATGTACTTCATGTGTACACTGACTATGATGTACCTCATGTGTAAACTGACTGCCATGTACCTCATGTGTATATTGACTGTTATGTACCTCGTGTGTACACTGACTGTCGTGTACCTCATGTGTACACTGACTGTGATGTACTTCATGTGTAAACTGGCTGTCATGTACTTCATGTATACACTGACAATCATGCACTTCATGTGTACACTGACTATGATGTACCTCATGTATTTCAAGTGTACACTGACTATGATGTACCTCATGTGTAAACTGACTGTCATGTACCTCGTGTGTAAACTGACTGTCATGTACCTCATGTGTACACTGACTGTCGTGTACCTCATGTGTATATTGACTGTCATGTACCTCATGTGTACACTGACAGTCATGTATCTCATGTGTACACTGACAGTCATGTACTTCATGTATACACTGACATTCATGCACTTCTTGTGTACACTGACTATGATGTACCTCATGTGTAAACTGACTGTCATGTACCTCATGTGTAAACTGACTGTCATGTACCTTGTGTGTAAACTGACTGTCATGTACCTCACATGAACACTGACACTCAGGCCTGCAATGTACCTGTGTCTTTCGTAATAACTCAGCCAGGTAGATCAACATGAATCAGAGCCAGAATGAATGCTGTTGAATGAATCATTAATCATAGAGAGTGCAGAGACAGCCAGTGGCAGTGCAGGACTTGGCAGTGCTGCATGCTCAGGTTTCTAACAGGGGAGTTGGTGGCAGGGCCATGCTGGGTACAGCTGGTGTACATTATTTAGTGAGGTGTCATGTCTGCCTCAGTAAAGATGCCACTTGATCAGATACTTGGCAAACAGTTGCCAACTGTGATTAGGTCATCTGGCAATGTCAGTTTGGTTCAGGAAATAACTGTCAGATGCCGCTTGCTGGCGGTTTTGTTTCATCAGATCTACTATAATATTATAATAATATTATATGTAATAAATAACAGTATTTGTCTACGCCATATCTCTAGCAATAAACCCATTCAGAAGCGCATTACACTTTACAGTAACATACTAGAAAATGTTGTTCAATTTATGATGCCAGACCCAATCTACTGTGTGCACTTTTGATCTCATCTCACTCACTACATGATCTATCTATATACAATAAACAGATATTACTGTCTATGTATTGATTTAGTGGATATTCTGCCAAGGCCAGTTAAGAATGTGAACACCCATTAAACATGTGCATTGAGGATGTGCTGTCTTATTTGACTGAGTCAGCTGATGATGCTATATAATGGACTTGGACTACTTTTTAATAATACAGCTACCATAATTATAAACCATTTACAACATATGCTCTGTGGTTGTGTTCAGTGATGTGCAGTGTATGGGAGAGGTAGATAGTGTGATGGTCTGACATGCTGACTGAACACATAGTTGTTACATGTGTGTGCAATGAAGGGTTCCCACCCACCTGTCGTAGGACATCTTCAGGTCCAGCTTGAGCTTACTGAGGAGCTGTGAGAGAGGCGCGATGCCTTCCTTTGCCATCCTTCTCACGGACAACTTCCGGTGGTGCAGACCCACATGCTTGCGTAGGTTCTCCACATAGTGGGAGACCCCCAGCAGAGGGGAGCGGGTTTGCTGCAGCAAGAAGGGACAGAGACTTGTAAGGATAGAGAATTGTAAAGACAGAGACTTGTAAGGACAGAGACTTGTAAGGACAGCAGAGACTTATAAAGACAGAGACTTGTAAGGACACAGACTTGTAAGGACAGAGACGTGTAAAGACAGAGACTTGTAAGGACAGAGACTTGTAAGGACAGAGACTTGTAAAGACAGAGACTTGTAAGGACAGAGACTTGTAAGGACAGAGACGTGTAAAGACAGAGACTTGTAAAGACAGAGACTTGTAAGGACAGAGACTTGTAAAGACAGAGACTTGTAAGGACAGAGATTTGTAAGGACAGAGACTTGTAAGGACAGCAGAGACTTATAACGACAGAGACTTGTAAGGACAGAGACTTGTAAGGACAGAAACATGTAAAGACAGAAACTTGTAAGGACAGAGACTTGTAAGGATAGAGACTTGTAAACACAGAGACTTGTAAGGACAGAGACTTGTGAGGACAGACACTTGCAAAGACAGAGATTTGTAAGGACAGAGACTTGTAAAGACAGAGATTTGTAAGGACAGAGACTTGTAAGGACAGAGACTTGTAAGGACAGCAGAGACTTGTAAGGACAGAGACTTGTAAGGACATAGACTTGTAAGGACAGAGACTTGTAAATACAGAGACTTGTAAGGACAGATACTTGTAAGGTAGCCTTCTCATAATAAACTTACCTCAGTAAATGGTATTTCTAATAATATCTAAAATTGCACATTTAAATGGTTAAAACTAATTGTTTGAATAAAAACAGCAATTGTCAAGACATTAACAGGCTTCTGAAGACTAAAATGTCAAAGCCTCTATTCAAAGTGTATTGCGATGATAGAAAGTGATGAACCTTATTGAAGATGATTCGCCATTTTTCCTGAAGTGACATGTTGCGTAGTCTCTTTTCTTCTTCTTCCTTCAGAGGCCCCGACACTTCCTGGGACACAACACAAACATCACAGCAGAGGCCCCAACACTTCCTGGGACACAACACAAACATCACAGCGGAGGCCCAACACTTCCTGGGACACAACACAAACATCACAGCAGAGGCCCTGACACTTCCTGGGACACAACACAAACATCACAGCAGAGGCCCCGACACTTCCTGGGACACAACACAAACATCACAGCAGAGGCCCAACACTTCCTGGGACACAACACAGACATCACAGCAGAGGCCCAACACTTCCTGGGACACAACACAAACACAGCAGAGGCCCAACACTTCCTGGGACACAACACAAACATCACAGCAGAGGCCCAACACTTCCTGGAACACAACACAGACATCACAGCAGAGGCCCAACACTTCCTGGGACACAACACAGACATCACAGCAGAGGCCCAACACTTCCTGGGACACAACACAAACACAGCAGAGGCCCAACACTTCCTGGGACACAACAACACAAACATCACAGCAGAGGCCCAACACTTCCTGGGACACAACACAAACATCACAGCAGAGGCCCAACACTTCCTGGGACACAACACAAACACAGCAGAGGCCCAACACTTCCTGGGACACAACACAAACACAGCAGAGGCCCAACACTTCCTGGGACACAACACAAACATCACAGCAGAGGCCCAACACTTCCTGGGACACAACACAAACATCACAGCAGAGGCCCAACACTTCCTGGGATACAACACAAACACAGCAGTGTCACACAGGTGACTTGTTATGTACAGACACTTGTACTGCACCAACACACCATGTCCCAGGCACCAATCCCTCATGGGCCCGTCTGTGAAATATCAAAGGTAATTGATAAATTCCACATAAATTAAAAGTGCATACCAGAGCAATTAGCAAGGAGCCTACAGGATCAATGTCCTATAGATTTCTCTATAATTATGAACTATATATGAACTGTTTTATAGGGTGGCTGTAATTGTCAGGTGGCTGTGTTAGCAAGGTGATCTAAAGCAAGGTTCGACTGTACTGACATTGCCTCTAGATTAGTTACACGGCCTTTGAATCATCTGCATCTACACAGCTAGAGGAAAGTTATATTTGCCCTCAATTGATTTAGACTGCCAAAGAATACTTAAAAAACTCATTACTTGAGGACTGCCCAGTGGACACTACAGCCAGTGTGTGACCCTGAGTGACCCTTGACTCACTGTGTGACCTTCGACTCACTGTGTGACTAACTGTGTGAGCCTCGACTCACTGTGTGACTCATTGTGTGAGCCTCGACTCACTGTGTGACCCTCGACTCACTGTGTGAGCCTCGACTCACTGTGTGAGCCTCGACTCACTGTGTGAGCCTCCACTCACTGTGTGAGCCTCGACTCACTGTGTGAGCCTCCACTCACTGTGTGAGTCTCCACTCACTGTGTGAGTCTCCACTCACTGTGTGAGCCTCCACTCACTGTGTGAGCCTCGACTCACTGTGTGAGCCTCCACTCACTGTGTGAGTCTCCACTCACTGTGTGAGTCTCCACTCACTGTGTGAGTCACCACTCACTGTGTGAGTCTCCACTCACTGTGTGAGTCTCCACTCACTGTGTGAGTCTCCACTCACTGTGTGAGTCACCACTCACTGTGTGAGTCTCCACTCACTGTGTGAGTCTCCACTCACTGTGTGAGTCTCCACTCACTGTGTGAGTCTCCACTCACTGTGTGAGTCTCCACTCACTGTGTGAGTCTCCATTCACTGTGTGAGTCTCCACTCACTGTGTGAGTCTCCACTCACTGTGTGAGTCACCACTCACTGTGTGAGTCTCCACTCACTGTGTGAGTCTCCACTCACTGTGTGAGTCTCCACTCACTGTGTGAGTCTCCACTCACTGTGTGAGCCACCACTCACTATGTGAGCCACCACTCACTGTGTGAGCCACCACTCACTGTGTGAGTCTCCACTCACTGTGTGAGTCTCCACTCACTGTGTGAGTCTCCACTCACTGTGTGAGTCTCCACTCACTGTGTGAGCCACCACTCACTGTGTGAGTCTCCACTCACTGTGTGAGCCACCACTCACTGTGTGAGCCACCACTCACTGTGTGAGTCTCCACTCACTGTGTGAGCCACCACTCACTGTGTGAGCCACCACTCACTGTGTGAGTCTCCACTCACTGTGTGAGCCACCACTCACTGTGTGAGTCTCCACTCACTGTGTGAGCCTGGACTCACTGTGTGAGCCTGACTCACTGTGTGAGCCTGGACTCACTGTGTGAGCCTGGACTTGCTGCACCAGCTAACATTCAATTAATACTGATTCATGTTTAATGAAATCCCAGTGGAGTGGAGCGTGTGGAGTGGAGCGTGTGGCGTGGAGCGTGTGGAGTGGAGCGTGTGGAGTGGAGCGTGTGGAGTGGAGCGTGTGGCGTGGAGCGTGTGGCGTGGAGCGTGTGGAGTGGAGCGTGTGGCGTGGAGCGTGTGGAGTGGAGCGTGTGGAGTGGAGCGTGTGGAGTGGAGCGTGTGGAGTGGAGCGTGTGGAGTGGAGCGTGTGGAGTGGAGCGTGTGGAATGGAGCGTGTGGAGTGGAGCGTGTGGAGTGGAGCGTGTGGAGTGGAGCGTGTGGAGTGGAGCATGTGGCGTGGAGCGTGTGGAGTGGAGCGTGTGGAGTGGAGCGTGTGGAGTGGAGCGTGCGGCGTGGAGCGTGTGGAGTGGAGCGTGTGGAGTGGAGCATGTGGAATGGAGCGTGTGGAGTGGAACGTGTGGAGTGAAGCGTGCGGCGTGGAGAGTGTGGAGTGGAGCGTGTGGAGTGGAGCGTGTGGAGTGGAACGTGTGGAGTGGAGCGTGCGGCGTGGAGAGTGTGGAGTGGAGCGTGTGGAGTGGAGCGTGTGGAGTGGAGCATGTGGAGTGGAGCGTGTGGAGTGGAGCGTGTGGCGTGGAGCGTGTGGAGTGATGCATGTGGAGTGGAGCGTGTGGAGTGGAGCGTGCGGCGTGGAGCATGTGGAGTGGAGCATGTGGAGTGGAGCGTGTGGAGTGGAGCGTGTGGAGTGGAGCGTGTGGAGTGGAGCGTGTGGCGTGGAGCATGTGGAGTGGAGCATGTGGAGTGGAGCGTGTGGAGTGGAGCGTGTGGAGTGGAGCGTGTGGAGTGGAGCGTGTGGCGTGGAGCGTGTGGAGTGGAGCGTGTGGAGTGGAGCGTGTGGAGTGGAGCGTGTGGCGTGGAGCGTGTGGCGTGGAGCGTGTGGAGTGGAGCGTGTGGCGTGGAGCGTGTGGAGTGGAGCGTGTGGAGTGGAGCGTGTGGAGTGGAGCGTGTGGAGTGGAGCGTGTGGAGTGGAGCGTGTGGAGTGGAGCGTGTGGAATGGAGCGTGTGGAGTGGAGCGTGTGGAGTGGAGCGTGTGGAGTGGAGCGTGTGGAGTGGAGCATGTGGCGTGGAGCGTGTGGAGTGGAGCGTGTGGAGTGGAGCGTGTGGAGTGGAGCGTGCGGCGTGGAGCGTGTGGAGTGGAGCGTGTGGAGTGGAGCATGTGGAATGGAGCGTGTGGAGTGGAACGTGTGGAGTGAAGCGTGCGGCGTGGAGAGTGTGGAGTGGAGCGTGTGGAGTGGAGCGTGTGGAGTGGAACGTGTGGAGTGGAGCGTGCGGCGTGGAGAGTGTGGAGTGGAGCGTGTGGAGTGGAGCGTGTGGAGTGGAGCGTGTGGAGTGGAGCGTGTGGAGTGGAGCGTGTGGCGTGGAGCGTGTGGAGTGATGCATGTGGAGTGGAGCGTGTGGAGTGGAGCGTGCGGCGTGGAGCATGTGGAGTGGAGCATGTGGAGTGGAGCGTGTGGAGTGGAGCGTGTGGAGTGGAGCGTGTGGAGTGGAGCGTGTGGCGTGGAGCATGTGGAGTGGAGCATGTGGAGTGGAGCGTGTGGAGTGGAGCGTGTGGAGTGGAGCGTGTGGAGTGGAGCATGTGGAGTGGAGCGTGTGGAGTGGAGCGTGTGGAGTGGAGCGGCGTTGAGCTGCACCTGTAGTGTTGGCGACTCAAGGAGCTGGGTGTGTCCAGGTATCAGTGACCGTCAGACAGACTCGTGGCAACACAATTTATGACAGTCTAATAATCACCATTAAATCTAAACAACACTGACAAGATACTCATATAAACCAGCCTCTTGCTTACAGCCTCCTCAACCTACACTGTCTGTGATTCTAGTGGGCCACTGTGTGATGTGCCACCTATTGTCTGCACCCACACATACCAGGGAGCCAGAGAGGGGAGACCAGGCGACATACATCCCTCAATTTCACCTGTCCATTGTCAGTCGTAATGGATTTAGTGTCAGTGTGTACATATAAATGATTTAGTGTACAGTAATGTAATGCTTCTGCATTCTCTCTCCCACCATGACACCAGCCTAGAAGACGGGGCCAGGGGGTAGTGTTCATAACATTCTGTAGCTGTGCCTCATTTTATATCCTTGGGAGAGAGCAATTTACAGGGCACATAAAAAAATGTATTACGCTTAATGTAATTAGTGATGTGGATTGTGGTAGATAACAAATGTAGGTGACACTTTCTCCATCAATTATGCACGAATAGGACTAAAATGTAGTATGCGATTTCTCACATACTGGAATTGTTCATAAATGTCGATGTTTTCTAAATTCACCTAGGTCAGTGGAGATCTCAGATGTCACAATTTCAAAGTAGTTTAAGCCCAGGTATCTGCCATTTCCCCCAGCAATGTGGAGTAACCACTAGTTGTCTAATAATTTATCTATTCATATCCAACATGTACAATATTTATATGTACACACTGACACTAAGTCAACATGTAAAATATTTATATGTACACACTGACACTAAGTCAACATGTACAATATTTATATGTACACACTGACACTAAGTCAACATGTACAATATTTATATGTACACACTGACACTAAGTCAACATGTACAATATTTATATGTACACACTGGCACTAAGTCAACATGTACAATATTTATATGTACACACTGACACTAAATCAACATGTACAATATTTATATGTACACACTGGCACTAAGTCAACATGTACAATATTTATATGTACACACTGACACTAAGTCAACATGTACAATATTTATATGTACACATTGACACTAAGTCAACAGGTACAATATTTATATGTACACACTGACACTAAGTCAACATGTAAAATATTTATATGTACACACTGACACTAAGTCAACATGTACAATATTTATATGTACACACTGACACTAAGTCAACATGTACAATATTTATATGTACACACTGACACTAAGTCAACATGTACAATATTTATATGTACACACTGGCACTAAGTCAACATGTACAATATTTATATGTACACACTGACACTAAATCAACATGTACAATATTTATATGTACACACTGGCACTAAGTCAACATGTACAATATTTATATGTACACACTGACACTAAGTCAACATGTACAATATTTATATGTACACATTGACACTAAGTCAACATGTACAATATTTATATGTACACACTGACACTAAGTCAACAGGTACAATATTTATATGTACACACTGACACTAAGTCAACATGTACAATATTTATATGTTCACACTGACACTAAGTCAACATGTACAATATTTATATGTACACACTGACACTAAGTCAACATGTACAATATTTATATGTACACACTGACACTAAGTCAGCAGCATATGAACCATTCATGTAAGTTTCTATGTTATGGATTTGATTCTTTATATTATGTAACATCTTCCGGTCAGCTCTGTCCAGCCTGGCTAGTGATCAAATCAATGAATCTAATTAATGAATCTGTCTAATCACTACTCATGCTCTGTTTTTGTCATTTTGCCATGACAGAAATAATGTTATAAGAATCATATATTGCACCATTGGTGCAGTTTTACTACTGAAAATTAAGTATGTAATTTTTGTATGCCTGTTATATCAAAAACAACACTACATCAGTACCACACTCAGGTGAACTGTGACACACTCAGGTGAACTGTGACACACTCAGGTGAACTGTGACACACTCAGGTGAACTGTGACACACTCAGGTGAACTGTGACACACTCAGGTGAACAGCAGGTCCCTGAAGTTGTTCTGATGCGTGGCCTGTTCCCGGACTTCAGGTTAACACTGAGAGACAGCAAGTGGACCAAAGTAGGACTGCCTCACTGACCTTACTGTTCCTGACCACGCCCCATAGCACACACAACAGACCCGGTCCCATGGTATAATTAAATCTTCAGTATGTTATAAAGAATACAACTCTTTTACAGGTTTTCAAAGTGAAAGTCACTACTAAATGATCAACGATTAAACAATGCACTAATTATTTCCATTAGTGCATATAACGGCACTAAAATGAACCTGTTATATCAAAAACCACACTACATCAGTAATTGGGTGCTACTTACAGCGACATTGTAACATACGATACATTTGTATTTTCCTCTGTCCGTGGAGTCTAACTGTTCCCGAGACACCTGAGCTGTCTGGACAGGCGTCTCCTGGAGACAGGTTGAACCAGACATGGTCTGGTCACACCCAGTGTCAGGTGATACTTCTGACTACTGTTACAAATGATCCCATTCCAGCCTATGTGACACGGCTGGGCGTATGGCCAACAGCTATGAATGATATCATACAACATGTAATAATACCTAGATGCATACTTTCACATCGCAATGTCCAAGTTACAAGACAGAGACCTCTAGTCTAACTTGCTAGTCAACTACATGAAACAGCATTAAATGTATGAGCTGACTGAGCTTACATACCGGGGTAGTTTAAAGTGTTTGTAAGGTGACGTATCTATATTTTATATGACTGCTGAAAGGCCCTTACATGTCGTTGCTCTGGCCAGTCTGTTCATTAGAATATATTTCAATGTTAGCAGGAAACGTTAAGTCAAACTATGTAGTTATAGACACACAACCCACGTATTTTGAGGCAATGTATGTACAGTAAGCAATATTTTCTATGTTTAACAAGAGTTGTACAACAATTGGAAAATTGACATTTGTTTGAGAGTTGGTTGTTTTCACTACTAAGTACACCACTATATCAACAGGCCTGTCCAATTATGGTTAACTGTGTTAATAATTATTTCTGGTGAATTTTAATCCAAAAGGATGTCCAAACATATATTATGCTATAAACATCTATGCCAAATGTAATCATCTTTCATTCTATCACACATACAAGTTACTGATGCATGAGCTCCAATCTCAACAGTGACAAACTATTTCACACAGTACCTGTCACCACAACCAGTCTCTGCTGCTGTGGGTGACATGCTGTACAGAGGACCAAGGCTTGTGTCAACATGATGTCCTGTCACTGACCTGAGGATGTCTAAATGTCTTCACCTCTGGTCCTGCTGCACCAACCAACACTGCTCCCAGGAGGGATCCTGTGAGGCTGCTCCCTCTGTCTACCTCGGTCTCCCTCAGTCTCCCTCGGTCTCCCTCGGCCTCCCTCGGTCTCCCTCGGTCTCCCTCGGCCTCCCTCGGTCTCCCTCGGCCTCCCTCGGTCTCCCTCGGTCTCCCTCGGCCTCCCTCGGTCTACCTCGGTCTCCCTCGGTCTCCCTCGGTCTCCCTCGGTCTACCTCGGTCTCCCTCGGTCTCCCTCGGTCTCCCTCGGCCTCCCTCGGTCTCCCTCGGTCTCCCTCGGTCTCCCTCGGTCTCCCTCGGCCTCCCTCGGTCTCCCTCGGTCTCCCTCAGTCTCCCTCGGCCTCCCTCGGTCTCCCTCGGTCTCCCTCAGCCTCCCTCAGTCTCCCTCGGCCTCCCTCAGCCTCCCTCAGTCTCCCTCCGCCTCCCTCGGTCTCCCTTGGTCTCCCTCGGCCTCCCTCGGTCTCCCTCAGTCTCCCTCGGCCTCCCTCGGTCTCCCTCAGTCTCCCTCAGTCTCCCTCAGTCTTCCTCAGCCTCCCTCAGCCTCCCTCGGCCTCCCTCAGTCTCCCTCAGTCTCCCTCAGTCTCCCTCAGCCTCCCTCAGTCTCCCTCGGCCTCCCTCAGTCTCCCTCAGTCTCCCTCAGTCTCCCTCAGTCTCCCTCAGCCTCCCTCAGTCTCCCTCGGCCTCCCTCAGTCTCCCTCAGTCTCCCTCAGTCTCCCTCAGTCTCCCTCAGCCTCCCTCGGCCTCCCTCGGTCTCCCTCGGTCTCCCTCAGTCTCCCTCAGTCTTCCTCAGCCTCCCTCGGCCTCCCTCAGTCTCCCTCAGTCTCCCTCAGCCTCCCTCAGTCTCCCTCGGCCTCCCTCAGTCTCCCTCAGCCTCCCTCGGTCTCCCTCTGCCTCCCTCAGTCTCCCTCGGCCTTCCTCGGTCTCCCTCAGTCTCCCTTGGTCTCCCTCCGTCTCCCTCAGTCTCGCTCAGCCTCCCTCAGCCTCACACAACCTCCCTCAGCCTACCTCAGTCTCTCTCAACCTCCCTCAGTCTCCCTCAGTCTCCCTCAGCCTCCCTCAGTCTCCCTCAGTCTTCCTCAGTCTTCCTCAGCCTCACACAACCTCCAAGGGCTCCACAAGACTAGCTCCACCTCCGCCCACAATGTTGCCAGGAGGAGACAGCCTGGGACAAGTCGTCACCACCAGCTACAGTGGATGTGTCAACTCCACCTACAGCCTCCACTTGGCTCACCACTGATGTCATCACGGGATGACGATGGTCATAAGTCATAGCACGGCCACACGGGAACATGATATGTTACATACATCTATATAACAACACAACTCAACTATATGTCATCACTGGTGTTGTGTCATGGTCTAGTTGTTGTGTCATGGTCTAGTTGTTGTGTAAGAGCTTTATCTCATTAATTTAATGTAAACACTGTTGACAATTAGAGTAAACCTTGTTATCAGAAGTTATCAATTAATTATCAAATGTAACTGACCATTGCAAATGGCCGTTGGTCATACAGCTATCCAATATAATGATCAACTATTAAAGTTTATTTATAACATGATTTACCATGAGAATTAACCACACCGCTGACCACTGGAACTGACCACATGGCTCACTATTTGAATTTGTCACATGGCTGACTATTCGAATTTGTCACATGGCTGACTATTCGAATTTGTCACATGGCTGACTATTCGAATTTGTCACATGGCTGACTATATGAATTTGTCACATGGCTCACTATTTGAATATGTCACATGGCTCACTATTTGAATATGTCACATGGCTCACTATTCGAATATGTCACATGGCTTACTATTTGAATTTGTCACATGGCTCACTATTTGAATATGTCACATGGCTAACTATTCGAATTTGTCACATGGCTCACTATTTGAATATGTCACATGGCTCACTATTTGAATTAGTCACATGTCTCACTATTTGAATTAGTCACATGGCTCACTATTTAACTATGTCACATGGCTGACTATTTGAATATGTCACATGGCTCACTACTTGAATTAGTCACATGGCTCACTATTTGAATATGTCACACGGGCGACACGGCTCACTATTTGAATATGTCACACGGCTCACTATTTGAATATGTCACATGGCTCACTATTTAAAAATGTCACACGGCTCACTATTTGAATATGTCACATGGCTCACTATTTGAATATGTCACATGGCTCACTATTTGAATATGTCACACGGCTCACTATTTGAATATGTCACACGGCTCACTATTTGAATATGTCACACGGCTCACTATTTGAATATGTCACACGGCTCACCATTTGAATATGTCACACGGCTCACTATTTGAATATGTCACAAGGCTCACTATTTGAATATGTCACATGGCTCACTATTTGAATATGTCACATGGCTCACTATTTGAATATGTCACATGGCTCACTATTTGAATATGTCACATGGCTCACTATTTGAATATGTCACATGGCTCACTATTTGAATATGTCACATGGCTCACTATTTGAATATGTCACATGGCTCACTATTTGAATATGTCACATGGCTGATTATTTGAGTTTGCCTCATGACTGACTACAAGAATTGGCCACATGTCTTACTATTAGAATTGGCCACAAAGTTGACTATTAAAATTTGCCACAAGGCTGACTATTTGAATTGGCCATGAGATTGAAAATAACTTACTTAATCTTCAATAGGTGCTGTCATACATTTTATTGATGTATTAGTTGCTGATTATGACTTCATTGGTAAACATGATTATTAAATATAACAATACAACAAACTTTCCCATACACAAACAGGCGTAAGACCACCAAAATGTGCACATCCGCCATTGCCCGACCACAGAGTACCTTATAAAAGCAGCATTATGCACGTTGTCTGGATTTCTGTGAGCACATATGTAGTGTGGAGTGATTATAAATGACGTTTTTGTGCAGCGTGACATCAGAGCTGTCAAATTACGACAGCTGTCATTCGGTGCATTTCTGCGTATTAATACATGTGTCATTTTGCTTGGTGATGTAATCAGGGGCAATCCGTGGGTGGCTCAAGCAGAAATGGAGGGGTGTAAGGTTTGAATGAACTTTGTGGGAGCCTGAGGTATTAAAAGTTCACGAATTTTCCACTGAACCTCTGTCTGTGGAGGATAAACATGCTGTGAAATTGTCAATAAGAGAGCTGATCAAGATTAATAGGAAATGAAGGAAACGTTATAATGGTCGCCTATGGAAAATGCAAATGTGGTCTTAGGCCAACAGACATATAATCTACGATGTACAGGAATGAAATACTTAAAAGTATTACAAATACTTTCAAATAAAAAAAATGGTGTCCTCAATATTGTTGAAATTTAACCATCATTCTCACTAGTGCAACTAAATAGTTTGCCAAATGTTGCTCATAGGGTGAAAATGGAAAGATGATGTTTGAATAAGCATGATTACAGGTGTTACTACTAACATGAAACAAAGGTAGAACAATCTATCTCTCTATCTATGTCCCGTAGCTTGAGTGCTGTAGGATGTTCTAATAAGATGATTTTGTGATATTGTCAACCCATAGAACAGTCAGGTGTATAAATCATGATGTTGAAAAGAGTAACATTGCCTTAACTCCACCAATGTTTCCGTTCTGTGCATGAATGCATTTGTAAGCATATATTACACATGAATGCAAGTGTGTATTCAAGCATGTGTGTGTTATATATACAAATCAAAAACCATCCTAAAGTATAAAAATACAAGTTTTAATATTGATAAATTTTACATAAAAGCTGACAGGGGATGGGGAAGATTTAGATAAACCTACCATTGAACCCCACATGAGAACAGATTACATCCATCTTCTGTTATTTTCTGTTATCTCTGGCCCAGATCAACCCCCATATATCACCCCTGGAGTAGGGTTGTGTTGACCTGTACAAGCACAGCCAACAAAACACTCCTGAAGCTGACTAACAGATTCTGTACTGGTCAACTAATAATAGATTATGTATTGGTCAACTAATAACAGATTCTGTACTGGTCAACTAATAACATATTATGTACTGGTCAACTAATAACAGATTCTGTACTGGTCAACTAATAACATATTCTGTACTGGTCAACTAATAACATATTCTGTACTGGTCAACTAATAACAGATTCTGTACTGGTCAACTAACAACAGATTCTGTACTGGTCAGCTAATCACAGATTATGCACTGGTCAACTAACAACAGATTCTGCACTGGTTAATTAATAACATATTCTGCACTGGTCAAGCAATCACCACTGACACTAAGACATGCAGTGGTCACTTACCAAATACTCCTCAAACTCCAGCATCACCTGTCTGCGGTCAGGCATACTGTCCTCCCAACGGGTGGTGGTCACTCCTTCCTTGTCTCTGTCCGAGGTCTCTGACAACATGTCTGTCCCAACACACAATGGTTACTTGCCTTGGTTCATGCAGACCTTGTGTGGTTATGTTCAGTTATCACATGGTACTAATTGCTTCATTCCAGCACACAGTTAAACGTATTCCTTAGTGAAGTGTTCGACCCAAAACGCATGAACAGTGACACACCATGAGGAGATGTTAAACTTGAGCAAGGACATATGCCTTGGATGTACACACAATTAAACTCAACCTACATAGCAATCAACTGTCAGTTGCTTACACAGGGTAGGTTAATATATTGTGTTACTAAACAAACAAATGTGCAACAGATTGACACCTTGTCTGCACAGGTAGTAGAAGTGCGTGCTTTACACACTGAAAGTGCTTACACTACATACTTCTTCAAGTTCCATTTGAACTGAACACATTTTTATTTCTTTTAAAGTTTCTTAATCATTAAAATCAGTTGTGTTTGATTTGTATAAATGTGTCTATGCCTATCACCACAGGAAAGGTTTTGTGAAACACAAACACAAGTTCAGTCAGAGTTTGCCCACAAGTAGGCTTCACAACAAGAGTTATTGCTTTCACTGATTGTGTCTATCACTGGCCCTAGTAACAGTAATAGTAAACTTCTCTTGGTTATTGCAGCAATTAATAGTAACTTGTTGTCTGAGGCTGTGAAGTCCTCTCAGTTTAACCTCATTCCACAACTGAGTTAACAATGATCTCATACCACCACTGAGTTAACAATGATCTCATACCACCAACGAGTTAACAATGATCTCATACCAAAACTGAGTTAACAATGATCTCATACCAACACTGAGTTAACAATGATCTCATACCACCACTGAGTTAACAATGATCTTATACCACCACCGAGTTAACAATGATCCCATACCACCACTGAGTTAACAATGATCTCATACCACCACTGAGTTAACAATGATTTCATACCACCACTGAGTTAACAATGATCTTATACCACCACTGAGTTAACAATGATCTCATACCACCACTGAGTTAACAATTATCTTATACCACCACTGAGTTAACAATGATCTTATACCACCACTGAGTTAACAATGATCCCATACCACCACTGAGTTAACAATGGTCTCATACCACCACTGAGTTAACAATGATCTCATACCAACACTGAGTTAACAATGATCCCATACCACCACTGAGTTAACAATGGTCTCATACCACTACAGTATATTTCATGGCCAGATGAAGTTTTTCAGGGAATATTTGCTGCCCCAGAAGCTATGTGCAGTTGTTATATTTTATATGGCAATCAGAAGGGTGTGTCATCTGAACTGTGGCGATTGGAATGAAATTATATATAGATAAAGGTATAGATATCCTTGGGATGATAAATGTATTAAATATCCCATGGATATGTAACTTCCAATCTTTGTATAAAAAAGTTTCAGTTTTTAACTCTTAGTGAAAAACAAAAGATGACGTCTACTTGTACTTGAAATGGCATCACATTTTGATATATTACCATATTCTGACGTGATATCATATATATATATATATATATATATATATATATATATATATATATATATATATATATATATATATATATATATATATATATATATATATATATATATATATATAATAATAATTATTATTATATAGCAACGACATAACGATCACTTGTTGCTATTTCGACCTACACGCGCTCGAAGTCACTCGTGCGTGTCGACATGAAAGAGGCCGCCTCAACACCTACGGGTAGCTGTGAAACGACTCACCGATTTGTATGCCGTCATCAATGGAGAGACAGTCGCCGTTGTCGGCTGCGAACTGGTCGTAGGGGTTCGCGGAAGACCTGATCTTATTCACCCAGGCCATGTTGACCGTGACGTGTGAGCGCGGCTTGCAGGCGGTGTAGCGGTCACTGTCATTCCCCTCAACAGGCCGCTGTCTCCGCTTCGATCGTGTTTTACGTTTCCCCATCTTGTTGCGATGAGGACCGGAGCTACAGAGCTGTCTGCAGAACCGTAGCATCATCCCATAGCAACCGGCCCGCGTGTCGTCTCCGGCCGCGCCGTTCCGCACGAAACATCGGCTAATTCAGATGACACAACATTTAAGTGGTAGTTACTCCACCATCGCCCTCCAACCGCGCTGGTGCCATTCTGTGTACTGGGATTGTTTTCCTCAAACACAAGTTGTTGATCTGAAAGTAGCTAGCGCCATTAGCGAACAGCTGCTGATCTACAGCAAGCGCGCATTATTATATACAGTTGATGGTCTAAACAACGCACAAATCAATAGCCTGTATCGATGCAGGGAAGTCTCGCTTCGCATAAATTATCATCATAGTTTATTTTGCTACCGCTACGGGTATAGTGCTATGCTGTTGTGCTTTTGGCATTATAGATGCAGCCATTATATTGTATTTGAAACTTAGCTCTTATTAACATGGAAAATGTAACGCATAATTAAAACGGCAAACCTTTTTACCATTTAATTTTCTTGAAATTCACATTAGGTTGAAGCTGCTGTGTTTCCACCAAGTGTAGCGCTAGGCCATGAGCTCTACGCTATAGTCTATACACTACCAAAGGCAAAGAAAATAGCAAACGCAACGACGAAACCACGCAAACATTATCATGATTTGTCGCTTTTTCACAACGTTGGGTACAAGAATGAAGATGATCAATGTATTCGGTATTCCACGTCGTGGTTATCGGCTGACGTGCTGTGTAGTAGACCTTGACGAGGATACGGACATGCGTGGGAAGGAACACACTCCTATTGCCCTAATGGGGAATTGTGTCACATAAGTCAGAGTATCACACCAGCCGCCTCAGTTTTAAATCTCGGAGTAACGTTTGATGAAAACTTCAATTTCAAACAACATATCTCGAAAACATGCCGTTGCTGTTTTTACCATATCCGTGATCTTCGCCGTATCCGCCGGTTTTTATCACTTTCCGTTGCTAAAACCATCGCCACAGCTCTAATAAGCAGCAGACTCGACTACTGCAATTCCCTCCTTTACAATACCGCAAACAAGGACATAGCAAAACTTCAGCGTGTCCAAAATTGTTTAGCAATGGTAGTCACGCGTTCTCCTCGTTTTTCTCGCTCAGTGCCGCTTCTCACTGCACCTGTGCACTATCGCATCATTTTTTAAATGTGTACAATAGCCTATCAAGCACTCTCATCTACACAACCAGCATATCTAAATTCAATGCTAACTCCAACAAGAAATTCCAGACAGCTTCGCTCAACCAGTAGTAACCCTCTTTACATCCCTCGGGTGAAAACGAAAGCCGGGACCCGAGCTTTCTCGGTTGCCGCACCAACGGTTTGGAATTCGCGTCCTGCCAGTGTTAAATCACAAGGTAATATAGTTTCATTCCGCCGAAATCTAAAAACCTATCCTCCTTAGCCTCCTAGCTTTTCCATCCATCCGTTGACGACTCGCGCATTGCTTTCGATTATGAGATTGATTAATCCCCTGGTTTTGTCGCGCCACTGAGCTTGATTTTCGAGGATATTGGCGCAAAAGAAGTTACTATTATTATTATTATTATCATTATAAGACGTGACCGACCAGGTCGGAGGAAATTGGCGCATATTTGGGTAACGACAATATACATTTTTTTTTGCATTTATCTGCACTCGCATCTTTAGTGTTTAAGAACGGAGGAGATTGAGAGGGTTTTGGAGGGAAGGGGTAGGTGAAGTAGGTGTATATTTAATTGGCGAAAGTAATGATAATTTTTTATATTTTTATCGCGATGTCTTACTAATGAAATCAAACTTGTAAGCATAATATTATTCTACGTATATGTACAGACGTAATCAAACGCGTGTGTACTCTGAACAGATTGACCAGTCCAATTAATGTGATGTATGCTCATATGTCGGGTGTAATGGACAATTCCATGCTTCGCGGTGTGTTTTTTGGTCCAATCACGTTGGAGCGATAGTGTGACGTAACGCTACGCAACATTGGGAGTGAGGGTTACGGCTGGCAGTTGGGCGCGCCAACGTGAATGATACAGACGTGAAACTTGGTTGGCCAAGCAAACGTGGCGTGACGTCACATGTATTGTTCTTCGAACTTGGACAAGAAACAATTGTGCGCGGTCACCATGTCTAGATGCGGTTGAACACTGTAGCAGAGCTAATACATTATCTAACAGCTCTGACTACAGTATAGGCACTGCAAGTTTCGAAGATATGGATAATGTTCTGAACGGCAGAACTCGCCATTTCGTAGCTGTCGTCGATTCCATCAAGTTGCTGCCAGTGTCGCCGCCATGGTTACCATCTATCTTGTAACAAGGTAAGCAACGCGTTGGAAAAGTTCACTTTTCTTATAAAAACAATACGAATTTAAACCTCAACAACGCTAGTTGGTGTTGCAAAATGTGAATTCAGCGTTCGCGTTGAAAGAATATGGTATTTATGTTTTGTTGTTGCGTTTTCAGGTGTGAGCACCAATGATCGACGAAGTTGCGTTCTACAACCACACAGTGCCAACTGAACCGGGCAAACCGGAAAACCGCGTCGCGATCAAACACGGACCGAACCTGTCGCAAACACATTCGCTGGCTATGCCAAGAACGCTCCTGTCGTATCTGGCGTCTCTTTCTCTGTGGGCCACTACGACGTATTAGTGTCAACGCCCGATTATATGTTCAGTGTTGTTTAGTTTTGTGACGAGGTGATTGTTACGGGGGACCGTTGCAATTCCCGGATGAGATCCAGGCACAATCGACTGAGTGTCCTGACCTGAACAAGTTCACGCTGTTGATTGGACTCGCCTGTTGTGTATCCAGACCTGGTGCTTGTGGTGGTTTGTGGACTTGATTAATGTTGGTTGTCTGTTCGATTTACCTGGCTGTTACATGTGTGTTCTGTTCGATTTGCGGAAGAAGCTGAAAGTCGCCGAAATGTCCGTCTCGCAAAACTTCATTTTGCATCTAAACAATGACTTAAATTAAGAAAACGACGGACAACACGTTGTCATGGTGACTGTCACTCGGCTTGATGAGGAAACACGCTTGTTTAATAAAAGTGTGATAAACCATTCATAATGTCTATATTGTATTTAGATAAGGTTTTTTCGCTTTATCGTGGATTCTATTGCTCGTCGAGTTGACCTTCTCTAGAATTAGTGAGTCCACAACAGGTTACACATTTACCCCCTGTGTGGGATTTTTTTACTTACCCTGGCATAGACTCCAGATAGAAAGAACCACCGGTCTCGACACGGGGGCATGTGGGATTGGACCTCCGTTCCCAGTGGTGCTGTACTGGTTTGTTATTTAATGCATATCTGCGCGGATTTCCCATTGATAGGACCCGTAGTTCTGTTCCGTCTAGCTCCATACATTGGACAATCTCTGCCATTCCCTGTTCATTCCTTGTTCCTTGGCGTCGTCCTTCCCTGGTCTCCCAAGTCCCTCCTCACCCGCTCCTCTGTCTCGTGCCATCTCACCTGTCGCCGTCCCCTTCTCCCGCCTCGGTTCTCTTTGTAAGTTTCCTGTCTTATATTTGTTCAGGATGTTTGAATTATTTTATAAATACTGTAACAAATTATGTATTTTGGGAAGATACAATAGATTGTCACGCCATTGGTATTGCATTCAACAGTCCCATACATTGTTATTATATAATTGAAAATATGGTTCAAGTGAAGTTAAACGTGCTTACATAAATAATTGCATGCAGTCAATCTGCCAATGAATAACTTTATTGTGGTAAGTTACTAATCGGTCCCCTTGAGACTGGCCGACCCGCTTGATGACATTTCACATGCATTTACAATGATCAAATAACATTTACATATACATATGATATCAGTGTCAGTGGATTACACAATAGTTATTAATATACGTTGGCGACGTTGTAGGCCCTAACAACAAATTTACGGAGAAATCTCAATCTGAAATAGTCGCGCGTACATTTTTCCGGCCGTTATAAATAAATGTATAATTATCAATGTGCATCGAAACGCAAAGCATTTATATTATAAATACAACGGGCTGTTCGTTAACTCTTCTGTGGTGATTATTGTGAAGAGTTGTTTAAAAATGTATTCAGTGCATTAAAATATTACGCTTGTTTAAAGCGGTGCTATCAAAACACGACTCAAAACCTGTTTGCCTCGTGTTAATTTGCGACAAATAACTTTGCTGAAAGGTTATATGTAGATCCATTTATTCATAATAGCACGTGGCCGATATACATCTGACTAAAGATGTATTTAATCTGACATTCAGCGGGAAGGGTTAACGTACGTACTTAATGATAACTAATGACAACTACGGACTTCCGCATGCGCAGAAACGTCACCGAATACATTTTAACGCTCGGAAAATATAAACGCCACAACGCTCTATTAGACAAATTGGCATTGCTTCGCCGTTGCCGTTGGCGTTGGCCTAAGTCGTAAGTTCAGTCCTTAGAAGACAAATACACCATATTTCACAGATAATTTGCACATATTCGTACTATGGTGACTGTTTCGAGAATAGTGTTCACATAAAAAAACTCGAACCTACGATGTTTATATACAAAACAGTGGATCAGAATTTACCACCAAGCGTCGCTACTGTATGGTTGGTTTGAAAACAGGTGGCTCCCCCAGGCGACCTTAAAAATGCAACTGCAAAGCCTTTGATCACCAACGACGCTTTCAATGGCGGCTCTCTACCGCTTGGGCTTCGGATGAATTCTCGTAAATTTACTTCATGCCTTGACCATTAATGCTACACCGTAAGTTAGTAAATACATAGCTAAATAAATGGTTCCATCGGTAGCTGTTTACACCTGGGGCATGAAGCTTACTGTGTTATCGCAGCTACAAATTACGTCAGTACCACCAAGGTCCAGGCCGAGAGTGTACGCTGTCGCTAGCTAGGCTGTGTCTTCCCTCCTCTGGCTGGTAGACTGAATGTGTTGGGTTTCTTCCGCCAGGCTGTGCTCAGCTATTGCTAAATCACAAGTAGATGTTATACTTTAATTATGCATTTGGACCAACTATTCGTTATTTATATATGTGCAAACGAGATGTCGCACCCTGTTTCTGACGCAGTTGGTGCTTGTAAAATACTTGTCTGAGCACGATCGACGTTATCTTTCCTCGAAGCGCGCTATTTTGTTATAATGCAGTTGTACCTTAATGTCACGCAGTAGTACTGTGCAGTGTACTGTTCTAAGGCCTAAAGATCTGAGTTGCAGCCACATAGAATGGTTTATGTCAATTTATGATATTCCCAAACAGATACAAAATGAATGCAACCACCAGCTTTAGCCTAAGGCTAAGCCTCGGCTATCTCCTTTCCTGTCAATGCTACCGGTCCATGCAGATAGCCATGCCCAGCAAACAAGGGACCATTTCTGAAACAGTTGGCACGTGTCATACTGGTTCATAATTGGTACCGCTCCACCAGTATGTGTATTCATGTGAATACACATGTTCTGCCTGTTGTCATGAGTTTTGAACGAGTTTGACACAAGTCGTACTGGGTCAGAACTGGTATGGTTTCATTGGTACGTGTCATCAAGTGAAAAACTCGTGATTTCACCGTAAACACGTGTCAACACACCAAATTTGTTCACAGAATCTGGTGAATTTACGTAAGGAAACACGTGAATTGAGTCAGTTGAATTCGTGAATTCACTTACAGAACATGTGAAATCACGGGTCGTTGTTTGCTGGGTCATTGTTTGGTACAGTGACGGAGTGTTTATACTGCTCAGGTTTTTTGTAAGCATAGCTGTAGCAGGGACCATGAATAGAGAGCACGTATCATGCTCAGTCTTAATCCAAAATTAGTGCCACATGACTTTACAAAATATGTCTGACACTATTGTATCATTGACAGATATATGTACAGGCAAATTTATATAGAAGAATTTGCTATGAAATAAAATTAAGACACTCAATTAAAAAAAATCATGGTAATAATTGGCATATAAAGATCAATCTCATAATAAAAAAATTGAAGTTTCCTTGTAATAGGGCGTGCAAGTGGGTCACGATACATGGCTAGACTCCGCGCGATTGGAGCTTATTGGGGTCTAAGCGAGACAATTGAGGACTGGACACAAGAATAATACACAATAAAATATTTTACGGGATTTGCATTTTACATTGCTGTACGTTGTTGTTTCGATAAGCACTTATATCCGACAAGTTGTCTAAATGTGCATAATCATAACACATGTGTACGTTTGCCCCAAACAGGTTGTATTACGCGAAAAATGGCACTTTTCATTATTAGTCATGATCGCCAAACGCAAGTACTTACCGCTGTTGCATTGGCAACCACCATTATAATCGATTAAAATTCATGATTTCCGTGATCATTGTCACCGGCAAAGTGTTCCACTGCTTCTGCTTGTAATAATCCTTCGGACAGTATAACTGAAATAGTTAGACTGGAACAGTTCGATTATTACAACCAAAAACAAAACGAAGTCCTATACGTTAACATGGAGAATATGGACTTTCTGCCCCCAACTGCCCCCAGCCTCGTTTTCGCGCGCGAGACTTACACACCCTATCATTATGCATTTGAGAAAAACAACACAACTGACCTCCCCATCACATGACCAGTTGCTTAGCAAAACCTCCATCAAACGATGAAAAAGATATCTGCCAAACATTAAGTTTTCACACATGTAACTGCTATCAATTTTGATTGTAACGTAACAAACCATGATGTACTGGATATATTCATACCACACTGTCACAGGATTTTGTGATGCCTAAACTTTGGACACATGAGTCTAATACATCTTATTGGATTTCAAAACCGTTTCATAAGACATTGGTAATAATGGAATATTCAGATGTAATGGTTTGGCTACTTGTTCAGTTACTTCAATGTTTCAGCAATAAATTATCTTTTCTTATAAATTTGCTTTAAAACATTCTGTTGATGACTGTGTTGTAGACATCTAACATTTTGTTAATAGCTTCACAAACATAACAGGACAGGCTAGTTGTTAATTCCTCCACAAGATCTACCCGCCAGGTGTCTGCTATAGTCTCCACTAGGCGCATCATATTTACTGATATTTCCTCTGGGGAAAGTATTTGCTACAACCAGAGGGTACAAGTCATAATCCTCATAGAATGTTGACTTGTTTGTGCCCATCAGACACGTCCACACTGCAATCTGTAACACAAACGTGAGCTGTTGTTTAGCTGATGCTGGTGATAGTAAAACATCTTTTTACATCTACAACATAGCTTGGTATATGAGTCTTCATACCCAGGTAAATTACTCGGGTCCTGGCCCTTAACAAAAACACCTGAATGCTGGACTGTTGTTCTGAAGACTGCCCACTCAGCACCAATGTTCCAGCCCTGGTGCTGAAGAACCAGGGCTGGAACCCTGGTGTTGAGTGGGCAGTGGTTCCCACAGTGTACACGTATATTCCATCTGTACACACAGATTTATTATAAAATGACAAATTACTAACACTTTTATGTCAAACTATAATATATTGCATCTTTTCCCCTAGGGGTGTGTCTTCAGGAACATAAAAAATGACGGTGGACGAATTCAAGCATACGTACTTGCGACTCTGTAAGGACCATCACATTGACTCACAGGAATGCATCTTGAATCAACTGTCAAGGTAAGCTTTGTATGAAGCCAGGGCAGTTTTGGGTCTTGGAGAAATGGTTTGACTCTCCTCCTTCTTCGGTCTTCCTGGAGTGTGAGGGCAGCCAGCAATACTAGTTCTTGACTAGTTTAATTGTCCTTCCACCACTGATCACTAACATCTACACTCACCATGTCTGCTCATGTCTCTAGCTCCCTCTGGCTCTCACCTTCTCTCACCCCACCTCCCTGCTACATGTGTCCCTTCTGTAATGTCTACCCACTTAGGTTTTTTTCTGAAGAAATATTGTACTACACCGCCCTTGGTGTCATCACGTGTACTACACCACCCTTGGTGTCATCACGTGTACTACACCGTCCTTGGTGTCATCACGTGTACTACACTGCCCTTGGTGTCATCACATGTACTACACCGCCCTTGGTGTCATCACGTGTACTACACCGCCCTTGGTGTCATCACGTGTACTACACCGCCCTTGGTATCATCACATGTACTACACTGCCCTTGGCGTCATCACGTGTACTACACCGCCCTTGGTGTCATCACGTGTACTACACCGCCCTTGGTGTCATCACGTGTACTACACTGCCCTTGGTGTCATCACATGTACTACACTGCCCTTGGTGTCATCACATGTGCTACACTGCCCTTGGTGTCATCACATTTACTACTATGCCCTTGGTGTCATCACATGTACTACACTGCCCTTGGTGTCATCACATGTGCTACACTGCCCTTGGTGTCATCACATTTACTACTATGCCCTTGGTGTCATCACATGTACTACACTGCCATTGGTGTCATCACATGTACTACACTGCCCTTGGTGTCATCACATTTACTACTATGCCCTTGGTGTCATCACATGTACTACACTGCCCTTGGTGTCATCACATGTACTACACCGCCCTTGGTGTCATCACATGTACTACACTGCCCTTGGTGTCATCACATGTACTACACTGCCCTTCGTGTCATCACATGTGCTACACTGCCCTTGGTGTCATCACATGTACTACACTGCCCTTGGTGTCATCACATGTACTACACTGCCCTTGGTGTCATCACATGTGCTACACTGCCCTTGGTGTCATCACATGTGCTACACTGCCCTTGGTGTCATCACATGTGCTACACTGCCCTTGGTGACATCACATGTACTACACTGCCCTTGGTGTCATCACATGTACTACACTACCCTTGGTGTCATCACATGTACTACACTGCCCTTGGTGTCATCACATGTACTACACCTCCCTTCGTGTCATCACATGTATTACACTGCCCTTGGTGTCATCACATGTACTAAACTGCCCTTGGTGTCATCACATGTGCTACACTGCCCTTGGTGTCATCACATGTACTACACTGCCCTTGGTGTCATCACATGTACTACACTGCCCTTGGTGTCATCACATGTACTACACTGCCCTTGGTGTCATCACATGTGCTACACTGCCCTTGGTGTCATCACATGTACTACACCGCCCTTGGTGTCATCACGTGTACTACACTGCCCTTGGTGTCATCACGTGTACTACACTACCCTTGGTGTCATCACTTGTACTACACTACCCTTGGTGTAGTCACATGTACTACACTACCCTTGGTGTAGTCACATGTACTACACTGCCCTTGGTGTCATCACATGTACTACACTGCCCTTGGTGTCATCACATGTACTACACTGCCCTTGGTGTCATCACATGTACTACACTGCCCTTGGTGTCATCACATGTACTACACTGCCCTTGGTGTCATCACATGTACTACACTGCCCTTGGTGTCATCACATGTACTACACTGCCCTTGGTGTCATCACATTTACTACTATGCCCTTGGTGTCATCACATGTACTACACTGCCCTTGGTGTCATCACATGTACTACACCGCCCTTGGTGTCATCACATGTACTACACTGCCCTTGGTGTCATCACATGTACTACACTGCCCTTGGTGTCATCACATTTACTACTATGCCCTTGGTGTCATCACATGTACTACACTGCCCTTGGTGTCATCACATGTACTACACCGCCCTTGGTGTCATCACATGTACTACACTGCCCTTGGTGTCATCACATGTACTACACTGCCCTTGGTGTCATCACATGTACTACACTGCCCTTGGTGTCATCACATTTACTACTATGCCCTTGGTGTCATCACATGTACTACACTGCCCTTGGTGTCATCACATGTACTACACCGCCCTTGGTGTCATCACATGTACTACACTGCCCTTGGTGTCATCACATGTACTACACTGCCCTTGGTGTCATCACATGTACTACACTGCCCTTGGTGTCATCACATGTGCTACACTGCCCTTGGTGTCATCACATGTACTACACCGCCCTTGGTGTCATCACATGTGCTACACTGCCCTTGGTGTCATCACATGTGCTACACTGCCCTTGGTGACATCACATGTACTACACTGCCCTTGGTGTCATCACATGTACTACACTACCCTTGGTGTCATCACATGTACTACACTGCCCTTGGTGTCATCACATGTACTACACCTCCCTTCGTGTCATCACATGTATTACACTGCCCTTGGTGTCATCACATGTACTAAACTGCCCTTGGTGTCATCACATGTGCTACACTGCCCTTGGTGTCATCACATGTACTACACTGCCCTTGGTGTCATCACATGTACTACACTGCCCTTGGTGTCATCACATGTACTACACTGCCCTTGGTGTCATCACATGTGCTACACTGCCCTTGGTGTCATCACATGTACTACACCGCCCTTGGTGTCATCACGTGTACTACACTGCCCTTGGTGTCATCACGTGTACTACACTACCCTTGGTGTCATCACATGTGCTACACTGCCCTTGGTGTCATCACATGTGCTACACTGCCCTTGGTGTCATCACATGTGCTACACTGCCCTTGGTGACATCACATGTACTACACTGCCCTTGGTGTCATCACATGTACTACACTACCCTTGGTGTCATCACATGTACTACACTGCCCTTGGTGTCATCACATGTACTACACCTCCCTTCGTGTCATCACATGTATTACACTGCCCTTGGTGTCATCACATGTACTAAACTGCCCTTGGTGTCATCACATGTGCTACACTGCCCTTGGTGTCATCACATGTACTACACTGCCCTTGGTGTCATCACATGTACTACACTGCCCTTGGTGTCATCACATGTACTACACTGCCCTTGGTGTCATCACATGTGCTACACTGCCCTTGGTGTCATCACATGTACTACACCGCCCTTGGTGTCATCACGTGTACTACACTGCCCTTGGTGTCATCACGTGTACTACACTACCCTTGGTGTCATCACTTGTACTACACTACCCTTGGTGTAGTCACATGTACTACACTACCCTTGGTGTAGTCACATGTACTACACTGCCCTTGGTGTCATCACATGTACTACACTGCCCTTGGTGTCATCACATGTACTACACTGCCCTTGGTGTCATCACATGTACTACACTGCCCTTGGTGTCATCACATGTACTACACTGCCCTTGGTGTCATCACATTTACTACTATGCCCTTGGTGTCATCACATGTACTACACCGCCCTTGGTGTCATCACATGTACTACACCGCCCTTGGTGTCATCACATGTACTACACTGCCCTTGGTGTCATCACATGTACTACACTGCCCTTGGTGTCATCACATGTACTACACTGCCCTTGGTGTCATCACATGTGCTACACTGCCCTTGGTGTCATCACATGTACTATACCGCCCTTGGTGTCATCACATGTGCTACACTGCCCTTGGTGTCATCACATGTGCTACACTGCCCTTGGTGACATCACATGTACTACACTGCCCTTGGTGTCATCACATGTACTACACTACCCTTGGTGTCATCACATGTACTACACCTCCCTTCGTGTCATCACATGTATTACACTGCCCTTGGTGTCATCACATGTACTAAACTGCCCGCCCTTGGTGTCATCACGTGTACTACGCTGCCCTTGGTGTCATCACGTGTACTACACTACCCTTGGTGTAGTCACATGTACTACACTACCCTTGGTGTAGTCACATGTACTACACTGCCCTTGGTGTCATCACATGTACTACACTGCCCTTGGTGTCATCACATGTACTACACTGCCCTTGGTGTCATCACATGTACTACACCGCCCTTGGTGTCATCACGTGTACTACACTGCCCTTGGTGTCATCACATGTGCTACACTGCCCTTGGTGACATCACGTGTACTACACTGCCCTTGGTGTCATCACGTGTACTACACTGCATTTGGTGTGATCACGTGTACTACACTGCCCTTGGTGTCATCACGTGTACTACGCTGCATTTGGTGTCATCACGTGTACTACACTGCCCTTGGTGTCATCACATGTACTACACTGCCCTTGGTGTCATCACGTGTACTACACTGCCCTTGGTGTCATCACGTGTACTACACAGTCTACACTGCCCTTGGTGTCATCACGTGTACTACACTGCCCTTGGTGTCATCACGTGTACTACACTGCCCTTGGCGTCATCACGTGTACTACACCGCCCTTGGTGTCATCACGTGTACTACACTGCCCTTGGCATCATCACGTGTACTACACTGCCTTTGGTGTCATCACGTGTACTACACTGCCTTTGGTGTCATCACGTGTACTACACTGCCATTGGTGTCATCACGTGTACTACCCTGCCCTTGGTGTCATCACGTGTACTACACTGCCCTTGGTGTCATCACGTGTACTACACTGCATTTGGTGTCATCACGTGTACTACACTGCCCTTGGTGTCATCACGTGTACTACACTGCCTTTGGTGTCATCACGTGTACTACACTGCCCTTGGTGTCATCACGTGTACTACACCGCCCTTGGTGTCATCACGTGTACTACACTGCCCTTGGTGTCATCACGTGTACTACACCGCCTTTGGTGTCATCACGTGTACTACACTGCCCTTGGTGTCATCACGTGTACTACACCGCCTTTGGTGTCATCATGTTTACTACACTGCCCTTGGTGTCATCATGTGTACTACACTGCCCTTGGTGTCATCACGTGTACTACACTGCCTTTGGTGTCATCACAAGTCCCTTCCACAGCCTAGAGTCCTCACCTCTGACCAGTGGCCAGTGCCCATGCCCCCCCCCCATCCATCTCAGTGCAGCCAGAGTGAGCTCTCTTGGAACCGTGGTGAGGAGTCCGTGGTCGCGTGGTAGAGCGCCGGACTGTCAGTTGAGGGGACGGTGGTTCAATCCCATCAACCGCCGTTTCGAAACTTAGGCAATTTCGTTCACCTCACCTTTGCCTGTGTCTTTCAGAAGAGACACTAAAAGCCGGTGGTCCCTTCTATCTGGTGTACATGTCAGGGCAAGTAAAAGATCCCACACAGGTTATAATGAAGTAACTGTATTGTGTGTTATGGAATATATTGCTGGTGGCTCCAAGATGAGATTAGACAGCAAGAGGTACTGGTAAACTTACTCGGAAGCAGCTGCTGAAACACGTGAACTAGACTTGTGGACAGATTTTGTTTCAAATACTTGCTCATAGTGTAATTCTTGCTATGTCGTGTGTACAGGGCCCACAAGTGCGCCAGTCCACGCGGTGGCTACTGCCTGGAGCTGTCGGCCAGCAGTGTCAATGTGAAGACTTGTGCAGTGCTGGGCAAAACCCTGGCTGTGGACAGGACATTCTCAGAGGTCAAGTTGAACGACTGCATGCTAGCAGAGGAAGGTAGGTCTTGCACACCACACCACACCACACCACACCACACCACACCACACCACACCACACCACACCACACCACACCACACCACACCACACCACACCACACCACACCACACCACACTGCAACACCATACCACAACACCACACCACGCCACGCCGCACCACAACACCACGCCACGCCATGCCACGCCACACCACACCACACCACACCACACTGCAACACCGCACCACGTCACACCACACCATGTCACACCATGTCACACCACGCCACACCTACCTTTGATTTAAATTTGATAAACTACGTTGCAAGATCACATTATGTCCTTAATGGGGCCCTTAAGTTTCTACTCTTCTAGAGTTTCTACTCTGATGACTCTGATGCATTGTATATCTGAATGTGTGTGTGTCAGTGTGTGTCAGTATGTGTGAGTATGTGTGAGTGTGTGTGTGACTGAGTGAATCAGTCAGTCAGTCACTGAGATTGTGTGTGACAGTTTGTGTGTGAATATTTGTGTTTGTGATGACATGCATATTATAGTGTGTAGCAGTGTGTAAATTTGTTTTTAACAGTGTTTTTAACAGTGTGTAGTGGTGTAACAGTACTGTGTGATTTTCATTTACAAATAAAATTTACATTCAAGTTATAAGTCTTTGAATACCAGTTACAATGTCATTTACATAGTTGAGTTCAGACGTATTGTGAAGTACAGCTGGCTGAAGCAGACTGTTAATGGTGTAGTGTCTGTTGCAGGGGTGCGAGCCATAGCACATGGTCTGGGCAGTAATGTGTTATGCCGCAAACTGGAGATGAAGGTACAGTATGCCAGTCATATTGCATTTCACAATTACATATATATATTCCTGCAATACATTTTTAATTAACAACAGACAGTTGTATTATTAGTTCACAACCGAATCAACTTTAAAAAACAAAAATAATAATTGTATATAATTATAGAAAACACAGTTGGCCCATTTGTTTGTTGTTAGGCGTGACCACATACCATTGCACCCACCAAACACAGGTTCAGTTATAACGCAATTGGTTGTGGACCCTGAATTTCTGCTACCAGTGATAAAATGGATGTTATGGTAACCTATTAACGGTGTTATAACTGTCACTTGTGTTGTGTGAAGTTTTCGTGTTTGTGAAGTTTTCGTGTTTGTCCACTACAGGTGTGTTTTGAAAGACTTGTGGATGGATATACTTAGTTTGCCTCTTTGAAATCAAAACTGTATCACATGACCTGGGGTTAGCCTTATTTGAATTTCTTGTCAATGGAGACACATTTCCAACTTGGTTATGTTTGCTATATGATAACAAACCAACACATTGGTTAGTTGGCTACAATTGACAATAAGGTACACATGCTGTATAGATGTGTGTTATAAATGCACACTCTCAGATGTGTTTTGACCAGCCATGTGTGTACCTGAGGGTGTGTTGTGTTGTGATGTGTTGTAGGGTAATAACATCAGGGGCAGTGCTTGTGAAGCTCTCGGACGCATGTTGGCTCAGAACAAGATTCTCTTAAGGTAACAATTCCTGATGATTTTCAATAATAACAACACCAAAAGGCTGTTGTATGCATGTTTAATATAATGCTCAGAAACATATATAATTATTACATTTTTAACAAGCCCCCACATTAAATGATACACACCTGTCAATGTGGAAGAGACATTTCTACTAGGCTGTTAAATACACCCTCCACCCTCCATGTGTGTTGGTGTTGTGGCTTGTGTGTGTGTGTGTGTGTTTGTGTGTGTGTGTGTGTGTGTGTGTGTTGTGGCTTGTGTGTGTGCGTGTGTGTTCATGTGTGTGTGTGTGTGTGTGTGTGTGTGTGTGTGTGTGTGTGTGTGTTCATGTGTGTGTGTGTGTGTGTGTGTGTGTGTGTGTGTGTGTGTGTGTGTGTGTGTGTGTGTTTGACCTGCCTCCACCCTCCATGTGTGTTGTGGCCTGTGTGTGTTTGACCTGCCTCCACCCTCTGTGTGTGTTGCAGTCTGTGTCTAGAGTGGAATGCACTGGGAATGCTGGACACGTCGTTTGGTATGTTCTGTGAGGGTCTTGCCACCAATGCCACTCTCCAAGTACTCGACTTACGAAACAACCAGATCACACACGACGGAGCGAGTGAACTGGCAACAGCCCTCAAGCGAAACACAACACTCAGAAGTCTTGGTAAGCATAGCACGTCATCGTGTGGTACATTTAGTGCAACATTGTTTCTGATTATGGTTTTCTTGTGAGTGGTAGAATAAAGTAATACAAGCTGTCTTAATGACACAATTATTTTTTAAACTTACTTCAATGTTTCTGTTCAGTCACATTTTATGTGTTATTTGCTTAAACAATTCTGCTGCAATACTAATAAAGAACTTGCTAAACTAGGCCACACATGACACTGGTGTGTTGTAGACCTCAGGTGGAACAATGTGGGGTTAATTGGGGGGCGCACCCTTCTGACTGCCCTCGACTATAACAAAACTGTTGTGAAACTGGAGTTGGCAGGAAACAATGTCCCCAACGACATCCTTCGCTCCATTGGTGAGTGCACGGGCATGACGTACACGACACACTGTGGGTGGGTGTGTTTGAGTGTGTGTTGCAGAGATGTGTGCTAAACTGTAGTGTGTGTTGGTGTCTTGTAGATATGTTTGACAGAAGATGAGTGTGTTGTGGTCGGTTGTGAAGATGACTGCGTAAGTGAGAGTGTGTTGTGGTCACTTGTGGAGATGTCAGCCTAAGTGAGAGTGTGTTGTGGTCACTTGTGGAGATGTCGGCCTAAGTGAGAGTGTGTTGTGGTCACTTGTGGAGATGTCGGCCTAAGTGAGACTGTGTTGTGTTCACTTGTGGAGATGTCGGCCTAAGTGAGAGTGTGTTGTGGTCACTTGTGGAGATGTCAGCCTAAGTGAGAGTGTGTTGTGGTCACTTGTGGAGATGTCGGCCTAAGTGAGAGTGTGTTGTGGTCACTTGTGGAGATGTCGGCCTAAGTGAGAGTGTGTTGTGGTCACTTGTGGAGATGTCGGCCTAAAGGCGGGTTCACACTATGCATCGCCGCTGCTTGCAACGTGAGGCACGGTTGCTTGCAGCAAGATCGCCTAGTGTAGACATAAAATCGCAAGCAGCGGCGTCTCGTGAGACCGCTGCTTGCAACGGTCTCATGGATAGGGAAGGTTCTATTCGGTGCAACATTGTCTCTTGGTTGCATGGCAATGATGATGGCATTTGTCCAATCACAGGCAGTGACCGCGAGTGACGTATGGCTTTCGAAAGCATTGCTGCGAGGTGTTGCTCGGCAGATTAATAGACAATTTGGTTAATTTATCAATTCTACGAACAACGCCATTTGCTGTTTTATACATATGTACCATCTTTGCGGGTCATGACAGCGTCATCGCAGTGAAGAATCGATACGTATTTGAAGATAGGTATCGCTGACAATATTTGAAGCGGCTAGTACTTGTTTTATCACCCATATCAACAATGTTACGCCAATACTCATGTAGTGTTTTATAGGGCGAGTGTACTTTTTTGTTATAAATATAATGATTCTACAATGGGGTCATAAATACTGATGTGATCACTGTTTTATTGTGTAGGGTTACATGAAATGGTTATATGAATAAAAAAATTACAAAGAGTTTTATATTAATTGCCAAGTATTTTTGGTAATAATAATTTTTGATACAAATAAAACAATTCCTATTGTGTCCCAAAGACCCCCTTTAAAGGGTTTCTTTTAAAAATACAATATACATAATTGTAACTAATCATATTATCATAAGTATTTCATATAATTATACGCCTACATTTTATTGCAAAAAGTGGTTTATTAATTAATTTATAATTTGTTTAACCGAGACAACATATACAAAATTACTCCATATGCGTTTCTAGTTTGTGCTCCACATACACTATCAGTATACTATAAATAATTGGTAAGCCAATATAAGCTATGCATTCTACGCAAACATTAACATAACATATATCATATTTTCAAAACAAAATAGCTGAATAATACAAATTAATATTAACTAAACACATAATGTTGTAACAGTTTCATGTCTGTTCATGTGCCGGTATTTACTCCTCACGCAATGTAAAGTTATGAACTAATTATGTTTTTATATTTTGTGTTGCAGCTAATAGAGTTACAGAAAGCAAGACATATGCAGGAAATGATGTGTATAGACTGAAAATAATGCGGATAATAATTATGGATTACACTATACGACCTGCATCAGCTTCATGTG
This sequence comes from Oasisia sp. SBJ-2009, assembly GCA_964017155.1. NCBI lineage: Eukaryota > Metazoa > Annelida > Polychaeta > Sabellida > Siboglinidae > Oasisia > Oasisia sp. SBJ-2009. Next base: position 35,060,663 of record OZ024858.1, read on the forward strand.
AAAGAGTTGGTGTGACAAGCTGTTTTCTCCACATGTGGACAAGTCTCCTTGCTTCAGTGGCATCTCATCATACAAGTCAAGTTATATAATACCATTTAATGCACATAAAGTGTATTCTGAATATCAGTATAGCATATCATTTGCAGGCTACTGAACATTACGTTCAATTTAGCATGCTTTTATGTTCACATACACACTCACTGGTTATGCATGTTTCACAATATAATGATAGTGGACTCATGATTTCAGAATAAAAAATATATTTATTAAAGTACTCATGCGTCACTTCATATGTCATCTTCTTTCTATATTTTCAAGTATTGTTTGCGGTTAGTTTAATAAAAATGCATTTGTGTATCGGTGTGTACTACTTATTTAATGTTGTTGACCCATAAAGATCCCATAACATTGCCTCTACCACTAATGTATTTGTAATCAGTGTAATGTCATATCATAATATATAAAATAAGCTAAATTTATGAGATTCCGTTATATTGGTTTGAATTTTGTAATCACTGGATAAAAGTGATTTGTACTCAGGTCTAAGAAATTGATTCCCCCCCAACCCCCCCCCCCCCCCAGATACTACGCGTCCATTGCTGTGTAAGAGTGGCGCCACACGGTGGGCTGTAGACAAATGAATGTGTAGTCGCTGCAACCGTGCTGCATAGTGTAAACATGCAAGATTTGTTGCAAGCAGCAACGTTGCAAGCAACATCGTTCGGCCTTGACCTTTCTCAATCGCCTCGTTGCTTGCAGCGGCGTTGCATAGTGTAAACCCGGCTTAAGTGAGTGTGTTGTGGTCAGTTGTGGAGATGTCAGCCTAAGTGAGAGTGTGTTGTGGTCAGTTGTGGAGATGTCAGCCTAAGTGAGAGTGTGTTGTGGTCACTTGTGAATGTGTCAACCTAAGTGAGACTGTGTTGTGGTCACTTGTGGAGATGTCAGCCTAAGTGAGAGTGTGTTATGTTCACTTGTGGAGATGTCAGCCTAAGTGAGAGTGTGTTGTGTTCACTTGTGGAGATGTCAGCCTAAGTGAGAGTGTGTTGTGTTCACTTGTGGAGATGTCAGCCTAAGTGAGAGTGTGTTGTGTTCACTTGTGGAGATGTCGGCCTAAGTGAGACTGTGTTGTGTTCACTTGTGGAGATGTCAGCCTAAGTGAGAGTGTGTTGTGGTCACTTGTGGAGATGACAGCCTAAGTGAGACTGTGTTGTGTTCACTTGTGGAGATGTCAGCCTAAGTGAGAGTGTGTTGTGGTCACTTGTGGAGATGTCAGCCTAAGTGAGACTGTGTTGTGTTCACTTGTGAAGGTGTCAGCCTAAGTGAGACTGTGTTGTGTTCACTTGTGGAGATGTCAGCCTAAGTGAGACTGTGTTGTGGTCACTTGTGGAGATGACAGCCTGAGGGAGAGTGTGTTGTGTCTTGTAGAGACGTCGGTGGCCCACAACAGTGAGCGAGTGAGTCTGGTGACTGACTACACCCAGCGCACTCACCTGCTGAGTCAGGAGGTGCAGCACCTGAAGCGCAGCAAGCAGCAGGAGGTGAACCTTCTTATTGTGGTTGTTATTACTGACATGGCCATCTGGTAATGATTTGGTCCATTTGAGCAATAAATTTGATTCAGTTTGTGTATATTTGGCAAATCTCATCAACAGAAAGTCAGAAATATGTTTTATCATTTATGGCCTGCATCAGCCAGGCCAGGATTACAGTCAATCTATAGACTATTACAGTTAACCAACTTTAAAAATGATTCTGCTCAATTAATCAGTTACTGAGCAATCATATATGTAATAATTACGTTAATGCCTTGGCGTTATTATGAAAGATATCCCATGACAATATTTTAGGTGTTTTCAAAATTCCCACAAAAGTCCACATCATCATCAGTGACACTCTCTCACCAGACAATCTGTGCAGTGTCTCAAGGTGTATGTTCCGGGTGTCTCAGTGTGTTTGTTGGTGACAGATGGCTGACTTACTGGACAAACTTGACAAACATGATGAAGCAACCAGAAAGTCAAAGAGGTTGGTCCGCACAATTAACTTTCTTCTTTCCCAGATTTTCTATTTTTATTTCACACTCCATGTGTCATCACTCATTTCACAGCATCACTTCAGCTGTGCTGTTTGTCCATGGGTCAGTCCCACAGTTTGTCCATGGGACAGTCCCACAGTTTGCCCATGGGTCAGTCCCACAGTTTGCCCATGGGACAGTCCCACAGTTTGTCCATGGGTCAGTCCCACAGTTTGTCCATGGGACAGTCCCACAGTTTGTCCATGGGTCAGTCCCACAGTTTGTCCATGGGTCAGTCCCACAGTTTGTCCATGGGACAGTCCCACAGTTTGCCCATGGGTCAGTCCCACAGTTTGTCCATGGGACAGTCCCACAGTTTGCCCATGGGTCAGTCCCACAGTTTGCCCATGGGTCAGTCCCACAGTTTGCCCATGTGTTAGTCCTACAGTTTGCCCATGTGTCAGTCCTACAGTTTACAGTTTGCCTGTGTGTTAGTCCTACAGTTTGCCCGTGTGTTAGTCCTACAGTTTGCCCATGTGTCAGTCCTACAGTTTGGCCGTGTGCTAGTCCTACAGTTTGCCCATGTGTCAGTCCTACAGTGTGCCCATGTGTCAGTCCTACAGTTTGCCCATGTGTCAGTCCTACAGTTTGCCCGTGTGCCAGTCCTACAGTATGCCCGTGTATCAGTCCTACAGTTTGCCCGTGTGCTAGTCCCACAGTTTGTCCTTGTGTCAGTCCTACAGTTTGCCCGTGTGTCAGTCCTACAGTTTGCCCGTGTGCTAGTCCCACAGTTTGCCCGTGTGCTAGTCCCACAGTTTGCCCTTGTGTCAGTCCTACAGTTTGCCCGTGTGGCAGTCCTACAGTTTGCCCGTGTGCCAGTCCTACAGTTTGCCCGTGTGCCAGTCCTACAGTTTGCCCGTGTGCTAGTCCTACAGTTTGCCCGTGTGCTAGTCCTACAGTTTGCCCGTGTGCTAGTCCTACAGTTTGCCCATGTGCCAGTCCTACAGTTTGCCCGTGTGCCAGTCCTACAGTTTGCCCGTGTGCCAGTCCTACAGTTTGCCCGTGTGCTAGTCCTACAGTTTGCCCGTGTGCTAGTCCTACAGTTTGCCCGTGTGCTAGTCCTACAGTTTGTCCCTGTGCTAGTCCTACAGTTTGCCTGTGTGTCAGTCCTCAGTTTGCCCGTGTGCTAGTCCTACAGTTTGCCCGTGTGCTAGTCCTACAGTTTGCCCGTGTGTCAGTCCTACAGTTTGCCCGTGTGTCAGTCCTACAGTTTGCCCGTGTGCTAGTCCTACAGTTTGCCCGTGTGTCAGTCCTACAGTTTGCCCGTGTGTCAGTCCTACAGTTTGCCCATGTGCTAGTCCTACAGTTTGCCCGTGTGTCAGTCCTACAGTTTGCCCGTGTGTCAGTCCTACAGTTTGCCCGTGTGCTAGTCCTACAGTTTGCCCGTGTGCTAGTCCTACAGTTTGCCCGTGTGTCAGTCCTACAGTTTGCCCATGTGCTAGTCCTACAGTTTGCCCGTGTGCTAGTCCTACAGTTTGCCCGTGTGTCAGTCCTACAGTTTGCCCGTGTGCTAGTCCTACAGTTTGCCCGTGTGCTAGTCCTACAGTTTGCCCGTGTGCTAGTCCTACAGTTTGCCCGTGTGCCAGTCCTACAGTTTGCCCGTGTGCTGCTAGTCCTACAGTTTGCCCGTGTGTCAGTCCTACAGTTTGCCCGTGTGCTAGTCCTACAGTTTGCCCGTGTGCTAGTCCTACAGTTTGCCCGTGTGCTAGTCCTACAGTTTGCCCGTGTGCCAGTCCTACGGTTTGCCCGTGTGCCAGTCCTACGGTTTGCCCGTGTGCCAGTCCTACAGTTTGCCCGTGTGCTAGTCCTACAGTTTGCCCGTGTGCCAGTCCTACAGTTTGCCCGTGTGTCAGTCCTACAGTTTGCCCGTGTGCTAGTCCTACAGTTTGCCCGTGTGCTAGTCCTACAGTTTGCCCGTGTGTCAGTCCTACAGTTTGCCCGTGTGCTAGTCCTACAGTTTGCCCATGTGCTAGTCCTACAGTTTGCCCGTGTGCTAGTCCTACAGTTAGCCCGTGTGCTAGTCCTACAGTTTGCCCGTGTACTAGTCCTACAGTTTGCCCGTGTGTCAGTCCTACAGTCTGCCCGTGTGCTAGTCCTACAGTTTGCCAGTGTGTCAGTCCTACAGTTTGCCAGTGTGTCAGTCCTACAGTTTGCCCGTGTGTCAGTCCTACAGTTTGCCTGTGTGCTAGTCCTACAGTTTGCCCGTGTGCTAGTCCTACAGTTTGCCCGTGTGCTAGTCCTACAGTTTGCCCGTGTGCTAGTCCTACAGTTTGCCCGTGTGTCAGTCCTACAGTTTGCCCGTGTGTCAGTCCTACAGTTTGCCCATGTGCTAGTCCTACAGTTTGCCCGTATGTCAGTCCTACAGTTTGCCCGTGTGCCAGTCCTACAGTTTGTCCCTGTGCTAGTCCTACAGTTTGCCCGTGTACCAGTCCTACAGTTTGCCCGTGTGCTAGTCCTACAGTTTGCCCGTGTGTCAGTCCTACAGTTTGCCCGTGTGCTAGTCCTACAGTTTGCCCGTGTGCCAGTCCTACAGTTTGCCCGTGTGCTAGTCCTACAGTTTGCCCGTGTGCTAGTCCTACAGTTTGCCCGTGTGCCAGTCCTACAGTTTGCCCGTGTGCCAGTCCTACAGTTTGCCCGTGTGCTAGTCCTACAGTTTGCCCGTGTGCTAGTCCTACAGTTTGCCCGTGTGCTAGTCCTACAGTTTGCCCGTGTGCCAGTCCTACAGTTTGCCCGTGTGCTAGTCCTACAGTTTGCCCGTGTGCTAGTCCTACAGTTTGCCCGTGTGCCAGTCCTACAGTTTGCCCGTGTGCTAGTCCTACAGTTTGCCCGTGTGCCAGTCCTACAGTTTGCCCGTGTGCTAGTCCTACAGTTTGCCCGTGTGCCAGTCCTACAGTTTGCCCGTGTGCTAGTCCTACAGTTTGCCCGTGTGTCAGTCCTACAGTTTGCCCGTGTGCTAGTCCTACAGTTTGCCCGTGTGCCAGTCCTACAGTTTGCCCGTGTGCCAGTCCTACAGTTTGCCCGTGTGCTAGTCCTACAGTTTGCCCGTGTGCCAGTCCTACAGTGTGCCCGTGTGCCAGTCCTACAGTGTGCCTGTGGTTCCACTGAGTGTGTCTTTCAGGTCGGCGTGTGAGCGCATCCACCAGCTGCAGGAAGCCTTGGAGGTTCGACGGGACCAGTTCAACTCACTCGCTGCCAAGTGAGTGGAATAGAGGGGGATTGTGGATGAAAGTAATTAAAGTATTAATGGAGTAGAAGTTTGACTAGAAATGTGAATAAATAAAAGTGCATGGAATAGAAGTCGTGTATGATTAGAAGTGTAAATACAAGTGTGAATAGACTCATGAATTGATTTGTGACTAGAACCATGAATATACATTGTATATGTGGCAACTGATGAGTGAGTAATGTGGACATGTGACTAGTCATGTTGAGGTCATGTCATTGTCTCCCAGACTGGCCCTGGCTGAGTCAGAGATCGCGCTGTCGGAGAGCAAGATGGCAGAGATGGCCGTGATGATGGAGAGAGCGAAGGAGGAACAGAAGGCGATGAACAAACAGCACCAGGGGGAGCTGAAGAGGGAGCGGGAGGTGGGAACAGAAGAGGGAGAGGGAGGTGGGAACAGAAGAGGGAGAGGGAGGTGGGAACAGAGGAGGGAGAGGGAGGTGGGAACAGAAGAGGGAGAGGGAGGTGGGAACAGAAGAGGGAGAGGGAGGTGGGAACAGAAGAGGGAGAGGGAGGTGGGAACAGAAGAGGGAGAGGGAGGTGGGAGCTGAAGAGGGAGAGGGAGGTGGGAACAGAAGAGGGAGAGAGAGGTGGGAACAGAAGAGGGAGAGGGAGGTGGGAACAGAAGAGGGAGAGGGAGGTGGGAACAGAGGAGGGAGAGGGAGGTGGGAGCTGAAGAGGGAGCGGGAGGTGGGAACAGAAGAGGGAGAGGGAGGTGGGAACAGAAGAGGGAGAGGGAGGTGGGAACAGAAGAGGGAGAGGGAGGTGGGAACAGAGGGAGAGGGAGGTGGGAACAGAGGGAGAGGGAGGTGGGAACAGAGGGAGAGGGAGGTGGGAACAGAGGAGGGAGAGGGAGGTGTGAACAGAAGAGGGAGAGAGAGGTGGGAACAGAAGAGGGAGAGGGAGGTGGGAACAGAAGAGGGAGAGGGAGGTGGGAACAGAAGAGGGAGAGGGAGGTGGGAACAGAGGGAGAGGGAGGTGGGAACAGAGGAGGGAGAGGGAGGTGGGAACAGAAGAGGGAGAGGGAGGTGGGAACAGAGGGAGAGGGAGGTGGGAACAGAAGAGGGAGAGGGAGGTGGGAACAGAGGAGGGAGAGGGAGGTGGGAACAGAAGAGGGAGAGGGAGGTGGGAACAGAAGAGGGAGAGGGAGGTGGGAACAGAGGGAGAGGGAGGTGGGAACAGAAGAGGGAGAGGGAAACGGGAACAGAAGAGGGAGAGGGAGGTGGGAACAGAAGAGGGAGAGGGAGGTGGGAACAGAAGAGGGAGAGGGAGGTGGGAACAGAAGAGGGAGAGGGAGGTGGGAACAGAAGAGGGAGAGGGAGGTGGGAACAGGAGAGGGAGAGGGGAACAGAAGAGGGAGAGGGAGGTGGGAACAGAAGAGGGAGAGGGAGGTGTGAACAGGAAAGGGAGAGGGAGGTGGAAACAAAAGAGGGAGAGGGAGGTGGGAACAGGAGAGGGAGAGGGGAACAGAAGAGGGAGAGGGAGGTGGGAACAGAAGAGGGAGAGGGAGGTGGGAACAGAAGAGGGAGAGGGAGGTGGGAACAGGAGAGGGAGACAGGAACAGAAGAGGGAGAGGGAGGTGGGAACAGAAGAGGGAGAGGGAGGTGTGAACAGGAGAGGGAGAGGGGAACAGAAGAGGGAGAGGGAGGTGGGAACAGAAGAGGGAGAGGGAGGTGGGAACAGTAGAGGGAGAGGGAGGTGGAAACAAAAGAGGGAGAGGGAGGTGGGAACAGAAGAGGGAGAGGGAGGTGGGAACAGAAGAGGGAGAGGGAGACAGGAACAGAAGAGGGAGAGGGAGGTGGGAACAGAAGAGGGAGAGGGAGGTGGGAACAAAAGAGGGAGAGGGAGGTGGGAACAAAAGAGGGAGAGGGAGGTGGGAACAGAAAATGGGGTGGAAACTGAAGAGGGAGGTGGGAACATAAGAAAAAGAGGGAGGTGGGATGTTTAAAGGGAAAGGGAGGTGGAAGCTGGAGAATGAAAGGGAAATGAAGGAGGTGGGACCAGACGGAAAAGAAGGAGATGGTGAGGGAGGTGGGGAACTGAACAGGGAAAGGGGGATGGAAAAAAAATGAAGAAGGAGTGCTCGAATGAATGAATGAAGTGTTGGCATTATTAAGTTAATTAAGCACAATGTATGTTCATCATAGGTAGGGAAATTGATGTATCACCAGAATGTCTGATTGGCGTTGTATGTTGTGTCATTCCCTGGATAGAAACAAATAATGCACTTAACACCTCACAACATCAAACAGTGGCCGCGTGTGATTTATGTTCACTGCATATTTACGTTCCATTAGAACTAACGTCGTACATTGAAACCCCCACATTCATTGATGATTGTAGGATCGAGCCATGGTTGAAGGCCGACTGAACAAAGAATTGCTTGAGACAAATGAACGGAACATGGCCCTGGAAAACAAGGTGAAGATACATGAGCACTTTGTTCTATCAACACTGATGTCATCACGTTGTGTTACTAACACTGATGTCATCACGTTGTGTTACTAACACTGATGTCATCACGTTGTGTTACTAACACTGATGTCATCACGTTGTGTTACTAACACTGATGTCATCACGTTGTGTTACTAACACTGATGTCATCACGTTGTGTTACTAACACTGATGTCATCACGTTGTGTTACTAACACTGATGTCATCACGTTGTGTTACTAACACTGATGTCATCACGTTGTGTTACTAACACTGATGTCATCACGTTGTGTTACTAACACTGATGTCATCACGTTGTGTTACTAACACTGATGTCATCACGTTGTGTTACTAACACTGATGTCATCACGCTGTGTTACTAACACTGATGTCATCACGTTGTGTTACTAACACTGATGTCATCACGCTGTGTTACTAACACTGATGTCATCACGTTGTGTTACTAACACTGATGTCATCACGTTGTGTTACTAACACTGATGTCATCACGCTGTGTTACTAACACTGATGTCATCACGTTGTGTTACTAACACTGATGTCATCACGCTGTGTTACTAACACTGATGTCATCACGCTGTGTTACTAACACTGATGTCATCACGTTGTGTTACTAACACTGATGTCATCACGTTGTGCTACTAACACTGATGTCATCACGTTGTGTTACTAACACTGATGTCATCACGTTGTGTTACTAACACTGATGTCATCACGTTGTGTTACTAACACTGATGTCATCACGTTGTGTTACTAACACTGATGTCATCACGCTGTGTTACTAACACTGATGTCATCACGTTGTGTTACTAACACTGATGTCATCACGTTGTGTTACTAACACTGATGTCATCACGCTGTGTTACTAACACTGATGTCATCACGTTGTGTTACTAACACTGATGTCATCACGCTGTGTTACTAACACTGATGTCATCACGTTGTGTTACTAACACTGATGTCATCACGTTGTGTTACTAACACTGATGTCATCACGCTGTGTTACTAACACTGATGTCATCACGTTGTGTTACTAACACTGATGTCATCACGTTGTGTTACTAACACTGATGTCATCACGTTGTGTTACTAACACTGATGTCATCACGTTGTGTTACTAACACTGATGTCATCACGTTGTGTTACTAACACTGATGTCATCACGTTGTGTTACTAACACTGGTGTCATCACGCTGTGTTACTAACACTGATGTCATCACGCTGTGTTACTAACACTGGTGTCATCACGCTGTGTTACTAACACTGGTGTCATCAGGTTGTGTTACTAACACTGATGTCATCACGTTGTGTTACTAACACTGGTGTCATCACGTTGTGTTACTAACACTGGTGTCATCACGTTGTGTTACTAACACTGATGTCATCACGTTGTGTTACTAACACTGATGTCATCACGTTGTGTTACTAACACTGATGTCATCACGTTGTGTTACTAACACTGATGTCATCACGTTGTGTTACTAACACTGATGTCATCACGTTGTGTTACTAACACTGATGTCATCACGTTGTGTTACTAACACTGATGTCATCACGTTGTGTTACTAACACTGATGTCATCACGCTGTGTTACTAACACTGATGTCATCACGTTGTGTTACTAACACTGATGTCATCACGTTGTGTTACTAACACTGATGTCATCACGCTGTGTTACTAACACTGATGTCATCACGTTGTGTTACTAACACTGATGTCATCACGTTGTGTTACTAACACTGATGTCATCACGTTGTGTTACTAACACTGATGTCATCACGTTGTGTTACTAACACTGATGTCATCACGCTGTGTTACTAACACTGATGTCATCACGTTGTGTTACTAACACTGATGTCATCACGTTGTGTTACTAACACTGATGTCATCACGTTGTGTTACTAACACTGATGTCATCACGTTGTGTTACTAACACTGATGTCATCACGTTGTGTTACTAACACTGATGTCATCACGTTGTGTTACTAACACTGATGTCATCACGTTGTGTTACTAACACTGATGTCATCACGTTGTGTTACTAACACTGGTGTCATCACGTTGTGTTACTAACACTGATGTCATCACGCTGTGTTACTAACACTGGTGTCATCACGTTGTGTTACTAACACTGGTGTCATCACGCTGTGTTACTAACACTGGTGTCATCACGTTGTGTTACTAACACTGATGTCATCACGTTGTGTTACTAACACTGATGTCATCACGTTGTGTTACTAACACTGGTGTCATCACGTTGTGTTACTAACACTGATGTCATCACGTTGTGTTACTAACACTGATGTCATCACGTTGTGTTACTAACACTGATGTCATCACGTTGTGTTACTAACACTGATGTCATCACGTTGTGTTACTAACACTGATGTCATCACGTTGTGTTACTAACACTGGTGTCATCACGCTGTGTTACTAACACTGATGTCATCACGTTGTGTTACTAACACTGGTGTCATCACGCTGTGTTACTAACACTGATGTCATCACGCTGTGTTACTAACACTGGTGTCATCACGTTGTGTTACTAACACTGGTGTCATCACGTTGTGTTACTAACACTGATGTCATCACGTTGTGTTACTAACACTGGTGTCATCACGTTGTGTTACTAACACTGGTGTCATCACGTTGTGTTACTAACACTGGTGTCATCACGTTGTGTTACTAACACTGGTGTCATCACGTTGTGTTACTAACACTGGTGTCATCACGTTGTGTTACTAACACTGATGTCATCACGTTGTGTTACTAACACTGATGTCATCACGTTGTGTTACTAACACTGATGTCATCACGTTGTGTTACTAACACTGATGTCATCACGTTGTGTTACTAACACTGATGTCATCACGCTGTGTTACTAACACTGATGTCATCACGTTGTGTTACTAACACTGATGTCATCACGCTGTGTTACTAACACTGATGTCATCACGCTGTGTTACTAACACTGATGTCATCACGTTGTGTTACTAACACTGATGTCATCACGTTGTGTTACTAACACTGATGTCATCACGTTGTGTTACTAACACTGATGTCATCACGTTGTGTTACTAACACTGATGTCATCACGTTGTGTTACTAACACTGATGTCATCACGTTGTGTTACTAACACTGATGTCATCACGTTGTGTTACTAACACTGGTGTCATCACGCTGTGTTACTAACACTGATGTCATCACGCTGTGTTACTAACACTGGTGTCATCACGCTGTGTTACTAACACTGGTGTCATCACGCTGTGTTACTAACACTGGTGTCATCACGTTGTGTTACTAACACTGGTGTCATCACGTTGTGTTACTAACACTGGTGTCATCACGTTGTGTTACTAACACTGGTGTAATCACGTTGTGTTACTAACACTGGTGTCATCACGTTGTGTTACTAACACTGATGTCATCACGTTGTGTTACTAACACTGATGTCATCACGTTGTGTTACTAACACTGATGTCATCACGTTGTGTTACTAACACTGATGTCATCACGTTGTGTTACTAACACTGATGTCATCACGTTGTGTTACTAACACTGATGTCATCACGTTGTGTTACTAACACTGATGTCATCACGTTGTGTTACTAACACTGATGTCATCACGTTGTGTTACTAACACTGATGTCATCACGCTGTGTTACTAACACTGATGTCATCACGTTGTGTTACTAACACTGATGTCATCACGTTGTGTTACTAACACTGATGTCATCACGTTGTGTTACTAACACTGATGTCATCACGTTGTGTTACTAACACTGATGTCATCACGCTGTGTTACTGTCACGGCGGCTGTACAAGTGTCATCTAGTTCACACAGCAGTGAACTGTTGCTGGTGTTATACTCTGCTGTGAACAGTTGCTCATGTTGTACATTTGTGTACTGGTGTCTTGTGTTGTACACTGCTGTGAACTGTTGTCTTGTACTGTTCACTGCTGTGAACTGTTGTGTTGTACTTACACTGCTGTGAACTGTTGTCTTGTACTGTTCACTGCTGTGAACTGTTGTGTTGTACTTACACTGCTGTGAACTGTTGTCTTGTACTGTACACTGCTGTGAACTGTTGTCTTGTACTGTACACTGCTGTGAACTGTTGTCTTGTACTGTACACTGCTGTGAACTGTTGTCTTGTACTGTTCACTGCTGTGACCTGTTGTCTTGTACTTACACTGCTGTGAACTGTTGTCTTGTACTGTTCACTGCTGTGACCTGTTGTCTTGTACTTACACTGCTGTGAACTGTTGTCTTGTACTGTCCACTGCTGTGAACTGTTGTCTTGTACTGTCCACTGCTGTGAACTGTTGTCTTGTACTGTACACGGCTGTGAACTGTTGTCTTGTACTGTCCACTGCTGTGAACTGTTGTCTTGTACTGTACACGGCTGTGAACTGTTGTCTTGTACTGTCCACTGCTGTGAACTGTTGTCTTGTACTGTACACGGCTGTGAACTGTTGTCTTGTACTGTCCACTGCTGTGAACTGTTGTCTTGTACTGTACACGGCTGTGAACTGTTGTCTTGTACTGCCCACTGCTGTGAACTGTTGTCTTGTACTGTACACGGCTGTGAACTGTTGTCTTGTACTGTCCACTGCTGTGAACTGTTGTCTTGTACTGTCCACTGCTGTGAACTGTTGTCTTGTACTGTCCACTGCTGTGAACTGTTGTCTTGTACTGTTCACTGCTGTGAACTGTTGTCTTGTACTGTCCACTGCTGTGACTGTTGTCTTGTACTGTCCACTGCTGTGACTGTTGTCTTGTACTGTCCACTGCTGTGACTGTTGTCTTGTACTGTCCACTGCTGTGACTGTTGTCTTGTACTGTCCACTGCTGTGAACTGTTGTCTTGTACTGTCCACTGCTGTGAACTGTTGTCTTGTACTGTCCACTGCTGTGACTGTTGTCTTGTACTGTCCACTGCTGTGAACTGTTGTCTTAAACTGTCCACTGCTGTGAACTGTTGTCTTGTACTGTTCACTGCTGTGAACTGTTGTCTTGTACTGTCCACTGCTGTGAACTGTTGTCTTGTACTTACACTGCTGTGAACTGTTGTCTTGTACTGTCCACTGCTGTGAACTGTTGTCTTGTACTGTACACTGCTGTGAACTGTTGTCTTGTACTGTACACTGCTGTGAACTGTTGTCTTGTACTGGTCACTGCTGTGACCTGTTGTCTTGTACTTACACTGCTGTGAACTGTTGTCTTGTACTGTCCACTGCTGTGAACTGTTGTCTTGTACTGTCCACTGCTGTGAACTGTTGTCTTGTACTGTACACGGCTGTGAACTGTTGTCTTGTACTGTCCACTGCTGTGAACTGTTGTCTTGTACTGTACACGGCTGTGAACTGTTGTCTTGTACTGTCCACTGCTGTGAACTGTTGTCTTGTACTGTACACGGCTGTGAACTGTTGTCTTGTACTGTCCACTGCTGTGAACTGTTGTCTTGTACTGTACACGGCTGTGAACTGTTGTCTTGTACTGTCCACTGCTGTGAACTGTTGTCTTGTACTGTACACGGCTGTGAACTGTTGTCTTGTACTGTCCACTGCTGTGAACTGTTGTCTTGTACTGTCCACTGCTGTGAACTGTTGTCTTGTACTGTCCACTGCTGTGAACTGTTGTCTTGTACTGTTCACTGCTGTGAACTGTTGTCTTGTACTGTCCACTGCTGTGACTGTTGTCTTGTACTGTCCACTGCTGTGACTGTTGTCTTGTACTGTCCACTGCTGTGACTGTTGTCTTGTACTGTCCACTGCTGTGACTGTTGTCTTGTACTGTCCACTGCTGTGAACTGTTGTCTTGTACTGTCCACTGCTGTGAACTGTTGTCTTGTACTGTCCACTGCTGTGACTGTTGTCTTGTACTGTCCACTGCTGTGAACTGTTGTCTTAAACTGTCCACTGCTGTGAACTGTTGTCTTGTACTGTTCACTGCTGTGAACTGTTGTCTTGTACTGTCCACTGCTGTGAACTGTTGTCTTGTACTTACACTGCTGTGAACTGTTGTCTTGTACTGTCCACTGCTGTGAACTGTTGTCTTGTACTGTCCACTGCTGTGAACTGTTGTCTTGTACTGTCCACTGCTGTGAACTGTTGTCTTGTACTGTCCACTGCTGTGAACTGTTGTCTTGTACTGTCCACTGCTGTGAACTGTTGTCTTGTTCTGTCCACTGCTGTGAACTGTTGTCTTGTACTGTCCACTGCTGTGAACTGTTGTCTTGTACTGTCCACTGCTGTGAACTGTTGTCTTGTACTGTACACTGCTGTGAACTGTTGTCTTGTACTGTACACTGCTGTGAACTGTTGTCTTGTACTGGTCACTGCTGTGACCTGTTGTCTTGTACTTACACTGCTGTGAACTGTTGTCTTGTACTGTCCACTGCTGTGAACTGTTGTCTTGTACTGTCCACTGCTGTGAACTGTTGTCTTGTACTGTACACGGCTGTGAACTGTTGTCTTGTACTGTCCACTGCTGTGAACTGTTGTCTTGTACTGTACACGGCTGTGAACTGTTGTCTTGTACTGTCCACTGCTGTGAACTGTTGTCTTGTACTGTACACGGCTGTGAACTGTTGTCTTGTACTGTCCACTGCTGTGAACTGTTGTCTTGTACTGTACACGGCTGTGAACTGTTGTCTTGTACTGTCCACTGCTGTGAACTGTTGTCTTGTACTGTACACGGCTGTGAACTGTTGTCTTGTACTGTCCACTGCTGTGAACTGTTGTCTTGTACTGTCCACTGCTGTGAACTGTTGTCTTGTACTGTCCACTGCTGTGAACTGTTGTCTTGTACTGTTCACTGCTGTGAACTGTTGTCTTGTACTGTCCACTGCTGTGACTGTTGTCTTGTACTGTCCACTGCTGTGACTGTTGTCTTGTACTGTCCACTGCTGTGAACTGTTGTCTTGTACTGTCCACTGCTGTGAACTGTTGTCTTGTACTGTCCACTGCTGTGAACTGTTGTCTTGTACTGTCCACTGCTGTGAACTGTTGTCTTGTACTGTCCACTGCTGTGACTGTTGTCTTGTACTGTCCACTGCTGTGAACTGTTGTCTTAAACTGTCCACTGCTGTGAACTGTTGTCTTGTACTGTTCACTGCTGTGAACTGTTGTCTTGTACTGTCCACTGCTGTGAACTGTTGTCTTGTACTTACACTGCTGTGAACTGTTGTCTTGTACTGTCCACTGCTGTGAACTGTTGTCTTGTACTGTCCACTGCTGTGAACTGTTGTCTTGTACTGTCCACTGCTGTGAACTGTTGTCTTGTACTGTCCACTGCTGTGAACTGTTGTCTTGTACTGTCCACTGCTGTGAACTGTTGTCTTGTTCTGTCCACTGCTGTGAACTGTTGTCTTGTACTGTCCACTGCTGTGAACTGTTGTCTTGTACTGTCCACTGCTGTGAACTGTTGTCTTGTACTGTCCAATGCTGTGAACTGTTGTCTTGTTCTGTCCACTGCTGTGAACTGTTGTCTTGTACTGTCCACTGCTGTGAACTGTTGTCTTGTACTGTCCACTGCTGTGAACTGTTGTCTTGTACTGTTCACTGCTGTGAACTGTTGTCTTGTACTGTCCACTGCTGTAAACTGTTGTCTTGTACTGTACACTGCTGTGAACTGTTGTCTTGTACTGTCCAATGCTGTAAACTGTTGTCTTGTACTGTCCACTGCTGTGAACTGTTGTCTTGTACTGTCCACTGCTGTGAACTGTTGTCTTGTACTGTCCAATGCTGTGAACTGTTGTCTTGTACTGTCCACTGCTGTGAACTGTTGTCTTGTACTGTCCAATGCTGTAAACTGTTGTCTTGTACTGTACACTGCTGTGAACTGTTGTCTTGTACTGTCCAATGCTGTAAACTGTTGTCTTGTACTGTCCACTGCTGTGAACTGTTGTCTTGTACTGTCCACTGCTGTGAACTGTTGTCTTGTACTGTCCACTGCTGTGAACTGTTGTCTTGTACTGTCCACTGCTGTGAACTGTTGTCTTGTACTGTCCACTGCTGTGAACTGTTGTCTTGTACTGTCCACTGCTGTGAACTGTTGTCTTGTACTGTCCACTGCTGTGAACTGTTGTCTTGTACTGTCCACTGCTGTGAACTGTTGTCTTGTACTGTCCACTGCTGTGAACTGTTGTCTTGTACTGTCCAATGCTGTAAACTGTTGTCTTGTACTGTCCACTGCTGTGAACTGTTGTCTTGTACTGTCCACTGCTGTGAACTGTTGTCTTGTACTGTCCACTGCTGTGAACTGTTGTCTTGTACTGTACACTGCTGTGAACTGTTGTCTTGTACTTACACTGCTGTGACTGTTCAGGTGGATGAGTTGGAGCGGACGTATCGCAACCAGCAGGACCAGATCTATGAGCTGAAGGAACAGTTGACTCACGCACAGGCTGACATGAAGCTGAAGGTCGCACACTATGAAGGTCATTCTTGTCATCCCTCTAGTCACGCTAACTGTTCACTTTGGTCTGATGTTGCACTGTTTGGTTCTAGCAACAAAGGGTCAGTCTTCATGATTCAGCGGTGTACCTGTGCTGTAGGAGTGGCCCTGTGATGGCTGACCACAACGGGGACTCTGTCATTCAAGAAAACCAACTCTCAGTGTATCTCTAGTACAGTTATTATATTGTTATCTGTGAGTGTCAATGGCTAGGAAGAATGTAACCTTGCAGACATGGCAGGCTGTCTTCAGTTTGATCTTGTAAAATGCACATTAACATGGCTTTATAGAAATGTATCAGGTGATTTATGAGTAATGACGTTAGTGCAGTCACTAGTGAAAACATCAGAGCATCCACTTGTGAGCGCAAGAGCAAACTAGAGCAAGAACTAGTGTGTGTCAGTCATGGACACTGTCATGTCATGTCATGTCATGTCATGTCATGTACTCTGGTGTGTTGACAGAACGTCTCCTGCTGGAAAAGCAGAAGCTGAAAGATGCCTGGAGGGAGGCTGAGGAACTACGACAGAAGGAGGTCAGAGTCTGTTGGGACAAAGTGTTCTGCTGTCAGTGTTTAGGCTGCAGCTAGTGCTGCTGCAGACACTAGGTAGAATAGTTTTAGTGTCTCTCCTAGGCAAAGTTGGATTAGCTTTATTTGTGCTTTTTATATATGATTATAATCAGCTTAACAAATATAACAATTATAATCAGTAATCAAGTTTTAGAGACAACTCTTGAAAATGATTCCATCACCCTCATGATTCCATCACCCAATGTTTCCATTTTAAGAGGTTTTTTTTGTCTTTCAACTTTGATTTAGAAATCTTGTTCCTCCATTTGCCCACAGGTGGAGCGAGTGCAGAAGGACTGCGATGACACGGAACGTGGTCTGCGGCAGCGAATCAGTAAACAGGACTTGATGTACACAGAGCTAGAGGAAGAGATTAGTCGACTCAAGTCAAGTCTGTCTGTGGAGAAGGAGAGAGCAGAGGAACAACTGAGGACCACCAAACTGAGGCTGCGGGCGGAGGAGGTCAGTCTCACTCACTGCCCTACAGAGTACCACAGCATGTAGACACACATGTGGGCAGTAACCTCTGTCATAGGCAGCGTACAGGCCAGGCAGTGGTCCTCCAGGTGACAGGCAGTGGTCCTCTGTGTGACAGGCAGTGGTCCTCCAGGTGACAGGCAGTGGTCTTCCAGGTGACAGGCAGTGGTCCTCCAGGTAACAGGCAGTGGTCCTCCAGGTGACAGGCAGTGGTCCTCCATGTGACAGGCAGTGGTCCTCCAGGTGACAGACAGTGGTCCTCCAGGTGGCAGGCAGTGGTCCTCCAGGTGACAGGCAGTGGTCCTCCCTCTAACAGGCAGTGGTCCTCTGTGTGACAGGCAGTGGTCCTTTGTGTGACAGGCAGTGGTCCTCTATGTGACAGACAGTGGTCCTCTGTATGACAGAAAGTGGTCCTCTGTATGACAGGCAGTGGTCCTCTGTGTGTCCCTCGCCATGCCCCCTGTGCCCTTCACCCTGCCCTCTGTGTCCCTCACCCTGCACTCTGTGCCCCTCACCCTGCCCCCTGTGCCCTTCACCCTGCCCCCTGTGTCCCTCACCCTGCCCCCTGTGCCCGTCACCCTGCCCTCTGTGTCCCTCACCCTGCACTCTGTGCCCCTCACCCTGCCCCCTGTGTCCCTCACCCTGCCCCCTGTGCCCGTCACCCTGCCCTCTGTGTCCCTCACCCTGCACTCTGTGCCCCTCACCCTGCCCCCTGTGCCCCTCACCCTGCCCCCTGTGTCCCTCACCCTGCCCCCTGTGCCCGTCACCCTGCCCTCTGTGCCCCTCACCCTGCCCCCTGTGTCCCTCACCCTGCCCCCTGTGTCCCTCAGCCTGCCCCCTGTGTCCCTCACCCTGCCCCCTGTGTCCGTCACCCTGCCCCCTGTGCCCCTCACCCTGCCCCCTGTGCCCGTCACCCTGCCCTCTGTGCCCCTCACCCTGCCCCCTGTGTCCCTCACCCTGCCCCCTGTGTCCCTCAGCCTGCCCCCTGTGTCCCTCACCCTGCCCCCAGTGCCCCTCACCCTGCCCCCTGTGTCCCTCACCCTGCCCCCTGTGTCCCTCACCCTGCCCCCAGTGCCCCTCACCCTGCCCTCTGTGTCCTTCACCCTGCTCTCTGTGCTCCAGGAGCAGCGACTCCACCAGCTGGAGGAGAAGAGCCGCATGCTGCAGGCGTCGAAGGACGAGCTGGAGAGTCACTACTCCCAGCAGTCGAGTCTCATCAACGACCTGCAGTCCAAGAACGCCAACTACACACTCGAGACGGAGACACTGAAACGACAGATCTCTGAACTCAACCAGGTACGACAGCCTGAGTAAGAGAGACTAGCAGACAGTGGCAGTCTCTCCTGTTTGGGTTCCATCGTGTCTCGCTATCGGGTGTCACATACAAGAGGAGGGTCAAGTGTTCTCATTGTGACAAGTTTCATTTGTTACCCCACATTGTACAATTATGGTCTGTGTGTACAATACTACACATGTCTGATGTGGTAGTGGTCCCTGAGACAATGTCCTGCTGCATGGTCTGTGTCATCATAATGATCTGTGTGATACTGTACTGGTAGCTGACATAAGGACCGTATTACTTGGTCTCTGTTATGTTCCACTGGTAGCTAACATAAGGACCGTATTACATGGTCTCTGTTATGTTCCACTGGTAGCTGACATAAGGACCGTATTATATGGTCTCTGTTATGTTCCACTGGTAGCTGACATAAGGACCGTATTACATGGTCTCTGTTATGTTCCACTGGTAGCTGACATAAGGACCGTATTATATGGTCTCTGTTATGTTCCACTGGTAGCTGACATAAGGACCGTATTATATGGTCTCTGTTATGTTCCACTGGTAGCTGACATAAGGACCGTATTATATGGTCTCTGTTATATTCTAGTGGTAGCTGCCACAAGGACCCTGTCACGTGGTCTCTGTGTGTTGTGTGCCACAAGGACCGTGTCGTGTTGCAGAGTCTGGCGGGCAAGAGCAATGAGATGCTGGCGGAGGTGGGCAAGGTGAGGATTGAGATGAGTCAGCGCATCCAGCGTCTGGAGGCTGAGCGACAGACGCAGCAGGAACTCTACGACAAGTTGGCCCAGAAAGAGACAGAGTTGGCTGGTGAGAGCAAGGGTTTGCTTAGTTCCTTTACCTTGTGCCAGAACATAGCAGTGTGTGTTACTTTGTTACTTTAGTTTAATATCAGTAGTTTAATATATGTAGACTGGGCTAAGATTGTTTCATGCTACATAAGAGATGGTACATGATGATGTGATGCTTGCTGTCCTGGACATCTTCCTGTTAACAGTTGATGACCCCTAAATGCATGCCACTGTCCTGTTGAGAGTGGTGTCTCTGTTGAGAGTGGTGTCTCTGTTGAGAGTGGTGTCTCTGTTGAGAGTGGTGTCTCTGTTGAGAGTGGTGTCTCTATTGAGAGTGGTGTCTCTGTTGAGAGTGGTGTCTCTGTTGAGATTGGTGTCTCTGTTGAGAGTGGTGTCTCTGTTGAGAGTGGTGTCTCTGTTGAGAGTGGTGTCTCTGTTGAGAGTGGTGTCTCTGTTGAGAGTGGTGTCTCTGTTGAGAGTGGTGTCTGTTTTTGGGATGTGTATGTGTGTTGAGGGTGGTGTGTGTATGTTGATGTGGTGTATGTTGAGTGGTGTGTGTGTTGAGAGTGGTGTGTTGAGAGTGATGTGTGTTGAGAGTGGTGTGTGTGTGTTGAGAGTGGTATGTTGAGAGTGGTGTGTGTGTGTTGAGTGGTGTATTGAGAGTGATGTGTGTTGAGAGTGTCGTGTGTGTTGAGAGTGGTATGTTGAGAGTGGTGTCTGTGTTGAGAGTGGTGTGTGTGTGTTGTGAGTGGTGTGTTGAGAGTGACGTGTTGAGACTGATGTGTGTTGAGAGTGGTGTGTTGAGAGTGGTGTGTGTGTTGAGAGTGATGTGTATAATGTGAGTGACGTGTGTTGAGAGTGGTGTATGTTGAGAGGTGTGTTTGGCATGGTGTGTTGAGAGTGGTGTATTGAGAGGTTGTGTTGAGAGTGGTGTGTGTATGTTGAGAGTGGTGTGTGTATGTTGAGAGGTGTGTTGAGAGTGGTGTGTTGAGAGTGGTGTATTAGAGTGGTGTGTGTATGTTGAGAGTGGTGTGTTGAGAGTGGTGTGTGTATGTTGAGAGTGGTGTGTTGAGAGTGGTGTGTGTATGTTGAGAGGTGTGTTGAGAGGTGTGTTGAGAGGTGTGTGTTTGAGTGGTGTGTTGAGAGTGGTGTGTTTGAGTGGTGTGTTGAGAGGTGTGTTGAGAGTGGTGTGTGTATGTTGAGAGGTGTGTTGAGAGTGGTGTGTTTGAGTGGTGTGTTGAGAGGTGTGTTGAGAGTGGTGTGTTTGAGTGGTGTGTTGAGAGGTGTGTTGAGAGTGGTGTTTCTGTGTAGATCTGCAGCGGAAGCATCAGATGACCCAGGAGGACGGAGACAGGGAGGTTGCCCGACTGACGGAGCGGCTGCAGCAGAAGGAGGCAGAGATAAAGCAGATGAAGGACGAGGACCTCCAGAGGGCCAGCATGCTGCAGACCGCCATCACGAGCTACATGACACGCTCACCCTTCAGTGCCACCAACTGACATGTTTACCTGTCACTGTCCCAAACTGGTTCATCTCATGAAATACTTGTCCTTCACCGCCACAAAGTGACATGACGTCTGACAGTGACATCATCTCCTCTATGGCACCAAAATGGCGTGTTGCAAATTCACTCATCCACGGTAACACGTCTCTCTGACAGATAGTTGTGTTATTTCAGTAATGACGTTGTAGTACTCCTACGCAGAGAGTTCACTCTCGACACATGGATGTTGGATGGTGCTGTCTTACAGTGGGTCGTGGCAGGTCATTGTCAAGTGAATTCACTGCCGAGGGACGGTTTTAACAAGTCTGTTTCATGTTACTAGTTGTTTTTGGTGTTGTGATGTGTCATTTTCTGGTTTATCAAAGTAACTTGCAGTTGCCATTTAGTATTGGTGCACATAATCCCACTAGATGGCAGCACCTGCAACATGAGAATTTGTAGATTATTTAAATAAACAAACATGTTACCAAATAGGTCTTTATCATTTCATTTGTGGCTGTCTGCCTCATTGTTGTAGAATATTATAGGATATAAAATGTATTTTTTACAGTTTAAGGATGATCAGTAAGTCTGCATCTACTTATCCTTTCACCAGTTGGCAACAGGTCCCAAACTGAGGCTAATATAGTCTACTACCATCACCCATGGTGTGAGTGGGTGTAATCCCATCACCTGGGGGGTTGTTTAATACACTCTGTATTACCATCGCTCCTGGCTGTGAAATGTATTCATAATGGTAATATTTCACCCAAACTAATCCACCTCAATTATGCTTTCAAGAACATATAGAATGGGTTAAGTTATGGCTGTTATGTTGACTTAACAAGAGAGAAGATTAGTCAGCGGATTCCTCTTCTGAAGAGCATCAAAGTCATTCATAACATCACGAGACCAAGCGGATTACTATTATAATAACTTTACCACACCTTAACCAAAACTGTGATCCAGTGTTTTAGGGTGCAAAGAGGCCAGGTTGCAGGCAGTTACATGGGATGTGAATGAAACGCAAGAAAGACTAAACAACCTTTATTTATATAAGGTGTATATATATAGAATATGTATATGTGATAATGTCTGTAAAGGTCCATTGTTTCAAAACTAATATTCTGTGTAAATAATATTATGACATACGTAAACATCTACCAACACAACAATTACACTTTCATCAATTCTCCATCAAACATGAAAGTTCATTTGCTGTCAATACTACATACATCAAACTGTTGCAACGTACCAGTGACTATAGTTCAGTCAAACAGAGTGTCCTCGATGATATTGCAATGTACCAGTGACTATAGTTCAGTCAAACAAAGTGTCCTTGATGACGTTGCAATATACCAGTAACTATAGTTCAGTCAAACAGAGTGTTCTTGATGATGTTGCAATATACCAGTAACTATAGTTCAGTCAAACAGAGTGTCCTTGATGATGTTGATGAGTCTGTTTGCAAGAGACTCATACTCCACTTCATCTTCACCTCCCTTCCCATCATCTGCTGACTCCCCGTTGTCTAGCCCCAAACACACTGGGTGACCTTTGTGCACCCCAGAATCCTCTAACACGCCCGAGGGTGCACAGATCCAGGGGTCGGAGGTCACGTTCTGCCAGTGCTGAAGCTTGTGTTGCAGCTGCCTGAGGACCGTGGCATAGGTGGCCTGTGAGGCAAGGTTGTGGGTCTCGTGAGGGTCGGCCGTGAGGTCGTACAGCTCCCAGGGGTCGCGGTGGTAGTACTGGGGCAGGGTCTTGAACCAGTGCAGGGGCTGGTGGTGGCGCGTCCGGTTGAGCAGGTCCTGGAAGCTGACCGACACGTAGAAGTCCTGGTCAATGGGGAAGGGCTGACCGTGGTTGAGGTTCTGGATGAGTTTGTAGCGGGGTGTTCGTATCACCCTCATGGGGTAGTACATGGTGACCTCGTGCAGGTTGTGACTGGCGTACACCGCCTCTGGTGGGGGGTGTGGGTGCGGGGCGTGGGGCTGGAGCAGGGGCAGGAGGGAGTGACCAGTGAGGTGGACACGGCCAGACTTGTGGAAGATGTTATACTGTGGGTAGGAGACGTTGAACCACTCCAGCACAGTCGGCACAATGTCCAGTAGACTGACCAGGGCATCACTCTCCTACAACAAACACGTCCATAAACTGACCAGGGCATCACTCTCCTACAACAAACACGTCCATAAACTGACCAGGGCATCACTCTCCTACAACAAACACATCCATAAACTGACCAGGGCATCACTCTCTTACAACAAACACATCCATAGACTGACCAAGGCATCACTCTCCTACAACAAACACATCCATAAACTGAGGAGGGCATCACTCTCTTACAACAAACACACCCACAGACTGACCAGGGCATCACTCTCCTACAACAAACACGTCCATAGACTGACGAGGGCATCACTCTCCTACAACAAACACATCCATAGACTGACCAGGGCATCACTCTCCTACAACAAACACATCCATAGACTGACCAAGGCATCACTCTCCTACAACAAACACATCCATAAACTGACGAGGGCATCACTCTCTTACAACAAACACACCCACAGACTGACCAGGGCATCACTCTCCTACAACAAACACGTCCATAAACTGACGAGGGCATCACTCTCTTACAACAAACACACCCACAGACTGACCAGGGCATCACTCTCTTACAACAAACACATCCATAGACTGACCAGGGCATCACTCTCTTACAACAAACACATCCATAGACTGACCAGGGCATCACTCTCTTACAACAAACACATCCATAGACTGACCAGGGCATCACTCTCTTACAACAAACACGTCCATAGACTGACCAGGGCATCACTCTCTTACAACAAACACATCCATAGACTGACCAGGGCATCACTCTCCTATAACAAACACGTCCAGTAGACTGACCAGGGCATCACTCTCCTACAACAAACACATCCATAGACTGACCAGGGCATCACTCTCCTACAACAAACACACCCATAGACTGACCAGGGCATCACTCTCCTACAACAAACACGTCCATAGACTGATCAGGGCATCACTCTCCTACAACAAACACACCCATAGACTGACCAGGGCATCACTCTCCTACAACAAACACGTCCATAGACTGATCAGGGCATCACTCTCCTATAACAAACATGTCCAGTAGACTGACCAGGGCATCACTCTCCTACAACAAACACATCCATAGACTGACGAGGGCATCACTCTCCTACAACAAACACGTCCATAGACTGACCAGGGCATCATTCTCCTACAACAAACACACCCATAGACTGACGAGGGCATCACTCTCCTACAACAAACACACCCATAGACTGTCCAGGGCATCACTCTCCTACAACAAACACATCCATAGACTGACCAGGGCATCACTCTCCTACAACAAACACACCCATAGACTGACCAGGGCATCACTCTCCTACACCAAACAATACAGTAGAGTCACCATAATAGTGACCTTACTACATCCACATGCCACAAGCCAATATAACAGTGGTCTTACTATAGCCACAGGCACTGAATCAGCATAATAGTGGTGTTTTGGAACTTGTAGCACAAACTGATGTTATATTTGTAATATTGCAAACAGAATCAAATAGACAATAAACTTAAAAAATAAATGAAATTTCTTACAAAAACCAGTTATGAGGTAATATAAGCGATATTTAATGGTGACATTGTATAGTGAAAACATTGTGCCCTTGCCACAAGAAAACACAAGACAGACAAGGTGAAGAGAGGCAGGAGGTCGCACGTACACTGTCTCTTGCTACACCACTACTCAATGTTACTTTAATTATCTCTCAATCCAAACCAGTCTGTGATATGTGCACGTCATCTGGCCAGCAGTTCAACTATTTACGTGAGCTACTTTAGAAGCACTTGTTACAAATGACGCCAAGACTTTCTAATGAAGATTCTGCAAGTGTACAACAAATACAGGTGGCCCACTGCAACAACTGCCCCAAGGACCTGCCAACTCACGTGTCTCTATAACAACACGTACTTCCCCTGTGGGACGACGTGTAGTTTTTCAAGAACAGCCATGAGAACCGAAATGACACTTTTAAAGAATGTTCATAGAAAGACTACCATCATCTAATAATTCCCGACACTAAACATACTTGGATGTCTGAACACACAACTGTTCTGAAGACATCCACACTTTGTGAACACATGTAATGTAACTTATCAAACAACTCAACCCTCTATGACTGAAATCTTATTTAATTAATGTAAGTAGAGCATGCCCTTTTGAGATCGGTTCTCAATTGATGCTGACTTATGTTAATACATGGACACTCCTGAGGCCCAGAACACTTGTCAACACTCACCTGAATGCATTCATACTTGTCTGAGCATATCCACACTGGCCTGAACACATCCACACTGGCCTGAACACATCCACACTGGTCTGAGCACATCCACACTGGCCTGAACACATCCACACTGGCCTGAGCATATCCAGTTTTTTTACCCACACTGGCCTGAACACATCCACACTGGTCTGGACACATCAATACTGGCCTGAACACATTCACAATCACACTGACCTGGACACATTTACACTGGCCTGGACACATTCACACTGGCCTGGACACATTCACACTGGCCTGGACACATTCACACTGGCCTGGAAACATTCACACTGGCCTGGACACAGTCACACTGGCCTGGACACATTCACACTGGCCTGGACACATTCACACTGGCCTGGACACAGTCACACTGGCCTGGACAGTCACACTGGCCTGGACACATTCACACTGACCTGGACACATTCACACTGGCCTGGACACATGCACACTGGCCTGGACACATTCACACTGACCTGGACACATGCACACTGGCCTGGACACATTCACATTGGCCTGGACACATTCACACTGGCCTGGACACATTCACACTGACCTGGACACATTCACACTGGCCTGGACACATTCACACTGGCCTGGACACATTCACACTGGCCTGGACACATTCACACTGACCTGGACACATGCACACTGGCCTGGACACATTCACATTGGCCTGGACACATTCACACTGGCCTGGACACATTCACACTGACCTGGACACATTCACACTGGCCTGGACACATTCACACTGGCCTGGACACATTCACACTGGCCTGGACACAGTCACACTGGCCTGGACACATTCACACTGGCCTGGACACATTCACACTGGCCTGGACACATTCACACTGGCCTGGACACATTCACACTGGCCTGGACACATTCACACTGGCCTGGACACATTCACACTGGCCTGGACATAGTCACACTGGCATGGACACAGTCACACTGGCATGGACATATCACAACAGTGGTAGCATTATCTGCATATTGTTTAGCATGCAGTGCAGGATTGCTAGAAGTTAGACTTCCTGCCAGGAGACAACACCCACCTGTGACCATGAGGAGGTCTGTTGAGGGTCGGACACAAGCAAGGGTTCTGCCATGCCCGGGTCGAAGAGGTTGGTGCGCCCCGTGGGAAAGGGTATGCCGTTGTCTGAGGTGTAGATGATGAGGGTGTCGTCCATGTGCCCCGCTGCAGCCAGCTCTCCCAGCATCAGCCCAACCCCTGCAGCGGGAGGGAGCAGGGTGAGACACGCAACATGTTTAGTTATCAACATACAGGGTACTTGTCAAATACCCCCCCCCCAGAAGGGATCACATGGCAGTGTAGAAGCCTGGGAGGTGGGTAGGTGAGAAACCACACACCGCAACGTTCTCCCTGTGTGCCAGGGGCCAGGCAGTGCCACATACATGCATTAACAGTGTCATTTATTCACGCTGTCTCACAATCACTATAAGTAACTGAACATTTTTTTTTCTACGATTGTTCACATACCCTGGAACAGCCGCACATAACGCTGTGTTTGTGTTGCAAACAATCTTCGAAGATCCAGTGCAAACCCACAACTGGCATGAACTTAACTGATGGAGAATGTCATCAGTGTCGTAGATGTTTCTGGGGTCATAAAATAGTAAATGAACCACTAAAAGTCTGATGCTCAACCCACAAATTGTCTAGAAATGCACACACGCACGCACGCGCGCGCGCATATGAACACTATATATTTAACGTTAGATGAAATAATGGTAAAGCATAAAGAAAATAAATCAGAAATTAAGTAACTCGTAATAGTAAATAATCTTTGACCCCAAAAGGCAAACAAAGGGTTTCAATCGATCACCCAAAAGTTGTTTCATGAAAGTAAAGACCGCTAATATTAACTATGGTTGTATCATAAACCATGGAAACGTCTAAGAAGTGGCTTCATGAGTCCTGTTTGTATTTATTTGTAAATGTAATTGTAGCCAAGTAGTCAATCTTTTATCAGAAATTATTAAAATACAATTGTAGCTGTTCAGAATAACTAAACCAAATATAACCAAAAGTTTAACTGATCTTTGTAACTGGAGCATGCCTTTTGTGGTTGTCTCTCAACATATGCTCATGTTAACAAGAATGCATCCTGCTGCATCTAAAGCCAGTTTTTCACAAGTGCACTAGACACTTTACTGAAATATTTACAAGTATGTATGCGTGTACATTGTGTGAGTTCAGTTCTCTCCATCACACTTAAGGTGACAGTCTCTCCAGTCTCCAGGTGACAGTCTCTCCAGTCTCCAGGTAAGTGTCTTCAGTCTCCAGGTGACAGTCTCTCCAATCTCCAGGTGATAGTGTCTCCTGGTGATAGTCTCTCCAGTCTCCAGGTGACAGTCTCTCCAGTCTCCAGGTGACAGTCTCTCCAGTCTCCAGGTGACAGTCTCTCCAGTCTCCAGGTGACAGTCTCTCCAGTCTCCAGGTGAGTGTCTTCAGTCTCCAGGTGACAGTCTCTCCAATCTCCAGGTGATAGTGTCTCCTGGTGATAGTCTCTCCAGTCTCCAGGTGACAGTCTCTCCAGTCTCCAGGTGACAGTCTCTCCAGTCTCCAGGTGACAGTCTCTCCAGTCTCCAGGTGACAGTCTCTCCAGTCTCCAGGTGAGTGTCTTCAGTCTCCAGGTGACAGTCTCTCCAATCTCCAGGTGATAGTGTCTCCTGGTGATAGTCTCTCCAGTCTCCAGGTGACAGTCTCTCCAGTCTCCAGGTGACAGTCTCTCCAGTCTCCAGGTGACAGTCTCTCCAGTCTCCAGGTGAGTGTCTTCAGTCTCCAGGTGACAGTCTCTCCAATCTCCATGTGATAGTGTCTCCTGGTGATAGTCTCTCCAGTCTCCAGGTGACAGTCTCTCCAGTCTCCAGGTGAGTGTCTTCAGTCTCCAGGTGACAGTCTCTCCAATCTCCAGGTGATAGTGTCTCCTGGTGATAGTCTCTCCAGTCTCCAGGTGACAGTCTCTCCAGTCTCCAGGTGACAGTCTCTCCAGTCTCCAGGTGACAGTCTCTCCAGTCTCCAGGTGAGTGTCTTCAGTCTCCAGGTGACAGTCTCTCCAGTCTCCTGGTGATAGTCTCTCCAATCTCCAGGTGACAGTGTCTCCAGTCTCCTGGTGATAGTCTCTCCAATCTCCAGGTGATAGTCTCTCCAGTCTCCTGGTGACAGTGTCTCCAGTCTCCTGGTGATAGTCTCTCCAATCTCCAGGTGATAGTCTCTCCAGTCTCCAGGTGACAGTGTCTCCAATCTCCAGGTGATAGTCTCTCCAATCTCCAGGTGACAGTCTCTCCAGTCTCCAGGTGACAGTGTCTCCAATCTCCAGGTGATAGTCTCTCCAATCTCCAGGTGACAGTCTCTCCAATCTCCAGGTGACAGTGTCTCCAGTCTCCAGGTGACAGTCTCTCCAATCTCCAGGTGATAGTCTCTCCAATCTCCAGGTGACAGTCTCTCCAGTCTCCAGGTGACAGTGTCTCCAATCTCCAGGTGATAGTCTCTCCAATCTCCAGGTGACAGTCTCTCCAATCTCCAGGTGACAGTCTCTCCAATCTCCAGGTGATAGTGTCTCCAGGTGATAGTCTCTCCAGTCTCCAGGTGATAGTCTCTCCAGTCTCCAGGTGACAGTGTCTCCAGTCTCCAGGTGACAGTCTCTCCAATCTCCAGGTGATAGTCTCTCCAATCTCCAGGTGACAGTCTCTCCAATCTCCAGGTGATAGTGTCTCCAGTCTCCAGGTGATAGTCTCTCCAGTCTCCAGGTGACAGTCTCTCCAATCTCCAGGTGATAGTGTCTCCAGGTGACAGTCTCTCCAGTCTCCAGGTGATAGTCTCTCCAGTCTCCAGGTGATAGTCTCCCAGTCTCCATACCAATACAAAGTACGTCTCCTCCCAGTCGAAATGGAAGATTTGCTTTCAACAATGCAGAATAACATAATGTATAATCTCTTCATTTAGTAGACAGATGTGTATGCCAAAGTAGCCTCGTCTCTTCTTGTAAATATATGTCAATATATCAAAATGCCAATAAAATCATAATATTTGGGGGCAAGTCAACAGCATAGGCTTAGAAATGTCTGTATTGTCTATTTAGTTATATCTGATCAAATCTAATAACAAACCCTAACATGAGAGTTGATCCTTGCATGGACCAAACATACAGTTTCTAAGTTAGAAATATTAAACATAATTATCAATGAGGTAATCATGTCTAATACGAATTCAATGTTGTATAATTTAGCATGACACAATTAAAATGTTATAAATTTAACGGAGTATCAATCTGTCGATTATGCAAACAATGGCAGTTGTTGCCAAATGCTGACAAGTGGCAGGAGACGGCCTGACTGGTGACACTGGAGCCCTTGAGTGCGGTGGTCTGACTGGTGACACTGGAGCCCTTGAGTGCAGTGGCCTGACTGGTGACAATGGAGCCCTTGAGTGCGGTGGCCTGACTGGTGACAATGGAGCCCTTGAGTGCGGTGGCCTGACTGGTGACACTGGAGCCCTTGAGTGCGGTGGCCTGACTGGTGACACTGGAGCCCTTGAGTGCGGTGGCCTGACTGGTGACAATGGAGCCCTTGAGTGCGGTGGCCTGACTGGTGACACTGGAGCCCTTGAGTGTGGTGGCCTGCACTGTCAGCCTCCTGCTGGTGCTGGACCACTGGATGACAAGTCAACCCAGGCAGACACTGTCACAGGAGAAGTCCCACTGACCCCGTCTGATTAGTCAATCCTTACAGGTGTTGTGTCTTCCTCACAAACATGTCCACTGCCTGAGGGACTGTCTCAAAGGAGACACTGTGGCTCAGTGAACAACAAGGCACTTTCTACTTGGACACCAACAAGCTGCACTTTGATGATGCAACGAAGACATAAATTTATTTCAAAATAACTAACTGTAACTTATGTAGTAAGTATTTACATGAAATGCCTAGAAATAGTATTGACAGAGGTCATTCTGTTCAAAAGTTGGAATCTGCAAAATTTTGTGGACATTCATGAATATGTAAAATGCATCATTTTAAAACCACTAACAAATGGCTATTTAATGTTGCTTGTAGAATAATAAACATGTAGCTTACAAATTACTCAAAGCTAGCAGTGCTACATGAGATAACTAGATCATTGATTTCTTGAGACAATGACATGCAAAACAAATACGTGAAATTCCTAGATCTAGACACACTTATCAATTCAGTATTGACCCCAAGACTTCCTACTTGACCTCAGAGCATCAGGTTAAATGTGGATTACTACAGCCCGTTAATAGTAAAGTTGAGTTGTGTTTGTTTTGGGGCACGCATAAGAAGCCTTCAGTGTAGAGGTCTCTCGGCATGCCTCACATACGTGTCACTGGCATTACTGGCCATAGATAGTAACACTTTGGAGAGTAGCTCTTATAATTATTTGGATTCGTTCCAGATATGTAACTAAAGTATGTAATGTTAAAACTGCCAGCCCAATAATGTCGCTGTCTTTTTCTTCAGGGTCTGTCTCTGCCAACAACTGCTGCACAGTGAGCCACACACTCCACACTCCTCCCACTCCACTCAGTCTCCTGGCCCTTCCTTGTGGTCTCTTCTCTTCCTTTATGGCATGGCAATCACTTATACTTTCTCAAACGTGCTGCTAGGGTTTCTTGGTTCATGTCATTTATTATTTAGTTTCCTGAGAGGTAAATTTACTAAATAGGTTAGACGTTTATTGTAGATAATTTAACTTACTTTGGAGCTTATTGTCAAAGATGAGTACGACGTTTTGATCCGTCAGCTACGGACCTTGTTCACGTACTGGTGCCACGTGTATTGCCTCAGATTTCGGCATCTATAACCAAATTATCCCGCCGAAATCTGAGGCAACACACGTGACACCAGTACGTGAACAAGGTCCGTAGCTGACGGATCGAAACGTCGTACTCATTTTCGACAATAAGCTCCAAAGTAAGTTAAATTATCTACAATAAACCATTCTTGAAGCCATGAACAATATATTCAATAGGTTAGACGTTGTTTCTTAGTTATACAACAGGTGGTTAATATTGACTCACAGGTTGTAGCTGTCGTCTGTGCAGAGTGCATGTTCAACTTCATATGACGTCATGTGCTCAAAGTACTGCTACTGTATTTTTTATAATATTTACCTTCACTTACACCCTGGCACCCAGAGTACAACTGCTTTCAATAGTCACAGTGTACAAGGTTACAAAAATAAAACAGCATTTGGTAAAGAAAAATTCTTGCAATGAAGGTAAATTCTTGGTAGTCATTACTTAGTCAGTTACAGTGGCAGCTAAATACCAACTCCAAGGCAGACTTCACTCCTTGCTGCCATTTTGTATGTCACACCCCTAAACTACAATGTACCCACAACACTCCAGTGTGCTAGACAACGGCCTAGTGTCGTTAGATTTTGTCATGCTTCCACTTCCCTGGCCCACCTCTTCCCTGGCCCACCTCTTCCCTGGCCCACCTCTTCCCTGGCCCACCTCTTCCCTGGCCCACCTCTTCCCTGGCCCACCTCTTCCCTGGCCCACCTCTTCCCTGGCCCACCTCTTCCCAGTACCACCTCTTCCCTGGCCTACCTCTTCCCTGGCCCACCTCTTCCCTGGCCTACCTCTTCCCTGGCCCACCTCTTCCTAAGACCACCTCTTCCCAGGACTACCTCTTCCCTGGTCCACCTCTTCACTGGCCCACCTCTTCCCTGGCCCACCTCTTCCCTGGCCCACCTCTTCCCTGGCCCACCTCTTCCCTGGTCCACCTCTTCCCTGGTCCACCTCTTCCCAGGACCACCTCTTCCCAGGACCACCTCTTCCCTGGTCCACCTCTTCCCTGGCCCACCTCTTCCCTGGCCCACCTCTTCCCTGGCCCACCTCTTCCCTGGCCCACCTCTTCCCTGGCCCACCTCTTCCCTGGCCCACCTCTTCCCTGGCCCACCTCTTCCCTGGCCCACCTCTTCCCTGGCCCACCTCTTCCCTGGCCCACCTCTTCCCTGGCCCACCTCTTCCCTGGTCCACCTCTTCCCTGGCCCACCTCTTCCCTGGCCCACCTCTTCCCTGGTCCACCTCTTCCCTGGCCCACCTCTTCCTAAGACCACCTCTTCCCTGGCCCATCTCTTCCCTGGCCCACCTCTTCCCTGGCCCACCTCTTCCCTGGCCCACCTCTTCCCTGGCCCATCTCTTCCCTGGCCCACCTCTTCCCTGGCCCACCTCTTCCCTGGCCCATCTCTTCCCTGGCCCACCTCTTCCCTGGCCCATCTCTTCCCTGGCCCACCTCTTCCCTGGTCCACCTCTTCCCTGGCCCATCTCTTCCCTGGCCCACCTCTTCCCTGGCCCACCTCTTCCCTGGCCCACCTCTTCCTAAGACCACCTCTTCCCTGGCCCATCTCTTCCCTGGCCCACCTCTTCCCTGGCCCATCTCTTCCCTGGCCCATCTCTTCCATGGCCCATCTCTTCCCTGGCCCACCTCTTCCTAAGACCACCTCTTCCCTGGCCCATCTCTTCCCTGGCCCATCTCTTCCATGGCCCACCTCTTCCCTGGCCCACCTCTTCCTAAGACCACCTCTTCCCTGGCCCACCTCTTCCCTGGCCCATCTCTTCCCTGGCCCACCTCTTCCTAAGACCACCTCTTCCCTGGCCCATCTCTTCCCTGGCCCATCTCTTCCCTGGCCCACCTCTTCCCTGGCCCACCTCTTCCCTGGCCCATCTCTTCCCTGGCCCACCTCTTCCTAAGACCACCTCTTCCCTGGCCCACCTCTTCCCTGGCCCATCTCTTCCCTGGCCCACCTCTTCCTAAGACCACCTCTTCCCTGGCCCACCTCTTCCCTGGCCCATCTCTTCCCTGGCCCATCTCTTCCCTGGCCCATCTCTTCCCTGGCCCACCTCTTCCCTGGCCCACCTCTTCCCTGGTCCACCTCTTCCCTGGCCCATCTCTTCCCTGGCCCATCTCTTCCCTGGCCCATCTCTTCCCTGGCCCACCTCTTCCCTGGCCCATCTCTTCCCTGGCCCACCTCTTCCCTGGCCCACCTCTTCCCTGGCCCACCTCTTCCCTGGCCCACCTCTTCCCTGGCCCATCTCTTCCCTGGCCCACCTCTTCCCTGGCCCACCTCTTCCCTGGTCCACCTCTTCCCTGGCCCATCTCTTCCCTGGCCCACCTCTTCCCTGGCCCACCTCTTCCCTGGCCCATCTCTTCCCTGGCCCACCTCTTCCCTGGCCCATCTCTTCCCTGGCCCACCTCTTCCCTGGCCCACCTCTTCCCTGGCCCACCTCTTCCCTGGCCCACCTCTTCCCTGGCCCATTTCTTCCCTGGCCCACCTCTTCCTAAGACCACCTCTTCCCAGGCCCACCTCTTACCTGGCCCACCTCTTCACTGGCCCACCCTTTCCTTGGCCCATCTCTTCCCAGGATCACCTCTTCCCTGGCCCACCTCTTCCCAGGACCACCTCTTCCCAGGCCCACCTCTTCCTTGGCCCACCTCTTCCCTGGTCCACCTCTTCCCAGGACCACCTCTTCCCAGGACCACTTCTTCCTTGGTCCACCTCTTCCCAGGACCACCTCTTACCTGGCCCACCTCTTCCCAGGACCACCTCTTACCTGGCCCACCTCTTCCCAGGACCACCTCTTCCCAGGACCACTTCTTCCTTGGTCCACCTCTTCCCAGGACCACCTCTTCCCTGGCCCACCTCTTCCTTGGCCCACCTCTTCCCTGGCCCACCTCTTCCTTGGCCCACCTCTTCCCTGGCCCACCTCTTCCTTGGCCCACCTCTTCCCTGGCCCACCTCTTTCCTGGTCCACCCTTTCCCTGGCCCACCTCTTCCCAGGACCACCTCTTCCCAGGACCACTTCTTCCCTGGCCCACCTCTTCCCTGGTCCACCCTTTCCTTGGCCCACCTCTTCCCAGGACCACCTCTTCCCTGGCCCACCTCTTCCCAGGACCACCTCTTCCCTGGCCTACATCTTGTCTGGTGCATCTCTTCCCTGGACCACCTTTTCCATAGCCCACCTCCCCACTGGCTTACATTTCCCCTGGCCCATTTCTTCCATATCCCATCTCTTCTTCAGCTTTCCTCTCTTCCTGCCCTTTAAATCTAGCATCAAACTTACAGTGCTGAGGTTTCACTCAACTTAGGACATGATCAACCACCTGAGCCGTGTATGTTTGATGACACTTGAATTGGATTCAGGGTTGAATATCTGGTTACTGTGTAGTAAGTCTGCTGTGGTTAACACCTCTGATCACATGCAGACAAAAGTATCACAAAAATGTTAAGTGACATTTTTGAGATTGTAAGGTCCACATGTTTGCATCATAGATTGCTACAGCCAGTATAAGGACTACACATAGTTTAGCATTCGTTCTTGTTCACACACTTCTGTGTGGAAACATGACATACATCATGTCCTTAGCACCGTTCAGTACATTTACGCTACACTGAAGTTACTGCATGAAAATTATTTGTTTACACATCTCCATTGCTTATAGCCAGGTACTCATTCAGTTGGATACTGACACAAGATGGGGTTAACGAAATCCCACAGGCTTCGAAATGGCAGCAAGAGGACTGACATGGCCATGGGGGACTTCCCTCGACTGACTGTCACTGTCTACCCACCGTGTGCCCGCTTACATGGGCAGTGTCTGGACAGGCTCTCCCAACATCAACTCACTCGTTCACAACTACTGCTACTTTCTCAAAGAGGGTTCTAAACAAATTATTATAATTAACACAGGACACATATTATATACAAAGGTCTGATAAGGCTTACTCAATAGTTTCACTGAACTTGATTGTGTAAAAATACGTAATTTGGAAACATCACGTTACATGTTGGGAAACTACCCCAGTAGACTTACCCTGGTCCAGCCTACTGATGGTGGTGTACTGGGCAGCAATGTCTGCCCTGGCTGCAGGGGTGTCCTGCACAAAGTACGGCACTGTCACCTCATCCGGGGTGTACAGCCGGGGGTGCCAGTCAGGGATCACACCCATCCCCGGCTCACCACTCCCAAACTTCTCACAGAAGGCACCATACTGAGGGTGGGTGTGGCCGCAGCGGTGAGGGTCATGGAAGCCAATGTAGAGGAGGAATGGCCTGAAACATGACACGTTCACTCTCAGATGTACAATTCATGGAAGCCAAGTAGAGGAGGAATGGCCTGAAACATGTCACGTTCACTCTCAGATGTACAATTCATGGAAGCCAAGTAGAGGAGGAATGGCCTGAAACATGACACGTTCACTCTCAGATGTACAATTCATGGAAGCCAAGTAGAGGAGGAATGGCCTGAAACATGTCACGTTCACTCTCAGATGTACAATTCATGGAAGCCAAGTAGAGGAGGAATGGCCTGAAACATGACACGTTCACTCTCAGATGTACAATTCATGGAAGCCAAGTAGAGGAGGAATGGCCTGAAACATGACACGTTCACTCTCAGATGTACAATTCATGGAAGCCAATGTAGAGGAGGAATGGCCTGAAACATGTCACGTCACGTTCACTCTCAGATGTACAATTCATGGAAGCCAATATGAATACAAGTTTTACAATTATGCAAGAGCCCCGTGTCGTCAATGAAAACTGGTTCTGCAGCACAAGACAACACATGCTTAGTGAAAAGGACGAAATATTCCAGCAGTTTTTCATGCATGTTTGCTCTGCTTCCTGATTCACTCAACTATGTGTTTATTAAACAAAAACTCTGCTGTGAGGTGGAATACCACAAACCGACTGATGTGAGTGAACAACTTTCTAGTAGTAATTGCACAATGGCTGAATGCTTCTGAGACAAGTTGGGCATTGTTGACATGAATAGGTGCAGGTAAATATAATGTGCTGTAAGCAAATTTGCGGGGGGTTGTGTAAATGAATTACACTTCAAAGACTTAGTGTAAACTGTGACCTGTCAACTAGCAGCAGGCTGGTGCTGCTGCAGCTTGTGGTTCCTGAGACCACACTCACTGCCCCAGGTCACACTCACTGGCCCAGGTCACACTCACTGGCCCAGGTCACACTCACTGGCCCAGGTCACACTCACTGGCCCAGGTCACACTCACTGGCCCGGGTCACAGGTCACACTCACTGGCCCGGGTCACAGGTCACTCACTGGCCCGGGTCACAGGTCACACTCACTGGTCCGGGTCACAGGTCACAGGTCACACTCACTGGCCCGGGTCACAGGTCATAGTCACTGGCCCGGGTCAGAGGTCACACTCACTGGCCCGGGTCCAGGTCACACTCACTGGCTCGGGTCACAGGTCACACTCACTGGCCCAGGTCACAGGTCACCTCCTGCCTCACTGTACTTGAGCAATGCCATTCACTCCAGTTGACATGCTATATAACGTAATACAGCTACATACAGACAGTGGGCGAATTATGTGAAAAACCTATTTACACTGATTGCAAGATGGCTGAATGTTTCCCATAAAATATGTGTGTGTGTGTGTGTGTGTGTGTGTGTGTGTGTGTGTGTGTGTGTGTGTGTGTGTGTGTATGTGCCCTTGGATGTATGCGTACACACTATCCATTCTAAACAAAGTGAACTATACAAAGTTCCTGTTTGCTCCTTATATTTCCACACGAGTCACCAGTGACCACTCGTGACACTTCATTACTCCCTCCACAAAGCATTGCTCCACTCTCAAAAGAACAGCAAAGATGTGTAGATTAAGTTATTGTGGCTACTCGCCTAAATCTAAGACACACCCTGCTTGGGTAAGACAGTGTGTAGGCTAGTCACACATGGGTAAAGAAAGAATCATTGTCGCTGTCAGACGAGTGATGCAGAAGCTACCTGGACCGTGACCTCTGTGGCATATGCAACTTATACAATCATTAAGTGTAAACTCAGTGATTTAACTCATAGTCGAAACACCACATGTATATTACAAACACTTATCAGCAAAGTTTTGTAAGAGTTTCCATTCTGCCCTTGTAATAAGACAATGTCACAACTTGTAGTCTAACTTTCCCTTCTGCCCTCGCCAACGCCAGCCGGTTAGGTCACTGCGCTCCAGCAAACACTGTTTATTGTGTGTGCCACCCACAAGGCGTCACTGGGGTGACAGAGCTTTCAGCGTGGCAGCCCCATGCCTATGGAATGCACTACCGCATCATCTGACATTGTCATCTATGACCACTGCTGCATTTAAACTTAAATTAAAGACTTATTTATTTACAAGAACATTCTGCACTGCGCTGTGAGCAACGAACGTTGGAACAGCGCTATAGAAATGTGACGATTATGATTATTATGCCCTCGTAACAAGACAATGTCACAACTTGTAGTCTAACTTTCCCTTCTGCCCTTGTAACAAGACAATGTCACAACTTGTAGTCTAACTTTCCCTTCTGCCCTCATAACAAGACAATGTCAAAACAAGGTCAACAACTTACACTTCTACTCTATAGTAGGCTGAATAACTTGGTCAAGCTGACCACCAGCACAGATTGATTACCTGACACTTGGGACACTGGAAGTAGTTTATTGTGTAATTTCAAACAAACACAACCCTGTGACCACGCGGCTGCAGACACTGTGTGTGTCAGCTGTCCTGTCACACCAAACAACCAACAACCTCAGTTGCATTCAATCAACTCATGTTGCAGTTATTTGGAATGTCACATCTGACAAGTCAGTGTTTGTTTTCCAATGTATAACAAGTGCTATAACAGATGTATACAACACAAATTTTGAATGTTCAGTTGGAAAGATGATTTCATGTTAGCTTCCTCAAAAACTGTGCATCAGCAGTCTACTTGGGACACCAGTCTACTTGGGACACCAGTCTACTTGGGACACCAGTCTACTTGGGACACCAGTCTACTTGGGACACCAGTCTACTTGGGACACCAGTCTACTTGGGACACCAGTCGACTTGGGACACCAGTCGACTTGGGACACCAGTCGACTTGGGACACCAGTCGACTTGGGACACCAGTCTACTTGGGACACCAGTCTACTTGGGACACCAGTCTACTTGGGACACCAGTCTACTTGGGACACCAGTCGACTTGGGACACCAGTCGACTTGGGACACCAGTCGACTTGGGACACCAGTCTACTTGGGACATCAGTCTAATTGGGACACTAGTCTACTTGGGACACCAGTCTACTTGGGACACCAGTCTACTTGGGACAACAGTCCAGTTAGGATACTAGTCTAGTGGTGAGTCCACTCAGGACATCAGTCTACCCAGGACATTGTTCATCCTCATCATCATTGTGCAGTGGTAGCGTCCCATGGTTGGGCGAAGGCTGTTC
This sequence comes from Oasisia sp. SBJ-2009, assembly GCA_964017155.1. Classification (NCBI taxonomy): domain Eukaryota; kingdom Metazoa; phylum Annelida; class Polychaeta; order Sabellida; family Siboglinidae; genus Oasisia; species Oasisia sp. SBJ-2009. The sequence continues at coordinate 35,099,148 of OZ024858.1, forward strand.
CAGATCTGCCTGTCTTGCACTACCCTCTGCCAGGCGGTGCTCTACCAGTACCAGGACTCATCTAGTTTGTCTCTCCACTATCTCACCACTCTGTCTCAAGGGTGTTTCCCTTTCATAAGTTGTCCAGGTGGTGATGTCATCAGTTACCTCATATACCACTGATGTTCCCTATCCAGGTTTAATTTTACCTGGCATCATGACACAAATACTATAATAATAATAAAATGACTTCTTCAGCACTAATACCCTAAGAACACCCGAGCTCAATGGCATTACAAAACCAAAAGACTAAGCATTCTCACCTTCATTTACAAAGCAAAAGTTGTCAATAGACGGGTGTTTGTAGAATTGATAAGAACTTAGCAAAATACAGAATATTAAAAAGATAGGTTTTAAGATGATGGTCTAAAGAACAAACAACTGCCATGACATCATCTAGTGACTTACATGACATTCTGACACACAAGTACTGGGTGTCACCAAGTGACAGGGAAAGACAACTTACAAGACATCATGACACACTAGTGACATGGTAAAGGTGACTTGCATGAGATGATGACATGCAAGTGGCATTGTGACACCTACGACTGAGAAATGCAAACAAACCATGACACCCATGACGAGACAACTGTCACGGACAGTGTACCATGTCACATGACCAGTGTCGGGGACTGGTGCACCTACCAGGTGTGTCAAACGTGCCTAGTGACAGTGATGTGATATGTACAGGGTGGACACTAATCCCATGACTGAGGGCAAGGCAGGGGGGCACGCTGGTCTCACGAATGACCCGCAAACTACAATGGTCTTGTGGCTATATATATTAGCACTCACTCACGCATCATGATTCAACTTGTATAGTTCTGCATGACACAGCAGTTTAGTTAGAACCTTCCTTGTCCAGTGTGTGTCCACTACTGGTTAATTACACAAAGGTTTTGAATGCTGTGATTGTGACCACAAGTTTTAGTGCAAGGTCATCATGACAAGAACTAATGCTATTAATATCAAGGGACTGTTCATGATTTATGTAACAAATTTGCTACTTGAACCCTTTAACATAATGCTTAATAGAGCTAAATTAAAAACCCTTCAACATTACATAATGCTTGCATTACTGCCAGCTGATTGACTGCCAAATGCAAGTCTTTTTAACATCCACTGATGCCAAGTACACAGCCTCAGTTACAGCTCCAGTGTACTCCAAATTTAACTTAAGGAGATATTAAATAAATGTATTTGTTTTGAACTTAATTCCTGTGTCTATGTTCTACACGTGATTATCCATGTGTTTAAATGTAGCAATATTATATAAGGTCTGATATAGATGTGACCAGCCTTCACTAGCTGTTAAAGGGAGGTTCCTGCTCTTCTGTCCAGGATTTGGCAGAGCAGTCACTTGTAATGGGAAGTACGTCAGCTGTCTAGAACATGCAAAATGGTATTGCAGTTAACTCTGCTTGCCTCAGCATTCTGTTTTGAAACTGGATGTTTTTTTTACCATTTGAACGTGTTGCAGGTGGAATTTTTCATATTGCTATCTTTGTTCCGAGCTTAATAAAGTAACTAAACATAATTTGGCAAGGATTAAACCTCCAACACGTACAGTCAGTATGTTGTAGTCACAAGAACATATTATTAAACACAAACCAAAAGCTAGGAGCAGACACCTTCATTTTAAGATCTTGTATCAGTTCTACCAGAGCAACATCATCTTTCATAAAAGTGACTCATTTCTCAATGGCCTCTCAAACTTTGTGTGAATTGTGTAACCTGACTTGACACTTCATCCACTTTATGTACATTAGTTGGAGTGCAGTGTACAAACTAAGTCCTTTATGCGAATTGACTATGTTAATATAATTTGCAAACATAACTGAATACATCTAATTAATGTAATTATATAAACACGGAAACAAACTAAGCCTATTAAAAATGATGGTTTAGTGAAGTTATCAATGGCAACCATATTTATATTTTTAAACAATAAGGCAACAGCCACCACATTGAAAAGACCACACTTACAGCATCCACCATGACACCTATTATCTATTGTACAGTGTGTATATCTCATCTTACAATGACTCTAGTTTCCATTCATGTGCGTACTACGGTACTACTGGTCACTACAATGTCACTGGTACTGGGTCAAGAATGAGACCAGTCTATGGTCAGTAGAAGGTCAAGTGTAACTCAGCATGAATAACACAAACACAATGTTTCTTGACAAGCAAATCAAAACAAAAAAATGATAACTATATTAAGTAATATTTATAGCATACATTGAATAGTGGAGATATAATAATTATAAATTGCAATTGCTACATATAATTAATTACTATATGGTGTTGCTATACTGACAGAGTGTCCCAGGCACTTCAGTAGTCTTCTGAACATGTATTTAACATGCATGCATACATACAAATATTATAAAACAGATGATATAACTAATTAATTAATTAATTAATTAATTGTCATATGACCTTGTGACATTATCTCAGTTGTATCAACTAATACTGGACCGTGGTTATGGTTACAGACATATTCCGTAGCATCTTGCGACATGAATCTTGGAATTTTATATAACACGATTGACAGGGGGAAATCCCGGAGTAAGGTGGAGCATATGACTAGTACTCACAGGCTCCACCCACTTCATTCTTAACCAAATGCCTGTCATGGCAATCGCCAGGCACATTTGCATAATACAACACGATATTGGTTGCACTGGATGAGTGACACGAGCACCCTAAGTGTTGCTATAAGTAGCCCTCAACATGCAGTGACCACTACTAAAGGTGGCCTGTCATTTGGGCCCCAGTATAAGTGCCAGGTATATAAGTGAGAGCCTTGTCTTTTGCTGCCCTCCCCCTGACAGTCCTGCACTACTACAGCTTGGCTGATCTGAGCCCAACCAATCATTAAAGCAGCGGCGACTCGCATGCAACGTGTCTATATCAAACACCAACTGTAGCGATCGGCGCTAAACACGCCCTACCCCGCAACAATGAAGGATTTAGAGACAAGGGAACCGCCAACTGACGAACCAGGTATGTTGTGCTATCTATTCACGCGCCACATGGTCGGCATCCCAGCATGCACCAGGGCAGTGTATTTACCGTAAGCTGATAGCGCACAGTTGGCCTGTTGGCGCATGTGTGCTGCATGACAGATTCATATAATAGATTGGTGTTTTTATTTTCAAACAATCCATGTGACTCATTACTGTGGACACCTAGTGTGACAGACTGCTCCACTCAGTGCAGCGTTCACTGGCACATGACAAAGATGACAACGCTGTCACTGCAACTCCACAACAATTAACAGTATTGATTACAATCTGCCACAAACGTTATCAAGATGTTAGTGATGTGGTTAACAACAGTTATTCTTGTCACACAAAATTAACTTCTCACATCATAATACATGTAATTTGTATATATATATATGTATATATATATATATATGTGTGTGTGTATAAATTACATGTATTATGGTGTGAGAAAATTTATTTCTAAATATATAAATGTTAATATGTATATATATATATATATATATATATATATACATATATATTTGGAATCAGCAAATATATATGTATGTTCCAAATGTATATATATTTATATATATATATATATATGTATATATATATATATATATGTATATATATATATATATATGTATATATATATGTATATGTATATATATATATATATATATATACCTATATACTAAAAGTATATACCTTTTAGCAAACAGTCACATTAAGTCATACCTAGGACATTAAATCAAATAGCTGGTGCTGCCTGCGTCAGTTTTATGTAACCATAATCCTAGTGGTAGTTTTTCAGCATGAATCAGCAATTGTCACCTGTAATTAATCAATAATTACTGAAGGATATGTCTAAAATTAGCATTTGAGAAAATGCAATGGTTAGTTGTATAAGAATGTTTACACTCAGTCAGGTGACAGATAGGGTGATCTAGCTCTTACTAGTTTGTACTCCTAGATAATCCTCCTGTCCAGCATGTCCTCAATCTAGATCACTGGACAATGGGTGAGATAAAGTGTGCAATGTTTTAAGATGGTCTGACAGACCAGTGGCACATGTCATGAATTACGACTGCAGTGGACCTGTCAGGTTCTGTGGGTCCCTCTTAGTCCACCAATGTGGCAATAGGCCCCTAGTTGCATTCCTGCCAGGCCCTACATGCTTTCCTGTCAAGGCCTACTTCTGTTCCTTACAGGCCCTACTTGTGTTCTTGTCAGGCTCTTCTTGCATTCCTGTCAGGCCCTACTTGCATTCCTGTCAGGCCCTTCTTGTGTTCCTTACAGGCCCTATTTGTTTTTCAGCCAGGCCCTACTTGTGTTCCTGCCAGGCCCTACTTGTGTTCCTTACAGGCCCTACTTGTGTTCCTTACAGGCCCTAATTGTGTTTTAGCCAGGCCTTACTAATGTTCCTGCCAGGCCCTACTTGTGTTCCTGTCAGGCCCTACTTGTGTTCCTGTCAGGCCCTACTTGTGTTCCTGTCAGGCCCTACTTGTGTCCCTTGCAGGCCCTATTTGTGTTTCATCCAGGCCCTACTTGTGTTCCTTACAGGCCCTATTTGTATTTCAACCAGGCCCTACTAGTGTTCCTGCCAGGCCCTACTTGTGTTCCTTACATGCCCTATTTGTGTTTCAGCCAGGCCCTACTTGTGTTCCTGTTAGGCCCTACTTGTGTTCCTGTCAGGCCCTAGTTGTGTTCCTGTCAGGCTCTACTTGTGTTCCTGTCAGGGCCTAGTTGTGTTCCTGTCAGGCCCTACTTGTGTTCCTGTCAGGCCCTACTTGTGTTCCTGTCAGATCCTACTTGCGTTCCTGTGAAGGTACAAAGTAGGGTTCCTTGGTCAGTCACAATACTGTACACAAGAGTATTGCACAAACATGATGCAATCACTTAATAGGAACATTGACAGAACTCGTCAGTGCTATGCAACAAAAAAGGCAAAATAACATTAATAATACAGCATGATACCTAGTCACACGATGTGTACATTTACATGTGAGCACACATGGCAGAGCTAGACGCTCCACTGATTGATGTGGAAAAGGCATGACACAGCATGTGCTGTGAATACAACTAGATTTTATGTGGCACTTTCTTGCCCATATGTAATGCTGTTGGTCAGAACACAACGGGGTCATTCTGGTGGGACAGCCATTCTTGCCCACCTTATACTGGGAGCACTTGCAGACAAACTTTTCTAAAGCACCTTCATAATTTAACCATATATGTATATACATACATATTATATTTATATATATATATATACATACATATTATATATATATATATATATATATATATATATATATATATACACACACATGGGTGTCAGTGTGACACAGAGACTGAGTGTAGTAGTCGTTGCACCAGGTGACTGGATGACCTGCTGATTGAGTGGAGCAGTTTGACAGGCCTCAGTGACAATGCTCAATGCAACAGGATTAGCCCAGTTTGCACTAAGCTGTTGATGATACTGGGCCCTGATCTGGTTCTCTTCATGTTCAATAGCACTACAAACCAAGGTCAATAATGCTGTATCCCATATTAACAACATGTAATTTGTCCAGTTAATTTCAGCCTTTGGAACTTGAGCACCCAATTGTCCATTCACTGGTTTCCTGAGGCACTCAGAAGTGTCTGAGTGTTGACAGCTTGTAGACATGGGATCACCTTCTGGCTACTTATGTAACTTATGTCCCAGGACTCCTCTGAGAGTCTGCTGTGTCTTAGGCTATTTCTTGTGTGGCTTTGTATTTGAGGTGATTTTGTGCATGTGTTGCAAGTGGTCTGACTGCGTGTCATAAAATGATGTAAGGTGTAAAGGATTAATCGTGCCATTTCAAAAGGGATTAAGTTTTGAGATCAATCCCATGGCAACACAACAGTTATTCACTGACTTGATGACTTCAATAAAAATCACTGAATCCAAGTACTGTTGCAGTGTAGCAACTTATGACATCAAACTTAACTTGCAAACTTCTACAAAATCTTTCAAAAACATTACATGACTGCATCAGTAATCTTTGCATAAAATGCTGCAAATCAGCATTTCCAGTGACTGTCTATGTCCTGCCTGGGTGAGTGTGTCATGCTGACTGTGTCATGCCTGGGTGAGTGAGTGTGACATGTTGACTGTGTCATGCCTGGGTGAGTGAGTGTGCCATGCTGACTGTGTCCTGCCTGGGTGAGTGAGTGTGACATGTTGACTGTGTCATGCCTGGGTGAGTGAGTGTGCCATGCTGACTGTGTCATGCCTGGGTGAGTGAGTGTGTCGTGCTGACTGTGTCATGCCTGGGTGAGTGAGTGTGACATGCTGACTGTGTCCTGCCTGGGTGAGTGAGTGTGCCATGCTGACTGTGTCCTGCCTGGGTGAGTGAGTGTGCCATGCTGACTGTGTCATGCCTGGGTGAGTGAGTGTGACATGCTGACAGTGTCATGCCTGGGTGAGTGAGTGTGACATGCTGACTGTGTCATGCCTGGGTGAGTGAGTGTGACATGCTGACTGTGTCCTGCCTGGGTGAGTGAGTGTGACATGCTGACTGTGTCATGCCTGGGTGAGTGAGTGTGACATGCTGACTGTGTCATGCCTGGGTGAGTGAGTGTGCCATGCTGACTGTGTCCTGCATGGGTGAGTGAGTGTGACATGCTGACAGTGTCCTGCCTGGGTGAGTGAGTGTGACATGCTGACTGTGTCCTGCCTGGGTGAGTGAGTGTGCCATGCTGACTGTGTCCTGCCTGGGTGAGTGAGTGTGACATGCTGACTGTGTCCTGCCTGTGTCAGTGAGTGTGGCATGCTGACTGTGTCCTGCCTGTGTCAGTGAGTGTGCCATGCTGACTGTGTCCTGCCTGGGTGAGTGAGTGTGACATGCTGACTGTGTCCTGCCTGTGTCAGTGAGTGTGGCATGCTGACTGTGTCCTGCATGTGTCAGTGAGTGTGCCATGCTGACTGTGTCCTGCATGGGTGAGTGAGTGTGACATGCTGACAGTGTCCTGCCTGGGTGAGTGAGTGTGGCATGCTGACTGTGTCCTGCCTGGGTGAGTGAGTGTGCCATGCTGACTGTGTCCTGCATGGGTCAGTGAGTGTGCCACACTGTCAGTGCCTACTGTACTACTGCAAGACTTGTAAATAAAGCACTCCGACTGACAGGGCAAGGAGGACAGACATACCTGCACGCAGGTGCTCACATCCAAGTACAACACAAGTGTCCACAGTCAGGCCACTTATCACAATTATGGGCAATGAAGCACTGTGGAATCTCACTTCAACTGTCCACTTTTAAACTGATCTATTCATGGAAAACCCACAATGAAACTATTCGACAAATCAGTTGTGTCAGTAGAGCTCTTGGAAAACACTCAAGGCACATTAACAAGTAGCAAATATGCAGAGCTAACAGAATTAGGAATTTTGTGTAGGGTAAGAACAAGTTACTCAAGGCAGAACACGTACAACTAAATTAGGGTTGGTGCATAATATGTATCCATAGAAAGCCAGTCTACCATTTGTCTTCCAGGGTTGAACTAAAAATATTAGTAACAGAAAATATTATGTATGTGTGCACATGCGTGCATGCACAAACACCTGCACGCACACATTTGGGTGTATACACATTATAAGTTCACATACATAACACATAAAAAAGTATTGTGCATTTGTTGTAACATGTAAAAACAACAACTTTTTCTATGGTGACATTGTAGATAATAATTACAATGTCATTCATTGTAATAAATAGCACCATTTCAGGCAACATAAACAAGTATAAAAGTGCTACGTTGGGGTATCTTAAAACAGGGTTACTGACCCTAGATAAAGCCATCTGAGCTGAGGGCATGTCACCCCAACATGTCAGTGGTCAACTGTGTGTGACCAGTCAGTGACACAGACAAGTCACACCTCAACACTACACAACTGGACACACACAACACACAAGCACTTGTAGGCTTGTGGGTGCAGTCTGTGAGTGTTTGCTCTCACTCAGGTAGCTGTCCATAAGACTGACCAACACAGACTGACCAACACCATGCCACTCCTGCAGCCAGGGCTGGGGCTGCCTCCAGAGGGTGTGTGTGGTCTCGGCCAGTCACTCACTCACAGTTGAGGCAAATGCAGTGACATAAGGGGATTATGGTGCACAATGTATGCAGGATCACTCTCTCAGATTATTGAAAAGCTGAATCATCAAGGTACTCCAGCAATAGGATTAATAGGCATCTAACTGTCTGGTGCTTGTATAGTGTCAATCACACAGTTGTATTGTTTGTGGGGAAGGGGTTATTTTGCATATAACTTAAGTAAGACATACTGCAATTTACAGTCTAATATATATATATATATTATATATATATTATATATATATTATATATATATTATATATATATAATATATATATTGGACAATGAATATTGTCATGTGTTATTATATTATGGATATCTATCTATCCATATTATATATATATATACATATATATATATATATATATATATATATATATATATATATATATATATATATATATATATATATACATATATTGGACAATGTATATTGTCATATGTATTATTATATTATGGATATCTTTTGTCTGGCCTGCACATTTTTGACACAAACCTAAATCACCACTATGCCTTATATAAGTTTTACAAAAATAACCCCTTCCCCACAAACAATAAAATGTGTGATTGACACTACACTCTGTTAGATGTCTCCTGCTGGAGTACCTTGATGATATACAGTTGTAATATATATAGATATATATATTTCAATGTAATGCAGTTTGTATATGGCACTCCTGATTACCTTTGTGGGGTCATGGTGACCTGGTATGGTGAATTTCTATGACATCTAGCAAACAGCCTGTCTTCATGTCAAATACGCCCAAAGTGATCTAGTGCCTGGTCGATATACAGTTGTATATGTACAACTGTATATCAACCAATCTACCAGCAGTAACAGAAAATAATGTCATGCGCACTGACATGCACAAGCACACACACATGACAACAAATATTTACAACAGATATGTGAGGACAAGAATTATATAAACTTACCAGGCACTACCCCCAGGTAGATAAATATGGGTGCATTTGATATATGAAGACAGGCTGTTTGCTAGATGTCACAGAAGTAGAAATTCACGATGTCAGGTCACCATGACCCTACATAGATAATCAGCCATAAACAAACTGCATTATAAAGACAGCTATAGAAAATGCACAGGTCTGATAACAAAATAGTTAAAAAGCAAACATAAAAAAATCACTGCTTTGATGAAATTAAATGTGTCAATAAACAGCCAGTATTTGGAGACGAAAACAACTGATGATCAATGATTGGTGACTGCCATCACATTGAAGCCAGTGTACCTTTGGTGCTCTCACATAACTGTACTGTCAGTGCCCAGCCCAGGAATCACATGCTATAACATCTACATAATGCTAAAATAACTTCTTGCCATAGGGTTACTTTTTTCTCTGTTTTCCCAACTTCCCATTTCCTCTCCGTTTTTCACACTCCTCTCACCTACCTCCCACCATTTATCCCCCCCTCCCCTTCCCACATCACATGACTTCTGCAGTAACAGCAGTGTAACAGACACATACATCACATGACTTCTGCAGTAACAGCAGAGTAACAGACACATACATCACATGACTTCTGCAGTAACAGCAGAGTAACAGACACATACATCACATGACTTCTGCAGTAACAACAGTGTAGCTGATACAGACATCACATGACTTCTGCAGTAACAGCAGCGTAACAGACACATACATCACATGACTTCTGCAGTAACAACAGTGTAGCTGATACAGACATCACATGACTTCTGCAGTAACAGCAGAGTAACAGACACATACATCACATGACTTCTGCAGTAACAACAGTGTAGCTGATACAGACATCACATGACTTCTGCAGTAACAGCAGAGTAACAGACACATACATCACATGACTTCTGCAGTAACAACAGTGTAGCTGATACAGACATCACACGACTTCTGCAGTAACAGCAGAGTAACAGACACATACATCACATGACTTCTGCAGTAACAGCAGTGTAGCTGATACAGACATCACACGACTTCTGCAGTAACAGCAGAGTAACAGACACATACATCACGACTTCTGCAGTAACAACAGTGTAGCTGATACAGACATCACATGACTTCTGCAGTAACAGCAGAGTAGCTGATACAGACATCACATGACTTCTGCAGTAACAGCAGAGTAACAGACACAGACATCACATGACTTCTGCAGTAATAGCAGAGTAGCTGACACAGACATCACATGACTTCTGCAGTAACAGCAGAGTAGCTGATACAGACATCACATGACTTCTGCAGTAACAGCAGAGTAACAGACACAGACATCACATGACTTCTGCAGTAATAGTCGTGTAGCTGACACAGACATCATACAATTTGAGCTCATGAACACACGCCAGCTACTAATTGGCACAAGTAGCAATGACGTCCCGTTAGTTTCAACAGACATCAATGAGAATGTCACTAATGACCTAGTCAAGTAGTCAAATATTTGGGTCACATAATTCAAAGTGAACTACAGTACCCTTCAACTGAGCACATAATGTCCCAGCACGTGCAGCCATTGCATGGGGTGACACAGTGCGGGAGGCTGCACACTCACCTTGGCTCAGCTTGTGGCCTTGTTCCGTCACCAACGACTTCAACGGAGCATTATCATCCATATGTCTGTGTGTACTCTTCATCTGTCATTCAAACTAGTGTGTACACAAATGCATAACATAATCTATATAAAATAATTATGCTATTAAATAAAGATTGACAGTGTTAAATAAACTGTGATGCAGGCTTTATATTAATGAATGCTTGTCATTTCCTTTAAATGCAACTACTTTAATTTATTTAAAGCAAATCAAAAATGTTTGCTAATTTTCAGTACCACAACATTTTAAATACAAATATTTTCAGGTCACATTCAAATGCTTTGTTTTTATATAAATGTTGGGTTAAATTCACAAAAGAAAGAGCCATATTGAAGAAACGATATCATAAAAATACCAACATGATCACAATCTCCGGCATGGGTTTCCTGATGCTTCTGCCCCTATCATCTTCTGTGTCAACTGCGGGAGAGGCTTTAAATCTCAAATTGGACTATTCTCTCACCAACGGGCAAAGCATGTATCGGACGAAACCCTACACTGATGTCATCATCAGGCACGATGGACAGCAAAGAGAGAGAGAGAGAGGGTTACATTTCCAATGACTGTTTATAAAATAAGTTATCACTGTCATGATGCACTGAACACATTGATGGCCTAGCTTTATGCAGACACCCGTCCACCCATCATTTGGATGGGTAAAACTCGTAGAAGTATAATTGGATAGGTGGTGGACCAGTCAAGAAGGAGTAAAAAAGAAGAATACAAAGGGCCTTCAGAAATCATAGATATTGTCAGTTATGCTTTGAAAATGAGTGTCACCACGATTTGTAGTTTATTTCAGGTCACAATGCACATCTCAACTGGCTTGTATGTATATGAATTAACATGCACACATCCACACAAAAAATGTGTGACTGGTAATGATTGTATCCTGCACAAAGCCCTGACTGACGAGAAGGTTACTTGTTACTGTTACATGTTACCAGTTCTGTTCATTTGCATCTAGATTAATAGCTTCCTAATTGACAACTGTTGAACTGAAGGTGCACCAATACAAGTGCATATCTCTAGATGTGTTATTTGTAGGTGTGGAAGTGTCAGTTATGTCTATCTCTGTCAATCACTCACATGAAGCCTCTGTTGTATCTATTGGTATTGTGCGTCTGTGACGCCAGCCAAGAACACAAATAATATACTTGACTACTGTACTCTCAGGATTAAACAGATCAAGTGGTGACAGCTAAGACCACTTGTTTTATGCACAAGGTCATTTATAAAAACTCTCGTCAATCTGGTTCTTTATGGACAAGTACTTGGGTGACTTCACTGCTGTTGGTCAAATCAACACTTATGGTCACAGTGCGTCAACTAGTTGTTGTGACCCTCTTCAGCACCGAGGACAATGAGAAGTCACAATGTAACATTCATTTTACCATTAAAGTCATGACAGTTAAAATATCTGTAAATCCGATGCAGTAAATAACTAAATATGGGCTGACGTGGTTGGTGAAAATACGATTTCACATTCTTAGTGCACACAGGCAGGACTGTCAGGGAATTACATTCACTGCTTACATATTACTACTAGTACTAACTAGTATAATTTTAATACAAGTTTATGCAACCTTACCTCAAATACATGTATCTATTTTACAGAAAACCATGTATAAATACAAAGTAAACTACATAACTGGCATTCTCATTCAGTTGTCTCATTTACCGTTTTCCACTACAACAAATTATAATGCACAAGTTACAGTTTCTAATGGTGTACTGGGCAGCTTGTTAGAGTTCTCTGAGAATGTGCAGTTGTCTGAGATATGGGCTACTCCATACACTGCTATTCAACTATAATCTAAATTTAACTGATTTATTGCTGACTCAGTAGTTGACAGTGGCCACCAGAACCAACCAGTACAGGATGATACACCTACGGCTGGCTTATATATCTCTTCTTTGGACTTTATATAATATTTTAAACTAAGAGAGGATTTATTGAACATGATACAGTAGAGTTTCTTGAGAATGGCACTTGTATCTTTAATGTAGGTCCCTTTATGTACTTCTATTTACATAGGTATCTAACTGTAGCTGACATTGGCGATTAAGGCACAACAGAGCAGACAAACCTAACGGGACCACCAACTGCAACATGATTCAAACTAACATTTCAATGTCTGAACAAATTTGCACACACAAAAAACATTATGCATGTTCATTCAGCAGTGTAAAGCCTCAGCTTGCTACTTGGTCCATGGTGAAAGGAAGTACTGTGATTTAAACATACTTAAACAGAACACTGATTGTTATTTCTGTCCAACATTAAAGTAGGACTTGCTGAGTAATTTTCCAATTATTTTGACCAAAAAAAACACTTTTACATACATAAAAACAATTGTGCTTTAACTAATACTAATAGAAAACAAAAACATATAAGCTGTTATGTAATAAGCTATTTGAGGTGTTGTTTGTGAAAAGAGTGTCTCTAATATGGATCACTTAACTCACAATGTTTATCCAATGAATTGTTGACTGTCACAAATGCAATAAAACAGACACAGACTGTGGAAATGAGATCAATAACAACCAACAGCAAGCTGTCTCTTTATGTAACAATGTCCAGTGTCTGTGAGCAGCACTCATACACTGTTATGTCTGTGAGCAGCACTCATACACTGTGATGTCTGTGAGCAGCACTCATACACTATTATGTCTATGAGCAGCACTCATACACTGTTATGTCTGTGAGCAGCACTCATACACTGTTATGTCTGTGAGCAGCACTCATACACTGTTATGTCTGTGGGCAGCACTCATACACTGTTATATCTGTGAGCAGCACTCATACACTGTTATGTCTGTGTGCAGCACTCATACACTGTGATGTCTGTGAGCAGCACTCATACACTGTTATGTCTGTGGGCAGCACTCATACACTGTTATGTCTGTGAGCAGCACTCATACACTGTTATGTCTGTGAGCAGCACTCATACACTGTTATGTCTGTGAGCAGCACTCATACAGTTATGTCTCTGAGCAGCACTCATACAGTTATGTCTCTGAGCAGCACACATACACTGTTGTCTGTGAGCAGCACTCATACAGTTATGTCTCTGAGCAGCACTCATACACTGTTATGTCTGTGAGCAGCACTCATACAGTTATGTCTCTGAGCAGCACTCATACACTGTTATGTATGTGAGCAGCACTCATACAGTTATGTCTCTGAGCAGCACTCATACACTGTTATGTCTCTGAGCAGCACTCATACACTGTTATGTCTCTGAGCAGCACTCATACACTGTTATGTCTGTGAGCAGTACTCATACACTGTTATGTCTCTGAGCAGCACACATACACTGTTGTCTGTGAGCAGCACTCATACAGTTATGTCTCTGAGCAGCACACATACACTGTTGTCTGTGAGCAGCACTCATACAGTTATGTCTGTGAGCAGCACTCATACTGTTATGTCTGTGAGCAGCACTCATACACTGTGATGTCTGTGAGCAGCACTCATACACTGTTATGTCTGTGAGCAGCACTCATACACTGTGATGTCTGTGAGCAGCACTCATACACTGTGATGTCTGTGAGCAGCACTCATACACTGTGATGTCTGTGAGCAGCACTCATACACTGTTATGTCTGTGAGCAGCACTCATACACTGTTATGTCTGTGAGCAGCACTCATACACTGTGATGTCTGTGAGCAGCACTCATACACTGTGATGTCTGTGAGCAGCACTCATACACTGTGATGTCTGTGAGCAGCACTCATACACTGTTATGTCTGTGAGCAGCACTCATACACTGTGATGTCTGTGAGCAGCACTCATGCACTGTGATGTCTGTGAGCAGCACTCATACTGTTATGTCTGTGGGCAGCACTCATACACTGTTATGTCTGTGAGCAGCACTCATACACTGTTATGTCTGTGAGCAGCACACATACACTGTTATGTCTGTGAGCAGCACTCATACACTGTTATGTCTGTGAGCAGCACTCATACTGTGATGTCTGTGAGCAGCACTCATACTGTTATGTCTGTGAGCAGCACTCATACACTGTTATGTCCTGTGCTACTCTGAAGGAAAACCTGCCTGAACATTGGTGTATGAATTTGATATTTATATGCCGAGGTGAATTGGAACATTAGCAGTGTTTGAGGTGGTGATAGAGATACACCAGTGCAGTTACCCTTTTGATCAAGCATGCCTGACCAAAGCTGTCTAATGACCAAGTCTATTTTTGTCAAGCACAGATATTTCAAGTTGTCCCAAGTAAATCACTCGTGGTCAAATGGCAGCAGTTTTTATCAAGGATGTTTAATGAATAATTTTGCTTTATTTTCAATTACACTCTGCTGTGTCTCTGAGTCCTGTCTTACTTTAATGACAATGTACAGTAATGCAATTTATTTTTTTGGTTTATTTTGATTAATAAAAAAAGCCTCAGAAAAGCATGAGAATTTGTTTTATAAGCAGAAAGCATGAGTTATTGAGGAGTACTTGTGGAAACTGACAGAAAGTGTGGCTCTGCCACTGGGAAACTGAGTGCTGCCAGCTGATAACAGTCTGTTTTGTGTTTAGAATTAGTAATAATAAAACTACTTCATTAGTGTCAATATTCTCAGAAAATCCAAGCTCAGTGGTGTAATAAAACTGAAAGATTAATCATTCTCATAATAATGAATATTGCAAACTTGATTAATAGATTGGTGAAATTGCTAACTAAGGAGAATGTGCAATATTAAAAATATAAATGTCTAGATGATTGCAAAATGAAAGTATATTTCCTACAGACTAAACAGCAAGAAGGACTGAGTTCCATACAAATGGTACAGCAACAGCGAAGGCTTAGGTTCCAGCTTTCTGTGGGGGAAATTATGTTACAAGGGTAGACACAGAATG